>OX463241.1:168382473-169084973 GCA_949820135.1 Sylvilagus floridanus | reverse complement strand
TGGATGTTAAGATACTACATGGGATCCCGTAACCCCTATGGGTGTCTGGCTTCGAGTCTCAGCTCTGCTCCCAATTCCACCTTCATACTAATGCACATCCTGGGATGGAACACCACTGATGGAAATGTAAGATGGTGCAGTCACTGTGGACGATAGTTTGGGATTTGTATGAAAAGCCAAACAGAATTGCCACAATCTCACTCTGACACATACACAAAAGAACTGAAAACCAGCAGAAACATGTACACATCAAGCACAACTCTCAATAACATAAAGGTGGAAAGAACACAAATTGCAGGGTCTAAGTCCACCCGAACAAGGATGGACTGGGCCCGAGGAACAGTAAGCCCGCCGCTCGCCCGTTTCCCAGCCTTGGGGTCCCGGAGACAATCAGACGCAGCATGCAGTCAAGTCAGGGAAGAACTTGTTTATTGCAAGCATAGCAAAGCCTTTTAAAGCACAAAAGTGCAGTCGTTGGGGCAGGGCATAAGGACCAACCAATCACTTAAAAGATCATTTTAAGGGGTGATTTCTATAGGACTAGCCACATGTCTGTACACTGGTCATCAGTGGTCGTCATGTCCCCTGATGCTGCGCAGCCAATCAGCTTTACTGGCACACAACTTTGAGTTCCACCCACCTTACTTCCTCTGGGCGCCATCTTCCTTGCCCCTCTCACAGGACCCACTAGAGAAGAGGCTGCTGGCATCATCGTCAGCAGTCTGGTCCCTCTCCATCTGGTTCCCAGTGGTCCTCCTGCCGGGGGGCTGTGGCCCCGCCCACGTGAGCTGCTCCAGGATCCGCTCCCCCCTCCTTGCGTGACAGCAGTTTGCTCATGGCCGGTCCTAAGCACAGCTGCACCATTGCAGCAGCGGTGCACACGCTCCAGCACAGTCCTGCTCCTCAGGCGCCTGCAGGGCTGTAGATGAA
Source organism: Sylvilagus floridanus (assembly GCA_949820135.1). Classification (NCBI taxonomy): domain Eukaryota; kingdom Metazoa; phylum Chordata; class Mammalia; order Lagomorpha; family Leporidae; genus Sylvilagus; species Sylvilagus floridanus. The sequence continues at coordinate 169,084,043 of OX463241.1, read as the reverse complement.
GTCCTCCTGCAGGCGCTGCAGCTGGCCCTGCACCTCCTGGAGCCAGGTGCGCCCCACGGTGACCCCTCCTTGGCACTGCTTGGGGCCCCGTCGTCTGTACCGCCTGGGCCCTCACCAGCGGCCCCAGGGGGGCTCTGGAAGTAGACGTGGGGCCCCGGGCTGCCGCTGCCCGGTGGGGGGGCCAGAGCCGCTACCGCCGCGCCCCCACCGTGGATTCGCTGTCCACCATGGCGGCAGCCGGGGCCACATGTGCACGTGCCGGGCCCCTCCCTGCACCGCCATCCCTGGGACACCTGCTGGCTGGCTCCGGGCCCTGGCTCGGACTAGTCTGCGGGCTCAGCTCCACTCAGCTTGGGCAGCAGCAGGGGCGCCTGAGGGCAGCTGCGCGTGCAGAGCCCCTGGGCCTGGCCTGGCCGTGCCATGGCCACGCACATGCCCCGCAACAAATGGCCCTCAGCAGAGGCATGGACAAATGAGTTGTGGTGGATCTGTCCCAAGGAATAAAATCCACACGATGGAAAATCGAGACTGAGGTGCTGAACATGACACAAGGTGCAGGAGCCACAGGAGACAAGGTGGCCACAAGAGTCATGCACTGCATGGATCCATTCACACGGAACACACAGAAACCCAGAGACAGAAAACAGAAAGGGAGAGGGGGTCAGAGGGAGGGGAGAATGGGGAGCAACTGCTTAATGGGTAGGGGATCTCCTTTGGGGTGATAAAAATGCTTTGGAACTAAGCAGATGGCTGCACAACATTGTGCGTGTACCAAAATATCACTGAGTTAAAACAATTTTATGTGGCCGGTGCCATGGCTCAGTGTGTTAAAGCCCTGGCCTGAAGCACCGGCATCCCATATGGGCACTGGTTCTAGTCCAAGCTGCTCCTCTTCCAATCCAGCTCTCTGCTACGGCCTGGGAAAGCAGCAGAAGATGGCCCAAGTCCCTGGGCCCCTGTACCCATCTGGGGACCACAGGGTTTTTTTTTCCTTTTGTTTGATTGTTGAGGAAAAATTCGTATAACATAAAATTGGCTTTTTAAATATTTATTTTATTTATTTGAAAGACAGAGTTACAGAGAGAGGTAGAGACAGAGAGAAAGGTCTTCCATTCACTGGTTCACTCCCCCAGATGGCCACAATGGCTGCAGCTGTGCAGATCTGAAGCCAGGAGCCAGGAGCTTCTTCTGGGTTTCCCACATGGGTGCAGGGGCCCAAGCACTTGGGCCACCTTCTACTGCTTTCCCAGGCCATAGCAGAGAGCTGGATGGGCAGTGGAGCAGCCGGGTCTAGAACTGGGGCCCATATGGGATGCCGGTGCTTCAGGCCAGGGTGTTAACCCGATGCACCACAGCCCCAGCCCCAGGCTAATCCTTAATACATTGCTTCCTATCCTATCCCCAGTGAACTCGCTTGGCAGCTGAAAGTCCAACACTGGATCATTTTCTCCTCTTTCTCGTTCAGCCCCCATTTAGTCACCATCAAGTGCACAAGAGTTGCTATAAACTCACCTTTCTTTGACCACGAGAGTCCACGGGATCCTAGAGTTCTGTAGAGGGAACCACAGTCAAAAGCCAAAAGGAAATCAGATATTTCTCACATTCCTATCATGCAGCATACCTAAGAGACTCTGTAACTCCACACCAGGAACTAACAACAGAGATCAAATATGATACGGCCTTAAACCTTTGTGAGAGAATGGAATTAATCTGTAACATATGTTCACTAAGCTTTTTGAGAGTATATGTTAAATTGTCACTACCAGTGACGTAGAACAACAGCCTCAAATTTCCTGATTAACATGGAAGAATGAATAACAAAGAGTCATTTTTATCAATCGTTACATGTCACCTGCAGATGCGCAAAGAAGGTGGGAGAGGGTGGAATGCTAGCTCACAGTCCATTTACTGAAAACATCAGAACAGACTCATGTTTAAGCAATAAAGACACAAACAGTTCCACAGAGAATTCTTTAAAATTAGCTAAACTTATGTATGTTGGAATAAACACATACATTTCCTTGCTCTGTCAGTTGAGAGGATCAAAACACAACACATACGTTAGGATGCCAGATCTAAGTTGGTTTTTTTTTTAAGGTTTTATTGATTTATTTAAGAGGTAGAATTACAGACAGAGGGAGACAGAGAGAAAGGTCTTCCATCCGCCGTTTCACTCCCCAGATGGCTGCAAAGCCAGGGCTGCGCCAATCCAAAGCCAGAAGCCAGGAGCTTCTTCCAGGTCTCCCACTCCAGTTTGTGTCTATTCTGATCCAGCTCCCCTCCTGGGAAAGCAGCGGAAGACTACCCAAGTGCTTGGGCGCCTGCACCCATGTGGGAGACCGGGGAAGAAGCTCCTGGCTCCTGCTTCAGCCATTGGGGTCATTTGGGGAGTGAACCAGTGGATGGAAGATCTCTCTGTCTCTGTCTCTGTCTCTCTCTGTCTCTCAAATAAATAAATAAGTCTCCTTTTTTTTTTTTTTTTGAAAAAGCACATGAACATTTGGCCGTTAAATGTGACTTGTGATGTAAGATGTTAAGATCCCTGAACAGCAGGAAACTGCTGGGGCTGCCTGGGAGATCTATGCATTCTCTTCAAAGAAAAACCAACCTAAAATTGATACTTTACTATAAAGCCGGTTTTCAAACATCTACTTAAGTATTAACTTGTTTCGGCCGGCGCCGTGGCTCAACAGGCTAATCCTCCGCCTTGCGGCGCCGGCACACCGGGTTCTAGTCCCGGTTGGGGCACCGGATTCTGTCCCGGTTGCCCCTCTTCCAGGCCAGCCCTCTGCTGTGGCCCAGGAGTGCAGTGGAGGATGGCCCAAGTGCTTGGGCCCTGCACCCCATGGGGAGACCAGGAGAAGCACCTAGCACCTGGCTCCTGCCATCGGAGGAGCGCGGTGCGCCGGCCGCAGCGCGCCGACCGCGGCGGCCATTGGAGGGTGAACCAACGGCAAAGGAAGACCTTTCTCTCTGTCTCTCTCTCTCACTGTCCACTCTGCCTGTAAAAAAAAAAAAAAAAAAAAGTATTAACTTGTTTCTAATATTGAAATAAGGAAAGTGAATAGACCTCCTACTGGAGAGAAGCCTGGAGTGGCCATAGTCTGGCCCGCAGCTTAGCGCAGGCAGATGTGAAACCGATTTCATTCTACACAGCCACACCTATGGGAAAAGTGCTCAGCTCACGGCGCAGTTCAGTAACAAAGCGCGAGTTCGGTTCACCCGGTATAGACGCCAGCGACGGTAAGACTCCCGGCTAGCTTAGCTCCCATCACAAATCCATATGGGACCAATTAGACCGACGTTCTGAAAAACAGCAATGAAAATCCCGAGTTTGTCATTAGCACGACAGAAAGCAAAACTTAACTTGGAGGCGTCTCTCTTAACTGAATTTTTACAGATATTTAAAAACCAAGATCACACAATTACCAGCAGCCAGCTGGGCAGGGTCTCACCTGCTTACCCTGGAGAAACAATGAGAACAATGAAACAATGGAAACAAAGTAACGCTGGTGAAGGGGCAGATGGATAAATGGTGATGTGCAGAGAACCACAAATACACAGGTGCAAGTTCAGTCACCTGACTTTGTTAAAGGGACAAAGGCAACTCAATATAAAGAGGAACATGTATTCCACAATTGGCAATGGAACATCTGCCTGTGTTCCTCCTCCTGACTTTCCCACGTGTCCTATCAATGAAGCTGATAACTCTGCTCTTCTTAAGAATTTTTATTTATTTCTCTGAGAGGTAGAGATATAGACAGAGAGAGAGAGAGAGAGAGAGAGACATAGAGAGAAAGGTTTTCCATCCACTGGTTCCCTCCCCAAATGGCTGCAACAGCCAGAGCTGGGTCAAACCAAAGCCAGGAACCAAGGGTTTCTTCCGGATCTCTCATGTAGGTGCAGGGACCCAAAACTTGGGTCATCTTCTACTGCTTTCTCAGCCATAGCAGAGAGCTGGATCAGAAGAGGAGCTGCAGGGACATGAACCCATGCCCATATGGGATGCCCACGCCACAGGCAGAGGCTTAGCCTACTGTGCCACAGTGCAAGCCCCATTTGCTCTTTTTTTTAAAGACTTATTTATTCATTTGAAATGCAGAGAGAGAGAGAGAGAGAGAGAGAGAGAATCTTCCAGAGCCCGGAACCAGGATCTTCGTCTGGGTCTCCCACATGGGTGACAGGGGCCCAAGGACTGGGGCCATCTACTGCTGCTTTCCCAGGTGCCTTAGTAGGGAGCTGTATTGGAAGCAGAAAGGCTGGGACTCAAACTGGGGCCCATACAGGATGTTGGCATCATAGGTGGTTGTTTTACCAGCTTTGCCACAATGCCAGCCACAACTTTGCACTTACATAGTCAAGGGGCAGTTCTTCAGTATGCTAGCAGTGTTGTCTCTGAGGAACGGGTTCAGCAGCACCCAGACTCCTAGCAGTTTGGGAGAAGGTCTAGTCATCTTTCATTCAGGACTGCACATCCAGTAAACTCTTCAAATAATATCTCCCTGGAGGTAAGAGAATGCTTGGAATCAGCACTTCTGGAAAACCTGAGTGGAAGAAGGAAAAACTCTAGGGAATAAATGCTCAACTATGGCCAAGCTCTTCTTGTCCCCAGAGAGGGAGAAAAATAGTGTCTGTAGCACCATCCCTGCTGGCATTAGGATGTCACAGTTTGTGAAACACTGTTGTGCTGGTTTGATGATCAGGTGCTAACACATCTAGTTTCAAGACACAGCTTAATGTTGAAGTCCCGTTACACTCCCTTAGGGTTAATTTTCCATAGAGTGGTTTTGTGTACAGAGACAGGATCTGTGTACAGAGACAAGACACCGAGACCTCTTAACGCGAAGTCGGCTTTTATAGTTTATGCTGGCATAAGGTCCAGGTGGAATTCCTTATCCAAACACCGAAGCCCAGAACAAAGAGTGGGTATTTCCTTCTACATGGATTTAGCCTTTTGTCTCCCTTATATGGGCACATACATTTGACTGGATATCTGAATGTTACATAGTGGCCACAGGAATTGATACAATACTGTCCATGGGTACATGGGGGGCCAAGGCAACTTTGGCTGTCTGACAAGGTCACAGTAGAAGGTCTGTCTCGGCAAGGCGTGAGAACGACAGCTGCGGTCCCCTTGGTGGTTTTGGGTTTGTTGGGAACTACACTCTGCATAAGAAAGCCGGAGCTTCCTGGTGGTCCTGCTAATGATCGCTGTATTCCTAATTGTAGGGAAGAACGCTTAGTCTCTTTATCCCCAAAATGCCCATAGCTTTGTAGAAGTTTAATCAAACCAAATGCTAGTATAGGCGAAGGGGTGATGCTTTCCCCAAGGTTGAGCTGTTTGTGGGAAAGAATTAAAAGGCAACAGGCTCCCTGGTATATACGTCCCACTAGAATAAAGATCAATGTGATTAAAGCTTTAATGTGCAGCAAATACAACAATGGTTAGGATGTCAACACTGCAGCAGAGATCTCAGTGAACCTTTACATAAGTACAGGAAAGAAATTAAAGAGTCAAGAAAGAACTGCAAAAGAGGGGATACATTGTTAAAAGGGCCTGCTTTGAACATTGGGGCTTCTAGTAAAGACTAGATTAGGAAGGTACTATTCTAGCTTTGTGTAGCCAATTTCTGCATAGCTCCAGAGCACTGTAGGCCTTAGCTTGTGTGGGCAGCCTGTTGTCACACGCCTGTCTATGGTTGTAACACATGTTCTGACCATGCCCTTGAAAACTGTTGTCTCGTGCCTGTCTATGGTTGTAACCCATGCTCTGAGTATGCCCTTGAAAACCGTTGTCTCGCGCCTGTCTATGGTTGTAACCCATGCTTTGTATATGCCCTTGAGAGTCAAAGAAAATTGTAACTAGATGTAGACATAGAGTCTAGAGGAAAAATAAAACACAAGGTCACGGGTTTTGAGAAAATGGACAACAGATCCTTATTGTCAGACAAAAGAATCCTTGTGTGACATAATATAAAAATAAAGTCTGGTGCTCGAGAGCCAGAGCCAGGCCATCAGCATTACTGTGCGTGTGTCTCTCATTTCTTTGAGCTCCAACACCTCTCACACCTTGGGACCCCTGGACTGGCTGGAGATGGACTCTGGCAGGTACACAGTTACTGAAGATGTTCTTTTCGGCAAACTCACTGAGCCAGATGCTGCCTGGCAATGGTTAGCATCATTGCTCAGTACTAGCAGGTAGAATATGGTTACATACGCCCGCACCGCAGCTCACTAGGCTAATCCTCCACCTGCGGTGCCGGCACTCCGGGTTCTAGTCCCGGTTGGGGCGCCGGCTCTGTGCCGGTAGCTCCTCTTCCAGTCCAGCTCTCTGCTGTGGCCCGGGAAGGCAGTGGAGGATGGCCCAAGTGCTTGGGCCCTGCACCCACATGGGAGACCAGGGGGAAGCACCTGGCTCCTGGCTTCGGGTCGGCGCCCCGCGCCAGCCCTAGCGGCCATTTGCGGGGTGAACCAAAGGAAGGAAACCTTTCTCTCCGTCTCTCTCACTGTCTAACTCTCCTGTCAAAAAAATAAAAAGCATATGGTTGCATATAATCAGACAGTAACTACGGTTGAAAGATGCATAGGCAAGCAGATAACAACCGACAGATTCTTCCCTTTTTCTTCTTCTGACCTTGGGAAGGCTTCTACCACAACGTTAACCATGTCAGTTAGAAACAAATTTAATTAAAAGACAAAGGCCTCTACCGCAATGGTGTTCTCGGAGAGTCTACGTAGTGCAGGAGAGAATTAGCCTTGTACTGACGGCTGATCTGGTTACCCACAACAAAGCCTCAAGAGGGTCAAGAGGATCAAACTGCTTCCAAATACCATAGCTGCAAACTTGAGTGCAGCACGTCTGTGCCGGAGGACAGAAAGGATTCCAGCACCCGAGGAGTGAGATCTACAATGTCCACCCCGTGGGTCAAGATGCAGGAAATGTGCCCCATCAGAAGGAATGTCAGTCCAGGTAACCTGACCTATCGCGTCATGGCTGATGGCTCTTTTAGACCGGCAGCTGCAGTGTGATAACTACATATGTCATCTTCCAAGTGCAAGACAGGAAACTAAGCAGATTATGTGCAGACACAGCCCTGCTTTCCTGTGCCTTCCCCCTCCAAGTGAGCACTCAGCAACGGGCCCCTCTGACCCCAACACACTTGAACCCAGATGACACAGTGCTCAGGCCCACCCCTGCCACGCCCTGCTTCTGTTACTCAATCCCCTCAGGGCGTGGCCTGGGGCCTGGGGCCTGGGGAGGCCTTTGTCCTCTGTCAGCATCCCCAGTGTCCACAGCAGATGGTTCAGACCTGGCTCTCTGGGGATCCCCTTGCTGACCCAGCTCCTCGGACACACATCCCCGAGCTGGACCATGGTGCTGGCAGAAGGACAGGTCACACTGCTCCTGCTTGGGCTCTGGGTGCTCCTGGACCCAGGTCAGTGTTCCCCAGGCCGCCCCTCCTGGCGCTACGTCTCGTCTGAGGTGGTGATTCCCCGGAAGGAGCTGCACCATAGCAAAGGTGTTCAGGTGCCAGGCTGGCTCTCCTACAGCCTGCACTTTGGGGGCCAAAGACACGTCATCTGTATGCGGAGCAAGAAGCTTATTTGGGCCAGACACCTGCTGATGATGACCCAAGATGACCAAGGAGCCTTGCAGATGGACTATCCCTACATTCCTACAGACTGTTACTACCTCGGCCACCTGGAAGACATTCCTCTGTCCACCGTCACCATTGACACGTGCTATGGGGGCCTGGAAGGTATCATGAAGTTGGATGACCTCGCCTACGAAATCAAACCCCTCAAGGACTCCAACACATTTGAACACGTTGTGTCTCAGATAGTGGCCGACCACAATGCCACGGGACCCATGTACAGACAGGGACGCGAGGAGGATTTTGACCCCTTCTTCTCCGAGGTAAACAGTAGTGTGGCTCCCAAGCTCTCTAGTTTCAACTACATGTACCATATGGCCCAACTGAAAGGTCAAATTCAAATATCCCACGAAGTGTATATGGTAATCAACAATATTTCAAAATGCGTCCAATTTTCAATACACATGTTTAGTGTTATTGACAGTTTTCTGAGAGGAATTGCCTTTAGGCACTATATTTTTCTCCTAAACATATACAACCAGCAAAACCCAGTTGCTATGAATGATTTTCGGGTTCCTTCTGGTCCAATCCATTCTTATTATAGAACGAATTTTTATAATGACTACCATCCTTTTCCATCGACATTGATTACAAAAGATGCACCAAATGATGATTTCCAAGAACCTGCTAGGTATGGCACCTGTGGCCATGCTAACTTGCTTATCATTGCTTCCAAGGGCAGACATTATCTCCTGTTGGCTATTTTAACTACACATCAAATTGGAAGAATGATAGGTTTAGCATATGACTATAGCACCTGCGTATGTCAGAGAAGAGCAACCTGCTTGATGAAGAAATTCCCTGAATTGACAGACTCGTTCAGTAACTGCTCTTTTGTCCATACACAACACATAGTTTCAAACAGAGGTATTACTTCATGCTTTTACGTCCCAGGTAGGACGTACCTCAATAGAACCCTGATACAGACGCGCTGTGGAAACTTCTTAGTGGAAGAAAGGGAGCAATGTGATTGTGGCTCCTTCAAGCATTGTTATGCCAATGCATGCTGTCAAAGCGACTGTCGTTTCACACCTGGAAGTATTTGTGATAAACAACAATGCTGCACAAACTGCACCTACTCCCCCACTTCAACTCTCTGCAGACCTGTCATGAACATATGTGATCTTCCAGAGTACTGTGGGGGGTCCACCTACACATGCCCTGATAATTTTTATTTGCAAGATGGAACCCCATGCACGGAAGATGGTTACTGCTACAGAGGGAACTGCACTGACCGCACTATGCACTGCAAGGAGATCTTTGGTCAAAATGCTGAGAATGCTCCTGAAGATTGCTATGCCATAAATCTCAACACCTTCCGATTTGGACATTGTAAGAGAGTGCCACATCAGAATGTTTACCATGCTTGTGCTGCAACAGACAAGGAGTGTGGAAGGTTACAGTGCATCAATGTCACCCATCTTCCTCAGCTGCAGGATCATGTTTCATTCCATCAGTCTGTGTACAATGAGTTCACCTGTTTTGGACTGGATGAACACCGGTCGACAGGATCAACTGATGCTGGACACGTGAGAGATGGTACTCCCTGTGGTGAAGGACTTTTCTGTCTTGACAGTCGTTGCAACATGACTATGAATAGCCTGCATTACGACTGTTTCCCTGAGAAGTGCAGTTTTAGGGGACTTTGCAACAATAACAAGAATTGCCACTGCCATGTTGGCTGGGACCCCCCACTGTGCCTGAGTCCGGGTGCTGGTGGGAGTTCACAAAGCGGGCCCCCTCCAAGAAGAATGCGGACAGTAACAGACAGCATGGAGACAATTATTTATTTGAGAGTGGTCTTTGCTCGTGTTTATTGTTTTATTTTTGCACTGCTCTTTGGGGTAGCCACAAACGTGCGAACGATTAAGACCACCGTTGTCCAGGAACAAACAGTTACTGAGCCACAGTAAAACACCAGTCAGCCTCCGATCCACGTAAAAACTGGAGACTATGACAGGAACACCTTCCATGGAAGACACGACAACGCTCAAGATCAATTGTCCTGAAGTCTGCGGGGCACACGGGGGTCCTCCCCCTCAACGTGGGGGAGATGGGAGGCCTGAGTTTTTGCCACCAGTTCTCGCTGATGGGTCGGTGGTGCTCACCTGAAATAAATCTTCAAGACCACACCTCATTGTCTTCCATATTCTTTCATCAGCTGTCAGGAGTCCAGGAGAGCCTGGGTCTCTGCCCAGAGGAGACCCGAATCAGCAGCAGGGTGAGGCCTGAGCGGCTGGTCCCAGGATCAATGAAAGTGTCCCTAGCCCCTTGAGCGGCACGTTCATGACATTTCTCTAAAATAGTGTTCCTGGGCTCTGCATTTTTCCTCCTTTTCTAAGTAATCTGTCCTTTCCTGAATCCAGAATGAATTTAGGGCCACCCAGGGCTAATCCCAACCAAAATCTCCCATTCCACACTGGAGTGGCTGTGAGCAATGGGACAGAGCGATGGGGGCTCAAATCCCCCACCAAGCCCAACCAGTGCCCATCTAGGGCACAGACTCCTCAGTGAGAGGCAGCCGTGGGGAGGCTTGACTGTAACAACTGTTGTGGCCTGGAAGGGAGCAGCTGGCCAGGGTGAGAGGTCAGCCTGGAATCTGGGCCCCTCAGGTGCAAGGCTCATGGTGTGCTTGGCCTAGATTCCATCCTAGTACTGCATGGCAAAGTTTCAAGTACGGTTTCTTCCCATTGCCCTTCGCCTGTCTTCTTGGGACAAGTCCACCCTCCACGCCTACAAATCTCAAATCCTGGAGCCATGTTCTCTGTGCTTTATGCTGCCTCTATCCTGATCGTCAGTCTACCAGCTCAGTCTTGTCTTTTGCTCCACATAATCTGCAGTGGATCCAGCTGCTGTGATGTCCCTGGCTAGTGCTTCCTTGGCTCCCTGCTTGGGGATGTTGATATTTCCTTATACTCACACGTTCTCCATCATAAAAGTTTCTGTGTCTTACTCAGGACTGTTGTCACAACTGCCCTGTAGTCCCAGGAAGCCAGGGAGGCCGTTCCCACGAGACCTGTGCCCTCTTCACACAAAGAAACAGCATCCTGTGGCCAGGAATCTAAGCCAGGTCTTGAGAAAGGGCTGCCCTGCCCCCCTGATTCAAGGGCATTGAAACCAACTCCAAAGTCCCCTATGTCTGACTTCAAAGAAATCAATACCCTTTTCAGACGCAGCATGGGGTGCAGTAGAGCAGGTTCCGGGTGACAGGAGAGCACCCCGTTGGGAGATGCCCAGGGCAGGAGGCACATGGACAGCTAAGTCAGAACTGGCATGGTGCTTGGGCACAGTGTGTGACTCGGTAGACTTAAGTTTAGAGAAGTGATGCAGATGGATCCCTGGGTGAGACAGCATCTGTCCTGGGGGAGGGAAGGGAATGGGGGACGCTCATTGCTACTGAGAGAGAAAGCCCCCAGAGTCCCGAGGGAGGAACCTGCTTCCCTGACACATGAAGGCCTTCCTTTTCTGCCACCAGAGGCAGAGGGGAGGAGGGGGCCTGGACAACAGGTGTTTGGTCGAGGAATGTGAAAAGGCAGCACCATGAGGACACGGATGAGCAGCAGCAGGTCCGAGTCCCACCCCAGGAGGAGCCACCCTAGACACCGCAGTTCCTTTTCTTCTGGGGGTGGGCTTTCTTCTGGGGGTGGGTCAGGTACTTTTCATTTGCTGCTGAATTGCTCTGATGGTTGAGGGAGAAGTGAGTCTTCTCAGCCTCGGGTGGAGTAGTTTTCTGGGAAAACTGTTAGATGGAGAAGAAGTCTCACATGATGACAGGAAACCAGCCCCCCACCTCCTGCACCTGGTGATCTGAAGGTCTCTTGCACAGTGATACATGGTCGCGTCCTTGGCTGTCACAGTCCATTTGCAGTTGGGCAACTCCTCTGTAGCTATCTCTGGAGATGATGGATCTGCCTTTCACAGTTGCAGAATATTCTACGGCTTGACCTTTACTCTTGTTTGTCATAAAACCAATCTGCTCCAGCTCCTTCACTGGAGCCTCGCGCACCCAGTCCATGCTGTAGTCACTGAAGGTAAATCCAGAGGCTTTCCCAGGAGAGACTCAAGGATGCCCAAGGCTGGACCAAGCATCCCCTGGACTCCACCAGCTGCACCTCACACTGGTCCCCTGCAAACACTGATGTCATCATCAGGAATGTGTCACTCTCACTCACTGTTTCACTCACAACTTTCCCATACTCAAGACCCCTTGTTCTGTTAGCACATACCCCCTTGAATTACCTTTTAACACAGCAACACGGAAAACCTAACTTAGGCCTGTCTCCATGGTGAATGTCCGTGTTCAGTGTGATTACTGAATGGGACATCTGGGAGTACCGGGGAGGGGGCTCCCACGTCAGAGCTGCAGGGTCAAGGCTGGGCTGATTTTTGCGGACTCACCCTGCGAGATCCGCACCATCGGGGAAGAGTAGGGTGACCGTGTTCTTCCACAAGAGGCACGGGGAACAGGCTACAGTGAACATGTCCACCTTTATTAATGACCACGTACACTTTTTTAAAGGGCAAGCAGGAGGGGCGTCACTAACTCAGGGCAACACTAACTCTATAGGACAGAACCCACACTGGCACCAATGTGCCTCTCCAATCAGCTTGAAGGTCACACAGCTTTCCAGGTGGGCCTAATGGGCCTGGGCCATAACCCAGGAGCAGTTGACTTGATTGGCAGAAGGCAGGGGTGGGGAGAAATGTGCCTGGGGCTCCCGCCGCCTGCCAGCAGTCAGGCCGGCTGCATGGGCTAGGGAGGCAGCCTCACGTGATCGCCCACAACCCGCTACGCCACAGTGCCGGCCCCGTGGAAAGCCTTAACAGCAGACTTGGTGAGGCTGAAGAAAGAATACCCAAGTTAGAAGACAAATCGCTGGAAGTATTACAGTCAGACCTAAAGAAGAAAGAGGAGGAGGGGAGGAGGAAGAAGAAGAAAAAGAAGAGGAAGGGGAAGAAGAAGAAATTGAAAAGCTAAAAAGCAGAGGTTCCAAGATGGCAGAATAGGGAGGGAGCTTACTGATAGTCCGGGAGAAGACAGATTATTAAGAGCGGAGATAGTGCAGTCTCAGGGAAGAGTCAGGGGGAACATGGCAGAGGAAACTCTTCTGTAATTAGAGGGACACGGTGGACCTACATTGAGGGAATGGGCGCCCATGGCTCGGGACTCTAGCTGCCGAGAGCCTTCACACCAGCCCTGGAAGGTGAGGTGAGATGAAACCACAGTAGCCCAAGACCCTGGCGGGAGGGCAGTATGAAGAGCCTAGAGGGAACGAAGCTTGCAGCCCAGTGGGGGAAAGAACACCAGCCTAACTACAGCTGAGAGAAAATAAAAGGGACGGGACGTACACGATTCTCTCTCTAAAATCACCTTACAAAGGCCTATGAGCCGATAGAACGGGCATCATTTTGGACATACGTAACAGCTGCACCAGCTTGGTGCTGCGCAAGACTATCAGCTGAGCAGAAAAACCTGACTCTGGATGGGAAGTAATAACAAGAGACTTAGACCTAGTGAATGTGGGGAGCTTATGAACTGCGACTGTGGAAAGAAAAAAACTGAGGGTGTGTGGGAGAACTCATGGTGTGGCTGAGAAGTGAGTTGTCTCCGTGGGAGACGCCACAAGCTCAGGCAGCCCTGGCTAGTGGTGAGAGGCACTGAAGAGGAATCTGAGATTACACTGAGGACTGCACTGATCTTTCGTGTGGTCCTTGGGAGAGAGCTGATGAATATTATACCCACTGGGGCTAGCGCTCAGGCTCTGGACTCCACTGAGGAGAGCTCAGCTGAGTGGATTACTTCCCTTCTGATTAAGAAAACAGAGAGAGAGAGACAGATTGATTTACCATGCCAAACCTGGGTGTCTCACCTTATGGACACCTTTAACCCTGAAGAACTGAACAGAGCTCTCTGGCCACACCCACCACAAGCCTCTAGAGATTCACTGAAAGCAGACAGTTTACTTATCTACAGAGTCATAGTATAACGAGAAAAGCCACCACCGCAGGAAAAAGAAGGAGGAGGAGGAGGAGGAGGAGAAACCAACGAATATCTCCACAAAGCTGAACAACAAACGCAGCAACCGAGGAAACAGGAACAAGGAAGACAACATGACGCTCCCAAAAGAACACAACACTTCAATACAAGATTATGAAGACGACGAGAAAGAAGAAATTTAAGAAATGGAAACCAAAAAATGTATGTTAAGAATATTTAGAATTAATAAAAAACAGATGCATTGAACGATTGAAATCCATGCAGGACATGAAAGAAAATCTCTCTCTCATGAAAATGAAATCTGAAGGAGGAATCAAATTGAAATGAGGAATTTAATGGAACATGAAATTGAGATATTGAAGAGAAATCAAAATGAAATGAAGAATTCAATAGAACAAATAAAAAACACAGTTGAGAGCCTTAAAAACAGAGTCAGTGAGGCAGAAGAGAGAAAATCAGACTTAGAAGACAGAGCACAGGAAAGTATACAGTCAAACCAAAGACAAGAAGAGGAAATTAGAAATCTAAAACATATTGTTGGGAATCTACAGGATACTATTAAAAAACCCAACATTCAGGTTCTAGGAGTTCCTGAAGGCATGGAGAGAGAGAAAAGATTAGAAGGCCTTTTTAGTGAGATACTAGCAGAAAACTTCCCGAGTTTGGAGAAAGAAAGAGACATCCAAGTACAGGAAGCACACAGAACTCCCAATAAACGTGACCAGAAGAGATCCTCGCCACAACACATTGTAACCAAACTCACCACAGTGAAACATAAAGAAAACGTGCCAGAGAAAAACAGCAGGTTACTCTCAGAGGATCTCCAGTTAGACTCAGAGCAGACTGCCCATCAGAAACCCCACAGGCTAGGAGGCAATGGCGAGATATAGCCCAAGCACTAAGGGAGAAAAAACTGCCATCCCAGAATATTATATCCCGAAAATCTCTCATTTATGAATGAAGGTGAAATAAAGACCTTTCATAGCAAAGAGAAATTGAAAGAATTTGTCCCCACTCACCCAGCCCTGCAAAAGATGCTTAAAGACATGTTTCACACAGAAACACAGAAACACGGTCATCGATACAAAAGAAGGGAAAGGAAGAAAATCTCTCGGTAAAGATCACTGGAAGTTCAAAGTGTATATTAGAGATGTCTTTGGAAAACGGCAGGGCATGTTGAATATAAATGGCCTCAACTCTCCAGTTAAAAGACACCAACTGGCTGAATGGATTAAAAAAACAAAACCCATCTATATGCTGCTTACAAGAAACACATCTCTCCAACAAAGGTGCATGCAGACTGAAAGTGAAAGGATGCAAAAAGATATTCCATGCCAGCAGAAACCAAAAAAGAGCTGGCGTAGCCTTAATATCAGACAAAATAAACTTTAACACAAAAACTCTTAAGAGAGACAAAGAGGGGCACTATATAATGATTAAGGGATCAATTCAACAGGAAGATGTAACTACTATAAATGTATATGCACCTGATTACGGGGCACCGGGTTATTTAAAAAATATGTCAAGGAACTTAAAGGGAGACTTAGACTCCAATACAGCAGTGTTGGGGGACTTCAGTACTCCACCTTCGGCAAAGGACAGATCACCCAGACAGAAAAATCAACAAGGAAACAGCAGATTCAATCGACACTATAGAACAAATGGATCTAACAAATATCTACAGAACTTTTCATCCTACACTTGAAGAATACACATTCTTCTCAGCAGTGCATAGAACTTACTCTAGGATTGACCACATACTAGGCCATAAAGCAAGTCTCAGCAAATTCAAAAGAATCAAAATCATACCACGCATCTTCGCAGACCACAATGGAATGAAGCTGGAAATAAAATTAGCAACTCAGGAATCCCTAGAGCATATGCAAACACACGGAGACTAAACAACATGCTCCTGAATGAACAGTGGGCCATAGAAGAAATCAAAAGAGAAATCAAAAACTTTCTGGAAGCAAATGAAGATAACAACACAACACATCGAAACTTATGGGGATTGTTAAGGGGAAAGTTTATAGCAATAGGTACCTACATCAAGAAATTGGAAAGGCACCAAATAAATGAGCTATCAATGCATCTCAAGGATCTAGAAAAACTACAGCAAACCAAACCCAAAACTAGTAGAAGACAAATAATTAAAATTAGAGAAGAAATCAACAGAATTGAATAAAAAAATTACAAAAGATCAGGAAAATGAAGAGCCGATTTTCTGAAAAAATAAATAAAATGGACACACCATTGGCCCAACAAACTAAAAAGGGAGAGAGAAGACCCAAATCAGGAAGACCAGAGATGAAAAGGGGAATGTAACAACAGACACCACAGAAATAAAAGGAATCATCAGAAATTACTACAAAGAGTTGTATGCCAGCGAACTGGGAAATCTATCAGAAATGGATAGATTCTGGACACAGACAACCTACCTAAATTGAACCACGAAGACATAGAAAACCTAAACAGACCCATAACCGAGTCAGAAATTGAATCAGTAATAAAGGCCCTCCCAACAAAGAAAAGCCCAGGACCGGATGGATTCACTGCTGAATTCTACCAGACATTTAAGGAAGAACTAACTCCAGTTCTTCTCAAACTATTCAAAACAACTGAAAGACAGGGAATCCTCCCAAATTCTTTCCATGAAGCCAGCATCACCTTAATTCCTAAACCTGAAAAAGATGCAGCAGAGAAAGAGAATTACAGGTCAGTTTCCCTGATGAACATAGACACAAAAGTCCTCAATAAAAATCTGGCCAATAGAATTCAACAACACATCAGAAAAATCATCCACCCAAACCAACTGGGATTTATCCCTGGTATGCAGGGATGGTTCAACGTTCACAAATCAATCAATGTGATAAACCACATTAACAAACTGCAGAAGAAAAACCATATGATTATCTCAAGAGATGCAGAGAAAGCCTTTGGTAAAATACAACACCCTTTCTTGATGAAAACTCTAAGCAAATTTGGTACAGAAGGAACATTCCTCAATACAATCAAGGCAATTTATGAAATATTGCCACGGCCAGCATCCAATTGAATGGGGAAAAGTTGGAAGCATTTCCAAGGAGATCTGGTAGCAGACAGGCATGCCCGCTCTCACCACTGCTATTCACTATAGTACTGGAAGTTTTAGCCGGAGCCATTAGGCAAGAAAAAGAAATGAAACGGATACAAATTGGGAAGGAAGAAGTCAAACTACTCCTCTTTGCAGATGATATGATTCTTTATTTAGGGGATCCAAAGAACTCTACTAGGAGACTGTTGGAACTCATAAAAGAGTTTGGCAAAGTAGCAGGATATAAAATCAACACACAGGCCAGCGCCGTGGCTCAACAGGCTCTCATTTCTTTGAGCTCCAACACCTCTCACACCTTGGGACCCCTGGACTGGCTGGAGATGGACTCTGGCAGGTACACAGTTACTGAAGATGTTCTTTTCGGCAAACTCACTGAGCCAGATGCTGCCTGGCAATGGTTAGCATCATTGCTCAGTACTAGCAGGTAGAATATGGTTACATACGCCCGCACCGCAGCTCACTAGGCTAATCCTCCACCTGCGGTGCCGGCACTCCGGGTTCTAGTCCCGGTTGGGGCGCCGGCTCTGTGCCGGTAGCTCCTCTTCCAGTCCAGCTCTCTGCTGTGGCCCGGGAAGGCAGTGGAGGATGGCCCAAGTGCTTGGGCCCTGCACCCACATGGGAGACCAGGGGGAAGCACCTGGCTCCTGGCTTCGGGTCGGCGCCCCGCGCCAGCCCTAGCGGCCATTTGCGGGGTGAACCAAAGGAAGGAAACCTTTCTCTCCGTCTCTCTCACTGTCTAACTCTCCTGTCAAAAAAATAAAAAGCATATGGTTGCATATAATCAGACAGTAACTACGGTTGAAAGATGCATAGGCAAGCAGATAACAACCGACAGATTCTTCCCTTTTTCTTCTTCTGACCTTGGGAAGGCTTCTACCACAACGTTAACCATGTCAGTTAGAAACAAATTTAATTAAAAGACAAAGGCCTCTACCGCAATGGTGTTCTCGGAGAGTCTACGTAGTGCAGGAGAGAATTAGCCTTGTACTGACGGCTGATCTGGTTACCCACAACAAAGCCTCAAGAGGGTCAAGAGGATCAAACTGCTTCCAAATACCATAGCTGCAAACTTGAGTGCAGCACGTCTGTGCCGGAGGACAGAAAGGATTCCAGCACCCGAGGAGTGAGATCTACAATGTCCACCCCGTGGGTCAAGATGCAAGAAATGTGCCCCATCAGAAGGAATGTCAGTCCAGGTAACCTGACCTATCGCGTCATGGCTGATGGCTCTTTTAGACCGGCAGCTGCAGTGTGATAACTACATATGTCATCTTCCAAGTGCAAGACAGGAAACTAAGCAGATTATGTGCAGACACAGCCCTGCTTTCCTGTGCCTTCCCCCTCCAAGTGAGCACTCAGCAACGGGCCCCTCTGACCCCAACACACTTGAACCCAGATGACACAGTGCTCAGGCCCACCCCTGCCACGCCCTGCTTCTGTTACTCAATCCCCTCAGGGCGTGGCCTGGGGCCTGGGGCCTGGGGAGGCCTTTGTCCTCTGTCAGCATCCCCAGTGTCCACAGCAGATGGTTCAGACCTGGCTCTCTGGGGATCCCCTTGCTGACCCAGCTCCTCGGACACACATCCCCGAGCTGGACCATGGTGCTGGCAGAAGGACAGGTCACACTGCTCCTGCTTGGGCTCTGGGTGCTCCTGGACCCAGGTCAGTGTTCCCCAGGCCGCCCCTCCTGGCGCTACGTCTCGTCTGAGGTGGTGATTCCCCGGAAGGAGCTGCACCATAGCAAAGGTGTTCAGGTGCCAGGCTGGCTCTCCTACAGCCTGCACTTTGGGGGCCAAAGACACGTCATCTGTATGCGGAGCAAGAAGCTTATTTGGGCCAGACACCTGCTGATGATGACCCAAGATGACCAAGGAGCCTTGCAGATGGACTATCCCTACATTCCTACAGACTGTTACTACCTCGGCCACCTGGAAGACATTCCTCTGTCCACCGTCACCATTGACACGTGCTATGGGGGCCTGGAAGGTATCATGAAGTTGGATGACCTCGCCTACGAAATCAAACCCCTCAAGGACTCCAACACATTTGAACACGTTGTGTCTCAGATAGTGGCCGACCACAATGCCACGGGACCCATGTACAGACAGGGACGCGAGGAGGATTTTGACCCCTTCTTCTCCGAGGTAAACAGTAGTGTGGCTCCCAAGCTCTCTAGTTTCAACTACATGTACCATATGGCCCAACTGAAAGGTCAAATTCAAATATCCCACGAAGTGTATATGGTAATCAACAATATTTCAAAATGCGTCCAATTTTCAATACACATGTTTAGTGTTATTGACAGTTTTCTGAGAGGAATTGCCTTTAGGCACTATATTTTTCTCCTAAACATATACAACCAGCAAAACCCAGTTGCTATGAATGATTTTCGGGTTCCTTCTGGTCCAATCCATTCTTATTATAGAACGAATTTTTATAATGACTACCATCCTTTTCCATCGACATTGATTACAAAAGATGCACCAAATGATGATTTCCAAGAACCTGCTAGGTATGGCACCTGTGGCCATGCTAACTTGCTTATCATTGCTTCCAAGGGCAGACATTATCTCCTGTTGGCTATTTTAACTACACATCAAATTGGAAGAATGATAGGTTTAGCATATGACTATAGCACCTGCGTATGTCAGAGAAGAGCAACCTGCTTGATGAAGAAATTCCCTGAATTGACAGACTCGTTCAGTAACTGCTCTTTTGTCCATACACAACACATAGTTTCAAACAGAGGTATTACTTCATGCTTTTACGTCCCAGGTAGGACGTACCTCAATAGAACCCTGATACAGACGCGCTGTGGAAACTTCTTAGTGGAAGAAAGGGAGCAATGTGATTGTGGCTCCTTCAAGCATTGTTATGCCAATGCATGCTGTCAAAGCGACTGTCGTTTCACACCTGGAAGTATTTGTGATAAACAACAATGCTGCACAAACTGCACCTACTCCCCCACTTCAACTCTCTGCAGACCTGTCATGAACATATGTGATCTTCCAGAGTACTGTGGGGGGTCCACCTACACATGCCCTGATAATTTTTATTTGCAAGATGGAACCCCATGCACGGAAGATGGTTACTGCTACAGAGGGAACTGCACTGACCGCACTATGCACTGCAAGGAGATCTTTGGTCAAAATGCTGAGAATGCTCCTGAAGATTGCTATGCCATAAATCTCAACACCTTCCGATTTGGACATTGTAAGAGAGTGCCACATCAGAATGTTTACCATGCTTGTGCTGCAACAGACAAGGAGTGTGGAAGGTTACAGTGCATCAATGTCACCCATCTTCCTCAGCTGCAGGATCATGTTTCATTCCATCAGTCTGTGTACAATGAGTTCACCTGTTTTGGACTGGATGAACACCGGTCGACAGGATCAACTGATGCTGGACACGTGAGAGATGGTACTCCCTGTGGTGAAGGACTTTTCTGTCTTGACAGTCGTTGCAACATGACTATGAATAGCCTGCATTACGACTGTTTCCCTGAGAAGTGCAGTTTTAGGGGACTTTGCAACAATAACAAGAATTGCCACTGCCATGTTGGCTGGGACCCCCCACTGTGCCTGAGTCCGGGTGCTGGTGGGAGTTCACAAAGCGGGCCCCCTCCAAGAAGAATGCGGACAGTAACAGACAGCATGGAGACAATTATTTATTTGAGAGTGGTCTTTGCTCGTGTTTATTGTTTTATTTTTGCACTGCTCTTTGGGGTAGCCACAAACGTGCGAACGATTAAGACCACCGTTGTCCAGGAACAAACAGTTACTGAGCCACAGTAAAACACCAGTCAGCCTCCGATCCACGTAAAAACTGGAGACTATGACAGGAACACCTTCCATGGAAGACACGACAACGCTCAAGATCAATTGTCCTGAAGTCTGCGGGGCACACGGGGGTCCTCCCCCTCAACGTGGGGGAGATGGGAGGCCTGAGTTTCTGCCACCAGTTCTCGCTGATGGGTCGGTGGTGCTCACCTGAAATAAATCTTCAAGACCACACCTCATTGTCTTCCATATTCTTTCATCAGCTGTCAGGAGTCCAGGAGAGCCTGGGTCTCTGCCCAGAGGAGACCCGAATCAGCAGCAGGGTGAGGCCTGAGCGGCTGGTCCCAGGATCAATGAAAGTGTCCCTAGCCCCTTGAGCGGCACGTTCATGACATTTCTCTAAAATAGTGTTCCTGGGCTCTGCATTTTTCCTCCTTTTCTAAGTAATCTGTCCTTTCCTGAATCCAGAATGAATTTAGGGCCACCCAGGGCTAATCCCAACCAAAATCTCCCATTCCACACTGGAGTGGCTGTGAGCAATGGGACAGAGCGATGGGGGCTCAAATCCCCCACCAAGCCCAACCAGTGCCCATCTAGGGCACAGACTCCTCAGTGAGAGGCAGCCGTGGGGAGGCTTGACTGTAACAACTGTTGTGGCCTGGAAGGGAGCAGCTGGCCAGGGTGAGAGGTCAGCCTGGAATCTGGGCCCCTCAGGTGCAAGGCTCATGGTGTGCTTGGCCTAGATTCCATCCTAGTACTGCATGGCAAAGTTTCAAGTACGGTTTCTTCCCATTGCCCTTCGCCTGTCTTCTTGGGACAAGTCCACCCTCCACGCCTACAAATCTCAAATCCTGGAGCCATGTTCTCTGTGCTTTATGCTGCCTCTATCCTGATCGTCAGTCTACCAGCTCAGTCTTGTCTTTTGCTCCACATAATCTGCAGTGGATCCAGCTGCTGTGATGTCCCTGGCTAGTGCTTCCTTGGCTCCCTGCTTGGGGATGTTGATATTTCCTTATACTCACACGTTCTCCATCATAAAAGTTTCTGTGTCTTACTCAGGACTGTTGTCACAACTGCCCTGTAGTCCCAGGAAGCCAGGGAGGCCGTTCCCACGAGACCTGTGCCCTCTTCACACAAAGAAACAGCATCCTGTGGCCAGGAATCTAAGCCAGGTCTTGAGAAAGGGCTGCCCTGCCCCCCTGATTCAAGGGCATTGAAACCAACTCCAAAGTCCCCTATGTCTGACTTCAAAGAAATCAATACCCTTTTCAGACGCAGCATGGGGTGCAGTAGAGCAGGTTCCGGGTGACAGGAGAGCACCCCGTTGGGAGATGCCCAGGGCAGGAGGCACATGGACAGCTAAGTCAGAACTGGCATGGTGCTTGGGCACAGTGTGTGACTCGGTAGACTTAAGTTTAGAGAAGTGATGCAGATGGATCCCTGGGTGAGACAGCATCTGTCCTGGGGGAGGGAAGGGAATGGGGGACGCTCATTGCTACTGAGAGAGAAAGCCCCCAGAGTCCCGAGGGAGGAACCTGCTTCCCTGACACATGAAGGCCTTCCTTTTCTGCCACCAGAGGCAGAGGGGAGGAGGGGGCCTGGACAACAGGTGTTTGGTCGAGGAATGTGAAAAGGCAGCACCATGAGGACACGGATGAGCAGCAGCAGGTCCGAGTCCCACCCCAGGAGGAGCCACCCTAGACACCGCAGTTCCTTTTCTTCTGGGGGTGGGCTTTCTTCTGGGGGTGGGTCAGGTACTTTTCATTTGCTGCTGAATTGCTCTGATGGTTGAGGGAGAAGTGAGTCTTCTCAGCCTCGGGTGGAGTAGTTTTCTGGGAAAACTGTTAGATGGAGAAGAAGTCTCACATGATGACAGGAAACCAGCCCCCCACCTCCTGCACCTGGTGATCTGAAGGTCTCTTGCACAGTGATACATGGTCGCGTCCTTGGCTGTCACAGTCCATTTGCAGTTGGGCAACTCCTCTGTAGCTATCTCTGGAGATGATGGATCTGCCTTTCACAGTTGCAGAATATTCTACGGCTTGACCTTTACTCTTGTTTGTCATAAAACCAATCTGCTCCAGCTCCTTCACTGGAGCCTCGCGCACCCAGTCCATGCTGTAGTCACTGAAGGTAAATCCAGAGGCTTTCCCAGGAGAGACTCAAGGATGCCCAAGGCTGGACCAAGCATCCCCTGGACTCCACCAGCTGCACCTCACACTGGTCCCCTGCAAACACTGATGTCATCATCAGGAATGTGTCACTCTCACTCACTGTTTCACTCACAACTTTCCCATACTCAAGACCCCTTGTTCTGTTAGCACATACCCCCTTGAATTACCTTTTAACACAGCAACACGGAAAACCTAACTTAGGCCTGTCTCCATGGTGAATGTCCGTGTTCAGTGTGATTACTGAATGGGACATCTGGGAGTACCGGGGAGGGGGCTCCCACGTCAGAGCTGCAGGGTCAAGGCTGGGCTGATTTTTGCGGACTCACCCTGCGAGATCCGCACCATCGGGGAAGAGTAGGGTGACCGTGTTCTTCCACAAGAGGCACGGGGAACAGGCTACAGTGAACATGTCCACCTTTATTAATGACCACGTACACTTTTTTAAAGGGCAAGCAGGAGGGGCGTCACTAACTCAGGGCAACACTAACTCTATAGGACAGAACCCACACTGGCACCAATGTGCCTCTCCAATCAGCTTGAAGGTCACACAGCTTTCCAGGTGGGCCTAATGGGCCTGGGCCATAACCCAGGAGCAGTTGACTTGATTGGCAGAAGGCAGGGGTGGGGAGAAATGTGCCTGGGGCTCCCGCCGCCTGCCAGCAGTCAGGCCGGCTGCATGGGCTAGGGAGGCAGCCTCACGTGATCGCCCACAACCCGCTACGCCACAGTGCCGGCCCCGTGGAAAGCCTTAACAGCAGACTTGGTGAGGCTGAAGAAAGAATACCCAAGTTAGAAGACAAATCGCTGGAAGTATTACAGTCAGACCTAAAGAAGAAAGAGGAGGAGGGGAGGAGGAAGAAGAAGAAAAAGAAGAGGAAGGGGAAGAAGAAGAAATTGAAAAGCTAAAAAGCAGAGGTTCCAAGATGGCAGAATAGGGAGGGAGCTTACTGATAGTCCGGGAGAAGACAGATTATTAAGAGCGGAGATAGTGCAGTCTCAGGGAAGAGTCAGGGGGAACATGGCAGAGGAAACTCTTCTGTAATTAGAGGGACACGGTGGACCTACATTGAGGGAATGGGCGCCCATGGCTCGGGACTCTAGCTGCCGAGAGCCTTCACACCAGCCCTGGAAGGTGAGGTGAGATGAAACCACAGTAGCCCAAGACCCTGGCGGGAGGGCAGTATGAAGAGCCTAGAGGGAACGAAGCTTGCAGCCCAGTGGGGGAAAGAACACCAGCCTAACTACAGCTGAGAGAAAATAAAAGGGACGGGACGTACACGATTCTCTCTCTAAAATCACCTTACAAAGGCCTATGAGCCGATAGAACGGGCATCATTTTGGACATACGTAACAGCTGCACCAGCTTGGTGCTGCGCAAGACTATCAGCTGAGCAGAAAAACCTGACTCTGGATGGGAAGTAATAACAAGAGACTTAGACCTAGTGAATGTGGGGAGCTTATGAACTGCGACTGTGGAAAGAAAAAAACTGAGGGTGTGTGGGAGAACTCATGGTGTGGCTGAGAAGTGAGTTGTCTCCGTGGGAGACGCCACAAGCTCAGGCAGCCCTGGCTAGTGGTGAGAGGCACTGAAGAGGAATCTGAGATTACACTGAGGACTGCACTGATCTTTCGTGTGGTCCTTGGGAGAGAGCTGATGAATATTATACCCACTGGGGCTAGCGCTCAGGCTCTGGACTCCACTGAGGAGAGCTCAGCTGAGTGGATTACTTCCCTTCTGATTAAGAAAACAGAGAGAGAGAGACAGATTGATTTACCATGCCAAACCTGGGTGTCTCACCTTATGGACACCTTTAACCCTGAAGAACTGAACAGAGCTCTCTGGCCACACCCACCACAAGCCTCTAGAGATTCACTGAAAGCAGACAGTTTACTTATCTACAGAGTCATAGTATAACGAGAAAAGCCACCACCGCAGGAAAAAGAAGGAGGAGGAGGAGGAGGAGGAGAAACCAACGAATATCTCCACAAAGCTGAACAACAAACGCAGCAACCGAGGAAACAGGAACAAGGAAGACAACATGACGCTCCCAAAAGAACACAACACTTCAATACAAGATTATGAAGACGACGAGAAAGAAGAAATTTAAGAAATGGAAACCAAAAAATGTATGTTAAGAATATTTAGAATTAATAAAAAACAGATGCATTGAACGATTGAAATCCATGCAGGACATGAAAGAAAATCTCTCTCTCATGAAAATGAAATCTGAAGGAGGAATCAAATTGAAATGAGGAATTTAATGGAACATGAAATTGAGATATTGAAGAGAAATCAAAATGAAATGAAGAATTCAATAGAACAAATAAAAAACACAGTTGAGAGCCTTAAAAACAGAGTCAGTGAGGCAGAAGAGAGAAAATCAGACTTAGAAGACAGAGCACAGGAAAGTATACAGTCAAACCAAAGACAAGAAGAGGAAATTAGAAATCTAAAACATATTGTTGGGAATCTACAGGATACTATTAAAAAACCCAACATTCAGGTTCTAGGAGTTCCTGAAGGCATGGAGAGAGAGAAAAGATTAGAAGGCCTTTTTAGTGAGATACTAGCAGAAAACTTCCCGAGTTTGGAGAAAGAAAGAGACATCCAAGTACAGGAAGCACACAGAACTCCCAATAAACGTGACCAGAAGAGATCCTCGCCACAACACATTGTAACCAAACTCACCACAGTGAAACATAAAGAAAACGTGCCAGAGAAAAACAGCAGGTTACTCTCAGAGGATCTCCAGTTAGACTCAGAGCAGACTGCCCATCAGAAACCCCACAGGCTAGGAGGCAATGGCGAGATATAGCCCAAGCACTAAGGGAGAAAAAACTGCCATCCCAGAATATTATATCACGAAAATCTCTCATTTATGAATGAAGGTGAAATAAAGACCTTTCATAGCAAAGAGAAATTGAAAGAATTTGTCCCCACTCACCCAGCCCT
This sequence comes from Sylvilagus floridanus, assembly GCA_949820135.1. Lineage (NCBI taxonomy): Eukaryota > Metazoa > Chordata > Mammalia > Lagomorpha > Leporidae > Sylvilagus > Sylvilagus floridanus. The sequence goes on along the minus strand of OX463241.1, from coordinate 169,058,390 downwards.
GCAAAAGATGCTTAAAGACATGTTTCACACAGAAACACAGAAACACGGTCATCGATACAAAAGAAGGGAAAGGAAGAAAATCTCTCGGTAAAGATCACTGGAAGTTCAAAGTGTATATTAGAGATGTCTTTGGAAAACGGCAGGGCATGTTGAATATAAATGGCCTCAACTCTCCAGTTAAAAGACACCAACTGGCTGAATGGATTAAAAAAACAAAACCCATCTATATGCTGCTTACAAGAAACACATCTCTCCAACAAAGGTGCATGCAGACTGAAAGTGAAAGGATGCAAAAAGATATTCCATGCCAGCAGAAACCAAAAAAGAGCTGGCGTAGCCTTAATATCAGACAAAATAAACTTTAACACAAAAACTCTTAAGAGAGACAAAGAGGGGCACTATATAATGATTAAGGGATCAATTCAACAGGAAGATGTAACTACTATAAATGTATATGCACCTGATTACGGGGCACCGGGTTATTTAAAAAATATGTCAAGGAACTTAAAGGGAGACTTAGACTCCAATACAGCAGTGTTGGGGGACTTCAGTACTCCACCTTCGGCAAAGGACAGATCACCCAGACAGAAAAATCAACAAGGAAACAGCAGATTCAATCGACACTATAGAACAAATGGATCTAACAAATATCTACAGAACTTTTCATCCTACACTTGAAGAATACACATTCTTCTCAGCAGTGCATAGAACTTACTCTAGGATTGACCACATACTAGGCCATAAAGCAAGTCTCAGCAAATTCAAAAGAATCAAAATCATACCATGCATCTTCGCAGACCACAATGGAATGAAGCTGGAAATAAAATTAGCAACTCAGGAATCCCTAGAGCATATGCAAACACACGGAGACTAAACAACATGCTCCTGAATGAACAGTGGGCCATAGAAGAAATCAAAAGAGAAATCAAAAACTTTCTGGAAGCAAATGAAGATAACAACACAACACATCGAAACTTATGGGGATTGTTAAGGGGAAAGTTTATAGCAATAGGTACCTACATCAAGAAATTGGAAAGGCACCAAATAAATGAGCTATCAATGCATCTCAAGGATCTAGAAAAACTACAGCAAACCAAACCCAAAACTAGTAGAAGACAAATAATTAAAATTAGAGAAGAAATCAACAGAATTGAATAAAAAAATTACAAAAGATCAGGAAAATGAAGAGCCGATTTTCTGAAAAAATAAATAAAATGGACACACCATTGGCCCAACAAACTAAAAAGGGAGAGAGAAGACCCAAATCAGGAAGACCAGAGATGAAAAGGGGAATGTAACAACAGACACCACAGAAATAAAAGGAATCATCAGAAATTACTACAAAGAGTTGTATGCCAGCGAACTGGGAAATCTATCAGAAATGGATAGATTCTGGACACAGACAACCTACCTAAATTGAACCACGAAGACATAGAAAACCTAAACAGACCCATAACCGAGTCAGAAATTGAATCAGTAATAAAGGCCCTCCCAACAAAGAAAAGCCCAGGACCGGATGGATTCACTGCTGAATTCTACCAGACATTTAAGGAAGAACTAACTCCAGTTCTTCTCAAACTATTCAAAACAACTGAAAGACAGGGAATCCTCCCAAATTCTTTCCATGAAGCCAGCATCACCTTAATTCCTAAACCTGAAAAAGATGCAGCAGAGAAAGAGAATTACAGGTCAGTTTCCCTGATGAACATAGACACAAAAGTCCTCAATAAAAATCTGGCCAATAGAATTCAACAACACATCAGAAAAATCATCCACCCAAACCAACTGGGATTTATCCCTGGTATGCAGGGATGGTTCAACGTTCACAAATCAATCAATGTGATAAACCACATTAACAAACTGCAGAAGAAAAACCATATGATTATCTCAAGAGATGCAGAGAAAGCCTTTGGTAAAATACAACACCCTTTCTTGATGAAAACTCTAAGCAAATTTGGTACAGAAGGAACATTCCTCAATACAATCAAGGCAATTTATGAAATATTGCCACGGCCAGCATCCAATTGAATGGGGAAAAGTTGGAAGCATTTCCAAGGAGATCTGGTAGCAGACAGGCATGCCCGCTCTCACCACTGCTATTCACTATAGTACTGGAAGTTTTAGCCGGAGCCATTAGGCAAGAAAAAGAAATGAAACGGATACAAATTGGGAAGGAAGAAGTCAAACTACTCCTCTTTGCAGATGATATGATTCTTTATTTAGGGGATCCAAAGAACTCTACTAGGAGACTGTTGGAACTCATAAAAGAGTTTGGCAAAGTAGCAGGATATAAAATCAACACACAGGCCAGCGCCGTGGCTCAACAGGCTCTCATTTCTTTGAGCTCCAACACCTCTCACACCTTGGGACCCCTGGACTGGCTGGAGATGGACTCTGGCAGGTACACAGTTACTGAAGATGTTCTTTTCGGCAAACTCACTGAGCCAGATGCTGCCTGGCAATGGTTAGCATCATTGCTCAGTACTAGCAGGTAGAATATGGTTACATACGCCCGCACCGCAGCTCACTAGGCTAATCCTCCACCTGCGGTGCCGGCACTCCGGGTTCTAGTCCCGGTTGGGGCGCCGGCTCTGTGCCGGTAGCTCCTCTTCCAGTCCAGCTCTCTGCTGTGGCCCGGGAAGGCAGTGGAGGATGGCCCAAGTGCTTGGGCCCTGCACCCACATGGGAGACCAGGGGGAAGCACCTGGCTCCTGGCTTCGGGTCGGCGCCCCGCGCCAGCCCTAGCGGCCATTTGCGGGGTGAACCAAAGGAAGGAAACCTTTCTCTCCGTCTCTCTCACTGTCTAACTCTCCTGTCAAAAAAATAAAAAGCATATGGTTGCATATAATCAGACAGTAACTACGGTTGAAAGATGCATAGGCAAGCAGATAACAACCGACAGATTCTTCCCTTTTTCTTCTTCTGACCTTGGGAAGGCTTCTACCACAACGTTAACCATGTCAGTTAGAAACAAATTTAATTAAAAGACAAAGGCCTCTACCGCAATGGTGTTCTCGGAGAGTCTACGTAGTGCAGGAGAGAATTAGCCTTGTACTGACGGCTGATCTGGTTACCCACAACAAAGCCTCAAGAGGGTCAAGAGGATCAAACTGCTTCCAAATACCATAGCTGCAAACTTGAGTGCAGCACGTCTGTGCCGGAGGACAGAAAGGATTCCAGCACCCGAGGAGTGAGATCTACAATGTCCACCCCGTGGGTCAAGATGCAAGAAATGTGCCCCATCAGAAGGAATGTCAGTCCAGGTAACCTGACCTATCGCGTCATGGCTGATGGCTCTTTTAGACCGGCAGCTGCAGTGTGATAACTACATATGTCATCTTCCAAGTGCAAGACAGGAAACTAAGCAGATTATGTGCAGACACAGCCCTGCTTTCCTGTGCCTTCCCCCTCCAAGTGAGCACTCAGCAACGGGCCCCTCTGACCCCAACACACTTGAACCCAGATGACACAGTGCTCAGGCCCACCCCTGCCACGCCCTGCTTCTGTTACTCAATCCCCTCAGGGCGTGGCCTGGGGCCTGGGGCCTGGGGAGGCCTTTGTCCTCTGTCAGCATCCCCAGTGTCCACAGCAGATGGTTCAGACCTGGCTCTCTGGGGATCCCCTTGCTGACCCAGCTCCTCGGACACACATCCCCGAGCTGGACCATGGTGCTGGCAGAAGGACAGGTCACACTGCTCCTGCTTGGGCTCTGGGTGCTCCTGGACCCAGGTCAGTGTTCCCCAGGCCGCCCCTCCTGGCGCTACGTCTCGTCTGAGGTGGTGATTCCCCGGAAGGAGCTGCACCATAGCAAAGGTGTTCAGGTGCCAGGCTGGCTCTCCTACAGCCTGCACTTTGGGGGCCAAAGACACGTCATCTGTATGCGGAGCAAGAAGCTTATTTGGGCCAGACACCTGCTGATGATGACCCAAGATGACCAAGGAGCCTTGCAGATGGACTATCCCTACATTCCTACAGACTGTTACTACCTCGGCCACCTGGAAGACATTCCTCTGTCCACCGTCACCATTGACACGTGCTATGGGGGCCTGGAAGGTATCATGAAGTTGGATGACCTCGCCTACGAAATCAAACCCCTCAAGGACTCCAACACATTTGAACACGTTGTGTCTCAGATAGTGGCCGACCACAATGCCACGGGACCCATGTACAGACAGGGACGCGAGGAGGATTTTGACCCCTTCTTCTCCGAGGTAAACAGTAGTGTGGCTCCCAAGCTCTCTAGTTTCAACTACATGTACCATATGGCCCAACTGAAAGGTCAAATTCAAATATCCCACGAAGTGTATATGGTAATCAACAATATTTCAAAATGCGTCCAATTTTCAATACACATGTTTAGTGTTACTGACAGTTTTCTGAGAGGAATTGCCTTTAGGCACTATATTTTTCTCCTAAACATATACAACCAGCAAAACCCAGTTGCTATGAATGATTTTCGGGTTCCTTCTGGTCCAATCCATTCTTATTATAGAACGAATTTTTATAATGACTACCATCCTTTTCCATCGACATTGATTACAAAAGATGCACCAAATGATGATTTCCAAGAACCTTATAGATATGGCACCTGCGGCCATGCTAACTTGCTTATCATTGCTTCCAAGGGCAGACATTATCTCCTGTTGGCTATTTTAAATGCACATCAAATTGGAAGACTGATTGGTATAGAGTATGACAGCCCGGACTGTGTGTGCCAGAGAAGAGCAACCTGCTTGATGAAGAGATTCCCTGAATTGACAGACTCGTTCAGTAACTGCTCTTTTGTCCATACACAACACATAGTTTCAAACAGAGGTATTACTTCATGCTATTATGTCCCAGGTAGGACGTACCTCAATAGAACCCTGATACAGACGCGCTGTGGAAACTTCTTAGTGGAAGAAAGGGAGCAATGTGATTGTGGCTCCTTCAAGCATTGTTATGCCAATGCATGCTGTCAAAGCGACTGTCGTTTCACACCTGGAAGTATTTGTGATAAACAACAATGCTGCACAAACTGCACCTACTCCCCCACTTCAACTCTCTGCAGACCTGTCATGAACATATGTGATCTTCCAGAGTACTGTGGGGGGTCCACCTACACATGCCCTGATAATTTTTATTTGCAAGATGGAACCCCATGCACGGAAGATGGTTACTGCTACAGAGGGAACTGCACTGACCGCACTATGCACTGCAAGGAGATCTTTGGTCAAAATGCTGAGAATGCTCCTGAAGATTGCTATAATATAAATCTCAACACCTTCCGATTTGGACATTGTAAGAGAGTGCCACATCAGAATGTTTACCATGCTTGTGCTCCAACAGACAAGGAGTGTGGAAGGTTACAGTGCATCAATGTCACCCATCTTCCTCAGCTGCAGGATCATGTTTCATTCCATCAGTCTGTGTACAATGAGTTCACCTGTTTTGGACTGGATGAACACCGGTCGACAGGAACAACTGATGCTGGACACGTGAGAGATGGTACTCCCTGTGGTGAAGGACTTTTCTGTCTTGACAGTCGTTGCAACATGACTATGAATAGCCTGCATTACGACTGTTTCCCTGAGAAGTGCAGTTTTAGGGGACTTTGCAACAATAACAAGAATTGCCACTGCCATGTTGGCTGGGACCCCCCACTGTGCCTGAGTCCGGGTGCTGGTGGGAGTTCACAAAGCGGGCCCCCTCCAAGAAGAATGCGGACAGTAACAGACAGCATGGAGACAATTATTTATTTGAGAGTGGTCTTTGCTCGTGTTTATTGTTTTATTTTTGCACTGCTCTTTGGGGTAGCCACAAACGTGCGAACGATTAAGACCACCGTTGTCCAGGAACAAACAGTTACTGAGCCACAGTAAAACACCAGTCAGCCTCCGATCCACGTAAAAACTGGAGACTATGACAGGAACACCTTCCATGGAAGACACGACAACGCTCAAGATCAATTGTCCTGAAGTCTGCGGGGCACACGGGGGTCCTCCCCCTCAACGTGGGGGAGATGGGAGGCCTGAGTTTCTGCCACCAGTTCTCGCTGATGGGTCGGTGGTGCTCACCTGAAATAAATCTTCAAGACCACACCTCATTGTCTTCCATATTCTTTCATCAGCTGTCAGGAGTCCAGGAGAGCCTGGGTCTCTGCCCAGAGGAGACCCGAATCAGCAGCAGGGTGAGGCCTGAGCGGCTGGTCCCAGGATCAATGAAAGTGTCCCTAGCCCCTTGAGCGGCACGTTCATGACATTTCTCTAAAATAGTGTTCCTGGGCTCTGCATTTTTCCTCCTTTTCTAAGTAATCTGTCCTTTCCTGAATCCAGAATGAATTTAGGGCCACCCAGGGCTAATCCCAACCAAAATCTCCCATTCCACACTGGAGTGGCTGTGAGCAATGGGACAGAGCGATGGGGGCTCAAATCCCCCACCAAGCCCAACCAGTGCCCATCTAGGGCACAGACTCCTCAGTGAGAGGCAGCCGTGGGGAGGCTTGACTGTAACAACTGTTGTGGCCTGGAAGGGAGCAGCTGGCCAGGGTGAGAGGTCAGCCTGGAATCTGGGCCCCTCAGGTGCAAGGCTCATGGTGTGCTTGGCCTAGATTCCATCCTAGTACTGCATGGCAAAGTTTCAAGTACGGTTTCTTCCCATTGCCCTTCGCCTGTCTTCTTGGGACAAGTCCACCCTCCACGCCTACAAATCTCAAATCCTGGAGCCATGTTCTCTGTGCTTTATGCTGCCTCTATCCTGATCGTCAGTCTACCAGCTCAGTCTTGTCTTTTGCTCCACATAATCTGCAGTGGATCCAGCTGCTGTGATGTCCCTGGCTAGTGCTTCCTTGGCTCCCTGCTTGGGGATGTTGATATTTCCTTATACTCACACGTTCTCCATCATAAAAGTTTCTGTGTCTTACTCAGGACTGTTGTCACAACTGCCCTGTAGTCCCAGGAAGCCAGGGAGGCCGTTCCCACGAGACCTGTGCCCTCTTCACACAAAGAAACAGCATCCTGTGGCCAGGAATCTAAGCCAGGTCTTGAGAAAGGGCTGCCCTGCCCCCCTGATTCAAGGGCATTGAAACCAACTCCAAAGTCCCCTATGTCTGACTTCAAAGAAATCAATACCCTTTTCAGACGCAGCATGGGGTGCAGTAGAGCAGGTTCCGGGTGACAGGAGAGCACCCCGTTGGGAGATGCCCAGGGCAGGAGGCACATGGACAGCTAAGTCAGAACTGGCATGGTGCTTGGGCACAGTGTGTGACTCGGTAGACTTAAGTTTAGAGAAGTGATGCAGATGGATCCCTGGGTGAGACAGCATCTGTCCTGGGGGAGGGAAGGGAATGGGGGACGCTCATTGCTACTGAGAGAGAAAGCCCCCAGAGTCCCGAGGGAGGAACCTGCTTCCCTGACACATGAAGGCCTTCCTTTTCTGCCACCAGAGGCAGAGGGGAGGAGGGGGCCTGGACAACAGGTGTTTGGTCGAGGAATGTGAAAAGGCAGCACCATGAGGACACGGATGAGCAGCAGCAGGTCCGAGTCCCACCCCAGGAGGAGCCACCCTAGACACCGCAGTTCCTTTTCTTCTGGGGGTGGGCTTTCTTCTGGGGGTGGGTCAGGTACTTTTCATTTGCTGCTGAATTGCTCTGATGGTTGAGGGAGAAGTGAGTCTTCTCAGCCTCGGGTGGAGTAGTTTTCTGGGAAAACTGTTAGATGGAGAAGAAGTCTCACATGATGACAGGAAACCAGCCCCCCACCTCCTGCACCTGGTGATCTGAAGGTCTCTTGCACAGTGATACATGGTCGCGTCCTTGGCTGTCACAGTCCATTTGCAGTTGGGCAACTCCTCTGTAGCTATCTCTGGAGATGATGGATCTGCCTTTCACAGTTGCAGAATATTCTACGGCTTGACCTTTACTCTTGTTTGTCATAAAACCAATCTGCTCCAGCTCCTTCACTGGAGCCTCGCGCACCCAGTCCATGCTGTAGTCACTGAAGGTAAATCCAGAGGCTTTCCCAGGAGAGACTCAAGGATGCCCAAGGCTGGACCAAGCATCCCCTGGACTCCACCAGCTGCACCTCACACTGGTCCCCTGCAAACACTGATGTCATCATCAGGAATGTGTCACTCTCACTCACTGTTTCACTCACAACTTTCCCATACTCAAGACCCCTTGTTCTGTTAGCACATACCCCCTTGAATTACCTTTTAACACAGCAACACGGAAAACCTAACTTAGGCCTGTCTCCATGGTGAATGTCCGTGTTCAGTGTGATTACTGAATGGGACATCTGGGAGTACCGGGGAGGGGGCTCCCACGTCAGAGCTGCAGGGTCAAGGCTGGGCTGATTTTTGCGGACTCACCCTGCGAGATCCGCACCATCGGGGAAGAGTAGGGTGACCGTGTTCTTCCACAAGAGGCACGGGGAACAGGCTACAGTGAACATGTCCACCTTTATTAATGACCACGTACACTTTTTTAAAGGGCAAGCAGGAGGGGCGTCACTAACTCAGGGCAACACTAACTCTATAGGACAGAACCCACACTGGCACCAATGTGCCTCTCCAATCAGCTTGAAGGTCACACAGCTTTCCAGGTGGGCCTAATGGGCCTGGGCCATAACCCAGGAGCAGTTGACTTGATTGGCAGAAGGCAGGGGTGGGGAGAAATGTGCCTGGGGCTCCCGCCGCCTGCCAGCAGTCAGGCCGGCTGCATGGGCTAGGGAGGCAGCCTCACGTGATCGCCCACAACCCGCTACGCCACAGTGCCGGCCCCGTGGAAAGCCTTAACAGCAGACTTGGTGAGGCTGAAGAAAGAATACCCAAGTTAGAAGACAAATCGCTGGAAGTATTACAGTCAGACCTAAAGAAGAAAGAGGAGGAGGGGAGGAGGAAGAAGAAGAAAAAGAAGAGGAAGGGGAAGAAGAAGAAATTGAAAAGCTAAAAAGCAGAGGTTCCAAGATGGCAGAATAGGGAGGGAGCTTACTGATAGTCCGGGAGAAGACAGATTATTAAGAGCGGAGATAGTGCAGTCTCAGGGAAGAGTCAGGGGGAACATGGCAGAGGAAACTCTTCTGTAATTAGAGGGACACGGTGGACCTACATTGAGGGAATGGGCGCCCATGGCTCGGGACTCTAGCTGCCGAGAGCCTTCACACCAGCCCTGGAAGGTGAGGTGAGATGAAACCACAGTAGCCCAAGACCCTGGCGGGAGGGCAGTATGAAGAGCCTAGAGGGAACGAAGCTTGCAGCCCAGTGGGGGAAAGAACACCAGCCTAACTACAGCTGAGAGAAAATAAAAGGGACGGGACGTACACGATTCTCTCTCTAAAATCACCTTACAAAGGCCTATGAGCCGATAGAACGGGCATCATTTTGGACATACGTAACAGCTGCACCAGCTTGGTGCTGCGCAAGACTATCAGCTGAGCAGAAAAACCTGACTCTGGATGGGAAGTAATAACAAGAGACTTAGACCTAGTGAATGTGGGGAGCTTATGAACTGCGACTGTGGAAAGAAAAAAACTGAGGGTGTGTGGGAGAACTCATGGTGTGGCTGAGAAGTGAGTTGTCTCCGTGGGAGACGCCACAAGCTCAGGCAGCCCTGGCTAGTGGTGAGAGGCACTGAAGAGGAATCTGAGATTACACTGAGGACTGCACTGATCTTTCGTGTGGTCCTTGGGAGAGAGCTGATGAATATTATACCCACTGGGGCTAGCGCTCAGGCTCTGGACTCCACTGAGGAGAGCTCAGCTGAGTGGATTACTTCCCTTCTGATTAAGAAAACAGAGAGAGAGAGACAGATTGATTTACCATGCCAAACCTGGGTGTCTCACCTTATGGACACCTTTAACCCTGAAGAACTGAACAGAGCTCTCTGGCCACACCCACCACAAGCCTCTAGAGATTCACTGAAAGCAGACAGTTTACTTATCTACAGAGTCATAGTATAACGAGAAAAGCCACCACCGCAGGAAAAAGAAGGAGGAGGAGGAGGAGGAGGAGAAACCAACGAATATCTCCACAAAGCTGAACAACAAACGCAGCAACCGAGGAAACAGGAACAAGGAAGACAACATGACGCTCCCAAAAGAACACAACACTTCAATACAAGATTATGAAGACGACGAGAAAGAAGAAATTTAAGAAATGGAAACCAAAAAATGTATGTTAAGAATATTTAGAATTAATAAAAAACAGATGCATTGAACGATTGAAATCCATGCAGGACATGAAAGAAAATCTCTCTCTCATGAAAATGAAATCTGAAGGAGGAATCAAATTGAAATGAGGAATTTAATGGAACATGAAATTGAGATATTGAAGAGAAATCAAAATGAAATGAAGAATTCAATAGAACAAATAAAAAACACAGTTGAGAGCCTTAAAAACAGAGTCAGTGAGGCAGAAGAGAGAAAATCAGACTTAGAAGACAGAGCACAGGAAAGTATACAGTCAAACCAAAGACAAGAAGAGGAAATTAGAAATCTAAAACATATTGTTGGGAATCTACAGGATACTATTAAAAAACCCAACATTCAGGTTCTAGGAGTTCCTGAAGGCATGGAGAGAGAGAAAAGATTAGAAGGCCTTTTTAGTGAGATACTAGCAGAAAACTTCCCGAGTTTGGAGAAAGAAAGAGACATCCAAGTACAGGAAGCACACAGAACTCCCAATAAACGTGACCAGAAGAGATCCTCGCCACAACACATTGTAACCAAACTCACCACAGTGAAACATAAAGAAAACGTGCCAGAGAAAAACAGCAGGTTACTCTCAGAGGATCTCCAGTTAGACTCAGAGCAGACTGCCCATCAGAAACCCCACAGGCTAGGAGGCAATGGCGAGATATAGCCCAAGCACTAAGGGAGAAAAAACTGCCATCCCAGAATATTATATCCCGAAAATCTCTCATTTATGAATGAAGGTGAAATAAAGACCTTTCATAGCAAAGAGAAATTGAAAGAATTTGTCCCCACTCACCCAGCCCTGCAAAAGATGCTTAAAGACATGTTTCACACAGAAACACAGAAACACGGTCATCGATACAAAAGAAGGGAAAGGAAGAAAATCTCTCGGTAAAGATCACTGGAAGTTCAAAGTGTATATTAGAGATGTCTTTGGAAAACGGCAGGGCATGTTGAATATAAATGGCCTCAACTCTCCAGTTAAAAGACACCAACTGGCTGAATGGATTAAAAAAACAAAACCCATCTATATGCTGCTTACAAGAAACACATCTCTCCAACAAAGGTGCATGCAGACTGAAAGTGAAAGGATGCAAAAAGATATTCCATGCCAGCAGAAACCAAAAAAGAGCTGGCGTAGCCTTAATATCAGACAAAATAAACTTTAACACAAAAACTCTTAAGAGAGACAAAGAGGGGCACTATATAATGATTAAGGGATCAATTCAACAGGAAGATGTAACTACTATAAATGTATATGCACCTGATTACGGGGCACCGGGTTATTTAAAAAATATGTCAAGGAACTTAAAGGGAGACTTAGACTCCAATACAGCAGTGTTGGGGGACTTCAGTACTCCACCTTCGGCAAAGGACAGATCACCCAGACAGAAAAATCAACAAGGAAACAGCAGATTCAATCGACACTATAGAACAAATGGATCTAACAAATATCTACAGAACTTTTCATCCTACACTTGAAGAATACACATTCTTCTCAGCAGTGCATAGAACTTACTCTAGGATTGACCACATACTAGGCCATAAAGCAAGTCTCAGCAAATTCAAAAGAATCAAAATCATACCACGCATCTTCGCAGACCACAATGGAATGAAGCTGGAAATAAAATTAGCAACTCAGGAATCCCTAGAGCATATGCAAACACACGGAGACTAAACAACATGCTCCTGAATGAACAGTGGGCCATAGAAGAAATCAAAAGAGAAATCAAAAACTTTCTGGAAGCAAATGAAGATAACAACACAACACATCGAAACTTATGGGATAATCAATAGGAATATTATATACTAGTTAAAGTTTTATATCTAAATGCATGTACTTCACAAAAAGACTTAAACTCAGTGATGTAGTGCACAAGGATATGTTGCATGCTGTGTGAATACTATTATACTAGTTACCTAAGTTCTTAAAAAATTCTCTATGGATGCATAAATCATTACTAACATGGAATGATTGAGAGGAAATGCACTCACCAAAATTCATGACAGTGGTTGTATTTGGGGGACAGATGCACAGAGGAATGGTTCCATGTAGGGTTACAAAGAAACACACTTTATTGGTAATATTTTAAATATCTTCAAATTATGAATTTTCATGCAAATATTAATTGTTTATATTTTCATATGGTAGTGGGTATTAATGATAATGATAATATTGCACTGTATCCTGCAAAAATGTAAATACTGCAAGTTCATAAGCCCAGGACATGATGACTTCACTGCTGAATTATACCAGATTTTTAAAGAACTAAATCCAAATCTTCTCAAACTATTCAAAACAATTGAAAAGGAAGAAATCCTCCCAAACTCCTTCTATGATGCAGCATCACCTTAATTCCAAAAACAGGAAAAGATACAACACAGAAAGAGAACACCAGACCAATATTGCTGATGAACATAGATGCAAAAATCCTCAACAAAATACTAGCTAATCAAATGCAACAACATGTCAGAAAGATCATTAACCCAAACCAAGAGGAATTTATCCTTAGTATGCAGGGATGATTCAACATATGGAAATCAATAAATGTGATACATCACATTTACAAAATAAAGACAAAAACCATTTTATTATCTTAATAGATAAAAAGAAAGCATTTGATAAAACATAAAATCCTTTCATGATAAAAAATCATATGCAAATATGGTATAGAGGAACATTCTTCAATGCAATCAAGGCAGTTAACGACAAACCCTCAGCCAGCATCGTACTGAATAGTGAAAACTTGCAGGCATTCCCATTCAGATCCAGAACCAGACAAGGATGCCCAATTTCACCACTGCTATTGAATATAGTCTTGGAAGTTTTAGCCAGAGATATTAGGAAAGAAAAATAAATCAAAGGGATACAAACTGGAAAGGAAGAAGTCAAATTATCCCTGTTTGCAGATGACACATTTCCATATATAGGGCATCCAGGGCCAGCGCTATGGCACAGCGGGTTAATGCCCTGGCCTGAAGCGCTGGCATCCCATATGGGCACCGGTTCAAGCCCCGGCTGCTCCATTTCTGATCCAGCTCTCTGCTATGGCCTTGGAAAGCAGCAGAAGATGGTCCAAGTCCTTGGGCCCCTGCATCCATATGGGAGAACTGGAAGACACTCCTAGCTCCTGGCTTTGGATCGGCGCAGCTCCAGCCATTGCAGCCAACTGGGGAGTGAACCAGTGGATGGAAGACTCTCACTCTCTCTCTCTCTCTCTCTCTCTCTCTCTCCCCTCTCTGTGTAACTCTGACTTTGGGGATCAAAAAGACTCCACTAAGAGACTATTGGAACTCATAAGAGAGTTTGGTAAAGTTTCAGGATATATTAAGGCATGCAGATCTGGCTCAAGAGCCCATGAGAATATTCTAGGCATGGAAAGCCAAGACACTCTAGAAAGAAATGAAAGATCTCTGCGAGTGAGATCCCAGTGGAACGAATGGGGCCATCAAAGAAGGAGGTGCCTTTCTCTGAAGGGAGGACAGAACCTCCACTTTGACTATGACCCTGTCGGAATAAGATTGAAGTCAGCGAACCCTAAAGTGCTTCCATAGCCTTGGCAACTCATGACTAGAGCCTAGGGAGATTACTGATGCCATAAACAAGAGTGTCAAATTGTTAAATCAACTTCAGGAGTCACTGTGTACTTACGTCCCATGTGGGATCTGTCCTTTATGTGTTGTCCAATGTGAAGTAATGCTATAGCTAGTACTGAAACAGTATTTTACACTTTGTGTTTCTGTTTGGGTGCAAACTGATGAAATCTTTACTTAGTATATACTGAATCAATCTTCTGTATATAGATAATTAAAAATGAAAAAAAAATCTTGGTGTTAAATTGGAAATTGCCTAGAAAATTAATCAATTTTTTAAAAAAATATATCATGTAGGATCTCTGTCCTTAATGTGCTATACATTGTGAATTAATACTATAACTAGTACTCCAACAGTATTTTTCACTTTGTGTTGCTATGTGAGGGCAAACTGTTGAAATCTTTACTTAATATATAGTAAACTGATCTTCTGTATATAAAGAGAATTGAAAATGAATATTGATGTGAAGCAAGGGGAGAGGGAGTGGGAAAGGGGAGGGTTGCGGTGGGGGGGAAGTTATGGGGGGGAAACCATTGTAATCTATAAGCTGTATTTTGGAAATTTATATTCTTTAAATAAAAGCGTTATAAAAAAAAAAGTTTCAGGATATAAAATCAACACAGAAAAATCAATAGCCTTTGTATATACAATGCCCTGGTTTAGAAAGAACTTGTAATATCAATCCTATTCACAATAGCTACAAAAAATTAAAAGTTATAGAATAAATTTAACCAAGGAGGTGAAAGAGCTCTACAATAAAATTTTTTTTTTTTTTTTTTTTTTTACAGGCAGAGTGGACAGTGAGAGAGAGAGACAGAGAGAAAGGTCTTCCTTTGCCGTTGGTTCACCCTCCAATGGCCGCCGCGGTCGGCGCGCTGCGGCCGGCGCACCGCGCTCGTCCGATGGCAGGAGCCAGGAGCCAGGTGCTTTTCCTGGTCTCCCCATGGGGTGCAGGGCCCAATCACCTGGGCCATCCTCCACTGCACTCCTGGGCCACAGCAGAGGGCTGGCCTGGAAGAGGGGCAACCGGGACAGAATCCGGTGCCCCGACCGGGACTAGAACCCGGTGTGCCGGCGCCGCAAGGCGGAGGATTAGCCTGTTGAGCCACGGCGCCGGCCTACAATAAAAATTTTTTTTTTTTTTTTTTTTTTTACAGGCAGAGTGGACAGTGAGAGAGAGAGACAGAGAGAAAGGTCTTCCTTTGCCGTTGGTTCACCCTCCAATGGCCGCCGCGGTCCACGCGCTGCGGCCGGCGCACCACGCTCCTCCGATGGCAGGAGCCAGGAGCCAGGTGCTTTTCCTGGTCTCCCCATGGGGTGCAGGGCCCAAGCACCTGGGCCATCCTCCACTGCACTCCTGGGCCACAGCAGAGGGCTGGCCTGGAAGAGGGGCAACCGGGACAGAATCCGGTGCCCCAACCGGGACTAGAACCCGGTGTGCCGGCGCCGCAAGGCGGAGGATTAGCCTGTTGAGCCACGGCGCCGGCCTACAATAAAAATTTTAAAACATAAAAAAAGATATAGAGAAGACACACAAAGAAATGGAAAAATAGTCCATGTTCATGAATTAGAAGAATTAATATCATCAAAATGTTCATCCATCCTATGCACTGTAATTTACAGATTCAATGTGATCCCAATCAAAATACCAATGACATTCTTCAAAGACCTAGAAAAAGTGATGCTAGAATTCATATGAAAACACAAGAGACGCCAAATAGCTAAAGCAACTGTAAACAACAAAAACAAAGCTGGTAGCATCACAATACCAGATTACAAGAGATACCACGGTTATAATCAAAACAGCCTGGCACTGGTATAGAAGTAGACATGTAGACCATTGACTAAAATAGAATCCCCAGAAATTAATCCAAACATCTACAACCAACTAATCTTTGACAAAGGAGCTAAAATAAATCCCTGGAGCAAGGACAGTCTCTTTAACAAATGGTGATGGAAAAACTGGATCTCCACATGCAGACGTATGAAGCAAGACCCCTATCTTACACCTTGCACCTTAAACAAAAACCCACTCAAAATCTATGACCTGATACCATCAAATTATTAGAGAACATTGGGAAAACCTGAAAGATATTGGCATAGGCAAATAATTCTTGGAAAAGGCCCTAAAGGCACAGGCAATGAAACCCAAAATTGACAAATGGGTTTACATCAAACTGAGAAGCTTCTATCCTGCAAAAGAAACAGTCAGCAAAGTGAAGAGGCAACTGACAGAATGGGAGAAAATATTTGCAAACTATACAACTGATAAAGAATTAACAACCAGAATATATAAAGAGATCAAGAAACTTAATAACAACAAAACAAACTACCCAGTTACTAGATGGGCAAAAGACTTAAAACAGGCATTTTTCAAAAGAGGAAATCCAAATGGCCCAAGAGACACATGAAAAAATGCTCAGGATCACTAGCCATCAGGGAAATGCAAATCAAAACCACAACGTGGCAGGCACTGAGGCGCAGCAGGTTAACGCCTTGGCCTGAAACACCAGCATCCCACATGGGCACCGGTTCAAAACCTGACTGCTCCATTTCTGATGGCCTGGGAAAGCAGTAGAAGATGGCCCAAGTCCTCAGGCACCTACACCCATGTGGGAGACCTGGAAGAAGCTCCTGGCTCCCAGCTTCGGATCGGCGCAGCTCTGGTCATTGCGGTCAATTGGGGAGTGAACCAGAGGATGGAAGACATCTCTCTCTCTCTGCCTTTCCTCTCTCTGTGTAACTCTGACTTTCAAATAAATAAATCTTAAAAAAAAAAATCAAAACCACAATGAAATTTCACCTCACCCCAGTTAGAATGTCTTTCATACAAAAATCAACCAACAACAAATGCTGGTGAGGATGTGGGGGAAAAGGCAGCCTAATCCACTATTGGTGGGAATGTAAACTGAGAAAGCCACTATGGAAGACATTATGGATATACCCCAGAAATCTGATTATAGACCTACCATATGACCCAGCCATACAACTCCTGGTAATTTACCCAAGGGAAATGAAATCAGCATATGAAATAGTTATCTGCACTTCCATGTTTATTGCAATTCAAGTCACAATAGCTAAGATATGGAATCAACCTATACGCCATTTACTGAAGACTGGAAAAAGAAATTATGGGATATGTACACCATGGAATACTATGCAGTGGTAAAAAAAAAAAAAAAAAGGAAGGGAGGGAGGGAGGGAGGGAAAGAAGGAAGGAGGAAAATCATTTGAAACAAAATGGATGAAACTGGAAAGCATCATACTTAGTGAAATAAGCCAGTGCCAAAGGGACAAACACCACTTGTTCTCCCTGACCTGTGATAACTAATACAGCACCTAAAAGGCATCTGTAGAAGTGAAATTGACAAGGAGAAGCAATGACTTTGAACGGCCCTTGCCTCAACTGTAGATGAACTTTTTTCATACTATTTGTTGAACTCTTTATTTAACAGAGATAATCTTATGTGTATAAAGTTAATTGAACGTGGCTCAACAGGCTAATCCTCCGCCTTGCGGCGCCGGCACACCGGGTTCTAGTCCCGGTCGGGGCGCCGGATTCTGTCCCGGTTGCCCCTCTTCCAGGCCAGCCCTCTGCTGTGGCCCGGGAGTGCAGTGGAGGATGGCCCAGGTGCTTGGGCCCTGCACCCCATGGGGAGACCAGGAAAAGCACCTGGCTCCTGGCTCCTGCCATCGGAGGAGCGCGGTGCGCCGGCCGCAGTGCGCCATCCGCGGCGGCCATTGGAGGGTGAACCGACGGCAAAAAGGAAGACCTTTCTGTCTGTCTCTCTCTCTCTCACTGTCCACTCTGCCTGTCAAAAAATAAATAAATAAATAAATAAAATAAAATAAAGTTAATTTAAAATAGATTAAAGTAAAAATAAGAGTGGGAATAAAAGAGGGAGGAGAAAGAAAGGTGGGAATAAACACTATGTTCCTAAAGTTGTAATTGTGAAATATACAAAGTCTGTAACTGTAAAGCTATATAGTTCTGCATACACTACATTGGACTTGCTTTTCAGGGTACAAATTAAAACTTGCCACTGGGGCCGGCACTGTAGTGTAGTGGGTGAAGCTGCCGCCTGCATTGCCAGCATCTCATATGGGTGCTGGTTCAAGTCCAGGCTGCTCCACTGCCAATCCAGATCTCTGCTATGGCCTGGGAAAGCAGTAGAAGATGGCCAAAGTCCTTGGGCCCCTGCACCCACATGGGAGACCCGGAGGAAGCTCCTGGCTCCTGGCTTCAGATTGGTGCAGCTCTGGCTGTTGCAGCCATTTCGGGAGTAAATCAGTGGATGTAAGGCCTCTCCTTTCTCTCTGTAACTCTTTCAAATAAATAAATCTAAAAACAAAAAACAAAAAAAAAACTTTGCCATGGGACTCCAAATCCCCTTAAGCTGGGCGGTAAAAATAGCAACTTAAGTGTTGAAGTGAGGCTGGCACTGTGGCACAGCAGGTTAAAGCCCTGGTCTGAAGCATTTGGCATCCCATATTTCCCATATTTCCTGTTCTAGTCCCAGCTTCTCCTCTTCTGATCCAGCTCTTGGTATGGCCTGGGAAAGCAGTAGAAGATGGCCCAAGTCCTTTGGCCCCTGCACCCACGTGGGAGACCTGGAAGAAGCTCCTGGCTCCAGATCAGCACAGCTCTGGCCGTTGCGGCCAATTGGGGAGTGAACCAGTGGATGGAAGACTTTTCTCCCTCCCTCCTTCCTTCCCTCTCTCTCTCCTTCTCTCTCTCTCTATCTCTCCCCTCTTTCTGTGTGTAATTCTGACTTTCAAATAAATAAAATCTTAAAAAAACATATTGTATATTTCTAAATAGCGAGAAAAAAAGACTTGAATGTTCACACTACAAAGAAATCTTGCAAATAGGAAGTGATGGATGCCAATCATCCTAATTTGATCATTAAAATGTATGCATGTATCAAAATATTACATTGTACCTCATAAATATGTACAATTATTGTATCAATAAAAACAAATAATGTAATAAAAAAGAAAATGTGATATATATATATACACTGAGCCATAAAAAGAATGAAATCCGGCCGGCGCCGTGGCTCAACAGGCTAATCCTCCGCCTTGCGGCGCCGGCACACCGGGTTCTAGTCCCGGTCGGGGCACCGGATTCTGTCCCGGTTGCCCCTCTTCCAGGCCAGCCCTCTGCTGTGGCCCGGGAGTGCAGTGGAGGATGGCCCAGGTGCTTGGGCCCTGCACCCCATGGGGAGACCAGGAAAAGCACCTGGCTCCTGGCTCCTGCCATCGGACAAGCGCGGTGCGCCGGCCGCAGCGCGCCAGCCGCGGCGGCCATTGGAGGGTGAACCAACGGCAAAAGGAAGACCTTTCTCTCTGTCTCTCTCTCTCACTGTCCACTCTGCCTGTCAAAAAAAAAAAAAAAAAAAAAAAAAAAAAAGAATGAAATCCAATCTTTCACAACAAAATGGATGCAACCAGAAACCATTATACTTAGTGAAATAAGCCAGTCCCAAAAAGATAAATAATATATGTTCTCCTTAATCTGTGGTATAATAGAGTACAAAAAATGTAATGTATAATTATTTCATTGCAATCTGCACAAAATTATTCTTGTGCATAAACTATTGAGAGGAAATGGCTTAAAGTTAAATTAAGTTATTACCTGATAACCACACAGGAAATATTTAGATGTTACATTGCCATTGGTTGCATTTCATTGAAAGAAATTATGAATGACTGGCCGGCGCCGTGGCTCAACAGGCTAATCCTCCACCTTGCGGCGCCGGCACACGGGGTTCTAGTCCGGGTCGGGGCGCCGGATTCTGTCCCGGTTGCCCCTCTTCCAGGCCAGTCCTCTGCTGTGGCCCAGGAGTGCAGTGGAGGATGGCCCAAGTGCTTGGGCCCTGCACCCCATGGGAGACCAGGAAAAAGCACCTAGCACCTGGCTCCTGCCATCGGATGAGCGCGGTGCGCCGGCCGCAGCGCGCCGGCCGCGGCAGCCATTGGAGGGTGAACCAACGGCAAAGGAAGACCTTTCTCTCTGTCTCTCTCTCTCACTGTCCACTCTGCCTGTCAAAAAAAAAAAAAAAGAAAAAAAAAAAGAAATTATGAATGACTAATTGACAAAAAAAACCGTTTATGAGTGAAATGGTCATTTAGATATTCAATTATTGCTTATAGCTATTATCCATATTCTCAGTAAACTAGGGTCTTTTTGCATTTTACTTGTTGAAACTTTTTTTTTTTTTTTGGACAGGCAGAGTGGACAGTGAGAGAGAGACAAGGAAAAAGGTCTTCCTTTTTCCGTTGGTTCACCCCCCCATTGGCCGCTGCAGCCGGCGCACCACGCTGATCTGAAGCCAGGAGCCAGGTGCTTCTCCTGGTCTCCCATGCGGGTGCAGAGCCCAAACACTTGGGCCATCGTCCACTGCACTCCCGGGCCACAGCAGAAAGCTGGACTGGAAGAGGAGCTACCAGGACAGAATCCAGTGCCCCGACCAGGACTAGAACCCGGGGTGCCAGTGCCACAGGCGGAGGATTAGCCTATTGAGCCACAGCGTCGGCCAAAACTTCTTTTAAAAATAATTATTTATGGGGCCAGCACTGTGGCACAGCAGGTTAATGCCCTGGCCTGCAGCGCCAGCATCCCATGTGAGCGCCTGTTCAAGACCCAACTGTTCCACTTCCTGTCCAGCTCTCTGCTGTGGCCTGGGAAAGCAGCAGAAGATGGCCCAAGTCCTTGGGACCCTGCACCCACATGGAAGACCCAGAGGAAGCTCCTGGCTCCTGGCTTCTGATCGGCATAGCTCCAGCCATTGCAGCCAATTGGGGAGTGAACCAGCAGATGGAAGACCTCTCTCTCTCTCTGCCTCTCCTCTCTCTATGTAACTGACTTTCAAGTAAAATAAATCTTTTAAAAAAATAATTATTATTTATTTATTTGAAAGGCAGAATTACAGAGAGACGGGGCGGGGAGAGAGAAAGAGAGAGAGAGAATATGAATCTTTCATCTGCTGGTCTACTTGCTGAATGCCCACAACAGCCAGAACTGGGCAAATCTGAAGCCAGGAGCCAGGAGCTTCTTCCAGGTCTCCCAAGTGGGTGCAGGGTTCCAAGCACTTGGGCCATCTTCTACTGCTTTCCCAGGCTATAGCATAGAGCTGGATCAGAAGTGGAGCATCCGGAACTCAAGCTAGAAAGGTCTCTCAAATGGCATCCCAAATTTGGGGGTTTCACTCCCCAAATGGCTTCAATGGCTGGAGCTGAGCTGATCAGAAGCCAGAAGCCAGAAGCCAAGAGCTTCTTCCAGGTAGGTGCACTTGGCCAATTTCCACTGCTTTCTCAGGCCATTAGCAGAGAGGTAGATCAAAGAGGAGCAGCAGGGACACAAACCAGTGCCCATGTGGGATGCTGGCACCATAGACAGAGGCTCATTGTACTACACAACAGCAGCACCATAAAGCCAGTTTTAAACATAGGTCTTCTCGTGCAAATAAAAATGTCAGAAATTAGGATCCTCTTGTTTCCATTAAACATTTATCATGTGGGGTGGGTGGTTAGGATGCCTCTTGGAATGGCTTCATCCCACACTGTACGACCTGGGTTTGGGTCTCAATTCCACTCCTGATTCTGGCTATCTGCTAACGTGCTTCCTGGGAGGCAGCAGCTGATGGCTCAGGTGGTTGGGTCCCTGCCACTCATGGGAGAGAACTGGATTGAGTTCCTGGCTCCTGGTTTTGACCTGGCCTAGCTTTGGCTGTGGTGGGCATTTTAGGAGTGAACTGATGGATGAAAAATTCCGTCTGCCTTTTAAATAAATTTTTAAAGCTAAAAATCAAGAAACAATCATGTGAGGGAAAGTTAACTATACAAACATAGCTCTCCCTGGTTTCATAAAACATGTCTTGTACACATTCTCCAGTGAAGACCCCAGTTTGATTCCATTCATTCACTAAGAAATGACTGCAACTTCATATAACATTTCTGCTACTGCTCAAATATTTAATAATCAATCAATAATCAAGTCCCAGACTTTTTCAAGTATGTTGGTTCTCTCATTCTTCCATCAATATTAGCAAGTATTCAAAGACTGACAAAGCATGGACCGACCTGACTACTGATGAGCTCTGTGCACTGGGCTCTCAGAGTCAGGTGAGTATAAAAACCACTGTGTCTCCAGCTATTCGCTTGCCTGTTCCAGTCTAACAGCACGGATCTGTGCGTCTTCCTTTCAGAGCTATCATCTGCACCAGGTATCAGGGGTCGTGTCTGACTCTGCCTTCCTGCAAGTCCTGAGGACAAAGGCAGACTCTTCATCAGGCAGGGGAGAGGAGAGGAGCAGATCCATACTCACTGGCCGTGACCCAGCAGAGAAACAGAGAAGTCCAGCAAGTGCTGAGTCAGACAGTGGTTGAAGGAAGGGCTGTGGAGGGCACTTGATCCTCATCAGTGTTCATATATGACAGTTGGGCAGAAACGTTTATTCTTGATTCTAGTAGAGGGTTGAGAACTCTGATTCCCAGTTTGCTTTCCTCTCACACTATTTCTAGCTCCTGTGGGCATCTCTTCTACCAGAGCACAACATGGGTCTCTGTAAATGATCATGAAGTTAAACATGACAACAGGGATGTAAAGGATGACAGTAACCCTAGTATCAGGAGACTTGACCTAGGGTTTCCAAGGGCCAGAGTCTGAGCTGAGCTTTCTTTAAAAAAAAAAAAAAAATGTAGCTTGTGAGCTTTCACCTATATAACCACCCTGGGAGAAGTAATGTCCATTAAATTCATTTTACAGTTGAGGACAATTGAAGGCATTTTAATGTAATTTTTACTTTTTATTTTTAAAATTAACACATAAAAGCTGTATACATTAGAGTAGGCATCTGGTGTAGTATTCAAAGTATCAGGAGGGACACCACATCTTATATATTAGAGTGCTTGGGTTTGAATCCTGGCTCTGTTCCTGACTTCAGGTTCCTACTAATGCATACCCTGGGAGGCAGCAGGATGGCTTAAATATTTGGGTTCATACCAACCACAAGGGAAACCTAGATTGAGTCCCTAGATCCTGGCTTCTGCCTGGCCCATCCCAGGCAGTTACAGATATTTGGGGAGCGAACCACAGGATGGAAAATCTTTTCACCTCTTTCTGTCTCTCTCCCTTTCAAATATAAAATAAATTATAAAGTGTTTGAAGAAGATATATATGCAACACAAAGAGACTCAAACACAATATTGTAGTAAATGAAAGCTTATAAAACCGTATTTGTAGTGTAATAGTACTTAGGTCAGTTTACCAAAAAAATAGCTAATGGATGCATAAAGTAATACTAACCCTGATCTGAACCATATCCTTTATCCCTTATCACTGACCATAAACCTGACCTCTAATTTGTTGCTCCTTCGGCAGCAAAAGGAACGACGCTGCTCTTCAGTGGACTTTTACTTAGAAGGAGTGGGAAAGAGAGTGGGGGACCGGGAGAAGGGGGAGAGATGGCGCGCACATTCCTTAAGGGGGAAAGCTGGCGTGCTTTAAATGCGCATTTAAAGAAACAAAGCAAGCCATGACAAAGGCTGAAAAAACTGTATTGCAGATGTAGAAAATAGGGTTAAAGATCAGTGCTGTTAAAAATTAGTCCTTGGTTTGTTGAAGAGGGTGTTGTGGATAAGAAACACTGGGAGTAAAAAATATAAATCAGTGTACACTGGACACCCCCACCTTGCATTTGAACATTTCATTTAAAGTAAATGTTATCTGTTATAAAGTCAATATTACTATGTAAAATGAGGAATCATGGTGAAAAGTGTCTGGACTACCCATTCTGTTTCTGTATTATGTACTAACCCTACCCCTATTATTGATGGGAATGCTTGAGCAGATTATGCTTGGTTTGCTTTACAAAAGAATGTAAACGTTTCAATTTATCCTTAAAATTATTGTTTGATTGCTGGATGTATACTTGTATGAAAAAATTTGTATTCTTATGATGTGTTAATTATGTCTACCTCTCAATGCAACCCTAGGGCCAAATGTAAGGACAGATTTTTAAAATGAAGAGGCTGGTATCTAGGTTTGGCTCTAATAAACAAGCAATTTGTTTGCCAAATGACCTTCTCCTGCTCCTTGGGAGCCTGGCCAGTTCCCGGGGAGGGGTTAAAGGATTAAACAGGTGGGCATGCTTCGTGTCTCAACTCTCTGGCCAAGATCCGAGATGGGACGCACTGCTTGCCTAAAATCTTAGTAATGAGCCACCCTTGTCCTTGGGGGCTTTAAGGGGGTGCCGGAACAAGTCTCTGCTGCTGTTTCATCCTGGGGGAACACACAGTCAAGCTGAATGTTAAACGTGCCCATGATGATTACTGATGTTTGAGTCTCAGTATGGATCCTTTTCCAGTAAGATTGCCTAGTGATGCCCATAGTACTAATGTTAAAGAATGGGTTGCCATCAGGTGTCTGTTCATTTAAAATACTTGCCATTTATGTCTCGTTAGTTTAGCTTTTGGCTTGTTGAAAGTATTGCTTGATCATTTATTATTGATTTGTAATTATGAAGTTTGTTAAGGGGTTTATGATTCTTTGTACCGAGTTTTGTATTTTAGTCAATCTGAGACTGTCAATCTGAGAGAAAATCCTTCTAATTGTACCCTAGAATTGGGACAGAGGATCAATACCACCTGGAACAGTAATTTTACAAGGTTGTACTTAACAATATAGGCCTCACCTTCCTCGCCAAGTGGGTGAAATGGGAGGAGAATTTTGAGGTAACTAGTGTTTAAAGCATACAAGATATGTGGAGTGGTTGTCTGCATTCAGAACATGTGAAGAATAGTACCAATTAAGCATTTTACTTTGAACCAAGTATTTCTTGAATAAGATGTATCCTTTGTGCCTAATTGCTAATGTGAAATTATGAAGGAATTTGCTAAAATTTATGTGTTGGATTTAAGTAGCAAGTAGTAAGAAAGCTGGCCTAATTTGATTTGTTTTCTTGAATGTACTTAAAGCTGTTAATTCACAATTTGATAAAACTGTTCTGGCTTTCAAAACTCCAATAGCCCAGAAGTTGTGATCAGAACTGTAACACTCCGCCAGCAGCGTACCAACCTGGTAATTCGGCAGGCTATGCTAGCCACCTAGCTCTCTCACCCCCGTGAGAAGTGTGGCTTAACATGATGGAACAGTAGCCAATAATGGGTAATCACTGATGGGCGCACCTAGCAACCTAAGACAGAGGGTAGAACAAGCTTCCTATTACCTCCATGACGGGTAAGCAGGTTGCGCGCCATTGGGAACCCAAGACAGGCACGTTTCCATGTCACTTAATATAATAAAAACGGGGGAGATGTGGGGACCCACGGATAGGCCTGCCATGGGACCCCCCCCCATGCTGGGCTTGGCTTATAGCAGTAATGCGGATGTAGCAGCTGATTGAACTTTCCATCTAGCTGAGGATCATGGTAAACAACAAGATGGCGTTGATGCTCTGCTCACTGCGTGACTCCACAGCTGATTGATATAGCTTCTGCATAACTCCACAGCTGATCGTGATCAAGTGCCAGATTGGAGAGCTCTGTGCATGGACTGTGACTGATTGATTGTGATTGGTTGAATTCTGTATATAGCCGGACCGCGGGAGAGGGAACGCGCACGCCAGCTTTCCCCCTTAAGGAATGTGCGCGCCATCTCTCCCCCTTCTCCCGGTCCCCCACTCTTTTCCCCACTCTTTCTAAGTAAAAGTCTATTGAAGACGGATTAACTGCGAGCAGCGTCGTTCCTTTTGCGGCCAAAGGAGCGACACTAATTCAAATTCTAACCATAGCTCTAACACTAACCCTAACCCCATCCCTAACCATAACTTAATCCTACCCTAACCCTAAAATCCTAAAACAAACCCTAATCTAAAAACCAAACTCCTAACCCCAACACTAACCTCAACCTCAACCCAAACCATAATGCTAAACCCAACTACAAAAAAACAAATCCCAACCCAAACCAAAACCACTAGCCTTACCCATAAACCCTAATCTTAACACCTAAACACAAACTCCAAACCCAACACTAAACCCTAATCCTAACTGTAACCCTAAATCTTAAACCCTAACATTAACCCTTAACACTAACCCAATCCGCAACCCCAACTCTAAACCTGAAAGGTAAACCCTAACTCCATCCCCCACAACACTAATCAATCTTAAGCCTAACACTAACCCTAGCCCACTCCCAAACACAATTCTAAACCCTAACCCCAATCCAACACTCAATCCCTAACCTTAAACCTAGCTCTGACCCTAATGCTATCCCTAACTCTTAAATCATAACCCTAAAACCTAATCATAACCCTAACCCCAATCACAACAATAACCCTTACCCTAACCTGAACATAAATAGTAAATCCTAACCCAACCCTAACACCTAAACTTAACCCTTACCACAACCCAAATCTCTAACCTAACTACATACCTCTAATCACTAAACCCTAACCCTAAACCATAATCATAACCCTAAACCCTAACATCTATGCTCTTAACTCTCACTTACATACACCTTCACATTAACAATTGAACTCTAACACTAACAATCCTAACTCTAATCTTAACCTCAACCTCAACCTTAAATCCTACTATCAATCGTAACCCTAGCCCCAACCCAATCAAAACCATAACACTAAAGCCTAACCCTAACTCTAACCTTAACAATTAATCCTTAATCCTGGCCCTTAGACCCTAACCAACTCTAGAACCAACCCCTAGTCCCAGCATCAACCTTAACCTCTAATCCTAAAACACTAACCTAACCCTAAAACCCTAACCCTAACCCCAACCCTAGCCCGAGCCATTGATATGAGTTGGACCCAGCCATTTGACCTCTAACTCATGAACTTAAACCCAAAACCCTAACATCTAACCCTTCACTAGAAGACAAACCCAAACTCAAAACCCTAATACCTAACCCAGTATCTTTCACTAACCCTGCCCTAAAACCTAACACTAAACCTAACCCCTAACCCTTAATACTTAAACCCAGTACTACTCTTAAAGCTCTAACCTTAACATTAAACCTTAAACTCTAGTTCTAACCCTAACATTAAACCTACCCTTACCCCTAAAATCACAAAACCCTAATCCTAGTTCTAAACACTAACCCTAAACTGTAACCCTAACCCTAACTAACCTAATCCAATCCTAACACTCACCCCCACCCCAACCCATAATCCCAGTCCTAACCCTAACTCTTTCATCTAAAGCCCTAATCCTCACATTCACCCTTACCCTCACCTCTGACCTCAATACCACCTAAACCTAACCTTAATTCCTGACTCTGAAACTGACCCTGAACCCAGACCCTAACTTAAACACTAACCCTAACAAACATAACCCAAAACCCTACCTAATACTAATCCCTAAAACCTAAACTTAACCTGACCCTAACCCTATTCCCTATACTCTCACCCTCTTCTAAACCTAATCTGAACCACCCTAACCTTTATCCTACTCATTTCAACTAAACCCTAAACCCTAACCTCTAATCCCAATCCACAACCACCAAACCCTTAACCCAACCTAACTCTAACCCTAGCCATCAACCTCAACCCTAGCCAGAAACCCTAACCTTAACCCAAATCCAAGGTCAATTATAATATAACCCAACCCCAACCCCTAACCCTATCTCTATCCTTAACCCTAAAACCTAACCCCAACTCCAACCCCTAGTCCCAGCCCTAAACCTAAACCCTAACCCCAAACCCAGTCCTCAAAAATTAACCCCCAGCTAATCCTAATCCTACCCCGACCCTTGACCCTAAACCAAACCCTATATCTAAAACTCTAACCATAACCCTAAAACCCAAACCATAATTCTATCCCCATCAAACCTTCCCCACTACCCCTAAAACTGTAAAACCCTAAAACCCTAGACTTAACCCTCAACTGCAAGCCTCTACCCTTTACCCTAAACCAAGAATCCTAGAACTAGCACTAACCCTAACTCATACTCTATACCCTACCCCAACTTTAATCCCAAATGCTAATCCTAGCCCTAACCATAACCCTATACCATAATCCTAAACCTTAGCTCTAACCCTAAACAACCCAATTCTAAACCCTTAACTCACACTCTAACCTTCAACCCTAAAACTAACCCTAAACCCTGATCCCAATCCTAACTACCCTAACCCTAAACTAGACCTTGACACTGACATGGACCCTAAGCCCTTACCCCCACCCCTAACTGTAACCCTATCTCAACTCCAAACCTAACCCTAACACAGTGCTAACCCCTACCCTAACCCAAATCTTATAGCTTGACTCCAACACTAAGCCCTATCCATACCAATAACCATAGCCCTTAAACCTACCCTAACCTTAAAACCATAGCCCATATTCTATACCCTAACCCCAAACCCTGACCATTGACAGGCAATAGCCCTAATCCTCACCCAACGCTAACACTAACAACCCTAGCCCCCTTAACCCTAAACTGTAACTCTAAACCCCAACCCAAATCCTATCCTTAACCCTTACAGCCTAATCTCCCATACCCTAAACCTAACACTTAACCCTATCTCCTAAAGCTAACCCTAACAACCCTATCCTCTGATCTTAATCTTAAATCCCTAACCCTGGCTGGCGCCATGGCTCAACAGGCTAATCCTCCGCCTTGCGGCGCCGGCACACAGGGTTCTAGTCCCGGTCGGGCCGCTGGATTCTGTCCCGGTTGCCCCTCTTCCAGGCCAGCCCTCTGCTGTGGCCCGGGAGTGCAGTGGAGGATGGCCCAAGTGCTTGGGCCCTGCACCCCATGGGAGACCAGGAAAAAGCACCTAGCACCTGGCTCCTGCCATCGGATGAGCGCGGTGCGCCGGCCGCAGCGCGCCATCCACGGCAGCCATTGGAGGGTGAACCAACGGCAAAGGAAGACCTTTCTCTCTGTCTCTCTCTCTCACTGTCCACTCTGCCTGTCAAGAAAAAAAAAAAATCCCTAACCCTAAGACTCGAGCTCTATTCTTAATATCTAACCTACTATAACCCCAACCCTAAGACCTAACATTGGACCCAATTCCAACCTCAACCCTCGTGTCAAACTATCACTAATACCTAATATCAACCATAACCCTCGCTCCAGGTTTCATCCCTATTTAAGCCCAATCCTAGCTCAATCAACCCTAAAACTAACCAATCCTGGTATACCCACCTCCTACATTGGAGTGTTCAGCTGATGCCCTGGCTGCACTATTCCAGCTTCCTGTTAAATGTACCCTGCCAGGCAGTGGTGATGGCTCAATTGGGCCCCTGCCACGCACATGGGAAATACAGATGGAGTCCTGCCTCCTGGCTATTGTAGGCATTTAGGAAGTGAAGCAAAGGATGGAAGATCACTCCATCTGTCTCTCTGCCTTTCAATTAAAATTAAACAAAACTAGCAAAAGCCCTAACTTGACCCTTGGCCCTCATCCACCTGCCCTAACTCCAGCTGCCTGAATTCAAATCACTAAGGAGACCCAAGGTTAGCTGGACAACGTCATAGTATCAAACCCTGGACTTACAGGCCAGCCACATATTCCCCTTCAAGGACTCAATTAATTGGGCTCCTACCACCTACATGGGGGGTACAGATAGAGTTTCTGGCTCCTGGCTTTGGTCTGGCCCAGCTGCAGCTCTTAAAAGCATTTGAGAAATAAACCAGACACTGGGGTGCTTTACAGTCTAACCTATACAGATGCCACCTAGATTCTAGGATGCAAGCTAGCGCCAGGACAGGTCAGCAACAGGAGAGGACGTGCTGATTCTGTGCCAAGTGGGCCAAGGAACATCAAGGGTCACAGGTTGGTGGGGAAGCCCGACCAGCACTTAGTTTCATTCATGGATACTTGGCTTGTGAGAGGCCAGTGAGCCTAGAGCCTGAAGACCTCTGTCCTGGGATGGATTACAGAATGTGATCTGGGAGATTGTTCTTGGGTACGTTCTCATTCAGGAGGAACAAAAGATGCTTAGTCCACAGAAAACTGATGGACCTGAGGTTGGTAAACTTATCATAAGCAAAGAAAGTAGGTGAGAGATCAACACTAAGGCAAAGCAAGTAAAGTTGCCTGTGGTGCCAGCATGCCATACGGGTGCAGGTTCAAGTCCCAGCTGCTCCACTTCTGATCTAGCTCACTGCTAATGCACCTGGGAAAGCAGCAGAGGATGACCCAAGTCCTTCAGCCCCTTCACCCACATGGGAGACGTGCAAGAAGTTCCTGGCTCCTGGTTTTGGATCAGCCTAGCTCCGGCCATTGTGGCCATTTGGGGAGCGAGCCAGTGGATGGAAGATCTGTCTCTCCCTCTAACTGCCTTTCAAATAAGTAAATAAATCTTTTTTAAAAAGTAGGTGAAAACTTTCTTCAGCATTTGGAGAAAAACATGCAAATGTAGCTTGTAAAGCAACCAAGAGAAATTTAAAATTGCTATCAGAAAATGTCTACTATAAGATTCAGTAGGGGGCCAGCGCTGCGGCTCACTAGGCTAATCCTCCACCTGCGGCGCCAGCACACCGGGTTCTAGTCCCGGTTGCTCCTCTTCCAGGCCACCACTCTGCTGTGGCCCGGGAGTGCAGTGGAGGATGGCCCAAGTGCTTGGGCCCTGCACTCCATGAGAGACCAGGAGAAGCACCTGGCTCCTGCCATTGGATCAGTGCGGTGCGCCGACCGCGGTGCGCCAGCTACAGCGCACCGGCCGCGGTGGCCATTGGAGAGTGAACCAACGGCAAAGGAAGACCTTCCTCTCTGTCCCTCTCTCTCTCTTACTGTCCACTCTGTCAAAAAAAAAAAAAAATTCAGTAGGGGCTGGCACTGTGACATAATGGGTAAAGCTACCACCTCAGTGCCGGCATTCCATAAGGGCACCAGTTGGAGTCCTGGCTGCTCCACTTCTGATCCAGCTCTCTGCTATGGCCTGGGAAAGCAGTGTAAGATGGCCCAAGTCCTTGGGCCCCTGCACCCATGTGGGAGGCCCAGAGGAAGCTCCTATCTCCTGATCAGCACAGCTCTGGCCATTGCAGCCATCTGGGGAGTGAACCAGCGGATCTCTCTCTGCCTCTCCTTCTCTTTGTGTAGTTCTTTCAAGTAAGTAAATAAATCTTTAAAAAAAAAAAAAAAGTGACGTCCACCACAGCTCACTAGGCTAATCCTCCACCTGCAGCGCCAGCACCTTGGGTTCTAGTCCTGGTCGGGGCGCCAGATTCTGTCCTGGTTGCTCCTCTTCCAGGCCAGCTCTCTGCTGTGGCCTGGGATAGCAGTAAAAGATGGCCCAAGTGCTTGGGCCCTGCACCCACATGGGAGACGAGGAGGAAGCACCTGGTTCCTGGCTTTGGATCCCGCAGTACACAGGCCGCAGCAACCATTTGAAGGGTGAACCAACGGCAGGAAGGCTTTTCTCTCTGTCCTCTCTAACTCTGCCTGTCAAAAAAAAAAAAAAAAAAAAAAAAAAAGTTTAATCAGACAAAGCTCGCCTAAAGCAAGGATTACAGCCTTAGCAATCTGATTCAAAAATCCACCAGGTTCCAAGGTTGGATGCACCCCTTAAAAAAAAAAAATCAGTAACAATGTTTAAGAAAGAAAACTAGAGGTGGTGTTGGGCCTGGTGTTTAAGAGGCCATTTTGCTATACATTGTGATTTAATGCTATAACTAGTACTCCAACACTACTTTTCACTTTGTGTTGCTATGTGAGGGCAAACTGTTGAAATCTTTACTTAATATATACTAAACATCTTCTGTATATAAAGAGAATTGAAAATGAATCTTGATGTGAATGGAAGGGGAGAGGGAACGGGGAAGGGGAGAGTTGCGGGTGGGAAGGAAGTTATGGGGGGAAGCCATTGTAATCCATAAGCTGTACTTTGGAAATTTATATTCATTAAATAAAAGCTCTAAAAAAAAAAAAAAAAAAGAGAGAGAGACCACTTTGACACCTGCATCCTGTTAAAGAGTCTGGGCTCCACTCCTGATTCCAGCTCCCCACTAATGCAGACCTTGGGAGGCAGTGGTGATGGCTCCAGTGGTTGGGTCCCCGCCACCCACAGGAGACACCTGTACTGAGTTCATAGCCCCTGGCTTTGGCCCTGCTCTGCTGATTGCTGCAGGGATTCAGAAGCGGAGAGGATGGGTGCTCTATTCACCTCTCAAAATAAACAAAGAAAATCAAATGTTGCTGAAATATTCACCTGTTTTTTTGAGGTCATGGCATTTAAAGCACACATTAGAAAGCCAGATCTCTTCTCACAGATTAATATGAGCTCTGCTAAGGGCTCCACTTAAGAACTTGAGATTAGTGATGAAGGTGTTACAAAAGGAAATCAGCTCAACTCTGTGAACTGAGCCTGGCTCTGTAATCCTAGACTCTATCTAACCTTAACCCCAATTTCTAACTCTGACAACATCATCCCTGTCCTAGTCCATCTTCTATTGGTGTTAGGGTACCAGGCTGGAAAAATTATAAACAGACATTTGCTGAACTCAAGGTTCTATTTTTTTTTTAAGATTTATTTATTTATTTGAAAGCAGAGTTAGAGAGAGGCAGAGAGAGAGAGAGAGAGAGAGAGAGAGGTCTTCCATCCGCTGGTTCACTACCCAGATGGCCGCAATGGCCAGAGCTGTGCTGACTCGAAGCCAGGAGCCAGGAGCTTCTTCCAGGTCTCCGATGTGGGTGCAGGGGCCCAAGGACTTGGGCCATCTTCCACTGCTTTCCCAGGCCACAGCAGAGAGCTGGATGAGAAGTGGAGCAGCTGGGTCTCGAACAGGTGCCAAACAAGATGCCAGCACTGCAGGTGGCAGCTTTACCCACTATGCCACAGCTCCAGTCCCCAGACTCAAGGTTCTAGAGCTGGGAAGTCCCAGGTGGAATAAACCACCTTCAGTCTCCAGCCTTCTCCATTACCCTCATCAGACCACAACCATACTCTGATCTTAAAGTCAACCCGGGGCCCTTAAGCAAAATGGACCAAGGAACCAGTGGTTTTAACAGGGCCCAGATGGGGTTCAGAGAGGGACTGTAACTACAGACATCAGGAAAGGAAGATCTCCCCTAGTGTTCCCTTTCTTAGGCCCTCCCAACTCCTAGAAATATACCCAATGCAAAGGGTCAAACTGCGAATGGGGAATGGGAGAGGAAGTGACAAGATCCAAGATGAAGACTGTCCTAGTCCAAGCATCCCACGTCAACTGGGACTAACCTGTGTAACCCCACAGTTTACTGTCTCATTCCCAGGAAGACTATACTCCAGATGCACTGGGCACCTCACCGCAGAGATAGGGGATGTTACAGGATTTAGGGGAAGGGCATTTAGGTGGAATCTAAATGGGAACAGGAGGCAGGGAGGTGTTAACTGGGTCAACACCAGGTCTCAACTGTGACGTGGACTAGGCTATTTCCCGAGAATGCACAGAATCAAGACAGAGGTGTGAGTGGCTTCCAGAAGCTCTGCTTCACATACAGACCAGGGCATCCTCTGAGATCAGGCTGTCTCCTTGCTGCCCACCGTTCCTGACAACAAAGCGGTTGTCTGTGATTTCAACGAACAGCATTCTTAGCAAGAAAGCAGACACTAAATAAAGGGGTCATTCTGACACTTTATATCTATACTGTGCCCAAGCAGGAAACCACTTCCTGTGAACACTGCTGGGTCTCTTCACAGGATATTACCTCGCCTAGTAAACAACGGGTCGAAGCCCTGTGTTCTCCAAGTTGATGTTTGCTTTCCCAGGAGCCAGTCAAGGAAACCCACATAAAATGAGCAGTAAGGCTGAAAACCCTGAGGCAGAATAACGTTTGGTTATTTCAGGAGTAAACAAGAAACCAGAGAGGCTGGAACAAGGGCAGGAGGTTGTCAGAGCCATCATGACGCTCCTGCTGTAAGGCCTTGTGTGTCAGTTTTCATACCGTAGTCTGGGTTTAATGAAGCCATTCAGTCAGGAGAACCACGAGCCGACACGCCCACAGAGCAGCAACTGCTGCAGCAGACATCAGGCCAACACAGCAGTCATGGTTGAGACCTGGGGCCAGAATCAGGAGCAGCAGTGCAGACGAGACACAGCTCTGACAACTGTTTTGAAGACACAGATGACACACCATTCAAGTACTGGATGTGTGTTGAGAAAGGGAGATGACAAGTTTGCCACATAAGCAGCCAGGTGGGCTGAAGCACCACTGACCAGAAAGCAGAAGACAGAAGTAGATGTGGGGCCTGACGCAGTGTTCTGAACACTGCGTGGGTCCCAGCCTGTGCTGCTGGGACCCACAGCGGCCCTGGGGATAACACTGCTCACAAGGGCAACAAGGACAAGGGACCACACGTCAGGTGGGGTCCTGGACCCAACTATGCCAGGCCCTCAGCTCGTGTACTTCCTCAAACAGCGATGTTCAGCATTCTTTCAATCATCCACTTCCATCAAAAGTGGAGACTGAGGCAACAAGACAAAATGGTATAAAGCAATGAAATATTTAATGGGCTTATTTTCTAAACTGAGCCCCAGCGTACAATTAGGTAGCTTCACCACTAATCCTTATTGCCAGGAGCACTTAACCAAACCCGAAAGACCAATCAAGTACACTATTCTTTTCAAAACACTCATTTCTGTTTCCTGTAGGTTTTCCTCTCTCTCTTATGCCAGGAGGGGCATGTCATCCAAAAACATAAATGGGGGCTTGCGCTTGTCTGACACTCACAGCAGCCCAACAACCCTGCGGTAGACGAAGCTGACCTCTGCTAACAGAGACCTCCTGGAAAGTCTGCACTCAAGACAACATCCCGGGGTTGTTCTTTGATGGGGGAGAGGCTAAAAGAAATTGAATCTAAACTCTTCATCAGGAGTATCCACAGTGGCCTTGGCTCCTCCTACTGGACGCGGCCTGCAGACCTTTCGGCTCTTCTTTCTGGTGGCCTCACCCACAGGCTGCACCCGGGCAGATCCAGCAGCTGGGGGGGGGGGGGGTGTCAGAGTCAGGACTGAGTAAGAGCAAATAGCACCTGTGCAGTTACAACTGCTCATGCAACCCTAACCCTCAGCAGAAATCAACTGACCCATTTCTCAAGAATCCTAAGGCAGTTCCTATCATGACTTACAGAATCACAGAGAGAACTGGAACTTGCCAAGGGTGTTAACGACCTAAGTGGTAGCTTCAGGACTGGAGCAAGATGGATGGCTGGTTCCAGGACTTACTAACTGCTGCATGGAAGGTGAAGCAGGGCCAGCTGTGGGCCAGGCTCCTTCCCCTCCGAGAACCTCTGCCCCCTGCCGCCCAGGCCAAGTTCTGCTTTGCTGAGGGGTCCAGACTTCCGACCGGCCCAGGCTTCCCTGAGCTCAACTCCATCCCCACAGCGTCGGGGATGCACTCCCTAAACCCTTCCTCTCTATTGAGCTGGACACCCCAAAACGCAAAGCTCCTCACCAGCCCTAAGAGACCGCAGGGCCTCCAGACGCTCGGCGTCCATCTGAGCCCTGTAGTCTCCAAACAGGGCACGCATGAGCTGCCGCTTCCGGGGCAGGGGTGTCCTGTCGCTGCGCAGGGTTCGTATGGCCCCGACAGCCTGCTCTCCTGCGCGTAAGAGAAAAAAGGCCAGTCCCCCTCTCTGCACCCACCTCCTCTCACCCCAGCGCTGCCACCGCCACACCCCCACTCACTCTGCTTCAGGGTGGGTTTCCGCGTCTGGAGGCCCAGCTCCAACTGCTCCACGCACCAGGCCAGTTCTCGGGCCAGCTGCTCCGCCTGAGACGGGTGGAGAGAGGGGCTGAGAGCCGGCACCGGGACCTGCCGCCCCAGGCCCTTCCTTGCCTCCGCAAGGCTGATTTCTAGACGCCCCCGGGGGTCCCCCTTGCCTGCGCTTCGGCACTTCGCGGGGCTTCCTCCGGAGCGGGCTTCTCTGAAGCCGTCTGGCCTCCGTTCGCCGCAGGAGCCCTGTCCCGGATTTTCTTCTTGGACTTCTTGGAGGCGGCACTGCCTCCAGAGACTGCGGGGTTCGCTTTGCGGGCGGCGGCACCGCACGTGGGTGGCCCTGCACGAGACAATGGAAGTACTCGGGGCACCAGAACCGCGCCAGGGGACCGGGGTCTTCGTGGCGCGCAGGCGGTACCTGAGCCTGAGGCCGCAGAGGCCTCGCGAGTAGGACGTCCTGGGGCCTGAAGAGAAGAGGGCAGCATCAGGGTCACTGGAGGCCGCCAGTAGCGCAGGGACCCGCAGCCCGCGCGCCTCCGCGACGCTCACCGCCATGCTCCGCCTTCGCCGCCGGAACCCGTGTAGGGCGCAGCGTCCGGCACCAAATTCGCCCCTCCAGAAACACGTCTGCGACGCGGAGTTCCGGGTGCGCCGGGAGGCGCGGGGCGGGGCAGGGGCGGGGCGGGGCAGGGGGCGGGGCGGGGCGAGGCTACGGGTGAGGCGGGGCGATGCCGGCCGAGCTTCAGCCGCGTAGACAAAGCCATCTGCTGCTGCCTTCCCAGGCGCATTAGCAAGAAGCTGGATTAGAAGAGTAGGCGGGGCGGGGCTGACGCTGTGGCATAGCGGGTAAAGCTGCCCCCTGCAGTGCCGGCATCCCATATGGGTGCTGGTCCGAGTAAGATAACAGCTAACAATAACAAACCCAATAACGGAGCCAAGATATGGTTGTAAGATAACAGTGAGGCGCTGCTCCACTTCCAGTCCAGCTCTCTGCTATGGCCTGGGCCAGAAGATGGCCCAAGTACTTGGGCCCCTGCACCCCTGTGAGAGACCCAAAGGAAGTGAGGAAGTGAACCAGCAGATGGAAGACCTCTTTCTGTCTGTGTGTGTATGTGTGTGTGTCACTCTTTTAAATAAATAAAAATTTAAAATTTAAAAAGTAGAGCAGCCAAGACTGGAACCAGGGCAATGATATGGATATTTACTAACATATTAATATGCATTTTTCAAAGACCTCGTTGTCGTAACAGAAGATTGGACTTCAATCTTGGATCAATGTAATTTTGGCATGCACATTTAACTTGTAGAAAACTCAGGGCCGGTGCTGTGGCACAGCGGGTTAACGCCCTGGTCTGAAGCGCCAGTTTGAGACCCGGCTGCTCCACCTCCGATCCACCTCTCTGCTATGGACTGGGAAAGCAGAAAGAAGATGGCCCAAGTGCTTGAGACCCTGCACCCATGTGGGAGACCTGGAAGAAGCTCCTGGCTCCTGGGTTCGGGTCGGCACGGCTCCAGCCGTTGCAGCCAATTGGGGAGTGAACCAGCAGATGGAAGACCTCTCTCTCTCTCTCTGCTTCTCCTCTCTCTGTGTGTAACTCTGACTTTCAAATAAATAAATAAATCTTTTTTAAAAAAGAAAACTCTATAAACAATATTTTTAAATTGTAAACTTTGCTTAAAACTTTTTATGACTTGCTCACACCTTCTGAAACTTACACCCATAGTCTTGAATTGTCATGTATAGACAACCTATGAGAATACATGTTAACAAACACAAAGTCTCCCATACAGCATTTAAGATGTTAAAAGTACACATAATAAGCCGGCGCCGTGGCTCAATAGGCTAATCCTCCGCCTGCAGTGCCGGCACCTCGGATTCTAGTTCCGGTTGGGGTGCCAGATTCTGTCCAAGTTGCCCCTCTTCCAGTCTAGCTCTCTACTGTGGCCCAGGAGGGCAGTGGAGGATGGCCCAAGTGCTTGGGCCCTGCACCCGCATGGGAGACCAGGAGAAGCACCTGGCTCCTGGCTTCAGATCAGCACGGTGCGCTGGCCACAGTGCCGGCCGCAGAGGCCATTGGGGGTGAACCAATGGAAAAGGAAGACTTTCTGTCTCTCTCTCTAACTGTCCATTCTGCTTGTCAAAAAAAAAAAAAAAGTACACATAGTACATTTCCCCAAGTTTTACTTAGCAACGATGCCTAGATTGTAGAATCGGAATCAAAATGGAGTGAGTGTGGCTAAAAGCTAACTGCAGATCTCTTGCTTCTGTACATATTAGCTTTGCTCACTAATGGCTAAAGGTGTATCTTGTGAAACTACGTGGGCTCAAATTCCCAGGAACTAGATTGAAATGTGCCCTCACTGTTGTCTTACAACACATCTTGGATCCATTATTGGGCTTGTTATTGTTAGCTGTTATCTTACAGCCATATTCTGGCTTTCCTTTTTCTTTTTTTTTTCTTTTCTTTTTTTTTTTTTTTTTTTTTGACAGGCAGAGTGGACAGTGAGAGAGAGAGACAGAGAGAAAGGTCTTCCTTTTGCCGTTGGTTCACCCTCCAATGGCAGCCGCGGATGGCGCGCTGCGGCCGGCGCACCACGCTCATCCGATGGCAGGAGCCAGGTGCCAGGTGCTTTTCCTGGTCTCCCCATGGGGTGCAGGGCCCAAGCACCTGGGCCATCCTCCACTGCACTCCTGAGCCACAGCAGAGGGCTGGCCTGGAAGAGGGGCAACCGGGACAGAATCCGGCGACCCGACCGGGACTAGAACCCGGTGTGCCGGCGCCGCAAGGCGGAGGATTAGCCTGTTGAGCCACGGCGCCGGCCCTGGCTTTCCTTTTTATTATTCACTGCATACCAGGGGCCCAGTTCGAAATTGTGAGCCCAGTGGACAGAATACTATACAGAGCTGTGTAACCTGCTGTTGAGGGCCGCACTCTGGTAAGGAGTGTCTATCCCAATTGGTTACCTTGCCTCTCATTTGTCTTTCATTCGCCTCTCATTTTCAATAAAATTCATGTGTGACTATCACTGCTTTTGTAATATTCTATTTTAGCTGATGAGTGGATGCAACAAGATGACTTAAGGCACTGAGATATTAATGAATACCACACCATTATCTGATTTATTTTTAAGGTCAAAATAACACTTCAATGAGCTTAAGTAACTGATAAGGATAACACCTCTTGAACAGTAAACACAGACAATAGTGTATGTTTACAACTTTGAAAAGATCTTCATCTTTAAAAAAAAAACAAGTTTAAAGCATATCAAAAATATGAAAAACTGAGCAAACCAAAGGGCGTTTGGATTACCCCAATTTTCTGAACCAATCTGTGTAGGTCTACTTTAGTTAACAACATAAAGGCTTGTATACACAGAATTTACACTTATTTTTATAAGACTACTCTAGCTGGAAAGCAAAAACATGAATACAACATAGGCCTGACATAGTTTATAACCTTGTAGTGTACTTTACATAATCTGAATCTGTTAGGTAGGAAAGTCAGCACCGGCGCCACGGCTCAACAGGCTAATCCTCTGCCTGAGGCGCTGGCACACCGGGTTCTGGTCCCGACTGGGGCGCCGGATTCTGTCCCAGTTGCCCCTCTTCCAGGCCAGCTCTCTGCTGTGGCCCGGGAGTGCAGTGGAGGATGGCCCAAGTGCTTGGGCCCTGCACCCCATGGGAGACCAGGAGAAGCACCTGGATCCTGGCTTTGGATCAGCGCAGTATGCCGGCTGCAGTGCGCTGGCCATGGTGGCCATTGGAGGGTGAACCAATGGCAAAAGGAAGACCTTTCTCTCTCTCTCTCACTATCCACTCTGCCTGTCAAAAAGAAAGAAAGAAAGAAAGTCGGTTATGAGCTTATGTGTGTGTGACATAAAGGCCTAAAGGGAAGATATCTATGTCCAGCATATGCATCTGCATCTCAAAGTCATCCTGACAGTGTTTCAGGGGCAGCCTGGTATTCGCATCCTGCCCTGCCCCCTTCTACCTGATAACCTGCCAGGTGGAGGTCCCCGCCCCTTCTGCCTGACAAATCTTCCACAATCTCCCAGATGCAGCCCAGTATCTGCATTTCAAACACCCTGCTCTGATCCCCTTTCTCCAGGGGTCTTGCTCACCCTTCCTCCTGTCTGATAATATTTGCATCCATAGAGTCCTTTGTTTCAGGAGGAAATGTACCTTCAAGGGAAAACTCAGATAGAAGTTTTTCTATTTACATCCAAAAAGCCCTTTGTTCCAAGAGGAGCAGAGGTGGGGAAGCAAGACCCATCTCCTTAAAAACCCCCAGCCTCAACCAGACTGCGCGCTCAGCCCTCTGCCTCTTTGCTGAGCCACCCACCTGGCCTGGCCAGGTGTAATCTCTCCACTCAACCATGTAACCTCACTCCCCACCCCCAGTCCGAGAGACTGCACTGTCTCTAAGGCTCTGTCTGGAGAGGTGCCCATCTGTCCTTACGGATGTCCCTTCTCTAATAAACCTTGCTATTTTACCTCCCACTACTCTCCGTCTCATGCCTGAATTCTTTTTTGTGTGAAGACAAGAACCCTGCATTTCTCCGGTAACAAATTGACTCAAACAGCTGTTTTTTAACAAATTCAGAGTCTCATCTTTTGAAAGTTCCAGGGATCCGACTGGAAGCCTCAAAGTCAGAAGATTCAGTTTAGAACTTAAACTGTCAAAGAGTCAAACCATTCATCCAAAATAGTACGTTTAACCTGAGCATTTTAACCAAGGCTGTGGGCTGGATCTGATCAGAGTTAAGGTAATTATTCAAGGATTACAAATAGGCAGATAATGTAAACAACTTTGCATTGCAGTTCTTCCAATTAAGACTCAGTACTGCCAACAGAAAAACATGAAACTGTTACCAGAGAAATTGCAGGGTTCTTGTCTTCACGCAAGGAAGAATTCAGGCATGAGACAGAGTAGTGGGAGGTAAAATAGCAAGGTTTATTAGGGAAGGGACATCCATGAGGACAGATGGGCACCTCTCCAGACAGAGCCTGAGGAGGGACTGGGGGGAGGGGGGAAGGAGCGAGGTTACATGTTGAGTGAAGAGAGTACACCTGGGCAGGCAGGCGGGCAGCTCAGCAGAGAGGTAGAGGGCTGAGCGTGCAGTCTGGTTGAGGCTGGGGGTTTTTAAGGAGATGGGTCTTGCTTCCCCACCTCTGCTCCTCTTGGAACAAAGGGCTTTTTGGATGTAAATAGAAAAACTTCTATCTGAGTTTTTCCCTGAAGGTATCAGACAGGAGGAAGCCTAGCTGTCGCCATCCTGAGTTTGGAGGAAGGGTGAGCAAGACCCCTGGAGAATGGGGATCCAGAGCAGGGTGTTTGAAGTGCAGATACTGGGCTGCATCTGGGAGATTGTGGAAGATTTGTCAGGCAGAAGGGGCGGGGACCTCCACCTGGCAGGTTATCAGGTAGAAGGGGGCAGGGCAGGATGCGAATACCAGGCTGCCCCTGAAACACTGTCAGGATGACTTTGAGATGCAGATGCATATGCTGGACATAGATGTCTTCTCTTTTAGGCCTTTATGTCACACACACATAAGCTCATAACTGACTTCCTACCTAACAGTACTATGTGAATTAATGGTAAAACTAGTGCTCAAACAGTACTTTATACTTTGTGTATCCGTGTGGGTGCAAACTGATGAAATCTTTACTTAGTATACACCAAGTTGATCTTCTGTACATAAAGATAATTAAAAATGCTGGTGCCACGGCTTAATAGGATAATCCTCCGCCTAGTGGCGCCAGCACACCGGGCTCTAGTCCCAGTCGGGGCACCGGATTCTGTCCCAGTTGCCCCTCTTCCATGCTAGCTCTCTGCTATGACCCAGGAAGGCAGTGGAGGATGGCCCAAGTGTTTGGGCCCTGCACCCCATGGGAGACCAGGATAAGCACCTGTCTACTGCCTTCGGATCAGCGCGGTGTGCCGGCCTCAGCCCACCAGCCACAGCGACCATTGGAGGGTGAACCAACAGCAAAGGAAGACCTTTCTCTCTGTCTCTCTCTCTCTCTCACTGTCCATTCTGCCTGTAAAAAAAAGAAAGATAATTAAAAATGAATCTTGATGAAGAATGGGATGGGAGAGGGAGTGGGAGATGGGATGGTTGCAGGTGGGAGGGAGGTTATGGGGGGAAAAGCCACTATAATCCAAATGTTGAACTTTGGAATTTTATATTTACTAAAGTTGGAAAAAATCAAAAAGAAAAGAATCTAGATAGCGTTTCTTAAACTCCAATAGCTAGTGTTTTTTGTGAGCTTTTCATTACAAATTCCCAATGGTGATGGTTTAATCTGCCTGTAAAATTAAAGTGTTAAAATATTCCTATTTACTTCCAAATGCATAATTATTTTTGCAAATATAATCCACTGAAGAAGCTTGAGTTTTTCTATTTACCTGTCCTATTGTTAGGTAGGAAGTCAGAAATCTAGCCTCTGTGTGTGTGAGAAGGGCCTGAGGACCAGCCCCCACTGCGGAAGCCCCAGAAGCCCAGCATCTCCCACTTCAGAGTCCTGCCCAGACCCTGATGACCTCCCAGGGGTCCCAGCCCTCCCCCAGGGAAAGCTCCCAGGAGAATGCTCTCCTCAGGACCAAAGGGGCTGCCTGACCTGGTAACCTGGGGCAATGAAACCTTCTCAGAGGCCCAGGGGAGCCCCCTACTCTGCCCAGGCCAGCAAATCTGGGGAGGAATTTGCTAATTTTCACCCAAGGAACCCCATCCTTTGTCCTGGAGGCGAGGGGGGGTGGTGGGGGGTGGTAAGCAGACTCCCTTAAAAACCCAGGGAGTCAAGCAGACTCAGCCCTCTGCTCTCTGCTGAGACCCCGCCTGGCCTGCCTGGTGTGTTCTCTCCATCAACCATGTAACCTCGCTCTCCCCAGTCCCAGTGACAAGACGCTCTCTCTCTGTCCCTTCCGTTCTGACGGATGCCCGTTCCCAATAAAACCTTATCACCCCGCTCTCTGTCTCATGCCTGAATTCCTGAATTCTTTCTTGCGTGAAGACAAGAACCCCACGGATTCCACGGCCTTCCCTCCGGTTGAAATTGGACAAGACCCCCTAAAATTTACCCTGAAATGTGGCCCCTTAAAGTTCCCTAGAGATGCTATCCGGGGTGCCACATGCACTACCGGAATTTGGGGTGCCTTACGATTTCACCACGGACTTATTA
This sequence comes from Sylvilagus floridanus, assembly GCA_949820135.1. Lineage (NCBI taxonomy): Eukaryota > Metazoa > Chordata > Mammalia > Lagomorpha > Leporidae > Sylvilagus > Sylvilagus floridanus. The sequence goes on along the minus strand of OX463241.1, from coordinate 169,015,784 downwards.
CTAAATCCCCGATATAATAAGCCCGAGAGGGTTTGTTACGGCCGTGCCGGAGTAAAGAATACACCAAGAGGCAGTCTCTTATGCAAAACGCAAGAAGAGTATTTTATTGACCAGCATGCTGGGGTCGCAGCGTCACAAATGTGAGCGAGCGACCCTGAGTGCAAATCGCATCAGCTTTTTATAGTCACCCAAAGGCTTTGAAGAATCTGTAGAACATATTTCACATGGGAACCCAGGAAACAGGGAATCCCGTGAGCACAAAGTGTACAGGTGCAAGTACAGATAACATCAACTATTGGCCAGATTTACAACAGGAAAGGGTCACTTTTACCATACATTTCCTCAGGTTAAATAAAACCCTAGGTTCATCAGCTGGGTGCCTGTCAAGGTGAACAGGTTGGTCTGGGTCCTAGTTTCGGTGGGCCATTTCCCTAATTTTACAAGGCCGCATTCCGGTATTATCTCTTCCTGCCCCAGCATCACCATGTCTATTTAGTAAAGACAGGACCCAACCCCTCCCCGAGTCAGGAATCCAGAAAGTAGGTCAAAAGTCAATCTGGCAGGGGTCAGAAGAGAAGGGGGGGGGTCCTGCTTAGTTTTAATATTCCTTCAGGTTCTTGCCTAATATTTAGAGAAGAATTCTAAATACCGGCACAGATAAACGAGGCAGCATGGTACGTTTTAAGTTTTTTTTTGTTTTTGTTTTTGTTTTTTTTTTTGACAGACAGAGTGGACAGTGACAGAGACAGAGAAAAAAAGGTCTTCCTTTTGCCGTTGGTTCACCCTCCAATGGCCGCCGCGGCCAGCGCGCTGCGGCCAGCGCACCGCGCTCATCCGATGGCAGGAGCCAGGTGACAGGTGCTTCCTCTTGGTCTCCCATGGGGTGCAGGGCCCAAGCACTTGGGCCGTCCTCCACTGCACTCCCAGGCCACAGCAGAGAGCTGGCCTGGAAGAGGGGCAACCGGGACAGAATCCGGCGCCCCAACCGGGACTAGAACCCCGTGTGCCGGTGCCGCAAGGTGGAGGATTAGCCTGTTGAGCCACGGCACTGGCCGATTTAAGTTTTTATTTAGTGAGAAAGATGCATAGGAGAGTGAGAACTTTATTTAGGGGAGAGAGGTGAATAGGGGTTCATACCAAGCACCAGGAACCAGCCACGTGGATGAGCATCTAGGCCAGGAAGCCTAGAGCACATGGGCGGAAGGCCATGTGCCCTGGAGGGGCAGGGCTACAGCAAGCCCTGTCCTGGCGAGAGGCCAGGGACGAAGAGCAGGGGGCCAGGCACACTGTGCCCCAGGCTTTTAACCCACTTCCAAAGGGGAGTGGTTAATTAACCTGATTGGCTGGTTGGCACCTAGGTCTGGCCAGGTAGGAGGATGAGGACACACAGGGGCCTGATGAAGGCGTGGTCTTCCAGCTCACAAACCTAATCGATTTTAACCTATATGCCTGCCCACTTCACGGTGACACTATCATTTTTGACTGTCTCACTTCTAGCATGGGTGTTCTCACGTCTTTATCAAGCGGCATTCTCCCAATTCTGCGAATTTCTAAGAATTCACTTGACCTTCCGAACCTCCGAAGCTCCGGGAGCCGAGTGCCAGAACCACCGAGTCGCCCAGTCCTCCCGCCACCTAGAGCGACTGCGCCGCTCCGACGGGGCGGGGGCACGGCCGGAAGTGGGGCGGGACGTGCGGGGGTCAGTCTCCCCGCAGATCCGGTTTCTCGCTGCGAGACCCAGAGTGCAGGTGAGGCTCCAAGCTTCGGACTGCGCCTCTGGGTATCTCTGATGCCCGCGGCGCGGGGACCGGTGGGGTCCTCGGGCTCCACGGAGCAGGCGGCCAGATGCCGACCCCAGGCGGAGGCGGGGCTGCTGTGCTAGGAGTTGTGCGAGCGCCGGGCGGGCGGGGCCCAGGAGCCGCTTCTGCGGAAGGCGGCCTCCGGGGAGGTGTCGGGGGGGGGGGGGCAGCCCTTCTAAGGGGTGTGCCGTGGTGGGCCGAGTCGGGACTTGGGGCCCGGAGGCTGGCGGCGTCCCTGCCTGGCAGGGCCGTCACAGGAGCTCGGAGACGATGGGGGCAGGTGCACGGGGCGGTCAGGCTGGGAGAAGCGGCTGCAGGACTTCGGTGTGACGTCAGTGTGACGCCAGATGCGCAGAGCTCGGGGAGGGGTGAGGGTTTCGCTCCCAGTCGGTGCCCTGCCCAGGGCCCAACAGTGGTGGCTTCCCGGCAGGGTGGCGCAGGAGCTCTGGAGGCAAGGAACATGGCCACCTCCTCCCCCGCAGGAGTGGAAGCCGGGGGACTGGCGGCGGCCCTGCCTGTGGGTTTCTGTCGTGGGGGCAGATGGCCAGGGCTTCAGCTGTCGGTCTCCGCCGCCTCGGGAGAGTCGGCTCTCCTCAGCAGTTGGCAGAACCCATTTCCTGGGTTATCGCCAGCCCTAGCGGCCCTTGAGAGGGTGCCTGTGCACTGGGGGCCGGGGTCTTCCTCTCAGATGCTTCTCGGCCCGGCAGGGCTCCTGTGATCAAACCAGGCCACCAGGGTAATCCATGACCATAAATAATCTTCATGTTTTCTGCGAAGTCACTCTTGCGTAGCTGGCATATGCACAGCTTTCTAGGCTTGCGATGAGACCTGTAGTGGTGCCATGTTCCGTCTTCCGCAGATTAAGTCTGTTCTCATGAGCAGGATCCCTCATAAAGTGAGGTGAGAAAAACATTGTGTAAAGCAGCATCGTTTGGTTCAGTTTGTAACAAAGGCAAGTATACATGTGTGCACGTTCTGTGACCGCCTAGACTAATCTGTAGGGTTTGTCAGGCGGCCAAGGCCACCATCCCCAGGGGCCAGCCCTTTAAGTGCTATCCTTACTTCCTGCCCTTCTCCCAAGAGCTTGGTCTCTACTCTGTGCCTGTCACTCAGAACACGTAGGGCCCTCGTGGTCTCGCCCTGCAGCCCCTCTCTTCTCCAGGAAACCCGTGGGTGATGCTCACCCTCACCTTGGCTCTCAGCTTCCCACACCGCAGCCCCTCCCCACATACCCATGACCACACTCTGTCTGCCGCAGAGGACGCTGCTGCCGCCTCGGAGCCTCCCTTCCAGGCAGGGCAGAAAGGAACAGGAGAGCCCCTGGATCGGCATGCTGCTCCTCGCAGGGAGGCGGCGTCCTCTGAGTGCCACCCGCACTTGCAGCCCTAGGGAGGCCTCTGCAGCAGAGCCTCCATCTCACAGACTGCAAGCAGCACCCACTCCCACCCCGCTGGATGCCTCTCCCCTCCCTTTCTCAGTGACCACCCTAGTTGAAATAGCCCCACCTGCACCCCAGTCTTCTGCCTCTGCTTAGAGCACTTGCCCGAATTCAGTAATTGGTGTGCTCTGTCCCGCTGTGAGCTCCGTGAGGCCAGTAGGCAGCACTGTGTCCTATGCTTTTCCCTAGAACAGACTTCACTGTACAGTGGGTATTCAGGGAACGTGTTCAAGAGGGGAAACTAGACCACAGGTGCAGGGTCTGAGTACAAGGATGGACTGGGTCTGAGGAAAGGTGAGTGTGCTGCTCGCTCATTCCCCAGCCTCCCAATCCCGGAGACAATCAGACACAGCAGGGAGCCAAGTCTAGCAAGGACTTGTTTATTCCGTGCGTAACAGAACCTTTTATAGCACAAAACTGCAGAGTCATTGGGGCAGGGCTAAGGACCAACCAATCACTTAAACGGTCACCTTACGGGGTGATTTCTATAGGACTAGCCATATGTCTATACACTTGTTACTAGTTTTGTTACCTCCCCTGACTTTGGGTAGCCAATTAGTTTTAGTGGTAAACAACTTTGGATTCCGCCCACCTTACTTCCTTTCAGCACCATCTTTGAATTGCTTCGTGTAACTAATTTCCTCACACACAGGTAGTCAGGCTTTTTCTACTGTTGGTTTTTCCAAGCATTTCCTGCCTCGTCTTTACCCATGAAAGTGAAGAGTCAGCAGTACCTGGTGGCCCATGCAACATGATATAGGGCTGAGAGTCAAGCCCCATACCCTGTGGGCCTCTGGGCAGGACGGGGAGAATCCATCAGTCCTCATAGGGAGCCCATCTGTGCCTCCATCTGCTCAGAGTGGTGAGTGGAAATGAGCCCAGACTTGGGGCTCTTTACAGAGTAAGGAATACTAATGCCTCCAGACTGGACGGAATCATCAAGGATGTTGGTGTAGGTGCAGAAACAAATACTGGGGCCTCAAAAAGGAGAGAGAAGGGAAATGAGAGGCTTGGAGAGAAAAGCTGGTACTGTAGAAGGACATCCCAAGAGGGTGCAGTTCAGACAGAATTGATGAGGAAGATCGGCAAGAATGGGCACATGATAACCATGTGTGTTTCGACAGCACAGGCTACCTGTGGTTGCTCAACCTTTGGAGTTGTTTCCTTGCAGAGGGTGGGTGTGTGTCCAGCTTCAGCGCCCTGTGTCAGGAATGAGGAGTGACAGTGGTGGCCCATAGCAGGGTGCAGGCTCTAGGGGCTGGGCCCTTCAGGGCAATGCTTGCTGGACACCATGAGCTCACTTTACCTTGGGGTCAGCATCTTGCCCCTCTCTACTGCAGCTGTGACTCAGGAGCCTCTGTATCCAAGGCTGACTTTCCCTCTCCTTGGGTCCAGGATCAGGGACTGCAGTATTAACCCCTGAGACCTGGCAATACCAGGTTCTCGCCAGCTTCTGGCTGCAGGGGTGCCTGATGGGGAGATGGGTCCTTGGAGGTAACTCCTCTGTATGCTTACCCATATCCTTGCAGGTCTCCAGGGCCCAGCCACACCCAGCTTCAGAGTTCACCCCAAGGAGGCAGAGATGAAGACCTCCGCTCCAGGACCACCCCCTTGGACTCCTGCAGCCCAGGGCTGTGTGCCAGACGCTCCTGCTGTCTGTGGCCCTTTCTGCAGCCGTGCTGAGCTGGCAGCCGTTCACCCTTCCCATCGGCAGCCAGGTACTGGGAATGGTTTCCCTCTGGGAAAATGATGTCCGTGTTATCCTGTGCCTACCCTGAGACATCTGTATCATCCTGAGGGTAGGGAGGTGGGGGCCTGCTTCATGGACTCAGGGGGCTGCTCTTGGCCTGGCCCTGTGGCTGAGCAGGACACTGCAACTTCCCTGCTAGACACAGAGAGCTGTTACGTGATGACCACTAGGGTCCTTTGCTTTGTCCCACAAAGCTGCAAAGCTGCCGAGTTGGTGGCAGTACCCTGCTCTCAGGACTCTGCTTTAGTCCAGACCTTAACCTGCTCCCTTCCAGCTGCGTTCACATGGGCATTCCGCTCAGAACCCTTCCAGACAATCCTTTGAAAAGGCTCCTCACCAACTCTCCTGTTTGGATCTTTCAGCAGTGGTTACTTGATGTTAGCTTCCCTCGCTTGAATCAGGCAGTGGCTGTTTTACAAGGGGACACCCTAGTCAGACTGTTTGTGGGCAGAGATGGTTCAAGGCAGTCATGTGTGTGCTGAACGGAACAGATTCTAAATGGAGAAGTGGAAGTGGAGGTCAGGCAGAGAATAAGAAACACGAGAAAGGACCCAAAAATAGGGGCCAGCTTGTTGTGTAGGCTGTGATGCCAGCATCGCACATGAGTGCTGGTTCAAGTCCTGGCTGCTGCACTTCCCATTTATCTCCCGGCTTTTGTGCCTGGGAGAGCAGCAGAGGATGGCCTGAGTGCCTGGGCCCTGTCCATGTGGAGTTGGCTTCAGCTGACCCAGTTCCAGCTGTTGCAGCCCTTTGGGGAGTGGACCAGCAGATGGAAGATAGTTTCTCTTTCTCCCCCCCCCCCTTACCCCCTCTCACCCCACCCCATCTCTTTTAACTCTGCCTTTCAAACAAATGAATAATTTTTTTTTTTGACAGGCAGAGTAGACAATGAGAGAGAGACAGAGAGAAAGGTCTTCATTTTGCTGTTGGTTCACCCTCCAATGGCCGCCGCAGCTGGTGCGCTGCGGCTGGCGCACCACGCTAATCCGGAGGCAGGAACCAGGTGCTTCTCCTGGTCTCCCATGGGGTGCAGGGCCCAAGCACTTGGGCCATCCTCCATTGCCTTCCTGGGCCACAGCAGAGAGCTGGACTGGAAGAGGAGCAACCGGGACTAGAAGCCGGGGTGCCGGCGCCGCAGGCAGAAGATTAGCCTATTGAGCTCGGCGCCAGCTTGAATAAATATTTTTTAAAAAGAAAGAGAGCACCCAGAAGTGGACCTGAGAAACAGATGTGACCAGCATGAGTGGAGGCAGGTGTTAAGCAGATGGCCAGGGGTCCTTGTGAGTATCTTGGGCAGAGAATGATGGGAGAACTCGCCACATTTGCTCAGGAACAAAGGCTGATGATAACTCATGTTTTAAAGACCACTGTGGAGCAAGTTGATGGAGTAGGCAGCTCCAGGCATCTGTGCTTCCACATAAACCTCCAAGAAACCAAGCAGAAACTCTCTGAGTCAACTGTTGGAAATGATTATCAGAAGTTTACAGCAACCAAGAAAGCGTTGAATCAAGAAAAATACAACCTAAAGGTGATAGGAAAAGTTTGTGATGTTTTGCTTGCCTACTTCCTAACGTCCATCTGTCTCAGTTGTATTCATAAAGCAAACAGCCTGCGTTCCCTGGTTGCAGAGGAGCAGATCAGATCTTATTCAGAATGTGTGTTTGTTCTTACCTGTTCAGGGCTACCTGAAGGATTGGTGCAGGTGCTTATATCTTCTTTGTGTAACTCAACTTAGAGCAGAAAAGTAGGTAGACACAAAAACATTGTGGGGCAAACCGAAATCCCATAGCCACCGGTTACACATTGGATTTGTTTTCTGTTACTATAACAAAATCCCTGAGGCTAGGTAACTTTAAAAGAAAAAAAATTTTGTTTTGTTTTGTTTTATTTGAAAGATACCTTTCATCTGTTAGTTCGTTCCCCAGATGCCCACAACAGCCAGGGCTGGGCCACGAGCCTACAAGTCAACCTGGGTCTCCCACATGGGTTGAAAGGGACCCAACTATTTGAGCCATTACCTGCTGCCTGCCAGGGTCCGCATTAACAGGAAACTGGAATTGGGAACAGAGCCAGAATGTGAACCTAGGCACTCGGATATGGGATGCAGGCATCCCACATGGCATCTTAACCTTTGTGTAAAAAAATAAAAATAAAAATAAAAGATTTCATTAGGTCGCAGTTTTAGATGCTAGAAGTCCAAACAGTGTGTGCACACTCTGGTGAGAGCCCCTTTTTGTATCATATCAGGGCAGAGCGCATGTGGAGATACGTGATCAGATCTTGAAATGGAGCCAAACAGGGATTCGGGTCAGGCTCAGGATTTTATAACAATTAAATCTTGGGAGAACTAACCAGGATCACATGAGAAATATCTTCATCTCTTCTGAGAGCCACACTCCACAAGGAACTAGGGATCTCTCCCTGAACCCCACTTTTAAAAGGTACGAGCACCCAAAGGACCAAGGCTCGGGGTACAAACCACATCCACATGAGAGCACCCAGCTTCCAAGGACAGGTTGGCTCCCTTGTTAGGGCAGGATGAGAAATTGCTTCCTAAGGATAGGCAAAGAAAGTAATTTCTTGAGATGGAACTTACTTCTAGTGAAGCTGCTTTGAGCATTACTGAAATAACATAAAAGGAATTGCTTGTGAAAGCAGTGGCAGGGTTTGAGAAGATTGATTCCAGTTGTGAAAGAAGTTCTGTGGGAAAAGAACGTCTCATACAGCAGAGAACCTGTTGTGAGAGAGAGTCAGTCTGTGCGGCGAACTTCATTCTCGCCTAATAGCCTTTAGTGACGACCCCCCTGGTCGGTCAGCAGCCTTTAGCATTAGGCAGAACCCTCCACCAATAAAGACTGTGGCTTGCTCAAGGCACAGAGGATCATTAGCATTTTTAACAATAAAGCATTTTTAAATTAAGGTTATAAGTGTACCTTTTATTGCATTGGGGAACCAAAAGATGGATTTGACGGAGTTTATTGTGGCATTTGCTTTATTGTGCTGGTCAGGAACCAATCTTAGTTCCTTTTTATAATTTGTTATCTCTTGATTGCTATCATCAACTTGTTCATCTTCCTGGTTGCTTTACTTCTCTGCCTCCCTAGTCCCCTTTACTGGGTCATATTTTCTAGATTTTGTTTTTGTTGTTGTTAAAAACTGGACATTTGAATATCATATGGTAACTGGAAATAAGAGTTTCCTCCTCCTATAGGGTTTCCTTTTCTTAATCTTTGAAGGCTGCAGTCATCAGCTCATTTTTCCAACTGTATCTACAAAAGCTATAGACATACATAAAAGATACTGCATTTAGGCATTTGGGGGAGTGAATAAGCAGGTGAAAAATCTGATTCTTTGCCTTTAAAATGAACAGTTTTTTTTTAAAAAACTTCTTTATTTATTATCTGGAAGGCAGAATTACAGAGAGAGGGTGAGACAGAGAGATCTTCCATCTGCTGGATTTACTGCTCAGATAGTCACAGTGGCCAGAACTGGGCCAGACAGACTTCAGGAGCCAGGGTGGCAGGGGTGGAAACATTTGGACCATCTTCTGCTTTTCCCAGTTCATTAGTAGGGAGTTGGATCAGAAGTGGAACAGCCAGGACACAAACCAGTGCCCATATGAAATGCCAGTGTTCCAGGTGGCAGCTTTACCTGCTACACCACAGTGCCAACCCTGAAAACAAAATTTTTTAAAAAAATATTTATATATTTGAAAGGCAGAGTTAGAAAGAGAGGAAGAAGAGCTTCCATCTGATGGTTTATTCCCTAAATGGCCACAACAGCCAGGAACCTGAAATTCCATCCGGGTCTCACACGTGAGTGGCAGGGGTCCAGGCACTGGGGCCATCTTTCACTGCCTTTCCAGGTGCATCAGCAGGGAGCTGGATCAGAAGCTGAGCAGCCAGGGCTTGAACTGTTGCTCAAATGGGATGCCAGCATTCCAAATGGAGGCCCAACCCACTGTGCCACAATGTCAGCCCCCAAATAAATTTTTGAAGGAACCAAATAGAAACTGTGGAACTAAAAAGTAAAATAAAATGACATGAAAAGTTTCCACAGTAGATTTGAGCAGACAGAGGAATCAGCAAATTTAAGATGAGACAGTTGAACTTAGCAGGTCTCAGAAACAAATAGAACAAAGATCTAAGAATAGTGGATAGAATTTAACAGACCTGGAGAACACCTTCAGGCAGATCAACTTGGGGATTTTCTGAATCCAAACAGGGAAAGAATAGAGACTGTGGTACCAAAAAAAAAAAAAAAAAAAAAAACCAACATGAAAAAAATAATGGGGTCTGTGATTAAGATGCCAGCCCAGACTCGCATGTCCCATTTCCAAGTTGTCTGGGCTGGATGCCCACTCTGGCTCCTGGTACGAGCCTTCTGCTAGGGCAGACCCTGGGCAGCAGTGATGGTGGCTTCAAGTGACTGAGTTCCTGCCACACATGCGGGAGACCTGGATTACACTCCCAAGTTCCCAAGCCATTCCAGGTATGCAGAGAGTGAGCCAATAGATGGGAACTCTGGCTCTCAGGTAAGTACTTTGTTAAGAATAAGGGCCAAAAATGATAGCCCAAGTGCTTGGGCCCTTGGCACCCATGTGGGAAAACTGGGTGGAGTTCCAGGCTCCTGGCCTCAGCCTAACCTAGACCTGGCTGTTGCAGTCATTTGGGAATTGAACTCGAAGATGAAAGATATCTGTGTCTCTCCCTCTCTCTCACTTTTTCAAATAAATAAATAAATATTTTAAAAATAATAATAATGGCCCAAAAGTTCCAAAGCTTAATGAAACATGAATCTACATATCCAAGAAAGCCAATAAAGTCTGAGTAGGATACATTTAGATATCCACAGAGTCTTGTTACAATAAAATTGTTGACAGTTTTAAAACTGAGAAAGGACTCATGTCCTTCAAGGGTCCTCAATAAAATTAACAGCCACTTTCCATCAGACAAGATGAAGGTCAGAAGGCAGTAAGATGACATTTAAAATACTGAGAGGAAAAAGCCTGTCCGACAAGAATTCTATATCCAGCAACCTTTAACTACAGAATGAGAAATTAGGACATTCCCAGATGAACAAAAACTGGAAGTTTGTTACCAGTATAGCTTCCCTACAAGAAGTGCCAACAAGATACTTAAAGGTGGAAGTGGAAGAACAGCAGACAGAGATGCAAAGCCATATGAAGAAACAAAGACCTCCAGAAAAGGTCAACTACATAAGTAAGTATAAAAACTTAGTGTTGGGAGCCAGTATGGCATAGCAGGTAGGACCACCGCCTGTGATGCTGGCTTCCTGGGTCCCAGCTGCTCCACTTCTAATCCAGCTACCTGCTAATGGCCTGGGAGAAGCAGTGGAAGAGGCCCAGGTTGTTTGGGCCCCTGCACTCATGTGGGAACTTCAGATGAAGCTTCTGACTGAAGCCTGGCCCAGCCCTGGCTGTTGAGGCCATCTGGGGAGTGAATCAGTGAACAGAAGATCTCTGTTTCTCCCTCTCTCTGTAACTGACTTTCAAATAAAATAAATCTTTAAAAAAATAAAAAGTGTTACTGTAAGCCCACTTTTTATTTCCCATATGAAAGACAAATGCATAAAAAACAATAAATCTTATGTTTTTGAGCCCACAATGTATAAAGATTTAGTTTGCCATGACAACAACACAAAGAGGGTAACAGCTGAATAGGAGCAGAGTTTTGTGTAGTATAAAAGCTAAGTTGGCTTCAGTTGTTTGAGGATATTCATGGTAATGAGTAAGAAAATACCTAAAAAGTGTACATACAAGAGGTAAAGAGACAATCGAAATGGCACACACACATACACTAAGCTGGATAGAAGACAGCAGGGGAGAGTACTGTGGAGTAGTGGGTAAAGCCACCACCTGCAGGTTGGGCATCCCATATAGTCATCAGTTCTAGTCCCAGATGCTCCACTTATGATTCAGCTACCTGCTAATGTACCTGGAAAAGCAGTAGAAGATGTCCCAAGTGCTTGGGCCCCTGCACCCACATGGGAGACCCAGAAGAAGCTCCTGGCTCCTGGCTTCAGATTGGCCCAGTTGCAGCCATTGTGGCCATTTGGAGAGTGAACCAGCAGATAGAAGACCTTTCTCTCTCTCTCTCTAAATCTGCCTTTCAAATAAATAAATCAAAGAAAAAAAAGCAGTAGAGAAAAGAAATTGAACAAGAAAGTAAAAGTTATACCAAAAACAAATTGTAAATTTCTGCAAATTGCAGAAATCCTTCCTTTTCCATTACTACTTTAAATGCAAATGAATTAAACTTTCCATTCAGAGGCAGATACTAACAGAATGGATAAGAAAATGATGTCCAACTATATACCATCTACAGTGGATTTACTTCAAAGATGTAAGTTTAAAGTGAAAATATTCTATGCAAATAATAACCAAGGGTCCAGTGCTGTGGCACGCTGAGTTAAAGCCCCAGTCTGCAGTGCTGGCATCCCATGTGGGCGCTGGTTCGAGTTCCAGCTGCTCCACCTCTGATCCAGCTCTCTGCTATGGCCTGGGAAAGCAATAGAAGATGGCCTGAGTGCTTGGGCTCCTGCACCCACGTGGGAGACCCAGAAGAAGCTCCTGGCAGTTGTGGCCATTTGGGGAGTGAACCAGTGGATGGAACACTTCTCTCTCTGCCTCTATCTAATTCTTTCAAATAAATACATCTTTAAAAAGTAATAACCTGGCCGGCGCCGTGGCTCACTTGGCTAATCCTCTGCATGCAGCTCCAGCAGCCCGGGTTCTAGTCCCAGTTGGGGCACCAGATTCTGTCCTGGTAGCTCCTCTTGTCCAGCTCTCTGCTGTGGCCCGGTAGTGCAGTGGAGGATGGCTTAAGTGCTTGGGCCCTGCACCCACATGGGAGACCAGGAGGAAGCACCTGGCTCCTGGCTTCAGATCGGTGCAGCACGCCGGCCATAGTGGCCATTTGGGGGGTAAACCAATTGGTAAAAAAAGGAAGACCTTTCGGCCGGCGCCATGGCTCAACAGGCTAATCCTCCGCCTTGCGGCGCCGGCACACCGGGTTCTAGTCCCGGTCGGGGCGCCGGATTCTGTCCCGGTTGCCCCTCTTCCAGGCCAGCCCTCTGCTGTGGCCCAGGAGTGCAGTGGAGGATGGCCCAAGTGCTTGGGCCCTGCACCCCATGGGAGACCAGGAAAAGCACCTAGTACCTGGCTCCTGCCATCGGATGAGCGCGGTGCACCGGCCGCATGCGCCGGCTGCGGCAGCCATTGGAGGGTGAACCAACGGCAAAAGGAAGACCTTTCTCTCTCTCTCTCTCTCTCTCTTTTCACTAACTCTGCCTGTTTAAAAAAAAAAAAGTAATAACCTAAATATAGCTGAGTGACTATACTAATATCAGATGAAATATGTTAAAAACTTCAGAAGACATAAGGCAGGTTATATATTGGCTTTTTAAAAGGTCGATTTGTCAAAAAGTTACAACACAGGCTAGCCTGTGGCACAGCAGATCAAGCCACTACTTCCTGCCTGCATCCCACATCAGGGTGCCAGCTCAGGTTCCAGCTGCTCCTCCTCTGATCCAGCTTTCAGCTAAATTGAGAAGGCAACAGATGATGGCCCAAGTACTTGGGCCCCTGCTGCTCACAAGGAAGACCTGGATGCATTTCTAGATTCCTGGCTCCTGCCTATGCCATCCCTGACCATTGCAGCCATTTGAGGGAGAGAGCCAGTAGATTAAGATATCTCCCTCTCTCTGTCTCTCACTGCCTTCCAAATAAATAAAGCTTTTAAATGGGAGGCAGGGGTATAGCACTTAAAAATGTAAACCAAAAAAAGAGCCCCAAAATACATGAGGTAGACCCCACACTTCCAAAAGTGGATAGAATGTCGACAGATGATACTAAGATGATCAGCAACACCATGAATGAAGTAGACCTAGTAGATGTGCTTTGGCCTAAGTGAAATGTCCCTTCAAAAAATACCTGGAAAGCTGATCCCCAATGTGTCTGTATTAAGAGGCAGAGTAACTAGGTGCATGGGATTTGTACCCTGACAGGTTATATATTGTATATATATATATATATATATATATATATATATATATATATATATAGTATATTATATATTGTATATATATAACATGCTTGAGGGCATGTTCCTGCCTTCTCCCATGTGAGGGGACACAGAAGGTGCCATCCGTGCAGAACAAACCTGTGTCAGACAGGGGATCTGATGCACCTGATATTCCTACCTTGCAAAACTGTGCTCTGTTATTTATAAATTACCCTAAGATATTTTGTTATAGAAGCCCAAACTAATAAATATATAAAATACTCTGCCCCAAAGAGCAGATACATGTTCTTAAGTGTATACCATATGCCAGCCCACAAATGAAGCCTTGATAAATTTTAAAAGTTTGGAGTCATACAAAGTGTTTTCTCCAACCAGTAACAGCAGGAAAATGGGAAAACTTATAAATATGTAGAGATAAAGCTAGCATTTGGTTAAAGAAGAAATTGTGAGGAAAATTAAAGGATACCTGCAGGCACTTAGAGTGAAAACACAACATTCTGAAGCTATGGAGCACATCCAATGCCATACCAAAGGCAGCAAAGGCCTTAAAAAGGAAGAAAGATTGACTGACTTTACTTCTTACGGGACTACAGAAAGACCAAACTAAACACAAAGCTAGCAGAAAGAAGGCTAGAGCAGAGGTCAGAGAAACAGAATTGCAAAATGAAAGACTCCAAAGAGTAAAAATTGGTTTTGGGGGGCCAGTATTGTGGTGTAGCAGGTGAATGTGCCATCTGCGTTGCTGGTATACCACATGGGCACCAGTTTGCAGCCTGGCTGCTCCGCTTCCAGTCCAGCTCCCTGCTGTGGCCTGGGAAAGCAGTAGAAGATGACTCAAGTGCTTGGGCCCCTGCACCCACATGGGAGACCTGGAAGAAGCTCCTGGCTTCTGGCTTCAGATAGACCCAGCTCTGGCTATTGCGGCTGTTTGAGGAGTGAGCCAGTGGATGGGGGAACCTCTCTCTCTGTGTCTCCCTCTCTCTAATTCTGCCTTTCAAATGAAAAAATAGTTTTTGAAAAATTTGTGAAAAATGGAGCTAAAAGATAAGTTTTTGAAAAAAATAAAATTTTTTTTTGGAAAAAAAATTGATGAAATTGACAAATCATTAGTTAACTTCACCAAAAAGACGATACAAATAACTAGAATCAAAAATAAGGGAACATTATTATTCACACTACAAAAAATAAGTGGAAAATAACAAGTTAGATAAGATGAATGAAAGGGATAAACTATAGAAACAAATTAGCAGGGGCTGGCGCTACGGCGCAGCAGGTTAAAGCCCTGGCTCTAAAGCGCCAGCATCCCATATGGGTGCCAGTTTTAGTCCTCCTCTTCCGATTCAGCTCTGCTGTGGCCTGGGAAAGCAGTAGAAGATGGCCCAAGCGCTAGGGCCCCTGCACCCACATGGGAGACCTGAAGGAACTCCCAGCTCCTGCCTTCGGATCCGCGCAGCTCTGGCCATTACGGCCATCTGGGGAGTGAACCAGTGGATGGAAGAACTCTTCCACCCCCACCCTGCCTCTCTGTAACTCTGTCTTTCAAATAAATAAAATAAATCCTAAAAAAAAAAGGGCCAGCGCCGCAGCTCACTAGGCTAATCCTCCACCTGCAGTGCCGGCACTGCAGTTAGTCCCAGTTAGGGCGCTGGATTCTGTCCCGGTTGCTCCTCTTCCAGCCCAGCTCTCTGCTATGGCCCGGGAAGGCAGTGGAGGATGGCTCAACTGCTTAGGCCCTGCACCCGCATGGGAGACCTGGCTCCTGGCTTCAGATCGGTGCAGGGTGCTGGCCATAGCAGCCACTTGGGGGGTAAACCAACGGAAAAAGGAAGACCTTTCTCTGTGTCTCTCTCTCTCTCACTGTCTAACTCCGCCTGTCAAAAAAAAAAAAAAAAAAAAAAAAAGCAAATTAGCAAAACTGACTCAGGAATAGGCAGAAGATTGAACAGACCAATAACAGATATTGAATCAGTAATAAAAACTCCCATCAGGAAAGTCTGTGACTAGAATGAATCCTACCAGCATTTAATGAATTAATAGCAAACTTTCTCAAACTCTTCCTTACCCTGATACCAAAGCCAAATAAGGTCATCACAAGAAAACTATAAGCTAATATCCCTTATGTCCAGAGATGGAAACTGAACAAAATAATGGCATGCTGAACCCAACTGTGTATCAACAAAAGTATTAGAATCTGTGACCAAGAAGGATTTAACCCAGGAATTAAAAAAGGGTTCAATATAAAAAACCCAATAAACGTAATTGATCATGTTTGCTAGAACAAAGGAGAAAACTCATGATTATTTCAATTTATGCAGAAAAAGCATATGACAAAAATCTAACACTTTGATAATGTCTTTTTTAAACATTTATTCTATTTATTTGAAAAGCAGAGTTACAGAGAGAAAGAGAAAGAGAGAGGTCTTTGATTCGCTAGATCACTCCCTAAATGTCCACAATAGTCAGGGCTGGGTTAGGCTGAAGCCAGGAGCCAGGAACTTCTTCCACGTCTCTCAACATGGATGCAGGGGCCCAAGCACTTGGGCCATCTACGGCTGCTTTCTCAGGTGCATTAGCAGGGAGTTGGATCAGAAGTAGAACAGCTGGGACTTGAACTGATGCCCATGTGGGAAGCCAGCGCTGCAGATGGTATATGCCACAGCACCAGTCCTTGATGTTTTTTAAAACACTCCAAAAAATTCTAATAGATGAGAACATTTTCAGTATCATAAAAGGTATTTATGAAAAGTCCACAACAACATACTAAATTGTGAAAGGCTATAAACTTCTCTGAAATTAGGGAAAAAAAACAGGTACAAGGGAATTTCAAAAGTTCATGGAAAAGTCACATCTTTGAATTCTATTTTCTCATGATTTTTTTTTTCTTAAGAGTTAGGTATTTATTTGAAAGAGTTACATAGAGAGAATTTCCATCCACTGGTTCACTCCCAAAATGGCCACAACAACCGGGGATGGGCCAGGCTGAAGCCAGGAACCAGGAGCTGCTTCTGGGTCTCCCATGTGGGTACAGGGGCCCTAACACAGGCCATCTTTGGCTGCTCTTCCTAGGCCATAAGCAGGGAGCTGGATCAGAAGTGGAGCAGCTGGGACTCTATCTGATGCCTATATGGGATGATGGCATTGCAGACGATGGCTTAACTCAATACGCCACAGTGCTGGCCCCAGTTTTGTTCTGTTTAAGATTGATAAGTTTAAAAGGCAGAGAGAAGGAAAGACAAGGTCTTCCATCCGCTGGTTCACTCCCCAAATGGCCATAACATCCAGGGGCTGGGCCAGGCTGAAACCAGGAGCCTGGAACCCCATCTAGGTTTCCCATGTGGGTAGCAAGGACCCACGCACTTGGGCCATTTTTCACTGTCTTTCCCAGGCCCATTAGGGAGCTGGATCAGAAGCAAGCAGCTAGGACTACAGCCAGTGCTCATGTGGGATGCCAGCATCACAGGCAGCAGCTTAACCTGCTGCTCCACAACACTGTCCCTCACCCCCACCATAAACTTTCTGAAGCCCCCTAATGGTCCTGTGTTTACCACTGTTGTTCAACGTTATACTCAAGGTTCTAGCTGGAGCAGTTAAGCAAGCAAAAGAAATAAAAGGCACCCAAATTGGATGGTGTGAAACCACTTTTCATAAAACATAGTCCCTATATAGCAAATTAACTAAAGATGCCACAAAAACTTTCTAGAACTGATAAATGAATTCAGCATAGTAGAGTATAGGTAGCATACAGTTGTGTTTGTATACACCAGCAATGAAAATCTAAAATGGAAATTAAGAAAGCTATATTCACAATAGAATCAATAGGGTGAAATAACCTAGGAGGAATTAGAAGACTTGTTTACTCAAAGTTGCAAATAAAAGTGTTTGATAGACAGCTCATATCTGCTGTTTCATTCTCCAACTGCCTAAATGGCTGGGAACACAGTCCAGGTTTCCCACCTGGGAGGCAGGGACCCAACTACTGGAACTATCACGTGGTGCTTCCCAAGGTGTTCATGTATCTGGCCAGAAATTGCTTGATCCCAGGCACCCCATGAGCATATTAATACTAGACCAGATGTTCACCCCAAGAGATTTAATAATGTCAGAAACACCCAAAGTCAACTGGAAATTCAGTGGAATTACTCTCCAGACTTTAATAGCTATTTTTATAGAAATGGAAAACTCAATCCTCAAATTCATACAGAATTACATGGGGCTTCAACTAACCTGAACACTCTCAAAGAAGAACAAAGTTGGAAG
The DNA here is from genome assembly GCA_949820135.1 of Sylvilagus floridanus. NCBI lineage: Eukaryota > Metazoa > Chordata > Mammalia > Lagomorpha > Leporidae > Sylvilagus > Sylvilagus floridanus. The sequence continues at coordinate 168,998,495 of OX463241.1, read as the reverse complement.
ACTCACACATTCCAGTCTCAAAACCTAAGACAAAGCTAGAATAATCAGATCAAGTTGATACTGGCATAAACGAAATAGTGTAAGAGAGAGTTCAGTAGCAAACCCATAGATCTGGTGAATTGGTTTTCAGTAAGAGTGTCAAGATCTTTCAATGAGGACTTCTACCTTAGGCCATTTATAAAAAGTAACACAAAATGGATCAATGACCTAAATATAAGAACTCTTAGAAGGAAATACGAGGTACGTCTTTGTGACCTTATTTGCCAATGGATTCATAGATATAGTATGAAAAACACAAGCAACAAAATTGATAATTGGGGGCCGGCACTGTGGCGTGGTGGTTGGAACTGACACCTGCAGTGGTGGCATCCCGTATGGGCGCCGGTTGGAGTCCCAGCTGTTCCACTTCTGATCCAGATCTCTGCTATGGCCTTGGTGAGCAGTAGAAGATGGCCCAAGTCTTTGGGCCCCTGCACCCACATGAAAAGCCCAGAGGAAGCTCCTGGCTCCTGGCTTTGGATCGACACAGCTCTGACCATTGCAGCCATCTGGGGGAGTGGACCAGCAGATGGAAGATTCATATTCTCTCTCATTCTCTCTCTCTCTCTCTCTCTCTCTCTCTCTGCCTCCCCCTTCCTCTCCCCCTCCCCTCCTCCCCATCCCCCTCTCCCCCCACTTCTCTCTCTCTCCCCCTTCCTCCCTCCCTCTGCCTCGCTGTGGCTCTGCCTTTCAAATAAATGAATATATCTTTTAAAAATTGATAATTGGACTTCATCAGAATTAAAAAAAATGTTATAGGGCCAGCACTGTAGCGCAGTGGGTTAAAGCCCTGGCCAGAAGCACCGACATCCCATATGGGCACCAATTCTAGTCTCAGCTGCTCCTCTTCTGATCCAGCTCTCTGACATGGCCTGGGAAAGTAGTAGAAGATGGCCCAAGTCCTTGGGCCCCTGCACCCACGTGGGAGACCCAGAGGAAGCTCCTGGCTTCTGGCTTCGGATCAGCACAGCTCTGGCCATTGCGGCCAGTTGGGGAGTGAACCAGCAGATGGAAGACCTCTCTCTCTCTCTGCCTCTCTTTGTGTAACTCTGACTTTCGAATAAATAAATCTTTTTTTTTAATAAAAAGGATATTATCAAGAAAGTGAAAAGAGATCCTGCCTAATGGAGGGAATCTTGCAAATTAATTATCTGATAAGATCCAGAATATATAAAGAACTCTCACCACAACAAAAGAGGGCAGTTTAAAAATGGGCTGGGGGCTGGTGTTACGGCGTCGCTACCTGTGACACCGGCACACCACATACATATCAGTTTGAGTCCCAGCTGCTCCACTTCCCATCCAGCTCTCTGCTATGGCCTGGGAAAGCAGTAGAAGATGGCCCAAGTGCTTGGGCTCCTGCACTCATGTGGGAGACTCAGAAGAAACTCCTGGCTCCTGGCTTCAGATCAGCTCAGCTCCAGCCATTGTGACTATCTGAGGAGTGAACTAGTGGATGGAAGATTTTGTGTGTGTGTGTGTGTGTGTGTGTGTGTGTGTGTGTCTATGTGTGTGTCCTCTCTCTGTAACTCTGCTTTTCAAATAAATTTTTTTAAAAATTTAAAATACATTAAAATAGGCAAAGGATTTGTATGAGCATTTCCTCAAAGAATATATACAGGTGACAAGCAAATGGGAATTTGCTTAACAGTCGTTAGAGGAATGCAAATCAAAACCCAAACGATTTACCATTTCATACCTCCTAACATATCTGTAATCAGAAAAACAAAAGCTTTGCAAGGATGTGAGCAATTGGAACTCTTGCACACTGCTGCTGGAATTGTAAAATGGCACAGGCAGCATTTGAAATAAGTTGGCTGTTTCTCAGATGTTTAAACCACAGCATTACCATGTGACCCAGCATTTAGATACATAGTCAGAAGAACTGACAGGTACTCAAAACAAGTACCCTACTGATGCTTTTTCAGTGTTATGATGCTGAGAAAGCAGTGAGCATTCAGTAAAAAGTACACTTTGAATGTTCACTTTTGCTCTTTTGCTGAGCTAGCACTGTGCAGATGATCATCTGTTCTGATGCTGGTACCCAAAGTGACCTGCAGCTCTTGCTGATCCACATCTTCATAGTATGGGAAACACCAGGTTCTTCAGGGCACTACATTGCTAAGCTGTGGGATCAACAAGTTAGGTGTATTACATGATTTCTGACTTTTGATATTTTTAGCTTGTGATTAGTTTATCAGCACATTAAGCCCAGAAGCTGAGGAGCATCTGTGTTTACACATCAAATCCATAGCTCTATGCACAGTAGCGGAAAGGTGCAGCTAGCTCAGATGCACCTTGTGGATGGAAGGTTGATGGGTAAATTATGGGATAGACATACAATGAGTGTGAGTTAGCACTGTGGACAAACCTCCAAAACGTGCCAAGTGGAGCCACCCACAGAAGGACATATATGAGACCATTTATGAAAGATGCAGGAATGGGGCCGGCGCTGTGGCCCACGTGGTTAATCCTCCACCTGTGGTGCCAGCATCCCATATGAGTGCCGGGTTCTAGTCGCCAGCTAGAAGAGAGTTGCTCCTCTTCCAGTCCAGCTCTCTGCTGTGGCCCGGGAGGGCAGTGGAGGATGGCCCAAGTGCTTGGGCCCTGCACCTGCATGGGAGACCAGGAGGAAGCACCTGGCTCCTGGCTTTGGATCGGCGCAGCGCCAGCTGTAGTGGCCATTTGGGGAGTGAACCAATGAAATGAAGACCTTTCTCTCTGTCTCTCTCTCTCACTGTCTATAACTCTACCTGTCAAATAATAAAATAAAAAAAGATGCAGGAATGAATAAACCCAGAGAGTGCACCTTGGTGGTTTTCAGGGCATGGGGGATGGGAGAGGTGGGGATAAACTGCCTAGAGAGTATATGATTTTACTCTGGAGTAAGTGGAATGTTTTAGGAGTAAAAGTGATAGCTGTACAGCATTGTACATGTACAATGAATCATTTTAGAATGGCTAATTTTGTGTCATGTGGGTTCACCTCAGTAAATTGTTAAAATGAGGACAGTAGTCAGTGCAGGAGATGGAAGGCTGGTGGCTCAGTGACTGAGCACAGAATGAAGTTTCTGCTGTGCCGCTGGCAACAGCTCATGCATCAGAGTCAGATGTGGGTTGTGTTTTTGGGTTTTTGTTGTTGTTGTTTAGAAAACTAGGAGGTGTTTACCTCTTAGTTCTTTTTTTTTTCTTTTAATTTATTTGAGTGAGAGAGTTACAGCAAGTGAGAGGCAGAGACACAGAAAGGTCTTCCATCCACTGGTTTACTCCCAAATGGCCACAATGGCCAGAGCTGAGCCAATCTGAAACCAGGAGCTTCCTCTGGGTCTCCCACGAGGGTGCAGGGGCCCAAGCACTTGGGCCATCTTCTACTGCTTTCCCAGGCCATAGCAGAGAGCTGGATGGGAAGTGGAACAGCCTGGACTAGAACTGGTACCCATATGGTGATGCTGTTGCTGTAAGCGGAGGATTAACCTATTGCACCACAGTGCCAGCCCCCATACTTGGGAGCCACCAATCAAAGGTTTTAACCATAAAGGTGTTTCTTCTACAGGGACTAATAGTTTTATTTTGTTCTAGAAAGGCAAAATCCTTTTTTCAGTTGGATGTCTGAGTTCAGTGAACATAGTGCAAGTAACTGAGTTTTCTTTGCTTCTAAACCCCAAATTTTACTGACTGCTTAAAGATTTTCTTAGATGGAAACCATATTTCTGATTTTACATTTCCTTTCTGAAGAAGAACTTCTATTATTTTTTCCTATTGTTCTTATGATACAAAAAAGAATTATATCAAATTTAAGGAATTAACTTTTACTTTTGATTTCTGTTTCAATAGGACTCATCTAGACAGTGGCTCAGGCTAGAAAATAAATTCTTTATTGTAACAATCTCCTGATCCACACCAGAAACCTATCTCAGTCAGGGCTCACCAAATTTAGCCAGCAGGCTGTTTTTAATAACCGGTAGGCTAAGAGTGGTTTTTAAGGATGAAAATTAAAAGCATACCAGACAATATGATAGAGGCCACCAAGCCCAGATGTGTCCTGGGAGCCTCACAGAAAGCTCTGCTGACTCCCGTCTGGCTGAGCACAAAGCCTTTCTTCAGCCTTCTCTGACTTGGTCCCTTTTCTGTTCACAGCCAGAAGAGGCTGAAGGGCACCCTGGTCAGCCTTGGCAGGGGAAAGAAGGCACAGCAGACCTCACCCCAACTCTGGCAGGGCTGAGAACTCCCATCAAATCTTACCTTTCCCTGCACCCTCTTAACCCTTTGCTCCATTACCCCTGGGAACCCAGAAGCATGTGGATACCACATTTCCCAGATGTCCATGAGTGGTGCTCACAGGGCAACATGTGGCGGTTCCAGCAGAGCCAAGGCCTGGTTCCAGACTCTAGCGGGTAGGAAGTGTACAGAGGGGTGTTCCAGCTGGAGGCATCACAGCTCGGTATGTTTATGCCACAGGAATTAGTGACCAGAGCATAGACTGCCACACCAAGAGATGTGGATGTGCCAAGCATGGGGCTGGCTGCACCTGTGAGGTTGAAGACTAGGTGTGTGCCCAGGTTACGTTTACAGTAATGCCACTGCTGGCTGCTTATGAGTGGACACTTCCAGACTGGAGGCAGATTCTGGAATTCCCAGAGAGAAGGGAGTGAGACAAGGGTAAAGGCCCAAGGGCAAGATGGCTGGAGGAGGCAGTCTTCACTCAGGCCCTTTGAGCCCTGGGTATGCAACCCTGGGTCAATATCAAGTGAGGGAGTGTGAAGGACACTAGCATTTGTAAACAGTGGTCAGGGAAGATCTGCAGTGAGCCACATTTGAACATAGGCCAGAAGGAGGGAGCAGGAGGGCTGTGTGGAAATGCTCTGTGCAGGGTAGACCCTAAGGTGAGCATAATTTGTCCTGTTAGGGAAACAGGGCCTGCAGTCTATGGGAGGCTGTTGAAGTGCCTGAGCATGATGACAGTGCCATGGTCTCATGTCACCAGGTTGTCTGTGGCAGGAGGGAAGTCACTCAGCATGCAGGCAGCAGGTATCCCAGGATCTCTCAGTTTGAATGAAAGGCGGAGATTCAAGATCTGCATTTGGGTGAGGGACCCAGGTATCAGGGTCCCTGTTCTTGGGGCATGAAAAGATGAAAGTGTCAGTACCTGTCTTCTGATACGAGGACCCTTATATGTATTTCTTTTTTTTTCTTTTTCTTTCTTTCTTTTTTTTTTTTTTTGACAGGCAGAGTGGACAGTGAGAGAGAGAGAGAGAGACAGAGAGAAAGGTCTTCCTTTTTGCCGTTGGTTCACCCTCGAATGGCGGCCGCGGCCTGTGTGTTGCGGCCGGCGCACCGCGCTGATCCGAAGGCAGGAGCCAGGTGCTTATCCTGGTCTCCCATGGGCTGCAGGGCCCAAGCACTTGGGCCATCCTCCACTGCACTCCCGGGCCACAGCAGAGAGCTAGCCTGGAAGAGGGGCAACCGGGACAGAATCTGGCACCCCGACCAGGACTAGAAGCCAGTGTGCCAGCGCCACAAGGCGGAGGATTAGCCTGTTGAGCCATGGCGCCGGCTTCCTTATATGTATTTCTACCCACAGAAAGACACAGCCACTTACACATTGCTACCAGGGCCAGAAGTTGAGCAGACACCCTTAGGAGTTGTAGGGGGGCTTGGTGAAACACAGCAGACTCTGAAGGCTCCTCTGTGGAATGGGTGAGCGTCTGACATTCCACACGGGTCTCTGCTGCACAGAGGAACTGGGCAGTGCCTCCCTTCCATTCTCAGCCTGCCAATCATCAGAAGTAGCCATGCCTCTCTGGAAGAAACACTCCTCTGCATCCTGGGGGTGGCCTGTCTCCACACTGCCATATCCCAAGACCAGGTCTGAACGTCATTAGCTGGTGCGGATAGAATGGAAGGTGGGCCTGAGAGGCTTAAACCTTGAATATGGAGAAGAAAAGGGGAAATACCTGACAACATAACGTGAAGGATGTGGTAGTTTCCTTGCATGGGATGGCAGAGTGGGAAGCCCCTGGATTGGGGCACATTCCAGGAGGCTCCCAGAGTTTGGGCCAGAGCCAGTGGGCAAACTGTAGGTGTGTTTCCTGAGACATGGAGTCCTAGGGAGTGCAGGCTGAGGGTCCATCAAGACTTCTTCCTTGCCGTTGGCTCGCATGTGGCCTCGTCACTTAGACGCTCTCCCAGCCCCTCCCTGGTCCCTCTCCAAGATCTCGGGCTGTCGTCCCTGATGGATTTTGCTCCCCTCACCTCCACAAAAAGTGAGCTCTGCAGACTCTGTAGTTTTCCAGTTCCCTCATTACTTTGTATTTATTGTTTCAGATTATGTCACCAGGGTTGAGAAGAAGGAGTGTGTTCAGAAGGAAGACATGTCTGAGGATTTGGAATTAGAGGCAGAAATATCAGAAAACTGTGCTGGCGATATCTCCCAGTCACCTGGGCTTGTAGAACTCTGTGAGGATGTATTAGCAAGAGACTGGGGAGTCCCTGAAGGAGAGAGGCTGGTGCAGTCCTTGTGCCAGGATGGGGACTTCACACCAGCCAAAGTTCTGTTGAAAAGCTACTTAGAGGGGAAAGACCTGGACTGCAATGGTTTGGGCAGAAGCTTCAGTTTGAGCCCAAAACTGAGGTCCTATCATCAGGGAGTTCCTGTAGAAGAAAGGCTGCACCCAGATGATTTGTGTGGCCAGAGCCTCCAGCCCAGCGTGGACCTACCTGGCCCTGAGGGGTTCACCACAGCTGAAAGCCCCCTCATATGTAATGAGTGTGGAGAAACCTTCAGCAGAAACCCTGACCTTATTCAGCATCAGACAGGCCACACTGGGGAGAAGTCCTTGATGTGTAGTGAATGTGCGAAGTACTCCAGCCAGTCTCGCCTTAGAGAGAAAGCTTGTCAGCGCAGCAAGTGTGGGAAAGCCTCCCCTGAGCATACAGACCTGGCCAGGCATCAGATTCACCATGGTGCTGAGAAGCCTTATGTGTGCAATGAATGTGGAAAGGCCTTCGGCCAGAACTCAAGCCTTAAGAAGCACCGGAAGTCTCACATGAGCGAAAAGCTCTATGAGTGCAATGATTGTGGAAAGGCTTTTAGACGGAGCTCAAACCTCATTCAACATCAGAGAATCCACTCGGGGGAGAAACCTTATGTGTGCACTGAATGTGGTAAGGCCTTCAGGCGGAGTTCAAACCTCATTAAACACCACAGGATTCACACAGGGGAGAAGCCTTTTGAGTGTAGTGAGTGTGGGAAGACCTTTAGCCAGAGTGCACACCTGAGGAAGCATCAGAGGATTCACACTGGAGAGAAACCTTATGAGTGTCATGACTGTGGCAAACTATTCAGTCGTATCTCCAACCTCATTAAGCACCACAGGGTTCACACTGGAGAGAAACCATATAAGTGCAGTGACTGTGGGAAAGCATTTAGTCAGAGCTCCAGCCTTATTCAACATCGCAGAATCCACACTGGAGAAAAACCTCACGTATGTAATGTGTGTGGAAAAGCCTTTAGTTACAGCTCTGTTCTCAGAAAGCACCAGATAATCCACACAGGAGAGAAGCCATACGCATGTAGCACCTGTGGGAAAGCCTTCAGCCACAGCTCAGCCCTCATTCAGCATCAGGGCGTACACACGGGTGACAAGCCCTACGAGTGTCGTGAGTGTGGGAAGACCTTCGGTCGCAGCTCCAACCTCATTCTTCACCAGCGAGTCCACACAGGAGAGAAACCCTATGAATGCACAGAGTGTGGGAAGACTTTCAGCCAGAGCTCAACCCTCATCCAGCATCAGAGGATTCATAATGGGTTGAAACCCCATGAATGTAACCGGTGTGGTAAAGCCTTCAACCGAAGCTCCAATCTCATTCACCACCAGAAAGTTCATACGGGGGAGAAACCTTACATGTGTGTTGAATGTGGCAAAGGCTTTAGCCAGAGCTCGCACCTCATTCAGCATCAGATAATCCACACTGGTGAAAGGCCCTATAAATGCACGGAGTGTGGGAAAGCCTTCAGCCAGCGTTCAGTCCTCATCCAGCATCAGAGGATTCACACTGGGGTGAAACCCTACGACTGCACTACTTGCGGGAAAGCCTTCAGCCAGCGGTCAAAGTTGATTAAACACCAGTTGATCCACACCAGGAATTAGCCCACTGAGGTGGTGGGAGTGAAACTGCGCCTGGTTTCCTCGCTGACTCCCCTGACTGTCACAGCCTCTGCTGTTTCCCAGACCTGAAGGCTGGCCTGAGGAGCTCTTCACCCTGTGTGCAGATGACCAGACAGCCTGGGGCCCTCCCCTGAATCATCCTGTGCAGGTCTCCTTCCCATTGCCATTGCTCTTGCCTCACATGACCTCTGTTTTTGCACTGTGTGAGCAGAATGACATCAGTTAGGAGGGAAAGTGTAATGGAGGCTTTTATTATTGCAACCAAAAGTTACCAAAAAAGTAAAGTAACATTTGGATTCTGATAACCACACTAATCCTTTTATTTAGTAACTGGCCATAAGGGGTGAGTTCTTTTCAGTGGCTATAATTAATATTTTGTTTATATAAAATCAGGTTCATAGCTTTTCAGGTTTGATTCTTGTGTCATCCTCCCCAGATAACCCAATCCCTTCCCCTCTCATTCCATAACTTGGCACCAGGACCCCCCACTGCCTTTGTGCATACCTGTAGTTGAGGTCAGCTTTCTCCTCCTCTCTGCTCTAATGTGGCTTGGGTCCCCTGGCCCCTCTTGGCTGCACAATTCCCTGTGGCATTTTCCCAGTTTCCAGTTTCCATTCCTCATGGTACAGGAGCCACAGAGGCAGCTCTTTCTGCACCTCATTTTCTCCCCCACAAGCTTCCAGGCTGTCTTTTCCCACATGCATTTGTCACTGGACATTTACACCTCCTTGGTGTCTTGCCCAGGGTGCCCAGCTCCCCCACCCCTGTTCTCAGTTTCCCAAAGCTGTTCTCTTGCCCTCTGAACTGAGGAGCAAGCTGAGCTCAGATGCAACGCATGGATCCCAGAGATATCAACCTGGGAGTGTCACAGGACAGTTTACAAAAAACTGCAACCCACAGAACAATCCTGACTCAACACGTCTTTTAGTAAATACAGTTTTCTTGGCACACAGCCATACCCATTTGTTTAGCTACCTAGTGGCTTTTGCAGGATAGACTTCAGCAGTTGCAAGAGACCACATGGCCCATAAAACTGGAGTGTTGCTTTCTCTGCAGGAGAAGCTTGCTGACCCTGCCTTAACCTGCAGCTCTGTGATCTAAGGTGGCTCATGGCCTAGATTTCCCCAAGGCACAGCTTGTGCAGTCGAAGTGTGTTTAGATTTTCCCCAGGGCTCAGCTTGTGCAAAGTGTGTTTTGTGTTCTGCTGAGGTGATTGCATGGGCCGTTCTGTAATCACAGAGGACCCTAGTCCTTACCCATGAAGTCCTTGGGAGAGATGCAGAACCTGTGAGTTTTTTATGGCAGCTGAGTTTTGTGAAGAGTAAAAGAACTGGAGTTTGCACTCAACAGAATCACTAGGAGAGCTGGAGAAGTAGACCTCGGGCCAAGCTTCCAGGACAGATTTCAGAACCATCTCCCAAAACCCCACTGCTTTGCTGTGACCTGGGCTTGCAAGCAGATGCCACACTGCCCTGTTGTCAATGCAAGTCTTCAGATAGATCTGAGCCCTAGAACCCAGTCCTGTTTCCCTGCTAGCAGCAAGTGTGGCTTCCATGGTGGAAAGGCTATAGAGAGCTGCTAAAATGGGGAGGTTTCATGACATTTCGGGCTATCACAAATGACAGACACCCACTATGGCCTACATTTTGTAATCTGGAAAGCCTGAAATAGTTTCATGAAGGAAAATACCCATATCCTTTCACTCAGATTCCCCAATTAACATTTTGCCACACCTGTAATTGTCTTCTCTTGCCTCCCTGTCTGCAGGTAGACACCGACATTTTCCCCAACAAAGTAAGCTACAGACAGGATCCATCTTCACCCCAGATAACTTCAGTATGTGCTTCCTAAGAACACTACCACAGAACTGTCATCAAATAAAGTGAATGCTGAGGCAGGCATTGTGGTACACTGGGTTAAGCTGCCACTTGGGATTCTAACAACCCGTATCCATGCCAGTTCAAATCCCAGCTACACCACTTCTAATCCAACTCCCTGCTAATGCACCTAGGAAAGCTGCAACAGAAGGCTGGCCCAAGTCCTTTGGCCCCTGCACCCACATGGGAAACGCAGGTGGGGTCCCAGGCTCCTGGCTTTGGCTTGGCCCTACCCTGGCTGTTGGAGCCATTGGCGAGTGAGCCAATGCATGGAAGATCCTCTGCCTTTCAAATTAATCATGCATTTTTAAAAAAGAGGGAGGGGCCCATGCTGTGGTATAGCAACTAAAAGTCTCCACCTGCAATGCTGGTATCCCATGTGGACATTGGCTGCTCTACTTCACCCAGCTTCCTGCTAATGTGCCTGTGAAAGCAGCAGTTGGGGCCCAAGTGCTTGGACCCCAGCCACCCACCTGGAAGACCAGATGAAACTTCTGGGTCCTGGCTTCAGATCAGCCCACCTCCAGCCTTTGCAACCATTTGAGGATGAACCAGCAGATGGAAGAGCTCTTTCTGTCTCTCCCTCTCTCCGTAATTCTTTCAAATACATAAATAAATCTTTAAAGATTTTTAAAAAGGTGTTGACATACTGTAACTTATAAGCCTTAATGCTTTGCCAATTGTTTATATCAATTAGAAATTCTCTTCCTGTTCCAGGATCCAGCCTGAGGTCATACATACATAGTTGTCACGACCTTCCCTCCACACTAGTTCCTGTCTTAACCTTTCATGATATTTGACATTTTTGAACAGCGCATGTCAATTTCTTTGTACAAAGTCCTTCTCCTTGAATTTCTCCAATGTTTCTTGGTGGTTTTGGCAGGAATTGTGGAAAAGATGTGTTCTCAGTGTGTTGTAACAGGAGGTCCATAACTGTCGCTTTTGTTGTTAATCTGTTGCTCAGCTGAGATGGTTACTGCTATACCTCTCCACTATAAAATTACTCCCCCTTCTTATTATTTTCCTAAGAGATACTCAAGTTATGTAGACAATCCTGTTCTGTACCAATTTTTATTCCCGTTTAGATCCACAGATAATTCTTCTAATATTAATACAGGAGTTTTACTTTCTCTATTTACTTAATGCTTGGTAATATTCACTGCATGCATCATTTTTTCATGAACTTTTCAAAGACCTCTCAAATGTATGAATTTCAAAACTTTTTTCATGAAAATAAACCTATCTTATTTTTTAAAAAAATTTTGAGTTAGGAAAAGAGAAAGAGAGAGCCGGCGCTGTGGTGTAGCGGGTAGAGCCGCTGCCTGCAGTGCTGGTATCCCATGTGGGCGCCAGTTCGAGTCCCAGCTGCTCTACTTCCAATCCAGCTCTCTGCTATGGCCTGGGAAAACAGCAGAAGATGGCCCAAGACCTTGGGCCCCTGCACATGTGGGAGACCTGAAAGAAGCTCCTGGCTCCTGGCATTGGATCAGCATAGCTCCAGCCGATGCAGCCAGTTGGGGAGTGAACCAGCAGATGGAAGACCTTGCTGTCTCTCTCTCTCTCTGCCTCTCCTTCTCTGTGTAACTCTTTCAAATAAATAAATCTTAAAAAGAGAGAGAGAGAGAGAATATGCTTCCATCCTCTGGTTCACTCCCAAAATGGCCACAATGGCCAGTGCTGGGCCAGTCCAAAGCCTGAAGCCAGGAGCTTTCTCCAGGTCTCCCACATGAGTGACAGGGGCCTAAGAACTTGGGTCATCCTCCACTGCTTTCCCAGGCACGTTAGCAGGGAGCTGGATCAGAAGCAGAGGTACCCATGTGGAATGCCAGTGTCACAGGGGGCAGCTTCACCACAACACTGGCCCCAAAACCTATCTTCTAATTCCATTGTCCACAAATCTCTTGAAGTACCTCCATATCACATAGACACTTTGATTCTTGTTTATTCATCCCCCTCTTGTTGACAGTTCCAAATACCATATGTGACCCAAGGGTGCATTCTGGCTACTACAGTGGCAACCAGTATCCCAGCTCACCCCACACATGTGCTGGGGCCCAGTGAGGGAGACACTAAGGTTGCAGTGCCATATACCATACAGAAGCCATTGGGGGGCCAGCGCTGTGACATAGTGGGTAAAGCCACCACCTGCAGTGCTAGCATCCCATATGGGTGCTGGTTCCAGTCCTGGCTGCTCCACTTCTGATCCAGCTCTCTGCTGTGGCCTGGGAAAGCAGTGGAAGATGGCCCAAGTCCTTGGGCTCCTGCACCCACGTGGGAGACCTGAAAGCTCCTGGCTCCTGGCTTCGAATCAGTGCAGATCCAGCCATTGTGGCCAATTGGGAAGTGAACCAGTAGATGGAAGACCTCTCTCTCTCTCTCTCTCTGCCTGTCCAACTCTCTCTGTTTAACTCTTTCAAATAAATAAATCTTTACAAATAAATAAATAAAATAAAAAATAGGAAGCCATTGGGGGTGATGACCCTGATTGCAAGTGTGGCTTCCTCTATGTTGCTTAATCTTAAAAAAAATTCTAGAAAATACCAATTTGAAAAAATTGGGTAAAACGTTTCCACATGTAATTCCAGACTTCACACATTCCCTAGGGTTACCATTTCCAGGGCTGAGACTTAATGTTTACTGAACTATGGCCTGCGATGCCAGCATCCCATATGGGCACTGGTTTGAACCCCAACTGTTCCACTTCCAATCCAGGTCCCTGCTAATGGCCTGGGAAAAGCAGTGGAAGATGGCCCACATGTTTGGGCCCCTGCACCCACATGCAAAACCCTGATGAAGCTCCTGGCTCCTAGCTCCTGACTTCAGCCTGGCCAAGTGCTGGCTGTTGCAGCCATCTGGGGAGTGAACTAGAGGATGGATGATCTCTCTCTCTCTCTCTCTCTCTTCTCTCTCTGTAACTGAAAGAGTTACAGAGAGAAGTCTTCCATCCACTGGTTCACTCCCTAAATGACCACAATGGCCAGCGCTGAGCTGATCCGAAGCACTGGCCTCTAAATAAATATTGTCAAAAAAAAAAAAAAAAAAAAAAAACAAAAACAAGAGGGGAAATGGGCAAGAGATAAACACAGTTCAAATAAAATAACTGCAGATGGTCCTAGTCTTAGTCCTTGTTTTCTGCTGCTGTAACAAATACACAAGGAAAGAGGTTAATTTTGGCTCTGTTCTGGAGGTCCAAGAGCTCCTGCACAGCACCTGCTGAGCTCCTGGTGAGGGTCTCAGGACAGAAAGTGGAGGGAGAGCAGCCGTGTGTAGAATGAGACTGATGGGGGTAGGGAGGGAGTAGGCTCACCGAATATCAAACAACTACTCTCACAGGAAAAAATATCCCTTCATGGGGTGGCACCACCACGACCTAAGCACCTCTTCAAGATCCCACCAACTATCAAAACTAGGCCCCAACATGATTTAGGGTGGTAACAACCATACCCAAACTACAGCAGTCCTTAGGAAAAGATGCTTAACTCACAAGAAAAATGATTAAACCACACTGAGGTATTTCTTCCCAGATTATTAAAAAAAATTCAAATCTTGTGCGACACACTTGACTTGTAAGGCTGTGGAAGATCAACACCAGGAGGAATACAAGATGCCACAACCCTGTGGAAGGGAAGTGGCAATATTTAGCAATAATGCATTTACAACTGTCCATTGGTCACACAATTTGTAGGAATCTTTCCTAGAATTAAAGTGGCAAAAATATGAAAAAGGTGGGATACAACAACTTATTACAACACTAATTTTAATAGTGAAAGATTGGAAACAACCCAGACACCCAGTAATAATGGGGTAGTTGGGGAGCAGGCGTTTAGCCCAGCTGTGAAGCTGCTGTGTCCTATTTCAGAGTACCTGGGTTCAGTTCCCAGCGCCAGACTCCAACTTCCTGCCAATGCACACTCTGCAAGGCAGGGAGAATGGTTCAAGTACTCGGGTTCCTGCCATCTGCATGGGAGACCCATATTGCATTCTCAACTCCTGGTTTTTAATCTAGCCCAGCATCAGCCACTGTGGGCATTTGGAGAATGACCCAGCAAGTAGGAGCTTACTGTCTGTCTGCTTCTGTGTGTTTGCCTTTTCCTCTCAAATAAATATTTTAAAAACAGTGTGCTATTTGAAAACACAAAGGCAGTCTCACAATGGACAGATATCTCCACACACCGCTGAAAGCTCCAGGATATTAAGTGAAAACAGTCGAATGCAGGTACATAATGCTATACTCACTGATCATAGCATTTTTGAAAGGGTTACCGGGTTGAACATTTAGCCTACTGGATGACACCAGTTGGGATTCCCACATCTCAGGGCCAATGTTGTGGTTTAGTGGGCTAAGCCACAGCCTGCAAAACACCAGGATCCCATATGAGCTCCAGTTTCAGTTTCAGCTGTTCCACTTACAATCCAGCTCCCTGCTAATACACTTGAGAAAGCAGTGTAAGATGGCCCCTTCCACCCACATGGGAGACCCAGATGGAGTTCTAGGTTCCTGGTTTTAGCTTGGCCCAATATATCTCTCTCTCTTTTTCAAATTAGATAAATCTTTTTTTAAAGATTTGTTTGAAAGAGTTACACAGTGTGGGAGGCTGGGCCCTCTCCCACAGCCCTCTGGAACAGTGTACGTGCCAGTCAACCTGACTTCTGGCCGCAAAAGATAAGAACTTGTACATTAACAGGCAGCGAAGAACATACCAAAGACATGATAAGGAAATACCAAGCAATGTATGCGACATGTAGAAGCAGTACGTGGACAGGAAGATGATTGGACGGCGCCCGTGTGATCAAAGAACTGATTGGTTGAGCAGACGATATATATGCCAAACAAAGGAGTGGCGCAGCAGCTTTCTCTCTTTTACCTTTAATATGCTGTTCTTATTCTTTATAATAAAGCCCTACTGAAGGGGAATCAACAGCGTTCCTGGTCGTTTTTCTGCAGGCAGGGTAGCGACAACGGGACAACACAGAGAGAGGAGAGGTAGAGAGAGAGAGAAAAGTCTTCCATCTGCTGGTTCACTCCACAATTGGCCATAATGGCCAGAGCTGTGCCAATCAGGAGCGAGGAGCCAGGAGCTTCTTCCAGGTCTCCCATGCAGGTACAGGGGCCCAAGCAGTTGGGCCATCTTTTACTGCTTTCCCAGGCCATAGCAGGGAGCCTGATTGGAAGTGGAGCAGCCAGTTCTCAAACCGGTGCCCATATGGGATGCCAGCACTTCAGGCCAAGGCGTTAACCCACTGTGCCACAGCACCAGCCTCGTAAGTAGATAAATCTTAAAAAAAAAAAAAATCCCACATCTTACATCAGAGTACCTGGATTTGTTATCCACCTCCAGTTCCTGACTCCAGCTTCTTCTTGTCAGTCACTAGGAGGCAGCAAGTGATGGCTCAAGCAATTGGATTTCTGCCACTCACACTGGGAGATCTGGATTGACAGATATTGGAAAACTATTACAAGCATTTTGAACTGATGGAGGGGATAGCGAGCTTGCGAGCTCGCGTACTCTCTCTCTCTCTCCCCAGAAGATATCTGTCTTTGTCTCTCTTCCTCTCCCTTAACTCTGCCTTTCAAATAAAAAATAACTAAATCTTTTCAAACAAACAAACAAAAATGACCAGTGGTAAATAAAGAGGCAGCCTGGGGCCGGCGCTATGGTGCAGCGGGTTAACACCCTGGCCTGAAGCACTGGCATCCCATATGGGCGCCAGTTCTAGTCCCGGCTGTTCCTCTTCTGATCCAGCTCTCTGCTATGGCCTGGATGGCCCAAAGTCTTGGGCCCCTGCACCCATGTGGGAGGCCCGGAGGAGGCTCCTGGCTCTGGATCAGCACAGCTCCAGCCGTTGCAGCCAACTGGGGAGTAAACCAGTGGGTAGAAGACCTCTCTCTCTCTCTGCTTCTCTTCTCTCTGTGTAACTCTCTGACTTTGGAATAAATAAATAAAATATTTGAAAAAAAATAAATAAAGGGCCAACCTAGGGGCCTGGTAGCATTGTGGGGCCTTGGACAGCCAACTTCTGGACTTCTTATTCCTGGAAAACAAATAAAATGCCTGTTACGTTAAGTCATTGTGGCCAAGTTTCTACTGCATATAGTCAATGTCAATCCTGGAACTGTAACATGTTAAACTGGTTTGGCCAGTGCCATGGCTCACTAGGCTAATCCTCCACCTATGGTGCCAGCACCCCGGGTTCTAGTTCCATTTGGGGCGCTGGATTCTGTCCTGGTTGCTCCTCTTCCAGTCCAGCTCTCTGCTGTGGCCCGGGAGTGCAGTGGAGGATGGCCCGGGTCCTTGGGCCCTGCAACCACATGGGAGACCAGGAAGAAGCACCTGGCTCCTGGCTTCGGATCAGCGCAGCGCACCAGCCACAATGCAGCAGCCGTAGTGGCCACTTGGGGGGTGAACCAACGGAAAAAGGAAGACCTTTCTCTCTGTCTCTCTTCATCTAACTCTGTCAAAAAAAAAAAAAAAAAAACAAAAACAAAAAACTGGTTTTAAAAAAAATCAATGTGAACTTTTTTTTTTAATATTTATTCATTTGAAAGAGAGAGAGAGAATCTTTCACTAGCTGGTTCAGTCTCCAAATGGCCACAAGGACTGGGGCTTGGCCAGGCCAAAGCCGGGAGCCAGGAACACCATTGGGCTTCTCCCACACAGGTGACAGGGACCCAAGTACTTGGGCTATTCTGCTGCCCTCCCAGGCACATTAGCAGGGAGCTGGATTGGAAGCAGAGGAGTAGGGACTCAAACTGTGCCAATCTGGGATACTGGTGTTGTAGATGATGGCTTTACCTGCTGTACCCCCAACACAGGCTGTGTGAACACCTTTAAATGACAGTTTCCAGCATGGCACTTTAACAATACACCAGAAACCTTAGGTGCACTCTTAGAGCTAGACTTTGGCCTCTGATGATCTTTTCCACAAATAACAATCAGAGCTCCTGAGGGGGCTGAATTCATATCTGCAGTCCAGAAAAAGTAGGAATCCCTTGAACACCCTGTGGTCAAAAAACAGAGTAGGGGGCAGGAATTTGGCCTAGCATTTTTTTTAACGATACAGAGAGGTCTTCTATCCACTAGTTCACTCCCACAAATGACCACAATGGTTGGGGCTAGGCCAAGCCAAACCAGGAGCTTCTTCTGGATCTCCCACGTGGGTGCAGGGCCCCAACAACTTGGGCCATCTTCTGCTGCTTTCCTAGAAGCATCAGCAGGGAGCTGGATCAGAAGTGGAGCAGCTGGGACTCAAACCAGTGCCCATATGGGATGCCGCCTGGTGATCTAACCTGCTACGCCACAGTGACAACCCCTTGGCCTATCATGTAAGCCACCACTACATACTCCCACATCACGTATCAAAATTCAAATCCCATCTCCACTTCCAATTTCACCTTCTGCTGATGCATACCCTGGATACAGCGAGTGATGGTGCAGGTTGTTAGATCTCTGCCATCCATGTGAGAGACCTGGACTGAGTCCCAGGCTCCTGGCTTTGGCCTGGCCCAGCCCTGGCTACTGTGGGGATCAGCAGACTGAAGTGCTCTTCTCCCACCTTTGTCTGTCTGCCTTTCAAAAATAATAAGCAGGGGCCAGGGCTGTGGCACTGGAATCCCATAAGGGCACCAGTTCATGTCTCAGCTGCTCCTCTTCCGATCCAGCTCTCTGCTGTGGCCTGGGAAAGCAGTAGAAGATGGCTCACGTGCTTGAGCCCCTGCACCTAGGTCGGAGACCTGGAAGAAGCTCCTGGCTCCTAGCTTTGGAATGGCTCAGCTCTGGCCATTGCAGCCATCTGGGGAGCAAACCAGTGATAGAAGACATCTCTCGGCCGGCGCCGTGGCTCAACAGGCTAATCCTCCGCCTTGCAGCGCCGGCACACCAGGTTCTAGTCCCGGTCGGGGCGCTGGATTCTGTCCCGGTTGCCCCTCTTCCAGGCTAGCCCTCTGCTGTGGCCCAGGAGTGCAGTGGAGGATGGCCCAAGTGCTTGGGCCCTGCACCCCATGGGAGACCAGGATAAGCACCTAGCACCTGGCTCCTGCCATCGGATGAGTGCGGTGCGCCGGCCGCAGCGCGCTGTCCGCGGCAGCCATTGGAGGGTGGACCAACGGCAAAAGGAAGACCTTTCTCTCTGTCTCTCTCTCTCACTGTCCACTCTGCCTGTCAAAAATAAAAAAAAAAAAAAAATTAAAAAAAAAAAAAAAGAAAACATCTCTCTCTGCCTCTCAAATAAATCTTTAATAATAATAATAAAATATAGAAAAGTTCAGTTAGGGGCCAGCGCTGTGGTACAGTGAGCTAAGCATCCACCTGTGGTGCCAGCATCCCATGTGGGCACTGGTTCGTGCCCTGGCTGCTCCTCTTCCAATCCAGCTCTCTGCCTATGACCTGGAAAAGCAGTAGAAGATGGACCAAGTCTTTGGGCCCCTGCACCAGCATGGGAGATCCAGAAGACGCTCCTGGCTCCTGCCTTTGGATTGGCTCAATTCCAGCCATTGTAGCCATCCGGGGAGTGAATCAGCAGATGGAAGACCTTTCTCTCTGTCTCTCCCTCTCTGTAACTCTACCTGTCAAATAAATAAATAAAATTTTTTAAGAAAAGTTCATAGTTAAAAAAAGAGTAGATCTGAGTACAAAGTAACAAAGCTCAGGGGCTCCCTCTGACTTACCGTACCAATTTGGGCATCTGAAATCATAATCATATGATATTTAACTGTATTAAGCAGAGTTGATGACAGGCCTTAATTCATTATGTAATCAAAAGTGTGAACAACAAAGGAAGTAAATGTAGGTGTAATAGGAAAAGGAACCAAATTTTTAATTCTCCATTCACTTTACAGTGTAGGAATGTGTGTGTGGTTTACAAGCACACTGCATTGGGATCCAATCAGAGAAGCTGAGAAAAGACAGAAATCACACTGGACCACACCAAATTGCAGGATGTAGTTAATAATTCCTGTAAGGCTGTTGTTTTTACCTTGATGCTGGAACAGGGAAGGTATTTGGGAAAGAAAAGGGGTGTAAAGTGGAGAAAATGTGGAACTGCTGGGGCTGAAAATCCTTAGCGAAAAAGCTAGAGCCAAAGGACGATGGGGCAGGTGCCACATGCCACCCAAGTGAGCCAATGTGCCCTCACCAACTCTGGACACCCTCTGGAATTCCCGCATTTATTCTGTGTATTGCTTGCTGTCCCCGTTCACACTCAAGGTACTGGAGGACACAGATGTGTTAGCAGTGTTGTTTTTGTTCACTGACGTACCCCAGTGCTTAGCACACAGAGGCACTAGACAAATACTGTGTTGGTTGA
The DNA here is from genome assembly GCA_949820135.1 of Sylvilagus floridanus. NCBI lineage: Eukaryota > Metazoa > Chordata > Mammalia > Lagomorpha > Leporidae > Sylvilagus > Sylvilagus floridanus. Next base: position 168,979,109 of record OX463241.1, on the reverse strand, counting down.
AATGAAAAGAGAAGAGGTGGCAGAGTTTTGTACAAACAAGATGTGCTAGGATGTTAGCTGCTGAATCTGAGCGAAAGGCATACAGGTAAGCATTGCATTATTCTTTCAACCTTTGTGAATACAGAAACACTTGCAAAATGTAAAGTTGTGGAGAAGAAGGAGAACAGGATGCACTGAGGTGGAGGTCCTGGGAGCACCCGATCTGAGTCAGGACCAAGGTTTCTGGAACAGAGCTTGAGCCCCATCAACCAGCCAAACAACCCAGGGCAGTCCAGGAAGGGGGCGTGGCTATAACGACCTTGGTGTGAGCCCCACCGCCCCCTGGTGGAGGGGAGCCGATGTCACTGCCCCTCACAGCTGTTGAGCTAAGGCTCCTGGAAGCTCCAGGGCTTGGCACCTACCTGACACGGGGTAACACAGAACTACTGCCACATGCTTCCCGCTCCGTGACCCCGGTCTCCGCATCAGACAGGCTCGCCCACACCCACACAATTTCCGGTTGCCCCTAGCCCGGTCCAGTTGAGAAGTTCTTCCTGAAAGCCTCTGAGCCGCAGACCATAGTCAGTCCTGGGGTGAGGGGCGCATCTCAGCAGGTAGGGCCCCTCCCTCACACCTACTGCGAGCCAGCCCAGCCCTGCGCTCAGTCCCTTCTTGCTTAGTGAGTGCGTCTGCGCCCTTCCCTGGCCCACACCTCCCCAGGCGCGCGGGTTTAAACACACCGAACAGCTCCTACAGACTGACGACCGCCCACCGGGACCAGGCCAGGGCCCAACGCCGCTCCCTGATGTCGGAGAGGTACGACAGTGGGTGCTCACTGCAAATGGCAAAGCGAGGCGCCGGGCTCCCCAAGCTGGTGCTGAGAGGCGCATGGTCAGCTCCTGTCCAGCTTTCTGGGCCTGGAGTCCCTCACAGGAAGAGGGACGTCAGGATGCCTTCTGCAGCGAGATGAAGGACCTCGTGAGTCTGGTGCGCAGCCAGGTTAACAGCTGGAGCTGCAGAGACTGTAAGCCGAGAGAGGCAGCCAGACCTCGGCAGAGCACGCCTGACCCGCACAGAACCGGCGTCGGAGGCACCGCCCGCGGCTCGGACTCACCAGGGCACAGCCGTGAGCAGAGCCGGGGCCTCTGACGTCACTACGCTCACACTGACAGGCCGCAAACGATGACGGGGGAGAGAGCCGAGGGTGACACGTCAGCCAAGGCGGCGGCAGGCAGCGGGAGAGACGCGGGAAGCTCGCTCCTGGTGGTGGGGACCGCGAGAGTTAAGGGCTCTGCGCCGGGAGCCGGGCTGAGGAGCGGCGGCAGGGGACCAAGGGCGGGCTCCATCCGCTCTGCGACAGCAGAGGCCGGGCAGCCCAGCTCGCCAGCGCCAAAGGCTCGAAGGGCGGTGCCTGCGGAGGCACCCGGAAGTGCGGTCGGGTCCCCGGAAGGCCCGCGCGGAGCGCAGCGTGGCCTCTCTAGCAAAGGAAGGTCTCGGCGCTCGGTGGCTGTGGAACGCGGCCCAGGTGTCCATCACCCAGAAAGGCGCCCGGCGGGCGAGGCGGGGCAGAGGACGGGACCGGCAGGCGTCGCGCTCCAGGATTGGTGGTCGCGGCGGTGGGGCGGGGCCTGGGGGGCGTGTCTCGCGGCGATTGGCGGCTGCGCACGCGGGGCGGAGCGGCCCCTTTGTCTGAGGGCGCTGCAGGCGCCCGTCCCTTCGCGCGTGAGGCTGCGGCGTGGACGGTGAGTGGGGGCGCGTGCCGGACGGCACCCTCTCCTTCACGGACACGCCCGTCGGCGCGTCCTCCCGGTGGAACGGACGCTTCCCCGCCGGCACGCACTGCCCTGCGGCCGGCCGAGGCCGCGCCGGGTCCCCACCCCTCTCCCTGGCCGCGGCCTGCGCCTGGGCGACCCTCTCGCAACCCCGGCGAAGCGACCGGGCGCCCAACCCTGGCCCAAGCCCGAGGGCGCTGGCAGGGTCCCCCAGGCCGCCCCTGGCGCCGCGGGGGCTCCGCGGACAGGCCGGGCAGGCGGGGTGAGTCCCGCAAATACAGAATCGGAGGTTTCCTTGGCGTTCACGGCGCTCGAGCGGCAGGCGAGGCTGGGCCGGCGGGCGCTCCGGCGGAGACCAACGTGTGTCGCAGCGAACGCCGCCCCGTGTGTCCGTGGCCTCTCAGGGTGCCGCGAGCCGCGGGCGCCCTGTCAGGATTGCGAGGCTGCGGCGTGGCGCCCGCACACACCCTTTTCTCTGTTGTCAGCGCGGGCGCGCAGCGCCCCCTGCCGGCTGGGCACTTTCCGGTCCTGGCCGTGGGTTCCGCGGGGTGCACCCGGGCGGCGGGGCGGGGCGCGCGGGCGGGGCGCACGTCTTCTTGGGGAGGTTGGGGTCCGCATTTGTGTTCTATCCGTTTGTGTTCCCTTCTTGATGGGCCGGTGTTGCTTCTCAATTTGTCATTTGGCTCCGATTGTGGTGTTTTGTTCTGGTTTGGATTTTGGGATAAATTTTCAATTTTTAATGGTCAGATATTTTCCCTAAGGACTTTGGGCTTTGTGCTGTGTTTTAAAGGGCTGTTTCTACTCCAAGATGGTTTTTAAATAAAGTCTTTTTTTTCTCTAGTACTTATAAAATATTGCGTCCATCTGGAATTTATTTTGGTGTGGGGGGAATTTCAAATCCAGCTGCTTTCCCCCCTAAACCATAGCCATTTCTAGCACCATTTGTTGAATAATATATCTTTCCACTGATTTGAAAAACTGCCTTAGTTATATATTAAATTCTGCAGTGTCTTTAGGCCCATTTCTGGAGTTTAACGTGTCTTTGATGCGTACAATAAGATTTTGCTTTTTTTTATTTTTATTTTTTTGACAGGCAGAGTTAGACAGTGAGAGAAAGAGAGACAGAGAGAAAGGTCTTCCCTTCCGTTGGTTCACCCCCCAAATGGCTGCTACGGCTGCGCCGATCTGAAACCAGGAGCCAGGTGCTTCCTCCTGGTCTCCCATGCGGGTGCCCAAGCACGTGGGCCACAGCAGAGAGCTGGACTGGAAGAGGAGCAACCAGGACAGAATCCGGCGCCCCAACCGGGACTAGAACCCGGGGTACCGGCACCACAGGAATAGGATTAGCCAAGTGAGCCGCTGCGCCAGCTAAGATTTTGCTTTATAACTTGTAGGCTCGGGGTCTTTGACCCCAGATTTTCTGCTTTGAATATTTTGCTTAGACAGGACCACCCACATTAAATAAAGAAAATTTGCCTATAGTTATTCAAGGTCTTTGTAAAATTTGAAGTTTTTAACTCATTCATATAGATCCATTAGCCTTTCTGTACATCATATGAAATGATGTAATTTTTTTCCTGCCCTTTTAATTTTTATATCAATGCCTTTGGTCTAATTTGTGGTAGTTTGTTGAGCTTTATGTAACGTTAACTTTCTCTTTCCCAAAAATGTTTAAACCATCCTAGCAGGACTTAATGAATCATCTTGCAATTTGAATCTTCCAGCCAAACTTGACCCTGCTCTGTACTGCTACTGAGCTGCCTGCCCACTCTCACCCAGGCCCATACAGCCCTTATCTTCTTGGCTGACTAAGCCCCTCCCTTAGCCATTTCCTGTCTCCTTTTCTCTGAGATGCCCCAGTATTTTGTCTCTTCTCTCAAATGAGTGTAAGAGTTCTTGGTGTCCATAAACCTTACGCCTGGTGAAAAGAAATGTTTTAACCTTGTTTATACAGTGGACAGATTAACATCTCTGGTCTTTATTTTCTAGACCTGGCATGTATGTTTTTTGGGGGTGTCTTGTTATTCAAAAGGTTTTATAGTTCTCTTCGTGGGTATTTGTGCATTTCTAAAATTTTAGCTTGTTTCTTGTTGTTATTTGTGAATAGACTCTTCTTCCCCTTTATATTTCCTGGCCAGTTTTGGCTGGTGTATGGGAAAGCTGTCAGTTTGGATACATATTCCTGATCATTTACTGTGGGAAGATTGCAGGTGTCACATTGTGCAGTGTTCTGCTTGGTACTCACAGGTGGCTCCAGAGCTTCCTCTTCTGAAAGTACTGCCACCCTGGAGTGCTGGGCTCCAGCCCAGCTGGAGGTCCAGAGGGAGTGGGGCTTGCTGGCAAGAAGCCAAGAGAGTGAGGATGGTGAAGAGGAAGGGAAGGACATCCTGTCCCAGCATGTGGCACTGCGAGAGCAGGAGTAACTGTTGTATTTCAGCAAGGCTGTCAGGAATTCCAGGGGGTGACAGGTTTCTAAAGTTCAGCTTACAGAACACAAAAGGAAACATCGGAGTCTAAGCTGTTCATGTTGTTGGGTCCTGTTTCAGTCCCTGTCTCTGATCCTGCTCCCGGTGACGGTCTCTGAAATGTGGCATCTTTCTAGATCACTGCTGCTAAGAACCTTGATCTATTTTTGGCTTTGTTTTGGATTATTTCCTAAGAAGACTCAAAAACAAAATTCCAGAATCTGAAGAATGAACTGGTTATGCTACTGCCACCTTTTTGAACAGTGGGTGGGGTCATATTCAGCCATGACTCTACATGGATGCATTTTGTGTTTACCCAAGTGTAGGTGATGGCAAACCCCTTGAGGATGCTCCTCATCCCATGTTTCCCACACTCTGGCTGTTATTCCCTGCCTGTCCCAGTATGCTTATAGGACTTATTATGAGTCAGGATTATAATTTTTAACGACTTATTTATTTATTTATTTATTTATTTGAAAGGCAGAGTTACAGAGAGGCAGAGAGAGAGAGTCTTCCATCTGCTGGTTCACTCTCCAAAGGGCCACAGTGGCTGGAGTTGGTCTCATCTGAAACCAAGAGCCAGGAGCTTCTTGTGGGTCTCCCATGGAGGTGCAGAGGCCCAAGGACTTGGGCCATCTTCTACTGCCTTCCCAGGCCATAAGCAGAGAGCTGGATTGGAAGTGGAGCAGCCAGGACTCAAACCAGTGCCCATATGGGTTGCCGGCACTGCAGGTGGCAGCTTTACCCCTTACACCACAGCACCAACCCCTAGGATTATAATATTTTAAAAACTGACCATACCATTTTTTTTCTCCTGAGCTCCTGTGTTCTTATGGGGTAAAGCCCGAAGTTAAGCCTCATGATTCTGGGGCACGAAGGGATAATTAAAAACCAGTTTCTATCCCCCAGATAGCTCTTTGTTTTCTTGCCTTTTTGATGTGAGGTTCAGCTTGAGGACCACTGTGTTTGTCTGGATTGCTTATTCCAGAAGTCCCAGATGTTTATCTGCCAAAATGCAAGAAAAAAGAAAAATTTGAGGCTGGTGCTGTGGCATAGTAGCTAAGTCTGCCTGCAGGGCTGGAATCCCATTTAGGCACTGGTTCAAGCCCTAGCTGCTCCACTTCTGAACTAGTTCCCTCCTCATGGCCTGAGAAACCAATAGAAGATGGCCCAACCGCTTGGGCCCCTGCACCCATGTGGGAGACCTGGAAGAAGCTCCTGGTTCCTGGCTTCTGATCGGCTCAGCTCCAGCCATTGCAGCCATTTGGAGAGTGAACCAGCAGATGGAAAACCTCTCCCTCTCTCTAACTCTGCCTCTCAAATATATATAAAACTTCAAGAAAAACTTAACTATTTAGTGTCACTTTTTAAATTCATTTTATCCATCTTTTAGCATAATACAACCATACTTACTTTTGATATACCTTTTTGACTTGGCAGTATGGGAAAGCTGTCCCTGATGAAGCTTTCATTTTTGTGCTTTTCTAAGACTTATCCCACATAGTAGTCTTTCCCCTTCTCCCTCTCCTTGCCACACATAAGCCGACACCTGGTGTAGTCCTTCAGAGTCTTCCTGCATGTGAATCTGATTGCATCAGACCTGGCAACACCTTGGCCAACAGTGTCCAGCTCTGAGCCCTGTCACTAACCATGGTGTCCTAGTGGGGCCCTGAAAAGGGTATGCCATCTCCCAGATTTACAGGGTAAGGCAGGGTGGTCAGCCCCAGGTCCCTGTGAAAGTCTTGTGGGGCTTGGAGTCATGGTTTACCAAACAGAATCATCATCTACATGTTGGCTCCAGCCTGCACTTGGACACACTCGTCCAGTAGCCTGGCACAGCATTTTTCTCTTCAGCATGTGCATGGCCTGTGTGTGAAAGGATTGTGGTGACACTTACTGTGTCAGCATCCTCGAATCTGTAGGGCACCCTCTATTCAAGGGCCTACCTGATTGGCCTAAATGTGGCCAAATGACCTTCCTGAGACAGTGGAAGAGTCGACTGCCCTGCCTTGCCAGTGAGCGTTCAGGTCTTCGTGCTTTTCTGAAGCGTGTAAGCTATGATCTCATGGGTTTTCTAACTTCATGAATTAACAGTAAATGTTCAACCACTGGCTCCTCTGCTGGGCCTACTGATACAGCAGGGAGTAGTAATGGGAGAGCTGGGTGGGGCTGAGGCCTCTGGAGAGAATGGAGGGGCTGCAGGGGTCTGAAGAAGATTGTGACCTCATAGGACCTGGTGGGGACCTGGGAAGACCTCAGGCCAGTGGACAATCACTGTTCCCGTGGTAGGCCTGAGTGAGGGCTGCGCAGATGTAGGATCATACTGGGCGCCATGAAAGCAATTGCAAGGGGATGGTCCTGGGCAAGGAAGGTGGGGTGGGTAGTGTGGCCAGAAAGTAGAATAGGAGGCCGGAGCTGCGGCTCACTAAGCTAATCCTCCGCCTGCTGCGCCGGCACACCGGGTTCTAGTCCTGGTCAGGGCACCGGATTCTGTCCCGGTTGCCCCTCTTCCAGGCCAGCTCTCTGCTATGGCCCGGGAGTGCAGTGGAGGATGGCCCAAGTCCTGGGCCCTGCACCCGCATGGGAGACCAGGAGAAGCACCTGGCTCCTGGCTTCCGATCAGCGTGATGCGGAGGCCGCGGTGGCCAACGGCAAGGGAAGACCTTTCTCTCTGTCTCTCTCTCAGTGTCCACTCTGCCTGCCAAAAAATTTTTTAAAAAGTAAAATAGGAGTGGGATGTGAGAGAGGGAGAAGGAAAGGGGGCTTATGCACAGGTTCGCAGAACAAGATGGAGACATAATGGGGAGCTGAGGAGAGGCTCAGTGTGGGATGTTAAGGGTCTGAGATGTTGCAAGACATTCAAGTGGAGGCGTTGAGTTAGAGGAAGGGAGAACACCAGCTCAGCAGCCTCAGCTGCACATTCTGCTCAGATCAGACATCCTGCAGCTCAGGTACACAGGCAAAAGTGGAAGTTGGCCTGGACCAACTGTCCATTGAACCAGCCACAAAACCTACCCATCAGGCCCTGAGTGTGGTTTCTGTTGGTATTCATCATTGCGTTCCAGTCCAGATGTGGTTGGGCCATAGTGGGAGTGGCCATCACCTCTGCCAGATTTTCAGGGAATCAAAGGTCAAATTCACTTTCAGACAAGAATGGAAGGGTCCGAGGGGAGGGGCTTGAGGAGGGTCCAGGAAACTGACTGTGTTCCTGTTGCCAACAGTAGATGGATGGTGACCAGGGATTGACATGGCTTTGGCTCAGGACCAAAGGAGAGGCTTCAGAGATAGGAGAGTGTACATCCTGTGGAGATGGTGTCCCCTGAGGGAGGGGGCAGCATAAGGAGAGACTGCTGGATGAAGGTGTGGTCCCTGGGAGAATGACTGGGTGGTGAGAGAAGGGGCAGGTCTGTGGTGGTGAGCGACACACAGGAAGGGTCAGAATGTGTTGGGAGAGAACAGTGGGTGAGTGCCAGGAGGAGGAGGCCAAAAGCAGAGCAGGGCGGCTTTGTCACTGTCACGCTTAGTCCTGACATGAATTGCAAGTGGTTGTTTTGCCTCCCATATTGAATTCCTATTGAACTCACAGTGCAACTGTTGTCTTGAATTCCCAATACGTGTCTGCCTGCTTCTGCCCCTGTGTCAACAGTGGCTGGCTTGGTGGCAGTGGCTCCTGGTAACTGGAAGGCCCCACCACCATCCTTTCCTATTCTCCAGCATCCATATTCATATGAATTCTAGGTCTTATTCACTCCTTTAAAATCCCCCTTTGGGGAGCCGGCACTGTGGCACAGCAGGTTAAAGCCACAGCCTTTAGCACTGGCATCCTATATGGGCGCCGGTTAAAGTCCCCGCTGTTCCCCTTCCAATCCAGCTCCCTGCTAACGTGCCTGGGAAAGCAGCAAGGGATGGCCCAAGTGCTTGGCCCCTGCACCCATGTGGGAGACCCAGAAGAAGCTCCAGGGTTCAGCCTGGCCCAGCCCCAGTTGTTGGGACCATTTGGGGAGTGAACCAGCGGATGGAAGATCTCTCTGTGTTTCTCCTTCTCTCTCTCTATAACTCTGCCTTTCAAGTAAATAAATCTTTTAAGAAAGAAATCCTCCTTTGTAATTATAGTTAGACTTGGGTTACTCTTGCACAGAAACATACACGCACATCTGAGGAATGGGCAGTTTTGGAGGACAGGACAGATTGAGAGTTGGCCTCTTGACAGTCAAGTCTTACATCCTTTTCCTCAGAGGCAGATTATTGTTGGCTATGAAAATATACACATATATCTGAGGTTTATAAAGAAGATAGAGTTGTGATGTCTCAACTTCCTGCCCCCAGACCCTTTCTTCCAGGTGATACCACCCACTGTGTTCTTGCATGAAGGTCTTGATCGCGGTGCCCAGCTGAGATGAGGACACAAGAGCGTTCGTTGTGTTCTGCGTTTCTTTGGGAGTGATCCATATCCCTTGGTCACTTGCTGGGTTTCTATTTCCCTGTTGCTTGTTGATCTCAACACTCCTGTGAACCTGTTTGCTACAGAATCAATTGCTGGGAGAGTTCTCAGGCCCTCCTTCTCCTGGTCATTTCGGTACGTGTCATATACCTCAGCCTACCTTGTCCTGGAGAGAAGCCAGCACCTGCTTACCCCCCAAGCCTCCTTCAGGTGCTCAGACCAAATCCCTGCATCACTCTGGATTCTGTTCACCTAGCAGTGGCCATTTCCCAAACACCAGAGCCACCTGAGGATGTCCAAGCATGACGGAGGGCGTGGAGGCTGAGGTTTCCACTAGAATATGGGCCTTGAGTGGAGCCATTCACTTCCCACCCTGGTGGCCAGTCTCTCCTCCTTGGAATGGTGTTGGGAAACTGTTGGGCCTGATGCCCACAGCCCTCAGACACCTTGGTATGAGTGATTGGTCAAGAAAACATGGTTTCCCTGGAGAGTGGCTGTCCTTATTCACAGGCAGAACTGTGGGTCAGGGCCAAAGTGAGCAATCTCTCACTGACCCCCACACAGGTGTGATCAACCACAAGAACCCCAAGGGTCTTAAAGGTGAAGGCTTGGGAACCTGGAAGCTCCAGGAAAAGCACATCTCTGTGCCCAGTGCTCAGAGATCCTTGGCACTGCAGGGCTGCAGCTCCTTGGGCCTCTCCTCAGCACCTTTTCGCTGATTTGCGCAAAGGACCATGGACCCCATGAACTCATAGGAAAGAAGCACCTGTGGTAAGCAACACCAGGTCCCTCACATGCTCCCTCCTCTCTCTCGGCCCCACAGGCTCCTCCAGTTTCTGTCCTCAGAGGCCCCAGAAGACTGAATGATGGCGGCAGCCAAGCTTTTGCCACCGTCAGCAGGACTTCAGGTGAGCCATCCTCAAGGTCTGTGCAGGGCCCTTCACCAAAGCTCCCGTGGTTCTCTGCATGCCCAGAGCCCCTGTGGCAGCCTAAGCACTACCGCAGCCCCTGAACTCCACGGCCCCTCCCTGTCACCTCCTTGACTCTCAGCCCACCTGGCGCAGCACCTGCTCCCATCACAGAAGTCGAGATTCCATCTTAGCTGGCAAAAGCTCCTGTCATTGCAGGCCAAGGTGACCTTCGATGATGTGGCTGTGCTCCTCTCCCAGGAAGAGTGGGACCAGCTGGGCCCTGCTCAGAGGGGCCTCTACCGAAATGTGATGATGGAGACGTATGGGAACGTGGTTTCACTGGGTAAGACCCTTGAGCAGGCCTCGTCTCTGTGTTGGATGTTGGGCTGGGGAAGGGGCTTAGGAGGCCATAGGATGGGGGCCTCAGGCTAGTCTTGGAGGTTGCCCATTTGCTTCCCTGGGGTTCAGCTCCAGCAGGAGGTTGATGCAACCAATCTTCATGTCCAGGTGGCTTGGTGAATGTTGTAAAAACAAGGAATTCCCTCCCCATGAACAGGAATTCCAGGATCTAAGCCCATTGTGATCTCCCAGCTGGAACGAGGGGAAGACCCATGGGTTCTGGATGGCCAGGGGGCGAAGAGCCAGCGCCCAGGGAGTAATTACTCAGGTGAGTGAGGAGAGCTGGCCCCTCCTTCACTTAGGACTAAGCAGGTCCTGAGCAAAGCTGTGGACTGAACTTAGGCTGAATTGCTGACAGGATTGCTTACACATGGGCGTGGTCTGTCAGGCCTCACCTGTCAAAAGAAATCCATAGGCTGGGAGGTGCCAACACACAGGAAGGTTGTTGTCCATGAGTGTAGGAGTGAATCTAGACAGGTGGTAGAACTGGGTGTACGGGAAGAAAGGCAGGCATGCAGGGCCAGGAAGAGACTAGATTGGAGCATTACCCACGTCTGGTTCTGATGTGCAGGTTTTGAGTGTTACTTTATTGACTTAGAAAAGATGAAGCAGTGCTAGCATTGTGGTGCAGCAGGATGCATGTCAGAGTGCCACTTTGAGTTCGGGCTGCCCCAGTTACCATCTAGCTCCCTGCTGATGTGTTTCAGAAAGCAGTAGGTGGCTGGCGTTGCGGCTCACTAAGCTAATCCTCCGCCTGCAGCGCCGGCACACTGGGTTCTAGTCCGGGTCAGGGCACCGGATTCTGGCCCGGTTGCCCCTCTTCCAGGCCAGCTCTCGGCTGTGGCCCGGGAGTGCAGTGGAGGATGGCCCAGGTTCTTGGGCCCTGCACCCGCAGGGGAGACCAGGAGAAGCACCTGGCTCCTGGCTTCGGATCAGCACGGTGCACCAGCCACAGCGCACCAGCCGCAGCGGCCATTGGAGGGTGAACCAACAGCAAGGGAAGACCTTTCTCTCTGTCTCTCTCTCTCACTATCCACTCTGTCAAAAAGTAAAATTAAAAATAAAATAAAATTAAAAAAAAAAAGAAAGCAGTAGGTGATGACCCAATTGCTTGGGCCTCTGCCATCCACAAGGGAGACCCAGATAGCGTTCTAGGCCCCTGGCTTCAGCCTAGCCCAGCAGCAGCCATTGTAGCCATTTGGTAGTGAACCAATGGCTGGAGGATCTCTCTCTCTCTCTCTCTCTCCCTCTTCCTCTCTCTCTCTCTCTGTCTCTCTCTCTCTGCCTTACAAATAAATAGATTATTAACCAAAAAAAAAAAAAAGGCATTGTAAATATAGAAGGGAATTTCTCAACCTAATACTCCTGGTGAAAACGGAAAGCTCACTGAGTCAAGAGAAGACAAAGGAGCTCATGGTCCTTGCATCCATATAACACAGTACTGAAGGCCCCATGTATGAAATAAGGCAAAGTAAAACTATAAAACTAAAGCTATAACAATTGGAAAACATAAAGACTGTCAACTTGGGAAAAAGATTGAATAGAATTCACAAGACAGTTTACCAGTATTGCAAGATAAGCAATCATTTGTATTTCTATTCATCAGAAACAAAAGTGAGCCAGTGCCACTGCTCAATAGGCTAATCCTCCGCCTTACGGCACCAGCACACCAGGTTCTAGTCCCAGTCAGGGCACCGGATTCTGTCCCGGTTGCCCCTCTTCCAGGCCAGCTCTCGGCTGTGGCCAGGGAGTGCAGAGGAGGATGGCCCAAGTACTTGGGCCCTGCACCCCATGGGAGACCAGGAGAAGCACCTGGCTCCTGCCATCGGATCAGCGCAGTGCGCCAGCCGCGGCGGCCATTGGAGGGTGAACCAACGGCAAAAGGAAGACCTTTCTCTCTGTCTCTCTCTCTCACTGTCCACTCTGCCTGTCAAAAAAAAGAAAAGAAAAGAAACAAAAGTGAAACTTTTTTTTTTTTTTTGACAGGCAGAGTGGACAGTGAGAGAGAGAGACAGAGAGAAAGGTCTTCCTTTTGCCGTTGGTTCACCCTCCAATGGCCGCCGCGGTCGGCGCGCTGCGGCGACCGGCGCTCATCCGATGGCAGGAGCCAGGAGCCAGGTGCTTTTCCTGGTCTCCCCATGGGGTGCAGGGCCCAAGCACCTGGGCCATCCTCCACTGCACTCCCGGGCCACAGCAGAGGGCTGGCCTGGAAGAGGGGCAACCGGGACAGAATCCGGCGCCCCGACCGGGACTAGAACCCGGTGTGCCGGCGCCGCAAGGCGGAGGATTAGCCTGTTGAGCCACGGCGCCGGCCGAAACATTTTTTTAAAAGATTTATTTATTTATAAGTCAGAGTGAGAGAGAGTCTTCCATCTGCTGGTTCATTCCCCAAATGGCCACAATGGCTGGAGTTGGGCTGATCTGAAGCCAAGAGCCATGACCTTCTTCCAGGTCTCCCATGTGGGTGCAGGGGCCCAAGCACTTGGGCCACCTTCTACTGCTTTCCCAGGCACATTAGCAGGGAGCGAGATTGGAAGTAGAGCAGCCAGGACTTGAACCAGTGCCCATATGGGATGCTGGCACCACAGACCCTCCACACCACAGCACTGGCCCTGAAACTTTTTAAAAGATAATGTTTATAATAGCATCAGGGCTGGCGACGCGGCTCAATATGCTAATCCTCCGCCTGCGGTGCCAGCACACCAGGTTCTAGTCCTGGTCAGGGCACCAGATTCTGTCCCGGTTGCCCCTTCCAGGCCAGCTCTCTGCTGTGGCCCAGGAGTGCAGTGGAGGATGGCCCAAGTACTTGGGCCCTGCACCCACATGGGAGACCGGGAGAGGCTCCTGGCTCCTAGCTTCAGATCAGCGCTGTGCAGCGGCCATTGGAGGGTGAACCAATGGCAAAAGGAAGACCTTTCTCTCTGTCTCTCTCTCACACTGTCTACTCTGCCTGTCAAAAAAATTTTTTTATAAAATATAATAGCATCAGAAATGTAAACTGGCCCGGAATTAATTTAACAGAAAAACTCTGAAAAGGAAAATGGCGTAGGTATTGATGCATTCAACCCTGTGACTGGATACAGGCAGACCCACCATGGGATGCTGTAGACACAGGTGAATACCCTGAGGCGCTGTGCTCACAGTTGATCTCTGACTGCACAATCAGCCTGTCCTGTCAGCTCGGCCTCCTTATTTCTAGAGGTTACGGTCAGCCTCTTACTAGCCTGCAAAAGTAGGTGTCCTCAGAGGAACAGTGGGTCCTGAGCCAGCCTCAGGTGAATTTAATTTTCCAGTGACTATAAATAAGAGGACATAACAACATAGGGCATTATGCACAGTGGTTAAGCAGCCACTTGGGCCCACATCTGTTATCAGAGTGCCAGTTCAAGTCCTGGCTGCTCCAGACTTCTGATCCAGCTTCCTGTTAATGTACCTGGGAGGTGGCAGATGATAGCCCAAGGTCATGTGTTCCTGCCATTCATGTAGGAGGCCTGAATGGAATTCTTGGCTCCTTACTTGGGCCTGGCTCAGCACCAGTTTTTGCAAGCATGTGGAAAGTGAACCAGCAGACAGAAGATTTCTCCTTCCCTCTCTGTCTCTACCTCTCTATGTCACTGTACCTTTCAAATAAATCTTTTTAATTTTTATTTTTTAAAAAAATTTATTTATTTATTTGAAACGCAGAGGCAGAGAGAGAGATCTTCCATTCACTGGTTCACTCCCCAAATGGCCACAACAGCCAGAGCTGAGCCAATCCGAAGCCAGGAACCAGGAGCTTCTTCCGGGTCTCCCAGGCAGGTACAGGGGCCCAAGCAGTTGGGCCATCTTCTAACTGCTTTCCCAGGCCATAGCAGAGAGCTGGATCAGAAACAGAGCAGCCGGGTCTCAAATCAGCGCCCTTATGGGATGCCCGCACTGCAGGTGGAGGCTTTACCCACTACACCACAGCACCAGCATCCTCAAAAAAATCTTTTAAAAGGACACAACATGATGTTGTGGGAATACGGAACAGAACTTTACATTGTTTGCTGACGACAGCCACAGAAACAAGAAACACGGTATTGTGCAGCCACTGACAAACCAGGCCTGGGCTCTCTGGTGACTGATGACTGGCTATGCTCTCACCTGATGGAGATCTTAGACTCCCTGTGAGTGACACTGAAGAGATGGAAGGTGGGCTGCAGAGTGGAGGGTGTGGTCTCAGAGGAGGAAGAGACTTACTGAGTTTCAGATTAATAGTGTTCATGGAAACCAAAGCCATGGGGTTGCTGCTCAGGCATCAGAGCAGGTGAGGAGAGTGCACCAGTGCCTTGTCCTGGCAGCTTACATGATGAGTGAATGTGTGTGTCCACCCAGCCCCACTTCCACACTTATGTGTTGTAATAGCAGTGAAATCATTTTTCTACTCTTGAGAAAAGTGGCTTGTCGTCACCTCAACTCTGTTCCTTTTGCAGATGACCTCAAATGTGACTATACTGCACCCTGTGTGCAACAGGACAGTGTACTCGGGGGTAAGTATATGAGCATTGTTTCAGTTCATTGTGATCCCTCAGGTGCTAATACTCATATCTCACCAGAACTTACAGAGATTGCCCAGGGCATCATGGAGTTCTATATACAACTCACACAGTCCCTCAGAGAGTGTCCAGGGCGCCATGAGGTTCTTTACAAAACTCACAAAATCGCTGCAAAGGGGGTTTTATTAAAATTTATTTTGGTGGAAGTACTTCTTCCCTTTATTTATTTTGACTCACTTAAAACATACTTCCCAGAGCAGACATTTAAGTATAGCAATTAAGATGCTGGTTAAGACACCCACAGCCCCTATCAGAGTGCCTGGTTCAGTATTCAGCTCTGACTCCTGACTCCACCTTTCTGCTAATGCTGGCCCTGGGGGGCAGTGGTGACAGCCCAAGTACTTGAGTTCTGAAAGTCAGTGGCTCCTGGCTCAGGCCCCACTTCTGAGCAGCATGGATGCAAGGTTCAGAATAGGTGTAGCTTACTGCTGGCCTGCCTGCAACAGCTTGAATCTGATAGTGCTTTTATGCCATGAGTAAACTTCCTGCATAATTTTTATTACTAAAGTCATCTTGTTACTCTGGCATCAGATTAAAAACCACCCATTCAGGAAATGTCAAATAATAGAAATGCAAATGAATAATTATTTCATTTGTTAAGATGAGGGTTCTTAGTTTTAAAAAACACTAAAACTTGTTGCCTAGCAATTTCAAAAACATAACAGAACTTGTTAAAATAAGATGCTAAAAATTTTATTAAACATTATAGTGAATTTACTTTTTTAAATAAAGAATATGTTAAATCCCACTTTCAGTTTATCAATACAGTACACCTTTTTAAATGGCTCTAAAAGAGAATAAAAAGAAATATTCAATAAGAAAAATGGACACAAAATTTGAACAATTTCCTGATAACAGAAGAACTAAAGGGCCCACAGACAAGAAAACACGCTGAGCCTCATTTTTCCCTAATAAACTGGCAATCAAAACTGTGACAGAGCGTCATGTTACACCTGCAGGATGGAAAGGAGTGGGAAGACCTGACCGTGTCAAGCACAGATAAGGGTATGGGCAGCCAGCGGAGCTGCAGTGTCATCCAGGTGTTTGGAAAACAGGGACATTATCTCATTAAGTTGGAAATAGGAAGCCCTCTGTTTCCCATCTTTACTCCATGTGTGCATACAGGACAGACATCTGTGTGTGAGCACTTGGAACATGCAAGAATCTTCATAGGACATGCTTCATGATGGAAAACTGAAACTAACCTAACCATCCATTAACATTTGAGTGGACAGATATGAAATACAGTATTTTAAAAGAATGGCATATACTGAGGCCAATGTTGCGACACAGCAGGTTAATCCACCACTTCCAACACCTGTAATCCATATGATCTCCAGTTTGGGTCCTGGCAATTCTGCTTCCATTCCAGTTACCTGCCAGTGTGCCTAGGAAGGCAACAGAAGATGACCTTAATATTTGGTTGCCGAAGACTGTGCTACATGGAATTATCAGAAACATGCATAAATAAGCTAATTTTTTGAGTAGACATAATTTTTTTTTAGATGAGGGGGTTCCACTGCCTGTCAACTTGGAGCAATGGACCAGACTTACCCTGTCACTTGAAATGACTGAAAAGCTGAACAAGATGTCTGAAACTACAACTCAAGATGTGAAACATCAGTGTCATTGAAAATGAGTCAGCAAGAAAAAGTGATTCCTAAGACAGAAACGAAGGTGAGCCCTAGCTCACAGCTTGGAGAATGTTGAGGCACAGGGAGGGGGTCCTGGCACAGTTTGTTGTGTGTGTGGTTTTTTTAAGGTTTTGTTTATTTATTTGAGAGGTAGAGTTACAGACAGTGAAAGGGATAGACAGAGAGAAAGGTCTTCCATCCGCTGGTTCACTCTCCAGATGGCCGCAACAGCCGGAGCTGAGCCCATCTGAAGACAGGAACCAGGAGCTTCTTCCAGGTCTCCTGTGCAGGTGCCCGGGCCCAAGCACTTGGGCCATCTTCTGCTTTCCCAGGCCATATCAGAGAGCTGGATTAGAAGAGGAGCAGTCAGGACTAGAACCAGCACCTGTGTGGGACTCCGGCGCCACAGTTTGTTGATCTCCCTGAATTGAGGAGACAGGTCTCAAAGTCCAGAGAAGCTGAGAGAGCTGAAAGTCTTGTGGAAGAGGAATCAATTTCACAATTATAGAGATCTACAGATAAGCACATGCATATAAGTCAGTTGTCTGAGACCAAGAAAGCACCAGCAGAAGGAATTAAAGGGAATAGTGACTGTGGTAGCCAGGATTTAAGATCCTACACCCTGTATTACATGTTCTGCATAATCCCCAAGCATGTGAATATAATGAGCTTCACTCTGATGATTAGGGTATAAATGGCACTGAATCGGTCCAGAGATCAGAGCCAGAGGAGTCAGGTTCAAAGCCTAGGAGAGATATTTAGGTACCACTGCTACTTTGAAGATGGAGGGGCTCATATGGCAAGACATACAGGCAGCATTTAGAAGCTGAGAACAGCCTTCGTCTAACATTCAGCAAGGAACAGCCACCTTGGTCAGATTGACAAGGAGCTACATTTTGCCAACAGTAAGAATGAGCTTAGAAGTGGGTTTTACTGCTGATGTTGTGGCATAGCGGGTAAAGCCACTGCCTATGACACCAGCATCACTTATGGGCACCAGTTCAAGTCCTGGCTGACCTATTTGTGATCCAGCTCCCTGCTACTGGCCTAGGAAAGCAGCAGAATAGGGCTAGGTGCTTGGGCCCCTGCCTCCTATGTGGGAAGCCTGAAAGAAGCTCCTGGCTTCAGCCTGGCCCAGTCCCAGCCATTGTATCCATCTGGGGGGTGAACCAGTGGGTGGAAGACCTTTCTGTCTCTCCTTCTCTCTCTAACTCTGACTTTAGAATAAATAAATAAATCTTTAAAAAAAAAAAAAAAAGTGGGTTTGTCCCTTGAGCCTCCACACAGGAACTTAGACTGGCCAACACTTTATTTCAGCTTTTAGATGCCCTGAGCATAGAATATAGCTGTGCCATGTGGAATTCTGGTGTGTAGAACTAAGAGCTAAGTGTGACAAACGAATGCAGTGCCCAGTGCTCATCCCAAGCTGGTAATACCATCTGTTCCCATCAGCCAAACTGAAAACCTCACAATTCATTAGACATTAGAGTATCAAGAAAGAAAGGTTTTGTCTTAAAAATGGAGGAAAACAGCTCCCGGTGTAATCCCACCTAACAAAGCTATAAGAGGAAGACCCAGAAGAATCCCTTCATCCAAGTCATTCAGCCACATAACAGACCTAAACAATGGTATCCAACACCAAGCAACATAAACCGCAATTCTGGCATCTAGTAAAAAATGGCCAGTCATGTAAAGAGGCAAGGCCAGAAATGACACAAATAAAACAGGAAGATGAGGACATGGTATGGAGTTAATAACGGCAAATTAGTCATGAGAAAGGATGAGTGAACTTAAAGACAGCAAGTAATAGAAACTGTCGAGAAGGAGACATGAGAGCCCAGAGAGATCAGTGACCATGGACAAGCTGAGTGGTCTCTGACTTGTAGTCAGAGCAACAGCAGAGCAGGAGGGTCAAAAAAATGTTTGAGGATATAATGATTGCAGATATTTTAAATTTGATGAAAACTATAAACCCACAGATCCAAGATGGTCCATGGACCCTGTGCTTGAAGAAAGTTGCACTAAACCACACTATCATGTTGCTTAAGACAGTGATAAAGAGAAGTTTTCAAGCAGTGAGAGAAAAATACATTGCACATGGAGGAATAAGGGATTACTGCTCATCTCTTGTCAGAAGCAACGTAACAGCACCTCTGAAGCACCTGAGGAAGTAGAGGCAGATTGCGCTTCTAGACACATGGAAGGTCACAGGGTTCCTCACCAGACCTGAAACCCCTGAGTCCTTCAGGCAAAAAAGAATGCATGAGATGGCAATGTGATGTTCACAAAGGCAGGAACTGTTAACCACTGAGTCAACAGGGTTATCTTATTGTTACTATCTCAGTCACTTTCAAATACAAGTAACTACATAAACAAAAATGAGGATGTGTTTTGGAGGTTATGGTACATGTAGAAGTAAAATGTGTGACAACAGTAACAAAGGCAGGGAAGGGAGAAATGAAAGCTTGATGTGTTTTATGCCATCACCTGGAGGTATACTGGGACAAGTTGAAACTATAAAACAGAACAATCACTATACTAAAATTACAGAACAAAGAAGGGCAGGAGTTTGGGATGCCCATATGCCAGATTGCACTGTCTGGACTTAGGTCCTAACTCTATCCTGATTCCAGCTTCCCGCTTATGTGAACCCTGGAAGGCAGCAGTGATGGTGCAAGTAGTTGGATCCCTGTCATCCACATGGGAGGCCTGGATTGAGTTCTCAGCTCCTGGCTTCAGCCTGGCCAAGCCACAAGCTGTTGCAGGCATTTGCAGAGTGAACCAGTGTATGAGATATCTCTGTCTATCTCTTTAAGGGTTTCAAATAAATACTTTTTTGTAGTTATAGCCAAAAAGCCAACACAGACATTGATCAATAAAAGAAACAAGAGGGACAGGGACAGTGATAGACTTACCCAAATTGTGTAAAGGACTTGGATGCTGGTGTGGGGAAAGAGGAAGAGAAGGAATCAGAAAGGAGACCCAAATTCTGCAGGCCCAGCCAAGGGCTTCTTGTGGTGTTCGGTGTGTCCTGCTCCTGTGTGCCCTGTGCGCTCCACCTAGGTGTGACCTCAGGTGGGTTCACATGGTTCTCTTTAACCTTGCTGTCAGCCTTGGCTTGTCCCTGTTTAGAAACACGATCCTCTGACTTCTAGTATTTGAGATGGTTGTGGTGGTCCTGTTCCTCTCCAGCTCATAGCCACATGCGCTCGCACTGTACTTTGATCAGCAAACCAGTTCCAGAGGTATACTCTGCAGATTTTTTAAAAATATCCATTTGAGGGGCCAGCACTGTGTTGCAGCAGGTGAAAGCCCCAGCCTGCCACACCAGCATCCCATATGGACGCCAGTTGGAGTCCTGGCTGCTCTACTTCTGATCCAACTCTCTGGTTGTTTTTTGTTTTTTGTTTTGACAGGCAGAGTGGACAGTGAGAGAGAGAGAGAGAAAGGTCTTCCTTTCCCTTTGGTTCACCCTCCAATGGCCACCGCGGCTGGTGGGCTGCGGCCGGCGCACTGCACTGATCCGAAGGCAGGAGCCAGGTGCTTATCCTGGTCTCCCATGGGGTGCAGGGCCCAAGCACTTGGGCCATCCTCCACTGCACTCCTGGGCCATAGCAGAGAGCTGGCCTGGAAGAGGGGCAACCGGGACAGAATCCGGCGCCCTGACCAGGACTAGAACCTGGTGTGCCAGCACCACAGGCGGAGGATTAACCTATTGAGCCTCGGCACCGGCCCCAACTCTCTGTTAATGCACCTGGGAAAGCAGTGGAAGATGGCTCAAGTCCTTGGGCCTCTGCACCTACTTGGGAGACCCAGAAGAAGCTCCTGGCTCCTGGCTTCGGATCAGCTCATCTCTGGCCATTTGGAGAGTGAATCAATGAATGGAAGACCTCTCTGTCTGTCTCTACCTCCCTCTGAGGCTGTCTTTCAAATGAATAAGATAAACTCTTTTAA
Organism: Sylvilagus floridanus; assembly: GCA_949820135.1. Taxonomy (NCBI): domain Eukaryota; kingdom Metazoa; phylum Chordata; class Mammalia; order Lagomorpha; family Leporidae; genus Sylvilagus; species Sylvilagus floridanus. The sequence continues at coordinate 168,958,977 of OX463241.1, read as the reverse complement.
AAAATATTTATTTGAAAGGCAGAGAGACAGATCTTCCATACGGTGGTTTGCTCCCCAAATGGCCTCAACAGCAAGGTCTAGGTAAGGCTGAAGCCAGCAGCCACAAACTCCATCTGGGTCTCCCACATGGGTGGCAGAGACCCAGAGTACTTGGGCCATCTTCTGCCACCTTCCAAGGCATATTAGCGTGGAGCTAGATTGGAAGTGGAGCCACTAGATGTGGGATGCTATCATTGTAAGAGGTGGTTTAACCTGCTGCAGTTCAGTGCTGGCCCCGTTCTGCAGTTGTAGGTAGTATTAACATTTTCATTTGGATTTGTTTCAGGATGTAAAACCAAAGAAGAGAACCAAAACACAGAGTTAGATGTGATGGTGGGGAAAACACCCCCAGGAAGGATTGATCAAGGACCTAATAAAACAGAGCAAAGCTTTGGCCACCGTCCAAACTCTCTTGGCCACCGTGGGGTTGAGGTGTTGAAGCAGAGCATGGCACTCACTCCAGCAGTTCCTAATGGAGAGAGACCCTACATATGCATCGAGTGTGGGAAGTGCTTCGGTCGGAGCTCGCATCTCCTTCAACATCAGCGAATCCACACTGGAGAGAAACCCTATGTGTGTGGGGTGTGTGGGAAGGCCTTTAGCCAAAGTTCAGTCCTCAGTAAACACAGGAGGATTCACACAGGTGAGAAGCCCTATGAGTGTAATGAGTGTGGAAAAGCCTTCAGGGTGAGCTCAGATCTTGCTCAGCATCACAAGATACACACTGGAGAGAAGCCTCATGAATGTCTTGAGTGCCGGAAGGCCTTCACTCAGCTCTCGCACCTCATTCAGCACCAACGGATCCACACGGGAGAGCGGCCTTATGTGTGTCCATTGTGTGGGAAAGCCTTCAACCACAGTACTGTGCTGCGCAGCCACCAGCGAGTGCACACTGGAGAGAAGCCCCACAGGTGCGGTGAGTGTGGGAAAACCTTCAGCGTAAAGAGAACGCTGCTGCAGCACCAGAGGACCCACACCGGGGAGAAGCCCTACACCTGCAGCGAGTGTGGGAAGGCCTTTAGTGACCGCTCAGTCCTCATCCAGCACCACAATGTGCACACGGGGGAGAAGCCCTATGAGTGCAGTGAGTGCGGGAAGGCCTTCAGCCACCGTTCCACCCTGATGAACCATGAGCGGATCCACACGGAGGAGAAGCCTTACGCGTGCTATGAGTGTGGGAAGGCCTTTGTTCAGCACTCACACCTGATCCAGCACCAGCGGGTGCACACTGGGGAAAAGCCCTATGTGTGTGGTGAGTGTGGCCATGCCTTCAGTGCACGCCGGTCTCTGATCCAGCATGAAAGGATCCACACAGGCGAGAAGCCCTTCCAGTGCACAGAGTGTGGCAAAGCCTTCAGCCTGAAAGCGACTCTGATTGTGCACCTGAGGACTCACACGGGTGAGAAGCCCTACGAGTGCAACAGCTGTGGGAAGGCCTTCAGCCAGTACTCAGTGCTCATCCAGCACCAGAGGATCCACACGGGCGAGAAGCCCTACGAGTGCGGGGAGTGCGGCCGTGCCTTCAACCAGCATGGGCACCTGATCCAGCACCAGAAAGTGCACAGGAAGCTGTGACCTGCAGCTGCCAGGGCAGCACGTGATCAGAGCTACACGGGACTGTGGGCATGCTTCATCCCAGAAGAGCCGTGTGGTGACCCCACAGGCAGTGCCTGATGATCCCGTGTCACAGAGTGCACCAGACACCTTCTCCCTGCCTGTATGATTACAGTTGTAATGAATTGTGGTAAAGATAGCCGCAACAACATTTTTGAAGTGAGCAGGGCGCATTAAGGCATAAAAACTATTGTCCCAGTAAGACTCATTGACATTTCAAATAAAGCTTTTTCTTCCCCAAGTGTGAGAAAGCCTGTTTATCTAGGGCCTTAACTTTCTGCAAGATCAGAGAGGATGTACTGGCTCTTTAGTAAAATTTCAACTTGAAAATGGGTTTTCAACTCAGAACCTACCCTGGTGACCCACAGGTCTATCCAGGAGACCATGGTGTCTGCTGCCTGTCAGTCCAATCTGACTGTAGGAGGGGGCTCCACACCTACAGCAGGCCTCACAGCTCCCACAACAGGGGGTGCCTCTATACCTTACGGTGTTTTAAAAAAATTACTAAAAAGTTCTTTCATGCATATTTTCAAAACAAAATTTTCAAATTCAGGTAATTCTTTTGGTCTTTGCTAATATTTAGATCCCTATATTTGATGGGGTCTTTAAAGTTATTTTTTTACCCCAGTTCAATAAAATCTAGGATCCATTGCGATATGCTGTGATGAATCTGGTTCACTCAGTTAAAATTTTGTGTTTAACTTCAAAATTATTTGCTCAGTTTTAAGCACAGAGGTCTTGTAACTCAGTTTAAGTCTGAGCCATTTCTGGTTGCAGCCAGCTGCAAAACAAAACAAACAAAGCAAAAAACAGAAAGCCACTTCCGATCCTCATCACTGTGTGGAGCGCCTAATGGCAGAGGGTCCTTAGTGCTTAGCTTCTTGGGAGAAAATAGGCGGTGGGCACTGACTGAAGTGCACAGCAGCCACCACAGTGGAAGCAAAAGCTGGTTTCTGTGCAGACAGAGGAAGTGTTAACTGCAGAAGACCCGAGATCCCTGCCATGCAATGTGATTTCAGAGGAGCGCAGAGAGCTGGGGCAATGGGCTTTGCTGCAGATAGGAGATGACTTAACTAACAGTCACTTCAGTGTTCTCCCACAGGGAGAGCACTGGGTGTTCCTTCCAAAAGGAACTGCCATCAACAGCTGGGGCGCAGAGGGCCTGGGGTCACCCAGGGATATCTCTGGTGATCCTTCAGAGGAGCCGAAATGTGAAACCCCAGAGGAATGGCAGGCCCTGCAATGGTGCGCCATGAGGGAGGCCAGGAAAAGCTAAAGCCAGTGAAGTGTTGCTCAGGAGCTGCGATTGCTGAATTCATTTACAGAGAAGCTGAGGTGACAGGGGCTTTGCGGAGGGCCCATCACAGGAATGGTACTTCACAGAGCAGCGCTAGACAGGACAGGAGCTGACTGGCGTTGGATCGCTGGGGGTGCAGCCACACAGACAGGTAGGGTTTGCTAAGGTGATTCTTCAGGGAGGGTGTCGCAAGCACTACAAGTAAGGCTTTGGGAGAAGAGAGCTTACTTAGGAGCTGTGACCACTGAGAGGAGATAAGGCCAACGTGGAGTTAACTTATGAATTCCTCAAGAAGGAAGCTACCTGAGTGGCTGCTGCTCAGACCCCACCACCACTCAGCCATACTTTTTTTTTCTTCTTTTTTCAGATCTCATTTATTTGAAAAGCAGAGAATCTCCCACTTGCCAGTTCACTGCCCAAATGGCCACAAAGGCTGAGGCTGGGCCAGGCTGAAGCCAGGAGCCAGAACTCCATCTGGGTCTCCCATGCGGCCACAAAGGCTGAGGCTGGGCCAGGCTGAAGCCAGGAGCCAGAACTCCATCTGGGTCTCCCATGCGGGTGCCGAGCCCAAGCACTTGGGCCATCACCGGGTGCTTTCCCAGGCACCTTAGCATGGAGCTGGCTAGATAAGACACCAGCACTCCAAGTCAGGGTGCCAGTGTTGCAAGCAGCGGCTTAACCTGCTGTGCCACAGTGCTTGCCCACCAGTTTCTAATCACGTGGAAGAATTAGACAAAGTCATATTCCAATTAGAGGAGCATAGAGTTCAATTAAATTCAACATGGAGGGCTATTTAAGGCTCTGTGTCATGAGATGTTACCCAGTACAAGTGGTTCTAGGTTGTTCCATCCCCCAGTAACCTAGGGGCTTCAGAGAAACCTTTCTAAAATACTTGACATGTTCTTGCTGTCAGACTGCACTGATCCAGTAGCAGGCTCACAGTCTCCGTGCCCCTTTCTCTGGGGAAAAGGCCTGGGCCGCACCTTCTAGCTCTCTCCACCACCTCCTTTACCCCAAGGAGCAGAGGCGGCACCTGGCCTACTGTACCCTAAGGCTGTCTGCCTTCTAGGGCCAGAATGATCGCTGGGGTCCTCTTCCTTTGGGTAGCAGCCAACATCACATTCTGCCTCTGATTTAGCCACATTCCACACTTCTTTTGGATTTTTTTATTTAGAAGTTTTTACATTTTATTATTTAAATCATTATTATTTCTCCTAATGGCTACCAACAATTTTATACTTCATTCTCTTCAAATTTTCTATTTTGGAGAAACATTTTAGTCTATCTGAAGTTTATTTCTTCTTTTTTTAAGATTGATTAATTTATTTGAAAGGTAGAGTTACAGAGAAACAGGCAGAGAGAGAGAAAGAGGTCTTCCATCCTCTGGTTCACTCCCCAGATGGCCACAATGGCCAGAGCTGCACCGATCCAAAGCCAAGAGTCAGGAGCTCATTCCGGGTCTCCCACGCGGGTACAGGGGCCCAAGGACTTAAGCATCTTCCACTGCTTTCCTGGACCACAGCAGAGACTGGACCAGAGGTGGAGCAGCCAGAACCCAAACCTGTGCCCATATGGGATGCTGGCAGTGCAGGCGGTGGCTTTACCTGCTACGCCACAGCGCTGGCACCCTGGAGTTTATTTCTATGTACTGTATATAATCTGGGTTTTTTCCAATTAAAAAAAAAAAAATCATGAACAAATACTTGAGCTGAAGGAAGATCAGTAACTTTAACAGAAAGATCTGCAAATCAGTGACCATAGGACATACACAGGCAATCCCAAGCAAGAGAAATTCCAAGCAGGGAGCCTGTGAAAGGCTCGAGTCTGCCAGCCCCACAACAAGCATGCCACCTCCTCCTGACCAGTCGCAAGAGTGTCCTGCAGTGCCCAGGGCTGGGAAGGTGTGGGGAGCTGGGTGCTTCTGTTCATCATAGATAACATGATCAATTAATGGAGTGCTTTTCCTCCATGCACATGCAGACTTCACTAAACGGAAACAGAAATCTAATAGCTACACACAAGTTCTCTGGACCACAAAGTGGCTTCTGTGCACAGCTTGTGTCAGGTGTTTGGAGACAGCAGGGTGACCCATCCCTTCTCTGGAGAATGATGGCAGCACACCAGGACTCAGCAGGAGCCAGGCAGCCCTGAGGGAAAGGGCGCTCCTGGAAGAGGCTGAGCAAGCGGGGGCTGCCAAAGGACACTCCAGGCCCCCCCCCGGGGGGGTGGCAGAGCCGGGGGTCCTCTCTGGGAGCTGGGCTTGCTCTGAGGCAGGAGGAAACCTCAGGATGGCAGTGAGGACAGCATGCCGAGGGGGCAGGGGAGCAGCTCGGCTCTGGCCCTTTTGGGTGAATTTGGGGAGCATTTCTGGGTCCATGTTGAAAAGCTCCTCAAATGACACAGTGTGAAGCTCAGGGACCCCCAAAACTGCCCTCAGGGTTAACAATTTTCTGTGAAGACTCACAGAACTCACCCTGAAAACGATGGTCTATTCCAGTGGAAAGGAGACAGATTAAGAGCAGCCAAGGAGGAGGCAAGGGTGAAGGTCCAGAAAAGAAACCGGACAGCGTTCCTGTCGTCCCAGGGGCATCCTGGCTTTTGCCAGCACTGCTGTTGCCAACCTGGGGTGCCAGCCCAAGCTTCAGCCTCATGTTGCTGCTGGGCCTGATCACGGGGTTACCCTGGTCTCCAGCCTTGCTGAGGTTGGGCTCCGGCCCCACTGCAAGCCATGTGGTAGCATACGCAACCCGATATGGCCCAAGACCACAGGAGCAATGCAACCACCCGGAAGCTGAGGACAAAGGCATCCCTTCCGTGGATCAGGTAAACCTTTCTGCACAGGTTAGCAGTAGTGGTCAGAGCCCAGTCGGGTCTCAGATTTGAGTTTACACACAAACTACTAAGCTAGCCTCCTGTCACAATGCTGGCACAGAAAACGGCCAAGGTGAAAGACGAATGGCACAGCAAGCAGCATGAGCCTCGCTGCCCTCACCTGAGGCCCCACAGAGTGGTCCGTGTGGCCCAAGGCACAGCTGTGCTCCACAGCTTGGGGCCCCTGCCTTTCATAGCAAGCCTGCTCTTCATCCCTGAGTTAGACATCACCTCGCCCTCGAGATTCTTAACTGAGAAATGCCCGGAGTGGTGCTGGCAGTGTTGGCATAGCCAGCAGGGTCTCTCCCACACTGGATCCACCCACGGCTCGCCCCAGACACCTCTCATTACATCCGTCACAGCACCCGATGGCCAGGCTGGCACGCTCTGACAGTCATTCACAGCTCTGCTTTGGTAAAACACATCCTTTGTCTTTCCCTGGCTACAGGGGACAGGGTGGCTTCCAGGGTGGGCAGGCAAACCATAATCTGTGGACCATCACCAAAGAGATGGCAGAGGGGAGGTGCTGTGGTGTAGCAGGTGAGGCCACCACCTACAGCGCCAGCATCCCATATAGGCACCGGTTTGAGTCCTGGCTGCTCCACTTCTGATCCAGCTCTCTGCCATGGCCTGGGAAAGCAGTAGAAGACAGCCCAAGTGCCTAGGCCCCTGCACCCACGTGGGAGAACCCGGAAGAAGCTCCTGGCTCCTGGCTTCGGATCAGCTCAGCTTCTCTGCCTCTCAAATAAATAATCTTTTTAAAAATCAATAAGAAAGAGGCCGGCGCCGTGGCTCAACAGGCTAATCCTCCGCCTTGCGGCGCCGGCACACCGGGTTCTAGTCCCGGTCGGGGCGCCGGATTCTGTCCCGGTTGCCCCTCTTCCAGGCCAGCCCTCTGCTGTGGCCCCGGAGTGCAGTGGAGGATGGCCCAGGTGCTTGGGCCCTGCACCCCATGGGGAGACCAGGAAAAGCACCTGGCTCCTGGCTCCTGCCATCGGACAAGCGCGGTGCGCCGGCCGCAGCGCGCCATCCGCGGCGGCCATTGGAGGGTGAACCAACGGCAAAAGGAAGACCTTTCTCTCTGTCTCTCTCTCTCACTGTCCACTCTGCCTGTCAAAAAAAAAAAAAAACAAAAAACAAAAAAAAAATCAATAAGAAAGAGCTGGCAGGAATATCACCCAACTATGGCTGGCCTCCAGGGACAGTTCCCAGGTGCAGGAGCCCAGGGTGGCTGAGCCTGGAGAACTTGAGAAGCCTGCAGTGCCCCACTGCTGAAAGGTTAAATGTTCTCTGTAGCACTGGGCACCAGACAGAGTCCAAGCATGGAGGCAAAGCAGAGTGTGGGCTCACCTCAGAGGCTGACGGGGGTCAGGAGGGTTTGAGAGGCAAGTTCAAGAAGATGCCTTGGCTGCAGGGTAAAGATCTGAGCCAGGGGTGGGAGTAGAGGATGCTGGGCAGCCTGGGGGAGGGGCAGCCATACCCACCAGGCTGAGCCCCTGTGCCCACAGCCCTGCCCTGCACAATTTGATAAGAGATTTCACAGAGGCATTGCTTGGCAAAATGCAGTCGCGGTTTAGCTCACACAACCACTGTGACCCATGAAAGGCACTGACAGATGCTTCCAGCAGCATTTCCAGGCCCTGGAATGTTTGCCAACCTGCATAATTCCCACCTTTCCCTCCACATTCCTTGGCTATGACTGGACAAAGTGTAGACCTTTTATCTGATAATAGCCTGACTTCTCTGCCTGACCCAACCCCAGCTGTTGTGGCCCTTTGGGGAGTGAACAGGTGGGTGGAAGATTTCTCTCTGCCTTTCAAATCAAAATAATAAAACTTTTTAAAAGCCTGTGCTGTACTCTGAGTCATGAAAGCCACTCTTTTTCCTTTCCCAGCTACACCATACCCTGAAATATGCTGCTTGAGATTCTGCCACTCCATCACTACCACCCCCACCTCTCCAGCCCTCACACCATGGGCCCCCTGCATTCAAGGAGGCCACAGTCTCCTTGGTTACAACAATCCAGGGACCACGACCCTCTCCCCCAGCTGATGGGATGGAGGCCCCAGAGTTGATTCTTAGCAAACAGCCAGGGAGAGTGCAGGGCAGGAGATTCCACTGACACTAACACAGAGAAAGGCGTCTCCAGAGACCAGCTCAGTTCTGAGCCAGGGCCGCAGGTGTGCCCTCTGCTACAAAGCTCAATCACCCACACAGGAGGTCCACACTGCTCTGCGTGACTGTCCCAGCAGGCAGGCAAACAACTCAGTGAATCAGAAAGAAGTACACAGAAGGAGGCGAAGAGCCAGCGCTGGAGACACTGTGCACTCTGGGCAACATTTGGATATATACATAAACATCCTCTAAAAGCTTATTCGTTTTTAGAATGGTTTCCTAAAGACACAATTTAAAATAAGGGGTAGGTGTTTTGGTGCTGCATTCTGTATCACAGGGCTGGTTCAAGTTCCATTGCCCCTGCTTCCTGCTATTATCCTGGGAGGCAGCAGGTGAAGGCCAAGTGTGGGGTCCCTGCCTCCCATGCAGGAGACCTGGACAGAGCTCCAGACTAACTGGCTGCCTGTTGTGGGCATTTGTGGAGTGAACCAGCTAATGAAAAATCTGTCAGTCTGTCTGTCTCTCTCTCTCATTCTGCCTTTCAAGTAGATGAAAATAAACTTTTTTTTTTTTTTTTTTTTTTTTTACAGGCAGAGTGGACAGTGAGAGAGAGAGAGACAGAGAGAAAGGTCTTCCTTTGCCGTTGGTTCACCCTCCAATGGCCGCCGTGGTCGGCGCACCGTGCTCGTCCGATGGCAGGAGCCAGGAGCCAGGTGCTTTTCCTGGTCTCCCCATGGGGTGCAGGGCCCAAGCACCTGGGCCATCCTCCACTGCACTCCTGGGCCACAGCAGAGGGCTGGCCTGGAAGAGGGGCAACCGGGACAGAATCCGGTGCCCCGACCGGGACTAGAACCCGGTGTGCCGGCGCCGCAAGGTGGAGGATTAGTCTGTTGAGCCACGGCGCCGGCCGAAAATAAACTTTTAAAAATAAAGACTCCAAAATGAGTCACTGTGGAATAACATGCAGAAGACCCCTAACTACAATGGCTTGACTTCCAACTTTATGGTGGTGCAAAAGTGATGCCCATTCAGAAGAAAACACTTACATTTCCAATGTGTGCATTGTCCAGGCTGTCAGTACTCAGGGCAGTCCTCACTCACGTGCACAGTTGCGAGGGCGGGGGAGCCGCTGCGCACAGTGCCCGGTGCTGCTCAGCCCTGATGTGTGGCAGCTGCACTAATGCACTTTCTTCTCTTTTTTAGGTAGAGCCAGAGAGAGAGGTCTTCCATCTGCTGGTTCACTGCCCAAATGACCACAACGGCCAGAGCTGAGCTGATCCAAAGCCAGGAGCCAGGAGCTCCTTCAGGGTCTCCCACACGGGTGCAGGGGCCCAAGGACTTGGGCCATCTTCCACTGCTTTCCCAGGCCACAGCAGAGAGCTGGATCAGAAGTGGAGCAGCCATGACTCGAACCAGTGCCCATATGGGATGCTGGTGCTGCAGGCCGCGGCTTTAACCTGCTATGCCACAGCGCCGGCCCCGCTAAATGCATTTTCAATCCCACTTATGATGCTGTAGGGCTCCACAGCCATTCCAGTCACAGCCACCTTTAGGTGATCCTGGGGCCATCCCAAGCCCTATGAAGTAAATAGTCATTAAGATGGCCTGTTGGGGCCAGCACCGTGGTACAGGTTAAAGCCCTGGCCCGTAGTGCCAGCATCCCATATGGGCGCCAGTTCGAGTCCTGGCTGCTCCACTTCTGATCCAGCTCTCTGCTGTGGCCTGGGAAAGCAGTGGAAGATGGCCCAAGTCCTTGGGCCCCTGCACCCGTGTGGGAGACCCTGAAGGAGCTCTTTCAAATAAATAAATACAATTTTTTTAAAAACTACATTAATCAAAACAGCGTGGAACTGTTAGTCTGACTTTTTGATCCTATAACAAAATACCTGAGGCTGGATATTTTATAAAGAAAAGAGATTTATTCAGCTCACAGTTCTGCAGACTCCAGAGCACTGCACTGGCACCAGCTCAGCTCTGCTGAGGCCTCGTGGTGGACAGCATGCAGAAGTGGGGCTCCTGATACCCCGTGACTTTGATTTCTTCTGAGGGAGGCCCTGTGACTCACCTGCCTCCCGCTAGGCCCTACCTCATAGAATTTCCCCCTCCTCAACGCCAGCAGGACAACTGCCAGGAATCCCTGGGGGACAAACGACAGCAGTGTATTCCAGGCCCCCAACATTCATGTCCTTCTCACAGCACAGAAATATAAGCATTCCATTCCCAAAAGTCCCCAAGTCTTAACTCATTCCCATGCTGCCCGAAAGCCCAAGTCCAGAGCCGCATCTGAGACTCAAGCCCAACTCCTTCCACCTGTGAGCCTGCAAGTGAGAAACAAGTTACACACTTTGGATACACAATGTGAAACAGCACAGGGTGAACACTCCTAGACGTTGACCAAGAGAAAGACCAAACCTGGCAGGGCTCCAAGCCTAGCATCCAGTGCACAGGATGGGCCTTGGAGGACCCAGCAGCTCTGTCCCCAGGGCTTTGCTGGTCTCAGCCCACGTGTCTGCCCACGCAGGGTGAAGTCCAGGGCGTGCACTGCACATTGCCGGATGCTCTGCCTTTCTGGGGTCTCCCACAGCTCCTGGACACTCTGTGGAAGAACCTGTGCCAGCTCCACCCCTGCACCATGCTTCTGTCTGCCTCCCCAGGCTTTCCTCCGAAATCTCAGTGGAAGCACCACGACCCCATAGCCCCTGCATTCTGCGTGGTGGAACCAGTGTCGTGTGGACGCCAGCAAGAGCTCTGCTCACCCCCCTCGGAGTTATGGCTTGGGCCATGCCTGGGCCCATGGGAACCACGGCCAAAGCAACAGAGCACTTTTCCAGAGAGTGGGGACCCCACGGAGCTGTTCCCTGAAATCCCTCTCCCCCACATTCTCGGCCACCCACTGGAGAGGCAAATTTCTGAGGTGCCCTCGGGCCCTGACGGGCAGCTGGGACCTCTTTCTGCCCACAGTAATCCCCTTAGCAGTTACCTCGACACCCTAACAGGTGTCTTCTTCACTCTTTCCTGGGCCAGGCTCTGAATTTTCCAAGCCTCCCATCCTGCTTCCCTTTGCCCAAGTCTGAGAAAAGCAGTTCCAAGTAACCAAGCAGCACCGAAGGATTTACCACGTAGAAACTTCTGCTAATTTTTCATCTTTTTTTTTTTAAGATTTATTTATGTGAAAGTCAAGAGTTACAGAGGGAGAGGGGGAGAGAGGGAGAGATCTTCCATCCTGTTTCATTCCCCAGATCCCAGATGGTCACAAAGGCCAGGGCTGGGCCAGGCCAAAGCCAGGAGTTTCATCCTGGTCTCCTGTGTGGGTGGCAGGGACACAACACTTAGGCCATCTTCCACTACTTCTCCCAGTCCATCAGCAGGAACCTGGATTGGAAGTGGAGCAGTCAGAACACAAACCAGTGCCCATGTGGGATGCAGGGTTTGCAGGCAGCAGCTTCACCCACCATGCCACAGTGCAGCCCTGAATATTCACCATTCTTTTTATTTATTATTTATTTATTTATTTATTGACAGGCAGAGAGGACAGTGAGAGAGAGAGACAGAGAGAAAGGTCTTCCTTTTGCCGTTGGTTCACCCTCCAATGGCTGCTGCAGATGGCGTGCTGCAGCCGGCGCACCGCGCTCATCCAATGGCAGGAGCCAGGTGCTAGGTGCTTTTACCTGGTCTCCCATGGGGTGCAGGGCCCAAGCACTTGGGCCATCCTCCACTGCACTCCCGGGCCACAGCAGAGGGCTGGCCTGGAAGGGGGGCAACCGGGACAGAATCCGGCGCCCCGACCGGGACTAGAACCCAGTGTGCCGGCACCGCAAGGCGGAGGATTAGCCTGTTGAGCCACAGCGCCGGCCTGAATATTCACCATTCTTAAACAACTTTCAGTCAAGTTCTCTGCGATGGTATGCTTTACTCCACTTTCAACAGCATTCCAGTAACTCAGAATGTCTCGTTATCTTCTAAGCGATCACCAGGATCATGCATACATCCCCATTTACACGGTATTCTGTGCCTACCCTTGGAAGCTCTTCCAACATCTGCCCACTACCCAGTTCTCCCGCTCTCAGTGCGCTGCGTGCTGCTGCGACAGAACACCTGAGTCTGGTACTTTATTTAGGTCACAGGCATGAAGATTCGAGAGCACGGTGCCAACATGTTTGGTTCTGGAGAGAGCCCGTGGCAGATGGGATCATGACGGCAAGAGTGTGTGCAGAAGTGAAGAGGGGCTCAGGGGAGGTGTCTGGCTCCCTTGGACAACCCATGCTCACGAGGACTGACCTAGTCCCATGAGACCTGAGTGAATTCTGCCCTGGGGCAGTGCCCTCAGTAAAGACAGGCACAGACAAGATCTTGCACAAACGTGTGACTGGTTTTAAACAAGGGTGCAGAGACCATTTGTCAGGGAATGAGTGTTTGTGCCCCTCCCCCAAATTACATGAAGCCCTAACGTCCAACATGATGTATTTGGAGACAGGAAATGAGGCTATAAGGGTGGGGCCTAACCCACTAGGGCTGGTGCCTTCCTAAGAGGGAGATACCAGAGCCCTCTCCCCAACGTGAGGGAGGATCTGGGGCAACAGCTGGCACTGGCAGCCCAGGGAGAGTCCTCGGGGAACCAGACACGCTGGACTTTAGGCCCCAGAACCACGAGCCTCCCAGTCTGGTGTTCTATGTGGCTGCCCATGCTGACTACTGCACAGTTCAACTGGGAAAGAAAAGTCTACTTAATGAGTGTTGTTGGGAAAACTGGATTTACTCACACAGCATAAATCTGGACCAAGGCCCGTGGAAGCTGCTGACTTACACCACACAGAAATTAGTTCAGAGTAAAGACCAACATGTAAGACATCAACTCAGATAAAAAGATAGCACAAAGCTTCCTCACCTTGGATTTTAGAAATGGTTTTTCACATATGACACCAAAGATGTGTTACGGCCGTGCCGGAGGAAAGAATACACCAAGAGACAGTCTCTTATGCAAAACGCAAGTAGAGTATTTAATTGACCAGCATGCTGGGGTCGCAGCGTCACGAATGTGAGCGAGCGACCCTGAGTGCAAATCGCATCAGCTTTTTATAGTCACACAAAGGCTTTGAACAATCTGTAGAACATATTTCACATGGGAACCCAGGGAACAGAAGAATCTCGTAACCTTAATCTTATCAGCTGGGTGCCGGTCAAGGTGAACAGGTTTGTGTGGGTTTCGGACAAAGCCACATTTCGGTGTTATCTCTTCCTGCCCCAGCATTACCGTGTCTATTCAGTAAAGACAGGTCTCAACCCCTCCCTGAGTCAGGAATCCAGAAAGTAGGTCAAAAGTCAATCTGGCAAGGGTCAGAAGGGGGGGGGGGATCTGCTTAACTTTAATATTTCTTCAGATGCAGGCAATGACAACAACACATAAACTGGAGCCCCCCCAGTGACACAGTCACGGGAATGAGACAGCCCACAAAGTGAGAGAAAGCACTGGAAAATCAAGTAGCTGATGGGGGCCTAACGCCCAAAACACGCAGAACAAAAACCCCTACAATTCAACTATATAAAACACAGAACACAATTTAAAAATAGGCAAAGAGGCCGGCGCCGTGGCTCAACAGGCTAATCCTCCGCCTTGCGGCGCCGGCACACCGGGTTCTAGTCCCGGTCGGGGCACCGGATTCTGTCCCGGTTGCCCCTCTTCCAGGCCAGCCCTCTGCTGTGGCCCAGGAGTGCAGTGGAGGATGGCCCAGGTGCTTAGGCCCTGCACCCCATGGGGAGACCAGGAAAAGCACCTGGCTCCTGGCTCCTGCCATCGGACGAGCGCGGTGCGCCGGCCGCAGCGCGCCGACCGCGGCGGCCATTGGAGGGTGAACCAACGGCAAAGGAAGATCTTTCTCTCTGTCTCTCTCTCTCTCACTGTCCACTCTGCCTGTAAAAAAAAAAAAAAAAAATAGGCAAAGAGGGGCTGGCGCTGTGGCGCAGCTGGTTAAAGCCCTGGCCTGCAGCACCAGCATCCTATATGGGCACCAGTTCAAGTCCTAGCTGCTCCATTTCCAATACAGCTCTCTGATAATGGCCTGGGAAAACAGTGGAGGATGGCCCAAGTGCTTGTGCCCCTGCACCCTCATTGAGACCCAGAGGAAGCTCCTGGATCCTGGCTTTGAAATGGCTCAGCTCCAGCCATTGTGGCCATCTGGGGAGTGAACCAGCAGATGGAAGACCTCTCTCTCCATCTATAACTCTGCCTCTCAAATAAATAAGCAAATATAATAAAGTAAGGACCCAAACACATACAGTGCGTGTACACTAATGTTCATGCCAACATTATTCACAACTGTGCAAAGGCAGAGACACCCAACTGCACAACAATCAAGAACACACGGTCCTCAGAGTGGAATAGTATTTAGCCATAAAAAGAATGGAGTTTGATTCAGGCTACATTACTAGAGGAACTAAGCCAGACACGCAGAACGTGTATTACAGAACGTGTGTTACACAATCACACTCAGTTGGGTTCCTGGGAAAGGTACAGAACGTGTATTACACAATCACACTCAGTTGGGTTCCTGGGAAAGGTACAGAACGTGTGTTACACGATCACACTCAGTTGGGAGAACCAGCAACCGGAAGGGGATGAGGTACTACGTACTATGTCCTGAGCTTGTGACTGGGAGAAGAAAATTGCAGGAGCAGAGCAGTGACAGCTACATTTACACTGTGAGTGTACTTAGTGCTCTACGCTGCACACTCAGAAATGGTTACAGTGGTCAATTTTGTTATATAGATTTTTCCCACAACAAAAAAGGCAACTTCAACTCTGCGAACCAAGTTTGAGTGATGTAGTGTCAATTTTTACTTAGAAACTGTAGAAATATGCCAGTATTGGAGTTCTCTGTAGCTTGAATTTCTTGCACTGAGGAAACAGCAAAGATGTTAGGAGTACAGTGGCTCTCCAGCTGGGTGCTATGGTGCAAGGGGTTAGACCACCCTTGTGATGCCGCATCCCACATCAGAGTGCCCGTGTGAGTCCCAGTTACTCTGCTTCCATCCTAGCTCCCTGCTAATACACCAGAGAACCAGACAATAGCTCAAGCAGCTGAGTCCCTGCCACCATGTGGGAGACCTGGATGGAGCTTCTGGTTCCTGGCATCAGCCTAGTGCAGCCCCAACTGTCGCAGCCATTTGGGGAGTGAACCAGTAGATGGAAGATCTCATTCTCACTCTCCCTCTTGCTCTGGCACTCTTTCAGGTAAATAAATAAATCTTGGGAGCCAGCACCGTGGTGTAGCAGGTAAAGCTGCTGCCTGCAGTGCCTACATCCCATACGGGCACTGGTTCAGGTCCTCGCTGCTCTGCTTCTGATCCAGCTCCCTGCTGATGGCCTGGGAAAGCAGTGGAAGATGGCACCCACGTGGGAGACCAGAAGAAGCTCCTGGTTCCTGGCTTTGGATCGTCCCAGCTCCAGCTGTTGCAGCCATTTGGGGAGTGAACCAGTGGATAGAAGACCTCTCCCTCTCTCTCTCTCTCTCTCTCTCTCTCTCTCTCTCTCTGTCACTCTCTTTCTGCCTCTCTGAACTGTCTTTCAAATAAATAAATAAATAAATCTTTAAAAATAAATACATTTTCTCCGAAGGGAGGAGAGAACTTCCACTTTGACTATGACCCTGTCGGAATAAGATCGAAGTCGGCAAACACTGAAGGCTTCCATAGCCTCGGCAACTCATGACTAGAGCCTAGGGAGATTACTGACGCCATAAACAAGAGTGTCAAATTGTTAAATCAACATCAGGAGTCACTGTGTACTTACGTCTCAAGTGGGATCTGTCCTTAATGTGTTGTCCAATGTGAAGTAATGCTATAACTAGTACTGAAACAGTATTTTTACACTTTGTGTTTCTGTGTGGGTGCAAACTGATGAAATCTTTACTTAGTATATACTGATTCGATCTTCTGTATATAAAGATAATTGAAAATGATTAAAAAATCTTGGTGTTAAATTGGAAATTGCATAGATAATTAATCAATTTTTTAAAAAAAAAATCATGTAGGATCTCTGTCCTTAATGTGCTGTACATTGTGAATTAATACTATAACTAGTACTCCAACAGTATTTTCACTTTGTGTCTCTATGTGAGGGCAAACTGTTGAAATCTTTACGTAATATGTACTAAACTGAGCTTCTGTGTATAAAGAGAATTGAAAATGAATCTTGATGTGAATGCAAGGGGAGAGGGAGTGGGAAAAGGGAGGGTTGCGGGTGGGAGGGAAGTTATGGGGGGGAGCCACTGTAATCCATAAGCTGTACTTTGGAAATTTATATTCTTTAAATAAAAGCTTTATTAAAATATTTAAAAAAAGCACCCTCGATGAATCTAAAAAATAAATAAATAAATACGTACATACATCTTTTGAAAAATATTCCCCAGTGTGTCTAAAACAAAACATTCTAACTCAGCAGCAAAGAATCTTTTTTTTCTTTTTCTTTTCTTTTTCTTTTTTTTAACAAATCTGATTTTTTTAAAATTTTTACTTAGGTATTGGAAAGCCAGAGTTAGAGAGAGACAGGGACAGAGAGCCAGAGATCTTCCATCCTCTGGATCGGAAGTGCAGTAGCCAAGACTCGAGCTCACACTCCTCTGGGATGCCCACACTGTGGGTGGCAGCTAATCTGCTGTGCCAGTGCCGGCTCCAGAATCTTGGTAGGTGGAGACTAAAAGAGCCTCTTTTCTGCTTGCTTTCCTCTTGCAATTTTTCTAAAATGAACATGCACTGCTCTTGATTTAAGAGTTTTGTTTAATTGGAAGACTCGCCCTTTGGCCTTGTGGCATGGGGCAATCCTTCCTGAGGTGGATCCTCTGGTGCTGGCACATGTTGGAGCTGTGCCGGAAGGCCTTCCCACACTCACCACACTTGTAGGGCTTCTCCCCCGTGTGGATCCTCCGGTGCTGGATCAGGTACGTGCTCTGGCTGAAGGCCTTCTTGCACTCACTGCACTCGTAGGGCTTCTCCCCGTGGTGCGACCGTTGGTGGTGAATGAGTCTGGAGCTGTTGTGGAAGGCCTTCCCACACTGGCCACACTTGTAGGGCTTCTCCCCGGTGTGGATCCTCTGATGCTGGATGAGGTGTGTGCTCTGGCTGAAGACTTTGCCACAGTCATTGCATTCATAGGGCTTCTCTCCCGTGTGGCTTCGCTGATGTTCAACAAGCTTGGTTTTTTGAATGAAGGCTTTCTCACATTCATTGCATTTATAGGGTTTCTCTCCAGTGTGAATTCTCTGATGCTGGATAAGGTTAGAACTCTGGGTGAAGCCTTTGCCACATTCCTTACACTCAAATGGCTTCTCTCCAGTGTGAGTCCGGCGATGTCGAATGAGAATTGAGCCATCACTGAAGGCTTTCCCACAGTCATTGCATTTATAGGGTTTCTCCCCAGTGTGGATTCTCTGGTGATAGACAAGGGAAGAGTAGGCGCTGAAGTGCTTCCCACACTCACCACACTTGTAGGGCTTCTCCCCAGTGTGAATCCTCTGGTGCTTCATGAGGTTGGGCCTCTGGTTAAACGTCTTCCCACACTCCTCGCAGCGATAGGGGACCTCCCCTGAGTGCATCCTGCGGTGGGTGATGAACTCACAGCTCTGGCTGAAGGCCTTCCCGCACTCGCCACACTTGTAGGGCTTCTCGTCGCTGTGCAGCCGCTGGTGCTTGGCGAGGTTGGCGCTGTACCGGAAGGCCTTCCCGCAGCAGCCGCAGCAGTGCAGCCTCCTCCCGGGCAGTCCCTGATCTTGAACAACCACTTCCCCAGGGGCCCGAGCTGAACTTGGTTTCTTTGGCCTGTGTACACGCTTATGGTTATTGAGGTATGACCTCTGTTCAAAACTCTGCTCACATACGTCACACTGATGAGGTCTCTGATCAAGGACAGGGCTCACACCCAATGCGAAGCTCTCCCCAGATTCCCGGCTACCCTCCTTGTCAGGCAGTGTGACCAGCATGGGGCCTCTCTGCCCCACTGGTCTGTCCAGGTCCTGCTCCAGCTCTCTGGCCTGGTCATGGGCCCCTCCTGGCTCCCATCCTCGTGGAGTGAGTTGATCCAGTTCTTCCCTGTTAAACATCTCTCCTGAAGTCAACTCCTTATATGCAGCCCTGGTCCCACGAGCTGCAACAACAAGCAGAAAGCTAACGGTCATCGGTCAGGCACTGGGAGGGAGGCAGAGAGGCTGCTGACAGGCTGGGTCATCTCCAAAAGTACCAGGAGCCGTGGAGAGAAGAAAGCCTACAGCTCAGAGACTGAAGGACCTCCCCAAGAGCCACAGTCACATGGCAGTGCTAGGGCCAGACCAGCCCCCTTTCACACTATCCCTGGCCACCTGTGTGGGACCACAGGACACCTGTGCTTGCTATGCCAAAGGGACACAAGTCACAGACTTCACAGCTCATGGAAAATAGAACAGGGAAGGATCCGGGGCCAGCGCTGTGGCGCAATGGCTTAAAGCGCTGGCCTGAAGCGGCGGCATCTAGTCCGGTTCTAGTCCCGGCTGCTCCTCTTCCGATCCAGCTCTCTGCTATGGCCTGGGAAAGCATTAGAAGATGGCCCAAGTCCTTGGGCCCCTGCACCCACGTGAGAGACCTGGAAGAAGTTCCTGGCTCCTGGCTTCGGATCGGCACAGCTCCGGCCATTGTGGCCATCTGGGGAATAAACCAGCGGATGGAAGACCTCTCTCTCTCTCTGTTTCTCCTTCTCTCTCTGTGTAACTCTGACTTTCAAATAAATAAAATAAATCTTTAAATAAATAAATAAATCTTTTTAAAAAAAGGAAGGACCCCAAAATTCACAGAGGACATCTGACAGACAAAGCGCCTGAGCCAGGTGAATCTAAGGCCACCCCACAATCCACAGCAGGAAAACCAGAAGACTGGCAGTGTGGTCTGGAGCTAAGCAGCGTCTGATGACCCCTCTCTCAGGCAGGCAGCACACCCACCAGAGGCTTTCTCTGTGTGTCAGAGGTGCAAGCACAACACTGCCAGCAGTTCCTGCCCAACCTGACTGGAGACGCCATGTGTCCACCACAAGTAGAAGCAAAATGAACTACGCTATATTAACGTGATGGAGCACTGGCAGCAACACAGACCAGGATGGTGTTCCAGTAAACAGTAACAACACTCACCAAAAGATGCACTGGTAGGGGCTGGAGCTGTGGCACACACAGCAAGTTAAGCTACTGTCTATGATGTCTGCACCCCATGTGGATGCCAGTTCAAGTCCTACATACTCCACTTCCAGTCTAGCTACCTAACACACCTGAGAAAGCAGCCAATGATGGTCCAAGTGCTTGGGCCCCTGCCAATCACTTGGGAGAGCTGGATGGAGCTCCTGGTTCTGGGATGTGGCATGGCCCAGACCCTGCTATTGCAGCCACCAGTGGATGGAAGAACTCTCTCGCTCTATCTTTCCTTCTCTAATTCTGCCTTTCAAATAAACAAATAAAAGATTTACAGACAGAGTAAGGGAGAGACAGAGAGTCTTCCATCCTCTGGTTCACTCCCCAAACGGCTGCAATGGCCAAACCTGGGCCAATTCGAAGCCAGAATCCAGGAGCTTCTTCCTGGTCCTCCAAGCCCATCTTCCACTGCCTTCCCAGGTGCACTAGCAGGGAGCTGGACTGGAAGTGGAACAGCTGGAACTAGAACCGGCATCCCTATGGGATGCCAGTGCCACAAGTGGATACTTAACCTCCTATGCCACAGCGCCAGTCCCAACAAATAAATTTTTAAAACAAAACAAAACAAAACAGATGCCTTGTTGGGGTGGGCATTAAGAAGCAGGTTAAGCCACTGCTAGTGATGCATACATCCCACATCAGAGTGCCAGGTACTCCACTTCCAATCCAGCTTTCCTGGGAAGCAGCAGATGATGGTTCAAATGCTTGGACCTTGGTCACCCCATGAGAGAGAGATAGATGGAGCTCCAGACTCCGGGCTTAGGCCTGGCCCAGGCTTTGATGTTGCAGGCATTTGGGGAGTGAACCAGCAGATGGATGACCTCTCTCCCTATCTCTGTCACTCTGCCTAGCAAGTAAATGAAAATAAATAAAACATAAAAGAGATGCCATGCAAGAGTCCAGACAGACCACGCAAAGGGCCAAGCAACCAGAAAGACCCCATGGGCAGTAGGAAAGCAACAGAAGGGCCTAGGACTTGTGGAGGGCTGGACATCATCTACATTTAGATCAGGAGGATGCTTTTCTTTTTTTTTTTTTTTTTTTGACAGGCAGAGTGGACAGTGAGAGAGAGAGATAGAGAGAAAGGTCTTCCTTTGCCGTTGGTTCACCCCCTAATGGCTGCCGCAGACGGCGCGCTGCGGCCGGCGCACCACGCTCGTCCGATGGCAGGAGCCAGGTGCCAGGTGCTTTTTCCTGGTCTCCCATGGGGTGCAGGGCCCAAGCACTTGGGCCATCCTCCACTGCACTCCTGGGCCACAGGAGAGGGCTGGCCTGGAAGGGGGGCAACCGGGACAGAATCCGGCGCCCCGACCGGGACTAGAACCCGGTGTGCCGGCGCCGCAAGGCGGAGGATTAGCCTGTTGAGCCACGGCGCCGGCCAGGAGGATGCTTTTTCGTAAAATTTCTCTAAGCTATTTATAAAAGAAAAATTCAAATATTTTGAGCCAGAAGATCCTCTCTAGGACCTCACGAGAAACATGCAGGAAGATGACCATCAGCACTGTCTTCAGCTGTGAGAGCGACTATGACCCACAGGCCAACATCTCTCCTCTCTGCCTGCAGCTGGCATCAACTCAGCCTTCTCTGAACTGGCTATGTACAGCACTCCTGGCCATTCTCCTCTGTGACACTGCCCCACCCCCACCTTCCCAGACCTCCCCTCTGAGCTGCCCAGGGCTTCAGCAAAGGCTACTCTCAGGCCTCCTGTACTCAAGTCTTGGGTCAATAACCAAACATTGCTCAAGGACTGGCGGGGGAGGGGGACAGTTCCACTCACACACTGAGCCGCTGGCTCCTGGGCGCTTCTGCCCCACAGAGCCCCGCAGGTCCAAGACCCATGGCACGTCTCCTCGCTCCAGCTGCGAGATCACCCCAGGCTTGGGACCTACAGGACCTGTTCCTGGAAGGAGACATGGCCGGAGGATGGCATCAAGGACGCAGGGCTGTACTGAGAGCTATCTTGCTCTGGGGCTGCAGGGGAGAGGAAGGTGGTGTAGGAACCCCGGATGCCCTCTGCAGGGGCTGAGGTTGGGCTGGGGATGGTCACAAGGATGGGGGCTGACTCGGGGGGGGGGGGGGGGGAGGCCCTGCATATCACACCCTCTCCTCTTCAGAGACCAGGTCTGCTCGGGCACATGTCTCTGAGCCCAGGGATGAGGCCCCAGCCCAGTTCCTGCTGAGCCGTCAGTCCCCAGAGGTATTCCAGGAGCCAGGTCCCAGTGAGGGGTCTTACCCAGTGAGATCAGGTTCTTGTAGGTCTCCAGCATCACATCCCGGTAGAGGCCCCTCTGAGCAGGGCCCAGACAGCCCCACTCCTCCTGGGAGAGGAGCACGGCCACATCCTCAAAGGTCACCTCTGCCTGGAACAACAGAGTCCCAGAGGAGCCGGAGTGGCCACAGCGGGCAGCGGCAGGGGCATGCAGGGTCACCCCTCCTCTGGTGTCAGGGTTTGCCCCACAAAGCCCCAGGTGGAGACCCTGGAAAATCAGAAAGGCAGACACTCACCTGGAGTGGGGCAGATGAGAACAGGGCCGCCATCACCTGGGGCAGTGGGCGAGAGCCTGTCGCTCGGGTGCTGAGGGAAGAGGAAGGAGCACAGAGAGGCCTCGTCTGGTCCCGTCTTGCAATCTCAGGGCCCTTGGTGCTGCGACAAACGGCCCAGCCTGCCATCCCTGCAATGGCCGAGGCCCCTGGCCATCACGACTCACGCCACTGGCCTCCCACCAAGGGCTGCCCTCCCCACTGCCCACCTTGTAGACAGGCAATCCATCAGTCATCTATTAACCCTCAACCCACTACCCCATGTTGTCTCATTCAGCAGGTAGATGACGAGACTCATTTTCATGGAAGAACAAAAATAAAATGTTAGGTGCTAAGAAATAAAAAGAGGTTTTGGGGCTGGTGCTGTGGCACAGCAGGTTAAAATGCTGGCATCCCATATGGGCAGTGGTTCAAGTCCTGGCTGCACTACTTCCTATCTAGCTCCCTGCTATGGTCTGGGAAAGCAGTAGAAGATGACCCAAGTGGTTGGGCCCCTGCACCCATATGGGAGACCTGGAAGAAGCTCCTGGCTCCCGGCTTCAGATCAGCTCAGCTCTGGCCGTTGCAGTCATTTGGGGAGTGAACCAGCAAATGGAGGACCTGTGTGTGTGTGTGTGTGTGTGTGTGTGTGTGTGTGTCTACCTCTCTCTGTAACTGTCTTTCAAATAAATAAAATAAATCTTTAAAAAAAAAAAAAAAGAAGAAAAACCAAAACAGGTTTCATAGGGACAGGCACTGTGAAGCTGAGGGTGAAGCCATCGCTAGGGACACCCAAATCTCTGACCGGAGCACCAGTTCAAGTCGCAGCTCCTCGAGGCACTTTCAACCCAGTTTCCCGTTGAGGTACCAGGGAAGGTAGTGGATGATAGCACAACTACTTGGGCCCCTGCTACCCATGTTGGGGTGCACATACAGCTCCTGGCTCCTGGCTCCTGGCTTCAGCCTGGCCCAGCCCCAGCTGCTGTGAACATCTGGGGAATGAACCAGCACATGAAAGATATCTATGTGTGTGTGTGTGTGTGTGTGCGCCTCCTTCTCTCTGCCTTTCAATAAATAATAATTTTTTTAAAAACACACACAATGGGGGCTGGCACTGTGGTATAGCAGGTAAAGCTGCCACCTGCAGTGCCAGCATCCCATATGGGTGCCAGTTTGAGTCCTGGCTGCTCCACTGCCCATCCAGCTTTCTGCTATGTCCTGGGAAAGCAGTGGAAGATGGCTCAAGTCATTGGGCCCCTGTACTCGTGTGGGAGACCAGAAAGAAGCTCCTGGTTCCTGGTTTCACATCAGCTCAGCTCCATCTGGGAAGTGAATCAGCAAATGGAAGATCTCTCCTCCCTCTCTCTCTGCCTCTGCCTCTCTGTAACAGCCTTCAAATAAATAAATAAAATCTTAGAAAAGAAAAATAATACACACAATAGGAGCAGGCATTTGGCACAACTGTTAAGCTGCTGCTTGGGACTTTGCATCCTAATCCAGGGTGCCTGGGTCCCAGTCTCAGCTCAATTCCAATTCCAGCTTCCTGCTAATGCAGACCCTGGGAGGCAGCAGGTGATGGCCCACGGGCTAGAGTCTCTGCCTCCTAAGGGAGACCTAGATTAAGTTCTGGGCTTGTGGCTTCAACCTGGCCCAGACCTGGCAACTGTAAACACCTGAGGAGTGATCAATGGGAAGTCTCTGTCCTGTCTCACATCTCTCTGTCTTTCAAATAAAAGTGAAAAAAAAAAAAATCCACACAATAGAAGACAAAGAGCAAAGACAATGCACAGAATATAAAAATCACAAGACTAATAGAAACAAACCCAAACAGATGAGTAATTAATGGTGATAAATGAGTTGAACTCACCAGATATGCACGACTCTGTGGTAAGATGCACACGATACACTTATCTGTCCTAAAATAAAACAGCATAGAAAAGCCGAATATAGAAGACAGATGAGGCAAATGCCAATAAAAACAAAGCTGTGTGGTACATACCTCTTCTGAACCTTGAACATTTTTAATTGAAGTATGAAATTTATAGAGAAAAGTCAGCAAGCCCTGAGAATATAACTCATAGATGATCAAACTGCACACACCTTGGAAACAGCACACGTGCAAAAACATACACACACACACATAACATACACACAGACATGCATACATACACACATATACATATATAACATACATTCACACACATGTACACACATATAGACACAAGCATACACATATATAAAATACACAGTTCAGGCCGGCGCCGCGGTTCACTAGGCTAATCCTCCGCCTGCGGTGCCGGCACACTGGGTTCTAGTCCCCGTTGGGGCGCTGGTTCTGTCCCGGTTGCTCCTCTTCCAGTCCAGCTCTCTGCTGTGGCCCAGGAGGATGGCCAAGGTGCTTGGGCCCTGCACCTGCATGGAAGACCAGGAGGAGGCATCTGGCTCCTGGCTTTGGATCAGTGCAGCGCGCTGGCCGTGGCGGCCATTTGGGGGGTGAACCAACGGAAGGAAGATCTTTCTCTCTGTCTCTCTCTCTCTCTCTAACTCTGCCTGTCAAAAAAAAATACACAGTGCATACATACACATGTACACACGTGCATGCACACATATACATTACACACTGCATACATACATGCATGAATATACACGTACCTACATATATAACACTGCACAATACACATGTACATACATACACACATATGCACATGCCCACTTATATAACATGCACATTGCACACTGCACATGTACACACATAAACGCATATACACATGCATGCTGCACACATATACACATATATAACATACAGCTGCATATACACACAAATATACATATAGAACATACCTGCTGCATACACATTTATACACATATGTAACATACCATTCACATGCACACCTATGCATATACTCAAATATGTAACATACACACTGCACACATATATACTACACACATATAACACATACACATACCCACATATGTAACATACATGCTGCACACACATGTATGCATATATATGACACGCTCTACATATGCACATGTGTGATGTGTATATTGCACATGTATCCACATATTATACACATGCACAAACATACACACGTATACACTACATACATACACAACACACACTCACACACATACACAGATGGAAACGGGTGGAAATGGATCCAAAGAAGGCACCTAAGAAAATGTGCAGCTTTAATGCGCTTACATTACAAGAGAAGGAAATAAGTGACCTAAACATTAAATGGAAACCAAGCAGAGAATAAGTAATTCAAGGGGGAAAAGATTGTAAAGAAAATACAATTTAAAGAAACAAAAACTTGTTGGCTGGCACACCGGGTTCTAGCCCCGATTGGGGCGCCGAATTCTGTCCCGGTTGCCCCTCTTCCAGGCCAGCTCTCTGCTGTGGCCCGGGAGGGCAGTGGAGGATGGCCCATGTGTTTGGGCCCTGCACCCGCATGGGAGACCAAGCGAAGCACCTGGCTCCTGGCTTCGGACCAGCACAGTGCACTGGCTGCAGCGCACTGGCCACAGCAGCCATTGTGGGGGGGTGAACCAACAGAAAGGAAGACCTTAGACCTTTCTCTCTCTCTCTCACTGTCCACTCTGCCTGTCAAAAAAAATAAAATAAAAAAAACAATCTCCACAATGGTTCTTGAAAATGCTAATAAGGAATGGCTCTGGCTCAGTGGCTAAGACAAAGGTTGGGACACCCACAGCCCCTAACAGAGGGTCTGGGGTCGAGTCCTGGCTCTGCTTCTGATCCCAGCCTCCTGCTCACGTGCACCCTAGGAGGCAGCAGGTGACGGCTCAAGGACTGTGGGAGACCTAGATGGAGCTCTAGGTTCCTGACGTCACCCTGTCCCAGTTTCCAGCTGTTGCAAGCAACTGGGGAGTGAACTAGCAGATTTTTAAATAAATTATTTTAAATATTTTTTTAATTTAAAAGAAAATGTTAATAAAATATACATATGGGGGCATGTGTCTGGCACAGCAGTTAAGATGCCACGTGACGGGCCGGCGCTGTGATGTAGCGGGTAAAGCCCGTCGCCTGCAGCGCTGGCATCCCGTATGGGCGCTGGTTCTAGTGCCGGTTGCTCCACTTCTGATCCAGCTCTCTGCTGTGGCCTGGGAAAGCAGTAAAAGATGGCCCAAGTCCTTGGGCCCCTGTACCCGCATGGGAGACCTAGAAGAAGATCCTGGCTTCGGGTCAGCACAGCTTCAGCTGTTGCAGTCACTTGGGGAGTGAACCAGCAGATGAAAGACCTCTCTCTCTCTTCCTGTCTCTGCCTCCCTAATAAATAAATCTTAAAAAAAAAAAAAAAAAAAAGATGCCACTTGAAATGTCTGTATCCCCTACTGGAATGCCTGGGTTCATGCCCCAATTCTGCTTCAGATCTCAGCTTCCTGCTAATGCATACTCTGGGAGGCATTTAGGGACTGAGCCAGTGCACGGAAGCTTTCTCTCTCTCTATCCCTTTCAAACAAACATTTAAAAAATTAAAATATAGGGAATGTCATCAAGGTGTAGCAGGTAAAAGCCGATGCCTGCAGTACCAGCATCCCATATGGGTGCTGGTTCAATCCAGCTCCCTGCTATGGCCTGGGAAAGCAGCAGCAGATGGCCCAAGTGCTTGGGCCCTGCACCCATGTGAGAGACCAGGAGGAAGCCCCTGGCTCCTGGCTGCAGCCAGCTCAGCCCCAGCCGTTGTGGCCATCTGGGGAGTGAACCAGCAGATGAATGATATCTCTGTCTCCCTTCCCTCTGTAACTCTTTCAAATAAACAAAATCAAATTTAAAAATTAAAATATAAAATGATACAGAAACAGCAAGTCTAATCAAGGGATGGAAAAGATACAAAAGGAAACACCATGAAGGGAAGAAAAGGAGGTGTAGAGCTACACACAGTGGTGGTGCTCAGCCATGTGCTCGGTCTGCTCACGACTAAGAGGATGAATCAGAGGGACTTGCTGTCCTGTCAGTGACAGAACAGGGGCACTCCTATGCCCTGCTGCTGGCTAACACCCCGGCCAACGTAATAAGTCACAGAAAAAGCAAAAACAAGGTACAAGGATTGAAAAAGACGAAATCAGGGACTGGCCTAGTGGTCTAGCAGGTTAAGCTGCTGCCAGTGATGCCAGCATCCTATGCGGGCATTGGTTGTGTCCTGGCTGCTCCACCCCAGATCCAGCTCTCTGCTGATCCCCTGGGAAAAGCAGCGGAGGATGGCCCAAGTGTTTGGGCTCCTGCCACCTATGTGGGAGCCCCAGATAAAGTGTCTGGCTTTGACCTGGCCCAGCCCTAGCCTTTGCAGCCATCTAGGGAACATACAAGCAAATGGAACATCTCTCTCTCTCTCTCTTTCCCCCTCCCTCCCTCCTTCTTTCAAATACATAAATCTTTTAAAAAAAAGAAAGAAAGAATATGAAATTGGCCCTGTTTGAGAATGATAAAGTGGGGGCCAGCGCTATAGCGCAGCAGATTAACACCCTGGCCTGAAGCGCCAGCATCCCATATGGGTGCTGGTTCGAGACCCGGCTGCTCCACTTCCGATCCAGCTCTCTGCTATAGCCTGGGAAAGCAGTGAAAGATGGCCCAAGTCCTTGAGCCCCTGCACCCGCGTGGGAGACCCAGAGGAAGCTCCTGGCTTCTGGTTTCGGATCAGCACAGCTCTGGCCGTTGTGGCCAATTGGGGAGAGAACCAGCAGATGGAAGACCTCTCTCTCTCTCTCTCTCTCTGTGTAACTCTGACTTTCGAACAAATAAATAAATCTTAAAAAAAGAGAATGATAAAGTGAACTGTATAGAAAATTCAAGAGTATCAATTCATTGTCGAAATGAGTTCAACAGCATTGCTACGTATAAGGTCAACACAGACTGATCAATATCAATTCCATAGACTAGAAATCAACAAGCAAAAGCCACATTTACAACAGCTACAAAAATTACACAGTAACTAAGAAAAAGTCTAGCCGGCGCCGTGGCTCAACAGGCTAATCCTCCGCCTTGCGGCGCCGGCACACCGGGTTCTAGTCCCGGTCGGGGCGCCGGATTCTGTCCCGGTTGCCCCTCTTCCAGGCCAGCCCTCTGCTGTGGCCCGGGAGTGCAGTGGAGGATGGCCCAGGTGCTTGGGCCCTGCACCCCATGGGGAGACCAGGAAAAGCACCTGGCTCCTGGCTCCTGCCATCGGACGAGCGCGGTGCCGTCTGCGGCGGCCATTGGAGGGTGAACCAACGGTGACGGAAGACCTTTCTCTCTGTCTCTCTCTCTCACTGTCCACTCTGCCTGTCAAAAAAAAAAAAAAGAAAAGAAAAAGTCTAACAAAAAATAACCCAGGGACTGGCACGGTGCTGTAGTGGGTTAAGCCACTGGTTGTGATGCCAGCATCCCATACAGGCACCAGCCCAAGTCCTGCTGCTCCACTTCTGATCCAGCTCCCTGCTATGGCCTGGGAAAGCAATGGGGGATGGCCCAAGTGCTTGGACCTCTGCACCCGCGTGGGAGACCTTGGTGGAGCTCCAGGCTCCTGGCTTCAGCCTGGATCAGTGCTGGCTGTTGCTGCCATTTGGGGAATGAACCAGTGGATGGAAAATTTCTCTCTTCTGCTCTGTAACTCTTTCAAAAAAAGTAAATAAATCTTTAAAAAACATACATAACTGATATGTCAGACCAAACTATAAACTTCAATGAAGGATGTTAAAAAGACCTATGGAGAAACATATTTATAAATAGGGGGACTTCACATCATAAAGATACCAGTGTTCCCCAAATTAACCTATCCTGGGTAATTACAATAAAACTTACAGGACATGTGAAACCTGACGAAAATGACTTTAAAATATCATATGAAAAGGGGCTGGCGCCATGGCGCAGTAGCTTAATCCTCTGCCTGCAGCACCGGCATCCCATATGGATGCTGGTTCACACCCTGTCTGCTCCACTTCTGATCCAGCTCTCCGCTGTGGCCCGGGAGGGCAGTGGAGGATGGCCCAAGTGCTTGGGCCCTGCACCCCATGGGAGACCTGGATAAGCACCTGGCTCCTGCCTTGGGATCAGCGTGCCGGCTGCAGCGCACTGGCCGCGGCAGCCATTGGAGGGTGAACCAACGGCAAAAGGAAGACCTTTCTCTCTGTCTCTCTCTGTCTAACTCTGGCTGTCAAAAATAAATAAATAAATAAATAAATAAATAAATAAATAAAATTTAAAAATAAATAAATTAAAAATAAAAAAAATAGTGACAGAGTGAGAGATTTTACAGATATATGTAACAAAAGATAGATATGCAGAATATATAAAGAATCTTAAAAAGAAAAAAGCCACTCAAAAATAAAAATGCAGGGGCCGGTGCTGTGGCATAGTGGGTAAAGCCGCCACCTGCAGTGCTGGCATCCCAAAGAGGCACTGGTTTGAGTCCTGGCTGCTCCACTTCAATCCTGCTCTCTGCTGTGGCCTGGGAAAGCAGTAGAGGATGGCCCAAGTCCTTGGGCCCCTGCACCTGTGTGAGAGACCAGCAAGAGGCTCCTGGCCCCAGAATGGTGCAGCTCCAGCCATTGTGGCCATCTGGGGAGTGAACCAGCTGGTCGAAGACCTCTCTCTCTGCCTCTGCCTCTCTGTAACTCCGCCTTTCAAATAAACAAATATTTTTTAAAATTTATTTCAAAGGCAGAGCTGCAGAGAGGCAAAGACAAAGAGATAGGTCTTCCACCTGCTGGTTCACTCCCCAGATAGCTGCAATGGCCAGAGCTGTGCAAATCCAAAGCCAGAAGCCAGAAGCCAGAAGCCTCCTCCAGGTTTCCCACACGGGTGCAGGAGCCCAAGGACCATCTACTACTGCTTTCCCAGTCCATAACAGAGATCTGGATCGGAAGTGGAGCAGCTGGGACTCAAACCAGCGCCCATAAGGGATGCTGGTGCTGCAGGTGGCGGCTTTACCCACTCCGCCATAGCACCGGCCCCCACATAACTCTTTAAAAAAATAAATCACAAATAAAGATATCAGACATCTGAAGAGTTTCGGTATCATTAAGAATTAAAGAAATTAAAAGTAAGACATGTAAGTAAGATATGTTGAAAACATGAGGAAACATGGACATTTCAGAGTGCAAGACAGAGGCCGGCACTCTGGCATAGGCTAAGCCTCTCCCATATGGGTGCAGGTTCAAGTCCTGGCTGCACCACTTCCAATCCAGCTCCCTGCTAACGCACCTGGGAAAGCAGTGGAGGATGGCCCAGGTGCTTGGGCCCTTGCACCCACATGGGAGGCCCAGAAGACACTCCAGGCTCCTGGCTTCAGCCTGGCGCAGCCCTGCCCATTGTGGCCATTTGGAAAGTGAACCAGCAGATGGAAACCCTCTCTCTCTACTTCTGCCTTTCCAATAAATAAATCTTAAAAAACAAACAAACAAAAAAGCGCCCCAGATAAACGGGTGCAGTCACTTGGGAAACCTATCAGAAACCCAATTCACACAGGTGCAGGGGCCCAAGGACTTGGGCCATCCTCTACTGCTTTCCCAGGCCACAGCAGAGAGCAGGATTGAAGTGGAGCAGCCAGGACTCAAACCAGTGCCTCTTTGGGATGCCAGCACTGCAGGTGGCGGCTTTACCCACTATGCCACAGCACCGGCCCCTGCATTTTTATTTTTGAGTGGCTTTTTTCTTTTTAAGATTCTTTATATATTCTGCATATCTATCTTTTGTTACATATATCTGTAAAATCTCTCTGTCACTTTTTATTTTTTTTTATTTTTTTATTTTTGACAGGCAGAGTTAGACAGTGAGAGAGAGAGACAGAGAGAAAGGTCTTCCTTTTGCCGTTGGTTCACCCTCCAATGGCCGCTGCGGCAGGCACACAGCGCTGATCCGAAGCCAGGAGCCAGGTGCTTATCCTGGTTTCCCATGGGGTACAGGGCCCAAGTACTTGGGCCATCCTCCACTGCCCTCCCGGGCCACAGCAGAGAGCTGGCCTGGAAGAGGAGCAACCGGGACAGAATCCGGCGCCCCGACCGGGACTAGAACCTGCACCTGTGCCTAGCTCTACCTAAGAAAAAGCCCTGGGACTGGCGTGGGACAGCGGATGACACCAGCACCAGTATCAGAGTGGCAGTTTGAGTCCCGGCTGCTCTGGTTCCAATACAGCTTCTAGTTAATGTGCCTGAAAAGCAGCAGGAGACGGCCCAAAGGACGTGGGTTCAAGACCCGGACAGAGTTCCTGGCTTCTGGCTTTGGCCTGGTCCAGACCTGGTTACTGCAACCATTGGAGAACAAGCCAGCGGACAGAAGACCTCTGCCTGACTGCCTGTCTCTACCTCTCTGTCGCTTTGACTGTACTAAACCTTCAACAAGAAAAATGACTCAACGTCCATCAGAGGGCTGGGCAAGGCCACTGCAGTTGAAGGAACGAGCGACATCAACGCCGTCCTCAGGTACAGAGCATCCCGTGGATAAGAAAATGGGCCCAACACCCACGCATAACGCGGGGAAGCGAGATGAGCCCAAGGGAGGCTGTCAGGAAGCAACGGGACGGAGTAATTTCACTTCGACAACACTTTATTTCTTAAAAGTGCAAAACGAGAACTGGCAATCCCAGTCGCTGATGTTCATGTCTGTACCTTCTTTTAAAATTTACTCATTTTCTTAAAATACGTATCGAAAAGTACAAGATGATGGGGCAAATAAGCAGGCTTCAGACCTTGAAGAGGAGCGAAGTCTTGGAAGGCGGGAAGTCGAGGGCCGGTGAAGAGCAGGGCCCAGCGTCCGGCGACGCCGACGGCGGGAGCGGGGAGCCGGGGGGCCCCGGCGGGCACGGGCGCGGAGCTGCTCCGGGGAGGAGAAGGCGGCCGGCCCACCCCTGGGGGCGGCGGGACGCACCCGCGCCGCGGACCGCCCGACTCTGCAGCCTCCCGCGCCCCGACCGCTCCCACACTCGCCGCTGCGGCGACCACCGCGGCCACAGCCGGGCCGGCCAGCCGCGCGGAGCCAGCCAATCAGAGCCGAGCCGGAACTGACGTCAGGCCGCGCGCCCCAGCGCCCGGGCCGCTCTAGGAAGCGGACTGCGCGTCTCGGTTGCCTCATCGAGCAGCTGTCTGGGGCCACGACGTCGAGGCTCTGTCACGGGTAAGATCCCGGCAACCCTGAGAACTCCCTCTCCGGTGAGCCAGGAAGGCACACAGGTCGGGCCAAGAACACCTCTCAGGGCCAAGAGGAGGTTACTGGCCAGTGCTTTAGTGTTCAGCCCACTGCAAATGCAGCCCAGTGTCCAAGCTGGAGAAAGGCCCTTGGATTCCTACCCACCTTGCCGAGGGGAGCAGCCTTCTGTCCCTTCCCCACAGCCCTGCCTGGTTCCCTGCGCAACCAGGTTGCAGCGGGGAGCCCAGCCACAGGTAAGCCCACACCGCGAGGACTTGGCACCGCCCCCACCCCCAGAATCTCCTGCCATCCACCCACCTCAGGCCACCCCGCACCGCTACCTGCAGGCCCCGCTCAGGTTGAGGCTAAGGTTAGGGCCTGCTTGTTGTGCTACCTGATGTCTACCCGCCTTCCCTCCCATGGTCAGTCAATGGGGAATCACTTCATTAATAGTGCAGATCTGGGGCCTCTGTTCCCGGCAGGCTTTGCTGCCTGCCAGGATCACGTGACAGCCAGCGCCTGTGCCTCCAGTTCTAGGCAGAGGCCAGCTCCCAGGTGATCTGGCACCCACAGTCCGTGCACCTGAAGAACCCATCTCTGGGGGCCAGTGCTGTGGAATAGCAGGCTAAGCCCCAACCTATGGCAGCAGCATCCCATATGTGTGCTCCACTTCCGATCCAGCTCTCCACTATGGCTTGGGAAGGCAGTGGAAGATGGCCCAAGTGCTAGGCCCCTGCACCTCTGAGGCCTAAAGCAGATCCTGGCTCCAGGCACTGCAGCCATTTGCTGAATGGAAGACCTTTCTCTCAGCTCTCCCTCTCAAACAAAATCTTAAAGTAGTGTTATCTTAAAAAAAAAAAAAAAAAAAAACAACTGTATTCAGCAAAAGGGCCAGCAATCCCATTTTGTACAGGATGAGGACCTGGACACCCAGAATCACATCACCATCAGCTTGGATGTTAAGATCGGCCCAGTTGGCTGGCACCGCAGCTCACTAAGCTAATCCTCCGCCTTGAGGCGCCGGCACACTGGGTTCTAGCCCCGGTTGCCCCTCTTCCAGGCCAGCTCTCTGCTGTGGCCCGGGAGGGCAGTGGAGGATGGCCCATGTGCTTGGGCCCTGCACCCGCATGGGAGACCAAGCGAAGCACCTGGCTCCTGGCTTCGGACCAGCACAGTGCACTGGCTGCAGCGCACTGGCCACAGCAGCCATTGTGGGGGGGTGAACCAACAGAAAGGAAGACCTTAGACCTTTCTCTCTCTCTCACTGTCCACTCTGCCTGTCAAAAAAAATAAAATAAAAAAAACAATCTCCACAATGGTTCTTTGAAAATGCTAATAAGGAATGGCTCTGGCTCAGTGGCTAAGACAAAGGTTGGGACACCCACAGCCCCTAACAGAGGGTCTGGGGTCGAGTCCTGGCTCTGCTTCTGATCCCAGCCTCCTGCTCACGTGCACCCTAGGAGGCAGCAGGTGACGGCTCAAGGACTGTGGGAGACCTAGATGGAGCTCTAGGTTCCTGACGTCACCCTGTCCCAGTTTCCAGCTGTTGCAAGCAACTGGGGAGTGAACTAGCAGATTTTTAAATAAATTATTTTAAATATTTTTTTAATTTAAAAGAAAATGTTAATAAAATATACATATGGGGGCATGTGTCTGGCACAGCAGTTAAGATGCCACGTGACGGGCCGGCGCTGTGATGTAGCGGGTAAAGCCCGTCGCCTGCAGCGCTGGCATCCCGTATGGGCGCTGGTTCTAGTGCCGGTTGCTCCACTTCTGATCCAGCTCTCTGCTGTGGCCTGGGAAAGCAGTAAAAGATGGCCCAAGTCCTTGGGCCCCTGTACCCGCATGGGAGACCTAGAAGAAGATCCTGGCTTCGGGTCAGCACAGCTTCAGCTGTTGCAGTCACTTGGGGAGTGAACCAGCAGATGAAAGACCTCTCTCTCTCTTCCTGTCTCTGCCTCCCTAATAAATAAATCTTAAAAAAAAAAAAAAAAAAAAGATGCCACTTGAAATGTCTGTATCCCCTACTGGAATGCCTGGGTTCATGCCCCAATTCTGCTTCAGATCTCAGCTTCCTGCTAATGCATACTCTGGGAGGCATTTAGGGACTGAGCCAGTGCACGGAAGCTTTCTCTCTCTCTATCCCTTTCAAACAAACATTTAAAAAATTAAAATATAGGGAATGTCATCAAGGTGTAGCAGGTAAAAGCCGATGCCTGCAGTACCAGCATCCCATATGGGTGCTGGTTCAATCCAGCTCCCTGCTATGGCCTGGGAAAGCAGCAGCAGATGGCCCAAGTGCTTGGGCCCTGCACCCATGTGAGAGACCAGGAGGAAGCCCCTGGCTCCTGGCTGCAGCCAGCTCAGCCCCAGCCGTTGTGGCCATCTGGGGAGTGAACCAGCAGATGAATGATATCTCTGTCTCCCTTCCCTCTGTAACTCTTTCAAATAAACAAAATCAAATTTAAAAATTAAAATATAAAATGATACAGAAACAGCAAGTCTAATCAAGGGATGGAAAAGATACAAAAGGAAACACCATGAAGGGAAGAAAAGGAGGTGTAGAGCTACACACAGTGGTGGTGCTCAGCCATGTGCTCGGTCTGCTCACGACTAAGAGGATGAATCAGAGGGACTTGCTGTCCTGTCAGTGACAGAACAGGGGCACTCCTATGCCCTGCTGCTGGCTAACACCCCGGCCAACGTAATAAGTCACAGAAAAAGCAAAAACAAGGTACAAGGATTGAAAAAGACGAAATCAGGGACTGGCCTAGTGGTCTAGCAGGTTAAGCTGCTGCCAGTGATGCCAGCATCCTATGCGGGCATTGGTTGTGTCCTGGCTGCTCCACCCCAGATCCAGCTCTCTGCTGATCCCCTGGGAAAAGCAGCGGAGGATGGCCCAAGTGTTTGGGCTCCTGCCACCTATGTGGGAGCCCCAGATAAAGTGTCTGGCTTTGACCTGGCCCAGCCCTAGCCTTTGCAGCCATCTAGGGAACATACAAGCAAATGGAACATCTCTCTCTCTCTCTCTTTCCCCCTCCCTCCCTCCTTCTTTCAAATACATAAATCTTTTAAAAAAAAGAAAGAAAGAATATGAAATTGGCCCTGTTTGAGAATGATAAAGTGGGGGCCAGCGCTATAGCGCAGCAGATTAACACCCTGGCCTGAAGCGCCAGCATCCCATATGGGTGCTGGTTCGAGACCCGGCTGCTCCACTTCCGATCCAGCTCTCTGCTATAGCCTGGGAAAGCAGTGAAAGATGGCCCAAGTCCTTGAGCCCCTGCACCCGCGTGGGAGACCCAGAGGAAGCTCCTGGCTTCTGGTTTCGGATCAGCACAGCTCTGGCCGTTGTGGCCAATTGGGGAGAGAACCAGCAGATGGAAGACCTCTCTCTCTCTCTCTCTCTGTGTAACTCTGACTTTCGAACAAATAAATAAATCTTAAAAAAAGAGAATGATAAAGTGAACTGTATAGAAAATTCAAGAGTATCAATTCATTGTCGAAATGAGTTCAACAGCATTGCTACGTATAAGGTCAACACAGACTGATCAATATCAATTCCATAGACTAGAAATCAACAAGCAAAAGCCACATTTACAACAGCTACAAAAATTACACAGTAACTAAGAAAAAGTCTAGCCGGCGCCGTGGCTCAACAGGCTAATCCTCCGCCTTGCGGCGCCGGCACACCGGGTTCTAGTCCCGGTCGGGGCGCCGGATTCTGTCCCGGTTGCCCCTCTTCCAGGCCAGCCCTCTGCTGTGGCCCGGGAGTGCAGTGGAGGATGGCCCAGGTGCTTGGGCCCTGCACCCCATGGGGAGACCAGGAAAAGCACCTGGCTCCTGGCTCCTGCCATCGGACGAGCGCGGTGCCGTCTGCGGCGGCCATTGGAGGGTGAACCAACGGTGACGGAAGACCTTTCTCTCTGTCTCTCTCTCTCACTGTCCACTCTGCCTGTCAAAAAAAAAAAAAGAAAAGAAAAAGTCTAACAAAAAATAACCCAGGGACTGGCACGGTGCTGTAGTGGGTTAAGCCACTGGTTGTGATGCCAGCATCCCATACAGGCACCAGCCCAAGTCCTGCTGCTCCACTTCTGATCCAGCTCCCTGCTATGGCCTGGGAAAGCAATGGGGGATGGCCCAAGTGCTTGGACCTCTGCACCCGCGTGGGAGACCTTGGTGGAGCTCCAGGCTCCTGGCTTCAGCCTGGATCAGTGCTGGCTGTTGCTGCCATTTGGGGAATGAACCAGTGGATGGAAAATTTCTCTCTTCTGCTCTGTAACTCTTTCAAAAAAAGTAAATAAATCTTTAAAAAACATACATAACTGATATGTCAGACCAAACTATAAACTTCAATGAAGGATGTTAAAAAGACCTATGGAGAAACATATTTATAAATAGGGGGACTTCACATCATAAAGATACCAGTGTTCCCCAAATTAACCTATCCTGGGTAATTACAATAAAACTTACAGGACATGTGAAACCTGACGAAAATGACTTTAAAATATCATATGAAAAGGGGCTGGCGCCATGGCGCAGTAGCTTAATCCTCTGCCTGCAGCACCGGCATCCCATATGGATGCTGGTTCACACCCTGTCTGCTCCACTTCTGATCCAGCTCTCCGCTGTGGCCCGGGAGGGCAGTGGAGGATGGCCCAAGTGCTTGGGCC
This sequence comes from Sylvilagus floridanus, assembly GCA_949820135.1. Classification (NCBI taxonomy): domain Eukaryota; kingdom Metazoa; phylum Chordata; class Mammalia; order Lagomorpha; family Leporidae; genus Sylvilagus; species Sylvilagus floridanus. The sequence goes on along the minus strand of OX463241.1, from coordinate 168,922,530 downwards.
CTGCACCCCATGGGAGACCTGGATAAGCACCTGGCTCCTGCCTTGGGATCAGCGTGCCGGCTGCAGCGCACTGGCCGCGGCAGCCATTGGAGGGTGAACCAACGGCAAAAGGAAGACCTTTCTCTCTGTCTCTCTCTGTCTAACTCTGGCTGTCAAAAATAAATAAATAAATAAATAAATAAATAAATAAATAAAATTTAAAAATAAATAAATTAAAAATAAAAAAAATAGTGACAGAGTGAGAGATTTTACAGATATATGTAACAAAAGATAGATATGCAGAATATATAAAGAATCTTAAAAAGAAAAAAGCCACTCAAAAATAAAAATGCAGGGGCCGGTGCTGTGGCATAGTGGGTAAAGCCGCCACCTGCAGTGCTGGCATCCCAAAGAGGCACTGGTTTGAGTCCTGGCTGCTCCACTTCAATCCTGCTCTCTGCTGTGGCCTGGGAAAGCAGTAGAGGATGGCCCAAGTCCTTGGGCCCCTGCACCTGTGTGAGAGACCAGCAAGAGGCTCCTGGCCCCAGAATGGTGCAGCTCCAGCCATTGTGGCCATCTGGGGAGTGAACCAGCTGGTCGAAGACCTCTCTCTCTGCCTCTGCCTCTCTGTAACTCCGCCTTTCAAATAAACAAATATTTTTTAAAATTTATTTCAAAGGCAGAGCTGCAGAGAGGCAAAGACAAAGAGATAGGTCTTCCACCTGCTGGTTCACTCCCCAGATAGCTGCAATGGCCAGAGCTGTGCAAATCCAAAGCCAGAAGCCAGAAGCCAGAAGCCTCCTCCAGGTTTCCCACACGGGTGCAGGAGCCCAAGGACCATCTACTACTGCTTTCCCAGTCCATAACAGAGATCTGGATCGGAAGTGGAGCAGCTGGGACTCAAACCAGCGCCCATAAGGGATGCTGGTGCTGCAGGTGGCGGCTTTACCCACTCCGCCATAGCACCGGCCCCCACATAACTCTTTAAAAAAATAAATCACAAATAAAGATATCAGACATCTGAAGAGTTTCGGTATCATTAAGAATTAAAGAAATTAAAAGTAAGACATGTAAGTAAGATATGTTGAAAACATGAGGAAACATGGACATTTCAGAGTGCAAGACAGAGGCCGGCACTCTGGCATAGGCTAAGCCTCTCCCATATGGGTGCAGGTTCAAGTCCTGGCTGCACCACTTCCAATCCAGCTCCCTGCTAACGCACCTGGGAAAGCAGTGGAGGATGGCCCAGGTGCTTGGGCCCTTGCACCCACATGGGAGGCCCAGAAGACACTCCAGGCTCCTGGCTTCAGCCTGGCGCAGCCCTGCCCATTGTGGCCATTTGGAAAGTGAACCAGCAGATGGAAACCCTCTCTCTCTACTTCTGCCTTTCCAATAAATAAATCTTAAAAAACAAACAAACAAAAAAGCGCCCCAGATAAACGGGTGCAGTCACTTGGGAAACCTATCAGAAACCCAATTCACACAGGTGCAGGGGCCCAAGGACTTGGGCCATCCTCTACTGCTTTCCCAGGCCACAGCAGAGAGCAGGATTGAAGTGGAGCAGCCAGGACTCAAACCAGTGCCTCTTTGGGATGCCAGCACTGCAGGTGGCGGCTTTACCCACTATGCCACAGCACCGGCCCCTGCATTTTTATTTTTGAGTGGCTTTTTTCTTTTTAAGATTCTTTATATATTCTGCATATCTATCTTTTGTTACATATATCTGTAAAATCTCTCTGTCACTTTTTATTTTTTTTTATTTTTTTATTTTTGACAGGCAGAGTTAGACAGTGAGAGAGAGAGACAGAGAGAAAGGTCTTCCTTTTGCCGTTGGTTCACCCTCCAATGGCCGCTGCGGCAGGCACACAGCGCTGATCCGAAGCCAGGAGCCAGGTGCTTATCCTGGTTTCCCATGGGGTACAGGGCCCAAGTACTTGGGCCATCCTCCACTGCCCTCCCGGGCCACAGCAGAGAGCTGGCCTGGAAGAGGAGCAACCGGGACAGAATCCGGCGCCCCGACCGGGACTAGAACCTGCACCTGTGCCTAGCTCTACCTAAGAAAAAGCCCTGGGACTGGCGTGGGACAGCGGATGACACCAGCACCAGTATCAGAGTGGCAGTTTGAGTCCCGGCTGCTCTGGTTCCAATACAGCTTCTAGTTAATGTGCCTGAAAAGCAGCAGGAGACGGCCCAAAGGACGTGGGTTCAAGACCCGGACAGAGTTCCTGGCTTCTGGCTTTGGCCTGGTCCAGACCTGGTTACTGCAACCATTGGAGAACAAGCCAGCGGACAGAAGACCTCTGCCTGACTGCCTGTCTCTACCTCTCTGTCGCTTTGACTGTACTAAACCTTCAACAAGAAAAATGACTCAACGTCCATCAGAGGGCTGGGCAAGGCCACTGCAGTTGAAGGAACGAGCGACATCAACGCCGTCCTCAGGTACAGAGCATCCCGTGGATAAGAAAATGGGCCCAACACCCACGCATAACGCGGGGAAGCGAGATGAGCCCAAGGGAGGCTGTCAGGAAGCAACGGGACGGAGTAATTTCACTTCGACAACACTTTATTTCTTAAAAGTGCAAAACGAGAACTGGCAATCCCAGTCGCTGATGTTCATGTCTGTACCTTCTTTTAAAATTTACTCATTTTCTTAAAATACGTATCGAAAAGTACAAGATGATGGGGCAAATAAGCAGGCTTCAGACCTTGAAGAGGAGCGAAGTCTTGGAAGGCGGGAAGTCGAGGGCCGGTGAAGAGCAGGGCCCAGCGTCCGGCGACGCCGACGGCGGGAGCGGGGAGCCGGGGGGCCCCGGCGGGCACGGGCGCGGAGCTGCTCCGGGGAGGAGAAGGCGGCCGGCCCACCCCTGGGGGCGGCGGGACGCACCCGCGCCGCGGACCGCCCGACTCTGCAGCCTCCCGCGCCCCGACCGCTCCCACACTCGCCGCTGCGGCGACCACCGCGGCCACAGCCGGGCCGGCCAGCCGCGCGGAGCCAGCCAATCAGAGCCGAGCCGGAACTGACGTCAGGCCGCGCGCCCCAGCGCCCGGGCCGCTCTAGGAAGCGGACTGCGCGTCTCGGTTGCCTCATCGAGCAGCTGTCTGGGGCCACGACGTCGAGGCTCTGTCACGGGTAAGATCCCGGCAACCCTGAGAACTCCCTCTCCGGTGAGCCAGGAAGGCACACAGGTCGGGCCAAGAACACCTCTCAGGGCCAAGAGGAGGTTACTGGCCAGTGCTTTAGTGTTCAGCCCACTGCAAATGCAGCCCAGTGTCCAAGCTGGAGAAAGGCCCTTGGATTCCTACCCACCTTGCCGAGGGGAGCAGCCTTCTGTCCCTTCCCCACAGCCCTGCCTGGTTCCCTGCGCAACCAGGTTGCAGCGGGGAGCCCAGCCACAGGTAAGCCCACACCGCGAGGACTTGGCACCGCCCCCACCCCCAGAATCTCCTGCCATCCACCCACCTCAGGCCACCCCGCACCGCTACCTGCAGGCCCCGCTCAGGTTGAGGCTAAGGTTAGGGCCTGCTTGTTGTGCTACCTGATGTCTACCCGCCTTCCCTCCCATGGTCAGTCAATGGGGAATCACTTCATTAATAGTGCAGATCTGGGGCCTCTGTTCCCGGCAGGCTTTGCTGCCTGCCAGGATCACGTGACAGCCAGCGCCTGTGCCTCCAGTTCTAGGCAGAGGCCAGCTCCCAGGTGATCTGGCACCCACAGTCCGTGCACCTGAAGAACCCATCTCTGGGGGCCAGTGCTGTGGAATAGCAGGCTAAGCCCCAACCTATGGCAGCAGCATCCCATATGTGTGCTCCACTTCCGATCCAGCTCTCCACTATGGCTTGGGAAGGCAGTGGAAGATGGCCCAAGTGCTAGGCCCCTGCACCTCTGAGGCCTAAAGCAGATCCTGGCTCCAGGCACTGCAGCCATTTGCTGAATGGAAGACCTTTCTCTCAGCTCTCCCTCTCAAACAAAATCTTAAAGTAGTGTTATCTTAAAAAAAAAAAAAAAAAAAAACAACTGTATTCAGCAAAAGGGCCAGCAATCCCATTTTGTACAGGATGAGGACCTGGACACCCAGAATCACATCACCATCAGCTTGGATGTTAAGATCGGCCCAGTTGGCTGGCACCGCAGCTCACTAAGCTAATCCTCCGCCTTGAGGCGCCGGCACACTGGGTTCTAGCCCCGGTTGCCCCTCTTCCAGGCCAGCTCTCTGCTGTGGCCCGGGAGGGCAGTGGAGGATGGCCCATGTGCTTGGGCCCTGCACCCGCATGGGAGACCAAGCGAAGCACCTGGCTCCTGGCTTCGGACCAGCACAGTGCACTGGCTGCAGCGCACTGGCCACAGCAGCCATTGTGGGGGGGTGAACCAACAGAAAGGAAGACCTTAGACCTTTCTCTCTCTCTCACTGTCCACTCTGCCTGTCAAAAAAAATAAAATAAAAAAAACAATCTCCACAATGGTTCTTTGAAAATGCTAATAAGGAATGGCTCTGGCTCAGTGGCTAAGACAAAGGTTGGGACACCCACAGCCCCTAACAGAGGGTCTGGGGTCGAGTCCTGGCTCTGCTTCTGATCCCAGCCTCCTGCTCACGTGCACCCTAGGAGGCAGCAGGTGACGGCTCAAGGACTGTGGGAGACCTAGATGGAGCTCTAGGTTCCTGACGTCACCCTGTCCCAGTTTCCAGCTGTTGCAAGCAACTGGGGAGTGAACTAGCAGATTTTTAAATAAATTATTTTAAATATTTTTTTAATTTAAAAGAAAATGTTAATAAAATATACATATGGGGGCATGTGTCTGGCACAGCAGTTAAGATGCCACGTGACGGGCCGGCGCTGTGATGTAGCGGGTAAAGCCCGTCGCCTGCAGCGCTGGCATCCCGTATGGGCGCTGGTTCTAGTGCCGGTTGCTCCACTTCTGATCCAGCTCTCTGCTGTGGCCTGGGAAAGCAGTAAAAGATGGCCCAAGTCCTTGGGCCCCTGTACCCGCATGGGAGACCTAGAAGAAGATCCTGGCTTCGGGTCAGCACAGCTTCAGCTGTTGCAGTCACTTGGGGAGTGAACCAGCAGATGAAAGACCTCTCTCTCTCTTCCTGTCTCTGCCTCCCTAATAAATAAATCTTAAAAAAAAAAAAAAAAAAAAGATGCCACTTGAAATGTCTGTATCCCCTACTGGAATGCCTGGGTTCATGCCCCAATTCTGCTTCAGATCTCAGCTTCCTGCTAATGCATACTCTGGGAGGCATTTAGGGACTGAGCCAGTGCACGGAAGCTTTCTCTCTCTCTATCCCTTTCAAACAAACATTTAAAAAATTAAAATATAGGGAATGTCATCAAGGTGTAGCAGGTAAAAGCCGATGCCTGCAGTACCAGCATCCCATATGGGTGCTGGTTCAATCCAGCTCCCTGCTATGGCCTGGGAAAGCAGCAGCAGATGGCCCAAGTGCTTGGGCCCTGCACCCATGTGAGAGACCAGGAGGAAGCCCCTGGCTCCTGGCTGCAGCCAGCTCAGCCCCAGCCGTTGTGGCCATCTGGGGAGTGAACCAGCAGATGAATGATATCTCTGTCTCCCTTCCCTCTGTAACTCTTTCAAATAAACAAAATCAAATTTAAAAATTAAAATATAAAATGATACAGAAACAGCAAGTCTAATCAAGGGATGGAAAAGATACAAAAGGAAACACCATGAAGGGAAGAAAAGGAGGTGTAGAGCTACACACAGTGGTGGTGCTCAGCCATGTGCTCGGTCTGCTCACGACTAAGAGGATGAATCAGAGGGACTTGCTGTCCTGTCAGTGACAGAACAGGGGCACTCCTATGCCCTGCTGCTGGCTAACACCCCGGCCAACGTAATAAGTCACAGAAAAAGCAAAAACAAGGTACAAGGATTGAAAAAGACGAAATCAGGGACTGGCCTAGTGGTCTAGCAGGTTAAGCTGCTGCCAGTGATGCCAGCATCCTATGCGGGCATTGGTTGTGTCCTGGCTGCTCCACCCCAGATCCAGCTCTCTGCTGATCCCCTGGGAAAAGCAGCGGAGGATGGCCCAAGTGTTTGGGCTCCTGCCACCTATGTGGGAGCCCCAGATAAAGTGTCTGGCTTTGACCTGGCCCAGCCCTAGCCTTTGCAGCCATCTAGGGAACATACAAGCAAATGGAACATCTCTCTCTCTCTCTCTTTCCCCCTCCCTCCCTCCTTCTTTCAAATACATAAATCTTTTAAAAAAAAGAAAGAAAGAATATGAAATTGGCCCTGTTTGAGAATGATAAAGTGGGGGCCAGCGCTATAGCGCAGCAGATTAACACCCTGGCCTGAAGCGCCAGCATCCCATATGGGTGCTGGTTCGAGACCCGGCTGCTCCACTTCCGATCCAGCTCTCTGCTATAGCCTGGGAAAGCAGTGAAAGATGGCCCAAGTCCTTGAGCCCCTGCACCCGCGTGGGAGACCCAGAGGAAGCTCCTGGCTTCTGGTTTCGGATCAGCACAGCTCTGGCCGTTGTGGCCAATTGGGGAGAGAACCAGCAGATGGAAGACCTCTCTCTCTCTCTCTCTCTAACTCTGACTTTCGAACAAATAAATAAATCTTAAAAAAAGAGAATGATAAAGTGAACTGTATAGAAAATTCAAGAGTATCAATTCATTGTCGAAATGAGTTCAACAGCATTGCTACGTATAAGGTCAACACAGACTGATCAATATCAATTCCATAGACTAGAAATCAACAAGCAAAAGCCACATTTACAACAGCTACAAAAATTACACAGTAACTAAGAAAAAGTCTAGCCGGCGCCGTGGCTCAACAGGCTAATCCTCCGCCTTGCGGCGCCGGCACACCGGGTTCTAGTCCCGGTCGGGGCGCCGGATTCTGTCCCGGTTGCCCCTCTTCCAGGCCAGCCCTCTGCTGTGGCCCGGGAGTGCAGTGGAGGATGGCCCAGGTGCTTGGGCCCTGCACCCCATGGGGAGACCAGGAAAAGCACCTGGCTCCTGGCTCCTGCCATCGGACGAGCGCGGTGCCGTCTGCGGCGGCCATTGGAGGGTGAACCAACGGTGACGGAAGACCTTTCTCTCTGTCTCTCTCTCTCACTGTCCACTCTGCCTGTCAAAAAAAAAAAAAGAAAAGAAAAAGTCTAACAAAAAATAACCCAGGGACTGGCACGGTGCTGTAGTGGGTTAAGCCACTGGTTGTGATGCCAGCATCCCATACAGGCACCAGCCCAAGTCCTGCTGCTCCACTTCTGATCCAGCTCCCTGCTATGGCCTGGGAAAGCAATGGGGGATGGCCCAAGTGCTTGGACCTCTGCACCCGCGTGGGAGACCTTGGTGGAGCTCCAGGCTCCTGGCTTCAGCCTGGATCAGTGCTGGCTGTTGCTGCCATTTGGGGAATGAACCAGTGGATGGAAAATTTCTCTCTTCTGCTCTGTAACTCTTTCAAAAAAAGTAAATAAATCTTTAAAAAACATACATAACTGATATGTCAGACCAAACTATAAACTTCAATGAAGGATGTTAAAAAGACCTATGGAGAAACATATTTATAAATAGGGGGACTTCACATCATAAAGATACCAGTGTTCCCCAAATTAACCTATCCTGGGTAATTACAATAAAACTTACAGGACATGTGAAACCTGACGAAAATGACTTTAAAATATCATATGAAAAGGGGCTGGCGCCATGGCGCAGTAGCTTAATCCTCTGCCTGCAGCACCGGCATCCCATATGGATGCTGGTTCACACCCTGTCTGCTCCACTTCTGATCCAGCTCTCCGCTGTGGCCCGGGAGGGCAGTGGAGGATGGCCCAAGTGCTTGGGCCCTGCACCCCATGGGAGACCTGGATAAGCACCTGGCTCCTGCCTTGGGATCAGCGTGCAGGCTGCAGCGCACTGGCCGCGGCAGCCATTGGAGGGTGAACCAACGGCAAAGGAAGACCTTTCTCTCTCTGTGCACTCTCAAAAAATAACAAAAAAGGACCGGCCCAGCAGTGACCCCTCACTCAGTACCACCCTGGGATGCAGTCCTGTGCAATGTTAGCTTCAGCCTGCTCCTAAAGGCTCATAGGTGAGATGATCGAGTGGATGGTGGCACCAGGCCAAACCCTTCCGAGCAGAACCCCAACCCCAAACTCTCTGAGCAAGTCAAAAACCATGACAAGCTTGTCACCTGTGGGAGCCCCCCACCACCTGGAGGGCTGTGATCCAGGGACATATGCCTGGATTCCACACCAAGGCACCAGACTCAGGACTGCACAACTACCCATCACAGGTCGAGCATGCCGGGTCCCTTGTGTCGGGAGGAAGCCTCCGGCCCAGAGCACTCTCCCTTCAAAGCTTCCAGGGGTCTACTCTAGTTTCCTCATCTGTAAACCCAGAGGCTCCAGAAGCCTTCCCTCTCACAGCAGATGTGCACAGCCAAGTGGTAGAATGGCAAACTTTATTGAGCCCGTCACCCCTAGTTCTCTTTCTCCTGTACAGTCTTGGTTCCACGGAGACGCCCAGTCCTGCGGGCAGCGATGAGACCCACTTTGCGACCAGCAGGGGCATCCCTGCGGATAGTAGAGGGTTTGCCTATATGCTGGTGGTTGCCACCTCCAAAAGGATGTTCCACAGGCTGCAGGCAAAAGACAGTGTTAGCAGAGGTGGCTTCACCTGGGAGCCCATACAACCCACCACCCAGCGCCTCCCACTGTGAACAGCCCCCCAGAAAGGACGTGTCCACCCCAGCCCTGTAACCCCCACCCAACCTTATTTCTGGGCTACTTACATTCATGGCCACACCCCGCACACGTGGCCAGCAGTTCCTCTTTGCCTTATATTTGTGGTAGGCACGGCCAGCCTTCAAAATGGGCTTGTCAATGCGGCCACCTCCAGCCACCACACCTGTTGGGGAAACCGGGCACTTCAGGGGTGTTATCACACGCTTCCCGGCACCACAGGGCCCAAGTCACTGAGAGCACCCCCCCCACCGGCTGGGTCCTGCCAGTCCTCGCACCCCACCCCCAGCCCTGTGCTAACCTTACATACATGCCAGTAAGGACCTACAGCACGGCCAAAGCAAAGGCCCCACCCCCCAGCTCCAGGAGCTCCTTGCACCTTCTGAGTTCTTAAGGGAGCCAAGGCCCTCACCCACACCACCTAGGACACTAGGACACTGATCTAAAGTCTGCAGAGGGGTCACAGCAGGTAAAGCTGCCACATGTTATGCCAGCATCCCATATGGACACCAGTTTGAGTCCCAGCCGCTCTTCTTCCAATCCAGCTCCCTGCAAACTTGCCTGGGAAAGCAACAAAGAATGGCCCTAGTGCTTGAGCCCCGTGCCCACATGGAAAACCCAGAAGCTCCTGGCTTCCAACTGGCCCAGCTGCAGCCATTGCGGCCACTTGGGGAGCAAACCTGTGGACGGAAGATCTTTCTCCAACTCTACCTTTCAAATAGAAAAATTTAAAGGAAAAAAAAAAAAAAACCAAGCAAAAATGTTTCAGAGAAAGGGCCAGCATTGCAGTGCAGCACATGAAGCCGCCACTTGTGACACCAGCATAGCATGAGTGCAGGTTCCAGCCTGGACTACTGCAATTCCAATCTCGCTCCCTGCTAATGTGCCTGGGAAAGCAGAAGATGCTCCTACCACAGACGTGGGAGACCTGCATGGAGTTCCAGACCCCTGGCTTCAGCCTGGACCAGCCAGTTGGGGAGTGAACCAGCAGACGTAGATCTGTCTGTCCCCCCTTCTCTGTAATTCTACCTTTTAAATAAATTGTTCATTTTACAAGCACCTGCGCAGGCCTAAGTGTTGCCAAACAATGAACAAACCTGTACTCGTGCTTTTACACTCATTAAGCGTCTTCAACTAAGTCAGAAACCTGACCTTGTCACCATTATCTTACCAGAAAAAAAATAACTGTTAGACCCATGGAATGGAGTCACACAACCATCTGCCAAATTCTAGGTAACTTGGTCCCAACCTCATTCAACCCCCGTGGGCAGTAAAACAGACGCTGTCCTGCCCACTTCACAGCGGTGGCCACCTGGCAGTGGGCTGCGGGCTCAGCGTGCACTCACCGACCACAGCTCTGTTGGCAGAAGAGATGACTTTCTTGGAGCCCGAGGGCAGCTTCACGCGGGTCTTCTTGGTCTCGGGGTTGTGGGAGATGACGGTGGCGTAGTTCCCGGACGCCCGGGCCAACTTGCCTCGGTCCCCAGGCTTCTCCTCCAGACAACACACGATCGTCCCCTCGGGCATGGTGCCCACGGGGAGGACATTGCCGATGTTGAGCTGGGCTGCACGGGAGCAGGTGCCCGGCGGTCAGCGCAGCCCCGGGCAGCGCCCCCGCGCCCGCCCCGTCCCAAGGGAGGGCTCACCCTTCTTGCCGCAGTACACGAACTGGCCCGTGTGGATGCCCTCGGCGGCGATGAACAGCTCCGTCCGCTTCTTAAACCGGTACGGATCCCGGAAGACCACCTTGGCGAGGGGCGCACCGCGCCCCGGGTCGTGGATGATGTCCTGCGGGCCGGAGCGGCGTAAGTGCGGAGTGCGGCCAGGGCGCCCGGAGCCCCGCGCCCCGCGGCCGGCCCTCCTACCTTCACGATACCCTTGATGTAGCCGTGCCGCTCGGCGAAGTCCACGGCGCGCAGGCGAGCGGCGCCCTTGCGGTGCTTCACGTGCGCGCGGAACACGGAGCCCGCTCCCTTCCTCTGCCCACGGATCACACGGCCCATGGTGACGCGGCTGCGGGAGTTTCAAAGTCAGTGCCCAGCCGGTCCGGCACCCCCCATCCCGGCTTCAGGACCCCTACCCCCCGAGCCCGAGCACGCCAGCGCGTTCTCCGGAGAGGCGGCCGGCACCCCGGGAGGGCCCCCAAGGGACAGATGGCGGCGGATGGCGACCAGGCCGGACCCCTCACACAACCTACCTCTCCACAAGCGCGGCCAGAAGAGGAAGCTCGCCGCCGCGCACCGCCTTATCTTCCGGGGCGGGGCCAGAGCCGTAACAGCTTCCGGGCGCAGTGCACACTGGGACTTGAAGTCCCTCCTGGTCTCCGCGCCGCGGAGGGCTCTGCGCAGGCGCACTAGGGAGGCCTACCAGGCAGTGCGTGCGTGTGGACACCCGGCCCGGAGCTGTGGAGGCGGCGCCCTGAGCCTGAGGGATTCATCTAGGGTTTCACCAGGCCACGCGCGGCGGGTCCGGGGCTCCAGGCTTACCGGGGCAGGGTCCTCGGCGTAAGGTGGGGGAGCTGGAGGCCCACACGGGAACGCCGTGGTTTCCGAGCGGGAAGACGGGTACAGACGTCCACCTCCCGCCAGGACGGCTGCTCCTAGACCGTGTCCACGCGTGGGTCGGCCCACGCGTGGGCCGGGAGGTCCTGGTCTCCGGGGGCGGCGGGGTAACAGGGGTCACGGTTAGGATGCGGGGACCCCTGGGGAAGCGGGTGGCGTCTTCCCGCCCCCACCCCTCACCTCCCCTCCGCGGCTCGCAGCAGGTGAAGCGGGGGCCCTGGGCGAGGAGGACGCGGGGCGGTCGGGGATGCACGTAGAGAGGGTCGGGAAGGGCAGACCCGACCGGCCCTGCCTGCTGTGTGCGCTGATGTGCGGGGCGCCCGGTATGTGAGGGGGAGGGCAGCTCCCCGGGGGCCAGAGGCCTGCAGTCAGGTAGAACCCTCCGTGGGCGGAGACAAAGATGACACCACGAGAGGAAAGGGTACCGAGGGGAAAGGGTACCGTGTGGCCACCTGCTGAGCTCCCCCTGCCCCCCCCAAGGCGTCACCACGCCACCGCCCTGATTAACCTCAGGCTCATCACAGTCGGTGACTGCGACCTCCCCCAAAATCGCCACGACAGATCTGAACAGGCCCCCAATGCAGCAAGCTTCCGTCTTCTCCATGGGACGCCCCTCCCCACCCCGGGGATACCGCAGCCCACCGCAGCAGCGTCAAGGTACAGCTGTGGGGCCTTTACTTCCACTTAGAATAAGGCTTGCTTGTTTGCTTACTAAAAACTTAACTCCAGTGTGTCCCAGCACCAAGAACCTGGACACCCATTTTCTGGTAACACATGAGGCCCAGGGGAGGGGCAGGGACTGAAGGTCCTCCAGGCAGGACTGGGTCTCCAGAGGCAGGGGAGAGGGTCTGGGTCAGCCCTGGGCAGGGGTATATGGGACTGAGGAGGTGGCAGGCTGGCACACAGGCTGGGATGAGCCCAAGACAGTCCTGAGGGACTTTGGAGTGAGGGTGCCCTGGCAGTAACTGCTAAGGCCCTAGGTGCAGCCTTCTGCAAGACTAGCAAGACAGAGCGGAGCCCTGGCCACACCCCACCCACGAGACCCCAGCTCAGCTCTGTGCTGCCAATGTTGATGTCCACCTGAGGCCCTGGGCCACCTAGGGATGGCAGCCACTCGGGATGGGGGTCTCCTCGCCTTTGCCGCCAGGATCAGATGCCTCACAGGGGCTCCTGCTTTGTGCTGGCGGCCTGGACACACCCTCTGCAGTCACCTTCTCCCTGCCTGTTAGAATTTACTTTTAGATTATTTGTGTCTTCCCTTTTAAAGACGCTCTTGAAAAGCTTCCCGTCACGTGTGTCACCAGCATCAGGTACCCTCCTTCGGGCGGTGGTGGCACAGTCACAGGGCCCTGCGGTGTGCCCACGGTGGTGTGGGATCATTAGGGGCAACCCCTGCCTGACGCTGGTGCAAGTCCTTCCCCAGTGCCCGTGGTCAGCCCTGCAGGCCAGGCCTGCCTAACTCAGCCTCTCCTAACTCTGAAGCTGTCCAACTTTTAGAGTTTCCTTGGGGCTGATGCTGTGGCGAAATAGGTTAATCTTCCCACCTGCAGTGCCGCCATCCCATATGGGTGCCCGTTCTAATCCTGGTGGCTTCTCTTCCGATCCAGCTCTCTGCTTTGGCCTGGGAAAGCAGTGGAGGATGGCCCAAGTGCTTGGGCCCCTGCACCCATGTGGGAGGACCCAGAGGAAGCCTCGGTCTCCTGGCTCTGGATCAGCCCAGCTCCGGCCATTGTGGCTTTTTAAGTTTTATTTCAAAGAGAAAGAGGGACACAGAGAGAGAGAGAGGTCTTCTGTCTGCTGGTTCACTCCCCAAATGCACGCAGCAGCCAGGGCTATGGGAGCTTGGAACTCCATCCAGGACCCCAAGGACAACCTCCCAGGCCTGTGAGCGAATAGCTGGGTCAGGAATGTAGAGGAGCCAGAACTTGCTTTCAGGAAGCAGCTAAAAGGGCTGAGGCTTCCGTCCCTGCACTACCACGTGGTTTCACTGCTACAGAGTCGCCACTCAGGGGTCTTTCCAGGCATTTCACAAACCCACACCAAGCACCTGCTGTGGACCAGACTCTCCCGTGCCCTGGGGTGGGGGAGGTGGAAGGGGCAGAGTGTTGAGGACAACAGTAAAACAAGGGGTGGGAATAAGAAGCTCCCTGGATGGGAGGGGAGGCAGCAGTGAGTGGTGTGGTGATGTCTCCTCCCCCATATCTTGGATCTGGAGAGCTCTACCTGAAGGGGAGGGGCCTCAGCCTGGGCTCCTCCTGGTGCTCCTTGTCCTTCTAAGGGCCCCACCCCCAGCAGCACCCTGGGATGGCAATCCCGGGCAAATGAGTGCCCCTCTGAGCCTGCCTGTTGCCCCTAAGGACTGCCTAGCACCTGGCTCCACTGCTCAGCCCTGAGCACCTCAGGGAGCCTCAGGTGCGCCTGATCCATAGTGGCCTCACCTGCTGGCCGACTGCTTCCTGCGGTTGTGTCCCTGAGCTCCTAGGATCACAGGCTTCTAGCCTGGTGTGAGTAGTCAGTCCCTCTCTCCGGACACTGCCTCCTGCTGGTGTTGGGAGCTGAGAGCCAAGGCACAAGACAGCTCACCCCCAGTCTACCTGCAGGGCTCCTTCCGCAAATCCCTCATGACCCTGGAGAGGGTGAGGCCGGGTTGGGGACCCCCTCCCCCCAGCTGTACCTGCTCCCTCAGGGAATGTTGGGGGGCCGTCTTGTGCTGGGTCCTAGTGACCCAGCAGTGACCATCTCAGAGCCATGCTGACCACCTGAATGTTGCTAATGTGGCCTCCCCACCTGAGGCCTCAGTCATGCAGAGCATGTGGCTGCAGGAGGCTGTGGTGGTCAAGGACAGAGACCAGCAGGTGCCCTGCATGGACGTGACGCTGGAAAACCACGGGAGACTGGCTGCGCTGGGTGGGTGCGTCTCCATTCAGTGCTGGGGCTGTGTGAGGCTGAGACAGCCCCGCCTCACCCTCTGAGCCCCAGGCAGTGGCTCCTTTCCTAGTGTCCTGTGATGGTTTGGGGAGGAGGGATGGAGGCTCCCTGGGGGTCCTCCCCTCCTGTTGAGCATCTGAGGCCAAACCCTGGCTTTCCTGGGGCAAAGTCTCCCAGATCCCCACAGATAGCCAGCTGCTCCCCATGAGCATTCCTGACATACTACATCCTGGGCCTCCACCAGGCCCTGCTGCTCTCTGGTGTGTGTGCCACTTTTCCTTCCTGCCAAGCCAGCACTGATCTCCCTCTTGCAGCAGGGAGAGGGAGCCAGGGGCCTTGATTCTGCAAGTGAGGAGGACAGAGGGGCCACGGCTGGCCCCTGCACAGGTGAGCGTGCCGCCCAGGGTGGGGCAGGCTGCCATCATACGATAGGGTGCGTCGTTGCCTCCATCATCCTGACTTGGGCTACCTGCAGCTCTGTGTAGGCCTGGGGCCTGGCCTGGACTCGCATGGCGGGCAGGATGGAGCTCCTCACAGCAGGGCCAAGTTTCTCACTGACACCTTGCCTGTGGGTCCAGGTCACCCAGGAGCAACGCAGGTGCAGCATCAAGGATCAATCCGTGTGTACTGTGGATCGGGTACCACAGCCAAGCGGAGACGCACTGCTCAGGTCACTGAGGTAGGGAGCTTAAAAACCAGGGCTCAGGTGGGAAAGCAGAACAGAAGAAAGGAAACGAGGGAGGAAGGTGAGAAGGGCTGACTCCCCAGGGGCCAGGGCCAGGCTGTGAGAGACAGCGGATGCCAACCCTGGGTGCTTTGCCTTTCCTGCTTCCCCACGTCCCATGTGCCAGGGACAGGGCTGCAGGTAGCGAGGAGGCCCGGCAGGCGTGTGCTGGGTGAGGGTGAGGGTGTAGCAGGAATGGCTACAGTGGTCAAGGCCCAGGCTGGGACTCAGGTGACCTGCAGGCTCCCTCAATGTTCTAAGTGAGGGGCGCTCCTGGCCGCCTCTTGAGGGTCCCAGGCCAGGCTAAGTGTGGCCGCAGGGACAGACCCAGTCTCACCGGGCCCATCTGCAGAGAGGTCTCACTGTGGAAACCTCCCCACATGCCTCCCGAAGCCTCTGTGGAGAAGGCCCTTGGGGGCCCACAGGCCATAAAGAAGTCCTAGAGACCCCACCACTCCCCCAGAACACTCATAGGCTCTCCAGAATGAGTCAGCCCAGAGCCCAGCTGAGGGCCCAACTCCTTTAAAAAAAATAAAAATTTACTTGAGAGAGTTACAGACAGAGAGAAGGAGAGACAGAGAGAGAGGTTTTCCATCCACTGGTTCACTCCCCAACTTGCCGCAATGACCAAAGCTGGGCCAGGCAGGAGCCAGGAGCTTCCTCCAGGTCTCCCACACGGGTGCAGGGGCCCAATGACTTCTACCATCTTCTACTGCTTTCCCAGACTATAGCAGGGAGCTGGATCAGAAATGAATCATCCAGGACTTGAACTGACACCTGTATGAGATGCCAGCATTGCAGGCAAAGACTTAGGCCACTATGCCACAGCACCAGCCCCTGTATTTTTAATTGCATGCTTTTCCCCAAAATATAAACTTATTTTTGGAGTATTTGGAAAATGCAGAAACTTGTAAAAGTTTGCCCCAGCATAGGCGTTGTGTTGAAGCCGGTTGAACTGTTACTTGGGACACGCACATCCCATATGCAAGCACCAGTTCAAGTCCCAGCTGCTACTGGAGCAGCAGATAATGGCTCAAATAGTTAATTCCCTGGCACCCATGTGGGAGACCTGGATGGAGTTCCTGACTCCTGGGATAGGCTCAGCCCAGCCCCGCCTTTTGTGGTCATCTGGGGAGGGAACCAGTGGATAGAAGGTTTCTCTCTTCCCCCCTCATCCTCTCTCCCTCTGTGTCACTCTCCCTTTCAAACAAATCTTAAGAGAAGCCCCTGTCCCACATATGGTTCCAGCTCCTGATTTTGGTTTCTCGGTACTGCAGACCTGGGAGGTGGTAGTGATGGCACAGTTAGTGTGGTTCCTGCCACTCATGGGGGGAGGGAAAAAACCAGCTCTCACTCACTCTCTCCCTTTTCCTCTCTCTGTATGTCTTTTTGCCTCTCAAATAAATGTTTGTTTTTATAGATTTATTTATTAGTTTGGAAAGTATTATACAGAGAATCAAGGAGAGAGAGAGATGTGTCCCATCTGCCTGTTCACTCCCCAGGTGGCCACTACAGCCAGTGCCAGCACAGGCCAAAGCCAAGAACCAGTAGCTCCATCTGGGTCTCTCGTGTGGGTGCAGGGGCCCAAGAACTAAGACCATCCTCTGCTGCTTTCCCAGGCCATAGCAGGGTGCTGGATCAGAGGTGGAGCAACAGGGACACAAATAGGTACCCACATGGGATGCCAGCACCGCAGGCGGTGGCTTTACCTGCCATACCACAATGCTGGCCCCACAAATTTTTTAGAAGTTTTTATATTGTTCACTTCACTGTCCAGAGACAGTTGCTATTTATATTTTTGTATTTGTTCATAGTCTCTAAGGCATGCATACAGATGATTTACAGGGGCCAGTGATGTGGCATAGAGGGTAAAGCTGCTGCCTGCAGTGTCGGCAACCCATAGGGGCATGGGTTGAAGTCCCAGCTGTTTCACTTCCGATCCAGCTGTCTGCTATGATCTGAGAAAGCAGTGGAAGATGGCCCAAGTACTTGGCCCCCCACACCCACGTGGGAGACCTGGAAGAAGCTCCTGGCTCTTGGCTTCAGATCAGCACAACTCTAGCCATTGCAGCCATCTGGGGAGTGAACCAGCGGATGGAAGACCCGTCTCTCTTTCTCTCTCTCTCTCTCTCTCTCTCTCTCTCTCTCTCTCTCTCTCTCTCTTTCTCTCCCTCCCCCTCCCTCCCTCTCAAATAAATAAATCTTTTTTTAAAAAGTCAGATGATTTATAGAATTCAGTTTGCACTTATCTTAGAATTTGCACCTACTCAACAGACAGCAACCCCTTGTACCTCCGCCACTCTGTGTGAATAATGGTTTATTTAGCAGTTCCATTACTGTCACTTTTTTTTTTTAAAGAAAACATTTTCATAGTAATAGCTGGCTCTACACGCTCAGGTCCATGATAACTTCCTTGGGGTCGGAGGCAGGCTTGCTTGCTTGCTTTCAGATTTTATTTATTTATTTGAGAGACAGAGTTAAAAAGAGAGGGAGAGACAGAGAGAAAGGTCTTCCAGGGGCTGTTTCACTCCCCAGATGGCCGCAACAGCTGGAGCTGGGCCTATCCAAAGCCAGGAGCCAGGAGCTTCTTCCAGATCTCCCACATGAGTGCAGAGGCCCAAGGACTTGGGCCATCTTCTGCTGCTTCCCCAGGCCTTAGCAGAGAGCTGGATCGGAAATGGAACACTGGGACATGAACCGGCCCTCATATAGGATGCTGGCGCCACAGGCAGAGGCTTAACCTGCTACAGCACAGCCCCGGCCCTGGGAGGCAGACTTTACACAGCAAGAATGCTAGGTATGGGGAGGGACATTTTAACCATTTCATTAAACATGAAAAATATCACTCTTGTTTTAACTTTTAAAATTTCTTCTTTTTTGCCTTTTGGTGGGTAAATTTTGAATAAAGGGGACACGGCCCCTGCTTTCCTAGGGCTTCTAGTCCATAAACAATGGTAAATAGGGGCCAGCATTGTGGCACAGTGGGAGAAGCTGCTGCTTGTGCTGGTTCGAGTCACGATCCAGCTCCGTGCTAATGCACCTGGGAAAGCAGCAGAAGAACCAAAGCGCTTGGGCGCCTGCCCTCCACTTGGGAGACCCAGATGGGGTTCTCTTTATTTTATTTTGCAATTTCTAAAAGATTTATTTTATTTATTTGAAAAGCATAGATATACAGAGAGAGGGAGAGAGCTCTTCATCTGCTGGTTTACTCCCTAAGTTGCCTCAATGGCCAGCACTGGGCCAAGCCAAAGCCAGGAGCCAGGAGCTTTTTCCAGGTCTCCCGTGTGGGTACAGAGGCCCAAGGGCTTGGGCCATTCTCCGCTGCTTTCCAAGGGGCATTGGCAGGGAGCTGAATCGAAGTGGAGTAACAGGGACTCCAACTGGCACCCATGTGGGATGTCAGCACTGCAGGCAGCAGCTTAAACTGCTACGCCACAGTGCTAGCCCCCAAATGGAGTTCTTGACCCCTGGCTTCAACCTGGCTCAGCCCTGTCTGTTGGAGACATTAGGAAGGGAGGATCTCTTTCTCTCTCTTTCAGTCACTCTGACTTTCAAATAAATAAAAACTTTAAAAGGATAAATAAAATGTACATTAATATGAGATTACTTCAAAAAGGTTCTCGGGAAATGGAATTAGGACAAGTTTATTTTGGTGCAAAAAATCAAAATCTATGCATAGCCTTTGTTTTTAATTTGAGGGGCAGAAAGAGATCTCTGGGGGCAGTGTTGTGGTATGGTGGGTTAAGCATCCCATACGGGTGCAGGTTCACATCCTGGCTGCTCCACTCCCGAAGCAGCTTCCTTCTAACGCACCCAGAAAAAGTACTGGAAGATGCCCAAGTGCTTGGGCCCCTGCACCCGCGTGGGAGACCCAGCTTCTGGCTCCTGGCTTCAGCCCAGTGCTGACCGTTGTAGCCACTTGGAGAGTGAACCAGCATGTGGAAAATATCTTTCTCTCTGACTCTGCATTTCAAATAAATAAATAAATCTTAAAAAGAGGGAGAGACACACAGAGAGAGAGAGAGAGAGGAACTCCCACGCACTAGTGCATCCCCCAAATGTCCGTGGCAGCCAGAGGCATGAGGCATGGGGCAAATCCAGTCATCGCCTGCACTAGCAGGAAGCCGGGCTGAGGGGCTGCCGGGGCCTTCTAGCGGCGTCTCAAGTCTTCCCGCACAGTCCTCCGCGGACTACACTTCCCGAAGACCCCTCCCACACATGGACTTCAACCGTCTCGGCCTGGTAGAGTGGTTACTACCCAGCACTAACGGAATGAAGTCCTGCTCGGGCTACAAATGGCAGATGGCGGAAGTCAGTTTCAGGGGACCACCGACCCTTTTTCCAAGCAGACACAGGAAGTTGACGAGTCGCTCGCTGCTGAGGCGGGGCCAGGACCGAGGGCGGGGCTGGTAAGGAGGCGTGGTTAGGAAGGAGGCGGAGTCAGGGCTGCGGGCGGGGCCAGGACGGAGGCGTGGCCATGGGTCAGTGGCGGGGCCGGGGACCGAGGGCGGGCCGGGCCGAAATCTGGACCGCACCTGGCCGCGTTCTTCCCGGTGTGGGCCAAGGGCACGCGCAGGTGTGGGCCGCTGGTGGCAGACGAGACAGGGGCTCCAGCTCGAGCACCTTCCGCTGTGGCCACCCCGGTAGGGCCGCCGATCGAAGCTCCCGTCGCGCTGAGCACCTGCAGAGCTTCTCCCAGGTGGGCATCCGGGTCGGAGGCAGGTTCTGGCCGAACGACTCCAGGAGGCCTCGCTCCCGTGGGGAGCCAGCGACACGCAGCTATTCCCATTGCGGCTCCCGCTGCTGCCCCGGAGTCTTGCGGCGGCCCAGGGAGGCCCTGGTGCGTCCACATCCCCGCCCCGCCCTTGCTCAGAGTGACCGCTGGCTCACGAAGGCCTGAGCTTGCAAAGCAGGGTCTCAACCTGGAGAGTGGGGAGGGAGGGGACAAAGCCAGCGGCTAGCGGACACTGGGGCAGCCGACAGGGCAGGGGGCCCAGCAGGGCAAAGGCAGAAGGTACCGTCCACCACCTCCACCTTCCCCGGGCTCAGGCAGAGGCCCAAGGGAAGGGGTGTTTGGGGAGAGAGAATGCAGGTCCAGGGGCCTTGGGTGTTGGAGAGAGTCTGGGAGCAGGGCTAAGACCAGGTGGGCCTCGCAATCTGGACCCGCCCCCAGGCAGAGAAGCCTGCTTGGCAGGGTGACCAAGGGGCTCTACCCAGGAGGCACAGCTGTGTATCCCCCACCAATTCCTGATGGCCATCAGAGAGAACTCACACTCCAGGGCCCAGGCCAAGTGTGCCACAGGGTGCAGGGACCCCTGGAATAGAGTTTGCTTTTTCCTCTACCTCCATCCCAAAGTAGGGGCCGAGCTCAAAGCTGTGGAGCTCCCTTTGCTCTCAGTGTATCCACCCCAAGGAGGCGAAACGCTGTGGGGCCACCAAACTCTGGGCCCCGACCGCTGTCCATGCGGAGGTGTCCTGGCAGTGTGCCAGCTCCAGCAGGTGCAAAGACACCAGCATCGCAGGAACACAGCTCTGATGGAGTGCCCCCAAGTCTGAGGACCAGGACACACAGGTGAACTGGGTGCAAAGTGCCCTGGACGCCTGGGCTCAGAGGCAGCCTGCTCTGGCGGCCAGGACCTCAGGCCTCTCTCCCTGCTCCAAGGCTGCACCTCAGCTGTTGGCTGGGCTCCAGCTCTGGACTCCTGGCCCAGTTTTTCAAAGCACATGAAAGCTACTGGTTAGCCCCTTGTGGAAAACCAACTGTTTGGGCTGGAATCCCTCCCTAAGCATTTGACTTTGAGCAAATTCCTTAATGCTCTGTGCCTCTGTTCCTGACCTGAACAAGGGGTAGCAGCCTGCAGGGAGGTTTCCTACAGCCATGGAAACTGGCTCCATGCCTGCACACAGTTGGTGCTCATAAGTGCTGACTGTGGTCACCCTCATTGTTATTGCTGGGGGCCCCAGTGTCCTGCACTCGGGGGGGGGGTCACACGAGTCCCCTGGGATCCATGGGTCCAAGCCTGCCCTCTCCCTGGGGCCTCTCTCCAGCCTCTGCTATCCCAACCCATTCTCCCTAGGGGTCCTCCCCCCGCCACTGCTTCCCCTTCCCCAGAGATCCGCCAGCCCACTCCCTTGCCACCATCTGAGCAGACTGTAGCTGCACGGCCACCCTGACCGTCCAGTGACTCCAGTCCCGCACGCCTTGTCTCTGTGGCCCACATGGCACGGCTGCATCTGGCTCCTGGCCCTGGGTGCTGAGGAACCCAGTGGGACAGGAGCCCACAGCTCCCCTCCTGCTCTGTCTGAGCCCACCCTCACAGGCACCTCGAGCTCTGGACTGCCAGGTGGTCCTGGAAGTTCCCAGCCAGACTGCCCAGGTCGGGTGGGCAGCAGGTACAGAGGGCGTGGAGGAGGCCCTTTCTGCTGGTCCTTCCGTCCTCACAGAAGGGCCGCGGGTTCATCCAGCAGAGGTCGAGTAGCACACTGCTCCCTTTAGTGCAGCTGTCCTGTGAGAGGGAGGAACTGCTAACACTTTGGTAAAGCAAGTCAGGCAGTGTTCAGAGCCACAGCGGGGGGACCAAGGGTAGCGGGGCTACGACTGGGCAAGAGGCATCTACAACGAAGGGACAGAGTGTGCGATGTCCGTGCCCAGTGTCTAGCACCTTGCACGGCTGTCCCTGCCTGGTCCCAGACTCTGAGCAGGCGCTGGCTGAGCCCTAGACACGAGACGGTGCAGGGACAGGACGCAGGCCTCGAGGCTGGGTCAGCCCCCAGGGCAGCCCGCCGTGGGGCGCGAGCTGACCTTCGGTTTTCGAGGGTGTCACCCGGCGGGCCAGGGATTTGGGTCAGTGAGGGTCATTTGGGTCACTCTTCTCCATGTGCCCGCGGGTGGCGGGAGAGGCCAAGGATGCCCGGGCCAAGCCCCGCCCCTTCCACGGCCCCGCCTCAACGGGGCTCGGCCCCGCCCCATCCCCGGGGTCCTGGGAGGGAAGCCGGAAGCCACCGAGACGGTAGAGCCTCCGAGCGGCCCAGAAAGGCCGGAAGTGGCGGGGCAGACGCGGGCGCCGCGGTCCGTTTCCGGCGACGCCGCTCGCTGGCGAGCTCCGGGCGCTCTTCAGGGCGGGTGAGTCCGCGTGCCCCACGCGCCCCTCTGCCCGGGTTCCCGCTTCCAGGGGACTCCAGCGCCGCGCTGCCTGCACACGCTGCCTGCCGGCCCTTGCTCGGAGAGGCCTTGGGAACCTGGCTGGGACGGGGTCGCCCCGCGAAGCCGGCCACATGGCGGCCTCCCCGGTCAGGGGCCTGAGGCGAGCTCGCGCTGCCGGCTTCCCCGGGCCCTCTCCCTCGAGCAGCTCGAGAGCTGTGCCCTGGGCGGGGTAGGCGCTTCGTCTTCCTGGATCCTGGCTGCCGCGCAGGGCCTGCCCCGCTCCAAGGGGCCCTCCTACGGGGTCTCTGCCTGGGCCATCCTCCCTGTGCCGGAGGCACGGGGATTCCACACACTGTCCACTTTCAGGGCCAAACGCTGCCCCAGAAAGTCTGCTTCTTCCTTTCCCACCTCCAGGGAGAGTTCCTGGGGTCGGTCGTTCAATGGTGGACGGCCCAGCTCAGATTATGTCCCCGGGGCTGGTGCTGTCGGGCGACAGGCGTGACTGGATTTTGGAGTTCATGTCCTTGGAGGCAGAGGCGTCTGGGTCCACTCGCGTCCACTCTACAGTCCATCATTCTGGCCCGTCTCTAACCTCCAGTCTGTCCTGCCTCCACTTGCTGCCTGTGGACAGCCAGACTGGCGCGTTCGACCCCATTTCCTCACCCTGGCCTCTCACCCTGGCCTAGGGCCCTGAGGAAGTGACCGTTAACTAAATCAGAGCTTTCTAGCTTAAATGCATTCGTAGTTTTCTGTGCTTCAGCACCATCGTAATTATAATTGTGTGTGTGTGTGTGTGTGTGTGTGTGTGTGTGTTGTAACCAGGTGCACCACGCAGGCGGGGTCCTTCAGCCCTCACGGCCGCAGGCACCCTGCTCAGCTCAGCTGAGTGCCTGGCACACGGCACCCACTCCACAGGTGTTTGTGGAGTGACTCCTCTCACACACACGCACAGAAAGATGAAACCAGCTGGGGGGGGGGGCACATATTCCAGTGTGATGGCTGCTTGGGTCCATGCTTATTCTGCTGCGGAGCATCTGGGTTGGAAGGGGAGGAGCAGGGAGCACAGTGGCCCTTGATTAGCCTGGAAGTAGGGGCCTGCCAGCACCCCAACCTCTGACGCTTGCTTGCTTGCCAACAGGTCTCGGCGGGACTTGTGGATGCCCACCCACCCAGCCTCATGGTAGGAAGCCTGACTGCCTCCTTTCCCGCACATCCTGTGAAACCTCACCTCTTGCTTTGGGCATCAGCCCTGCCAGCTGGGCCTGGGCCCAGATCCTACATGGCCCTTGCCAGGTCCAGGCAAGCCCCCTTTGCTCCCTCCCCAAGGTAGTGAGCAAATTTGCACTCGGACCAGAGCCACCTGAGGCTCTTAAGGGGGGAGGGTTGTGAGATCACCATAGACCGGGTCCCTCTCCCCCAAACTACCCTGCCTCAGGATTTTACAGCCAGAAGAGCCCATCACCGTCTTGCCCAACTCCTCTTTGCACTTGCCTGAGACGTGCTGTGAGGTGGTGCCAGAATGGGGCTGGCACCCAGGGATCCCTGGGGTGCTGGTGTGTGTCCTTTCAGGAGGCGGTGACATTTGGCGATGTGGCTGTGCACTTCTCTCGGGAGGAGTGGCAGTGTCTGGACTCTGGCCAGAGGGCCCTCTACAGAGAGGTGATGCTGGAGAACCACAGCAGTGTGGCCGGACTAGGTGAGGCTGCACCTGGGGACCCCACCTTGTGTCGTCAGTCAGCACCCACTCAGGCAGGCCTCTGTCAGTGGTGGGAGATACGGAAGCTGAGTGCTCAGGCTGAACAGGGGCCCTGGATCTGTGAATGCCAGGCTGGCTCCAGGCGTTACACCTGTCACCTAATTCAGCCTCCAGGGGTAGACAGAATTCCAGAGCTAATAAAGCCTCTCTTTTCCTAAGCTATTACATTGTGAGAAGTAGAATCCAAACTTGAGGTGACTTCGACAAAAAGAGGAATTATTGCCTTGGGGAATCCAAGGAAATGGTTGTCAGCCAGAGCAAGGGGTGGCCGCAGTGCCCTCTTGGGGCTGTACAGATGCTGTCAGGGCATCCCCTCACCTGTCCTGTCCTGCCCCTGTCTTCCCATTCCTGCCTCCTCCAGAGGTGGCCACTCCAGCCTCTTGATCATCTTTGTGTCTTCCTAAGATGTGCTCTGTTGTTGCACTGCAGCTTTGGGAAGGGTGTGTGTGTGTGTGTGTGTGTGTGTGTGTGTGACTTCTTTTACCTGTAACCAAACTCTATTTCCATGGCCCCATGTCCTCTCCAGGACTACAGTACATGAGCTCCTGGACCCTCAGGAGGTTTCTGGTGTGGGGAGGGGCCATCGTTGGCGAATTGGCTGCTTTTCAGGATGCTGGACCAGGCCTGTGCTCTTTGGTCCTGGCTGGTCTAGCAAAGTCCGGAGCTTTCTGACGTTTTGTCAGTCAGGCCCAGAGCCCTGTCTGCATTCCTCCTGGGGTTGCTCTGCTTTATTGATTGAAGGTGTCGTTATTTCTCGTATTAGCTTCCATTGACCCTAAGATGCTGTACATTGTTAACACACTAAACACACCATTATTATCTGTAAATTATTTTAAGAAAGGCAGCATGCTGCTGGTTGTAGCATATTTTAAAAATTAAACTTATGTTTGATTTTAAATATTTATTTACTTGAAAGGTGGAGTTACAGAGAGAGAGAGAGAGATCTATTCACTAGTTGACTCTCCAAGCAGCTGCAATGGTCAGAACTGGTCCAAGCTGAGGCCAGGAACTAGGAGCTGCTTCTGTGTCTCCCACATGGGTGGCAGGGTCCCAAGCACTTAGCCATCTTCCACTGCTTTTCCCAGGCCATTAGCAGGGAGCCATATCGGAAGTGGAGTAGCCAGGATACAGACTGGCACCCAATGGGATGCCAGTGTTGCAGGTAGTGATCTAACCTGGTATGCCACAGCCCCAGCCCCAAAATTTATGCTCTTTAAAGAGCTCTGTAGGACTCGTTTGTACATGGTTTACCATAAGCCACTGAAATAGAAAGGAGAGGACACGTGGTGAATTGGCTAGGATATTCTTTTTTGCACATCCTGTAGTGAGTCAATCTGCGCTTCATGCGTGATGGTGGCCTGTGAGCCTGGCCCTTGAGAGCTGATGCACTCTCCTGCGCATGGGTGGGGTTTTCGTCCATCCAGCAAGGTTGACAGGAAGCTTTCTTGCTTGGCATGTGGCAGCCAGTGACAGACCACATGGCTGTGCTGTTGTGCTGCCCTTTCTCAGACGCTCTGCACACAGCTGCTGGTTTGCCAGTGACTGGCAGTCAGTCCTCCACCAGCAGTTGGCTTCTTGTAGAGATTTATTTATTTATTTGAAGGGCAGATTTACAGAGAGAGCTTCCATCCATGTGTTCTCTCCCTAAATGGTCACAACAGCTAGGGCTGGGCAAGACTGATGGCAGGAGCCTAGAACTGTATCCAGTCTCCCACATAGGGTGGCAAGCACCTAAGCACTTGGGCCATGTACTGCTTTCCTGGCACATTCGCAGGAATCTGGATAGGAAGTAGAGCAGCTGGGATCTGCAGTGACACTCATTTGGGATGCCAGCATCCCAGGAAGCAGACAGCTTAGCCCACTGTGCTGCAATGTTTGCTTGTTCAGTCTCAACTGCAGCATTTTCCACTTCTGCTTGTACAATAGCTCCTTGCTTCAGTGCCAAGTTCTAGGACAACGTTTTTGAGACAGAGTGAAGAACAGACTCAACATGTGTTGAGTGATGCTGGTGACAGCTGCAGAATGATGATCTGAGCATTGTGGGGCCGAGTTCATGTTTGTACATGGGACTGAGAACATGTGTATGCAGGCAGCGGTGGTGCCTGTGGCTGAGCTCACATGTGTACAGGCAGTTGTGGTATGTGACCAAATACACACGGCAAGGGCGGTGGTAGTGCATGTGCCTGTGTGTTCACGTTTACATGAGCGGTAGTGGCATATGACTGAGCACACTGGTGCTGGATACATTACTACCTGGTTGATGATATTAAGTTCAAGATGTGTCCAAAGTTAGAGATGGGGAAGTGTGTTATAAAGTCTGTCTTGGAATACTCCAGATACGGTAATACTACACAGGCTTTAGTGTGTTGTAAACATCTGTTCTGCTTCTCTTGCACTCCCGTCAAATTTTAGTTTAGTATTAAATTCTCCAGTTTTTGCCTATGAGTTGTGCCTTTGAAATTTATTTATTTATTTGTTTAATTTTAAAGATTTTGTTTATTTGGGAGGAAGAGTTACAGGCAGTGAGAGGGAGAGACAGAGAGAAAGGTCTTTGGTTCACTCCCCAGATGGCCGCAAAGGCCAGAGCTGCACCGATCTGAAGCTAGGAGCCAGGTGCTTCTTCCCAGTCTCCCATGTGGGTGCAGGGGCCCAAGCACTTGGGCCATCTTCTGCTTTCCCAGAGCTGGATTGGAAGAGGGGCAACCAGGACTAGAACTGGCACCCGTATGGGATGCTGGCGCCACAGGCGGAGGATTTACCTGCTGTGCCGTGGAGCCAGCCTCCCACCCCCTTTTTAAAGAATTATTTTATTTGGAAGAGTTACAGAGAGAGGTAGAGCCAGAGAGAGAGAGAGGTCTTCCATCTGCTGGTTCACTCCCCAAATGACCTCAACGGCCAGAGCTGAGATGATCTGAAGCCAGGAGCCTCTTCCAGGTCTCCCACACAGGTGCAGGGGCCCAAGGACTTGGGCCATCTTCCAGTGCTTTCCCAGGCCATAGCAGAGAGCGGGATCAAAAGAGAAATAGCTGAGACTGGAACCGGCGCCCATATGGGATGCCCGCGCTGTAGGCTGAGGCTTTAACCCACTGTGTCACAGCGCCAGCCCTGTGCCTTTGAAATTTTAAAATTTCTTTCCTACTCCCAGGCATTGAGGTAGGCAACATTTTCTCCTGTGGATTTTATAGTTTAATTTTCTCATTTGTGTCATGACCCTAGATTTCTGTTGGAGTTCAGTAAAAATCTTGTTTTATTTTTCGTCAAGAGACAGCTGTTTTACCAGCATCATCTACTGAGTAATCTGTCTCCTTCCTGTGAAATGTGTTTCTGAGCTCGGGTCCCCTCCCTGATTATTCTTGTGGGCCAGCTCTCTGCTTCTTTATTTGAATTAGTTGAGTGGGATTTTTCACTGGGCGTGGCTTGAATTTACAGAGAGCCTGGAAGGGGGAGCCCTTATCAGCTTTTTGGAGCCGTGATCTCTTGTGCATCTGAAGCTTCGGTTCTTGTTGTTTTGTGGATCTCTCTTGGGCTACTGTGCTTCAGCTGATAGCTGCAGTCGTCCACCAATGCTGCCAGCCTCGGAGGGCTCCATCGAGCTCCTTTGCTAGTTGGTGATTCTTCCCTGTTCTCCAGGAGGGGGCTCAGTGACTGAGAGTTCGTGCCCTCCCTACCATAGCCCTCACCTCTTTTTACCTTGGCAGTGGCCAGCCTGATGTTAAATAGGGCCCCCGAGGCTTGTTATGCTCTGTGCATCCACAGAAGCACATAGGGATTGACTGAGTTTTCTTTTTGATTAAATAAGAATTTCAAATTTTTGTTCCTTATTGATTGAGGTAATCACACAATTTTTAAAATTAGGGTAGTAAATTACAATTGGTATGTTTTGAGCACTCCTAGAATAAACCCTACCTAGTTTACAAATAATTGCCTAATTACCTTATTTACAAATAAGTTTTGAACTCTGCTGGCCAGTATTACATTTTGGATTTTTGTATCCCTGTTCATAAGCAATGATTTAGATATTTGTTTTTATTGTCTTTGTATAATTTTGACGTCTTTGACAAGCAGCATTTGGCATACAAATTCCATGAAATAAGCTGGGCAGGTTTTGCTGTCTTTTCAATTTCTGGAAGAATTTGTAGAGTCAGGGTCACTGTGTTGGTTGTGATTGGCTTTTGCCACAAGTCCGTAGTAGCCTTTTCACAAAACTGGCTTCTGTTTTGCTGATCTTTTTTGTGGGGTGGGGGCGGAGATGTTGTTGTATGTCTTTGTCATATGTCTGTTTTGTTGAATCCTATCCCACTTTTATTATTTTGTTCCTTTTGTTGGGGTTGGCTATGTTGTTTTGTTTACAACTTCTGGAGTTTAATAGTTATCCTCATTTGTGTTTTATTATCCTTGTTTCCAGTAAATATGTTTTAAAATTTTATCTTTGCATACTGCTTCTGCTATATTTTATGAATTTTGCCCATGATAAACATAGCTGCCATCTAGTAATCATTTGGTTTCCCCATGGCTGGTATCCCCCAGCTGCACTTGTGTGGTTAGTTTCATACCAGGTATACCTGGTTGGGTGCCTGTGGTGTGGTGGTGGTCTTTGCACTTCTATGACTCCCTTCACAGCTGGACACAGGTGCTTCCCTGTTGCTGGGGTCTTGTCTGCATCTGAGGGCTTGAGCTTGTAGGCTGCAGACCTGTGGGATCCCTGCCTCTCTGTGCCCAGAGACAGGAAGCTTCCAGAGCATGCCGGCCCTTGCAGCTCATGCTCGTCCCTGCACTAACTGGCAGCGAAGCAGGTTGCCAGGTGGGCACACACCAGGCTCCTCCAGAAGGGATCCTCTGCACTGGGACTCCGGGCTGGGAGACCTCTGGGTGAGGATTGCAACCTAGACTCTCTGACTTAAAATCTACTTTGCTTGCCTGTTTTCATTGGTTCTTTTTTTTTTTTTTTCTCTTGTTTTTTTAACCACCCCTACCTCTTTGGTGTCTCTGCTCTGCTGAGTGAAGTGCTGGCTTGTACTGAGGCTTCTTTCTATCTAGGGCACAGCTGTCCTGTCCTGTTCTTTGCAGAAGTTTTAGTGACTGGACCACATGGGAGTCCAGAGCCCTCAATAGCCACCCCCAGGAGCTGGACAGATGAGACAGAACAGGGTGCAGTGTACTGTGACGCACATATGCAGAGGCTCTGCTTGTGCTCCAGCCCCACTGCCCCTTACTGCTAGAAAGCAGGGGCTAAGGCACAGGCCTCCCAGCCATGCTCCCCGCATCTCATTTTCTGCCCCCCACATAGCAGGATTCCTGGTCTTCAAGCCTGAGCTGATCTCCCGGCTGGAGCAGGGACAGGAGCCATGGGTCCTTGACCTGCAGGGAGCGGAGAAGACAGAGGCATCAAGGAGCCCCGAGACAGGTGAGGCTTGGGCCCTGCTGCAGAGATACTCTGGGGTGAGGAGGACCCACACATGCCGCCTCTGATGAGGAAGCTGGGGCAAGTCCACACGGCCGGGCTGTGCTGCCTGGGCACTGAGGGGGAGTGGGAGGGACCAACCCGCAGAAAAGCAAGGACACATCATCCTACATCTGTTCAACTTCTGCTACCAATACTTTTGTTAAGCAGGCATACAAATCTGTAGATCCAGATAAAGCAATACAGTTGGCTCTCAGCAACCTCTCCTCCTTGCATTGGTTCTCTTCCAGAAGTTGGGGCCTGGAAGACCCCAGCCTGTCTGGTCAGCTTCTAGGGTTGCAGTAGACTCTTGTGACCACTTCACCACAAACCAAGTGGCTGAAACAGCAGACAGTTGCTATCTCACAGCGGTGGGAGCCAGAGGCTGAAATCGGGGTGTCTGTAGGGACTCTGCATGAGGGCTCTCAGGAAGGACCCTTCCTTGCCTCTCCCAGCATATCATGTTTTCTGGAAGTCTTGGCCATTCCTTGGCTTATAGACATGGCACTCGTAGTCTCTGCTCTATATTCATAAATGCCTCCTTCCTGTGTGTGTCCAGGTAGAAGTCAGCCCCGGGGCCCCGTCGTGCCTGGTTACCTCTGCAACAACCCTGTTTCCCAGTGAGCTGCATCATGGTGTGTAGAGTCTGGGTAGAAGTGCTCAGTCAGCCCCAGCAAGCGCAGGCTGCTGCCCTAGGGTTAGCTCCCTCTGGGCACCTGTTGCCCCTGCTCAGCCTGCTTTATAGCTATGCTGCTCCTTTTAGTGAGGCACCAGGGTTTGTGTGCATCTCATCAGCAGGAAGGAAATTCACCTTCTGTCACTGTTGTGTCCTCACAGTTGTGCCCCTCACAGTGGGCCTGTCTTCACAGATGCCTGTTCTCCTAAGGCCAGCTGGAGGCAGGAGGTACAGTGCAGAATTGTAGCTTTCTCTTCGGTACATACATCCCCAGGCCACTTGGAAGGACCCAGAGAGATTCTTTTATTTATTTTTTTATTTTTTAAGATTTATTTTATTTATTTGAAAGAGTTACAGAGAGAAGGAAAGACAGAGAGAGAGGTCTTCCATTCGTTGGTTCACTCCTCAAATGGTGCAGGGGCCTGAGCTGAGCCAGTCCGAAGCCAGGCACTTCTTCCAGGTCTTCCATGTGGGTACAGGGGCCCAAGGACTTGGGCCATCCTCTGCTGCATTTACAGGGAGTTGCATTGGAACAGTTGGAACTCTTAATGGGTACCCATATGGAACGCTGGTGCTGCAATCTGGGGCTTTAGCCCACTGTGCCACAGCACTGTCTGCCAGAGGGATCCTTTTAAACACAGGTATATTTTCTCTCTTATTATAATGAGATCCCTGAGGCCAGGTACTTTGTGGGGAAAAAAAAAAAGAGGTTGCTTTGGCTCAGAGTTGTGGAGATTGAAATTCCAAGGTCAGTGGCCCCATTTGTTTGGCCTCTTGACAAGGACCTCACAGTGGATGGTGTCACAACAGGAGTGTGTGTGAGAATGGAGGTGAGAGAGACTGGGGTCTCAAAAAACTCTTTTATTAAAGATTTTATTTATTTATTTGAGAGGTAGAGTCACAGAGGGAGAGACAGAGAAAGGTCTTCCATCAGCTGGTTCACTCCTCAGATGGCTGCAATGGTCGGAGCTGGGCCCATCCGAAGCAAGGAGCCAGGAGCTTCTCCCGGATCTCCCATGCGGGTACAGGGGCCCAAGCACTTAGGCCATCTTCTAATGCTTTCCCAGGCTAAAGCAGAGAGCTGGATCGGAACTCCAACTGCTGCCAGCACCACAGATGGAGGCTTAACCCACTATGCCACAGCTCTGGCCCCCACAAGAACTAATTCTTTTTTTTTTTTTTTTTTTTTTACAGGCAGAGTGAACAGTGAGAGAGAGAGACAGAGAGAAAGGTCTTCCTTTTGCCGTTGGTTCACCCTCCAATGGCCGCCGCGGTCGGCGCACTGCGGCCGGCGCACCGCGCTCGTCCGATGGCAGGAGCCAGGAGCCAGGTGCTTTTCCTGGTCTCCCCATGGGGTGCAGGGCCCAAGCACCTGGGCCATCCTCCACTGCACTCCCGGGCCACAGCAGAGGGCTGGCCTGGAAGAGGGGCAACCGGGACAGAATCCGGTGCCCCGACCGGGACTAGAACCCGGTGTGCCGGCGCCGCAAGGCGGAGGATTAGCCTGTTGAGCCACGGCGCCGGCCAAGAACTAATTCTTTCCAAGTGTAGCACCTCCAGTGACCTAGGGTCCTCCTCCTAGGTCTGCCTCTGAACATCATAATTGGACCAAGTTTCTGCTGTTAGTCCTTGGAGTTCACACTCTTGAATGAGTCTGGGGAGACATTGTGTTTGAAACTTCACTCAAACATATTCTGTGCATTGCAGCAGGAGGGAGAGCTGTGTTGCTTTGAGGAGGGTCATCAGGAGCCCTTGGCCATAGCCCCAGCCTCCTTGGTTCTACTGACCCACCACTTCACATTATGCTCTTCCTGTCCAGAGTCTTCCAGATCCCCTTTGAGTAGGGACAGAGCCATCCAGGGGATCAGTTAAAACCTAACCACCATTAAAATATTTCCAGGGTGGAGGGGAGATTTTATTTTAAAGGCAGAATTAGAGAGGGAGGGGGGGCGCAGATCTTCCATCACTCCCCCAAATGGCTGCAACCACGACTGGGCAAGGCCAAAGCCAGGGGCTTCATCCGGGTCTCCCATGTCGGTGCAGGGGCCCAAGCATTTGCCCATCTTCCACTACTTTCCCAGGCACATTAGCAGGGAGCTAGATTGAAAGTGGAGTAGCCGGGACTTGAACCGGTGCACATATAGGATGTTGGTGTTGCAGGCAGCGGCTTTACCCACTACGCCACAATGCTGGCTTCTTGTTAATTTTTTTCATCTAATTTAATTAAATTAATTAATTAATTAATTAATTAATTTTTTTTGACAGGCAGAGTGGACAGTGAGAGAGAGAGAGACAGACAGAAAGGTCTTCCTTTTGCCGCTGGTTCACCCTCCAATGGCCGCAGTGGCCGGCGCGCTGCGGCCGGCGCACCGCGCTGATCCGAAGGCAGGAGCCAGGTGCTTTTCCTGGTCTCCCCATGGGGTGCAGGGCCCAAGCACCTGGGCCATCCTCCACTGCACTCCCGGGCCACAGCAGAGGGCTGGCCTGGAAGAGGGGCAACCGGGACAGAATCCGGCGCCCCGACCGGGACTAGAACCTGGTGTGCCGGCGCCGCAAGGCGGAGGATTAGCCTGTTGAGCCACGGCGCCGGCTTAATTTATTTATTGACAGGCATAGTTAGAGAGAGAGACAGAGAGAAAGGTCTTCCTTCCATTGGTTCACCCCCAAAATGGCTGCTACGGCTGGTGCACTGCACTGATCCGAAGCCAAGAGCCAGGTTCTTCCTCCTGGTCTCCCATGCGGGTGCAGAACCCAAGCACTTGGGCCATCCTCCACTGCCTTCCCGGGCCACAGCAGAGAGCTGGACTGGAAGAGGAGCAACCGGGACAGAATCTGGCGTCCCAAGCGGGACTAGAACCTGGGGTGCCGGCGCTGCAGGCGGAGGATTAACCAAGTGAGCTGTGGCACCGGCCTGTTTATTTTTTTAAAGATTTATTTTATTTATTTGAAAAGGCAGAGTTACGAAGAGATAAAGAGAAAGATCTTCCTTCTGCTGATTCACTCCCCAAATGGCCAGGCAGAATCCAGGAACCTGGAACTCCGTCCAGGTCCCTCAAGTAACCAGTGCTTCTCCCAGAATAGTGGCAGGAAATCCAGTGGTAGGAAATGCAAGCACAGCCAACTGCTTTGTGGCACCCTCATTCTTTGCTCACTAGTGGCCTTGACTGCAAGCTCCTAGCCACAGTGCACAGCAGGAGGCCCTGAGCAGTGTCCAGCATGGCAGCCAGGACCACACCATGCTCTGTCCTGGCTCTCCTCGGGGGCCTCCACCTTGGAGGCAGAGACAGCAGAGAGCAGTACATGCAGTGTGTTTCATTGTCCTGCTTTCTCAGCCCCACAACAGAGAGGGGCTTGGGAGGCCAAGCAAGCCCTGTAGGAGAAACAGATGCGCCATGGTTGTGCGCTTGTGCAGGTGAGGGCCAGGCCTGGAGTTGCCAGTGTCTTCTTTTTACTTGGCACATCCTTGCTGCACAGTAAAGTTGAAAGGTCTGCGCTTGGGGCACAGACTTGAGCTGCTTCCTGACTCTCATGGCCTTGGTGGCTTCCCCTCTGAGCTGTGGATGCAGATGCTGCTGAACTCACTGGGCTGTGGAAGAGTGATTGCGGAACCATTCTTGCTTGTACATAGAAGAGGCTCAGGAGATGGTAGCTCCTTCCTTGCTGCAGAGCTGATAAGATCCTTCACAAATTACTAGGAGCTCAAGATACCACCAGTCATCAGGAGTTGGCAGGAAATGAGAGGCTGGCTGGCTGAAAGTCCAGAGGGAGTGGGGCTTGCTGGCAAGAAGCCAAGAGAGTGAGGATGGTGAAGAGGAAGGGAAGGACATCCTGTCCCAGCATGTGGCACTGGGAGAGCAGGCGTAACTGTTGTATTTCAGCAAGGCTGTCAGGAATTCCAGGGGGTGACAGGTTTCTAAAGTTCAGCTTACAGAACACAAAAGGAAACATCGGAGTCTAAGCTGTTCATGTTGTTGGGTCCTGTTTCAGTCCCTGTCTCACTAGGCTAATCCTCCGCCTGCGGCACCGGCACCCCAGGTTCTAGTCCCGGTTGGGGCGCCAGATTCTGTCCCGGTTGCTCCTCTTCCAGTCCAGCTCTCTGCTGTGGCCCGGGAAGGCAGTGGAAGATGGCCCAAGTGCTTGGGCTCTGCACCTGCATGGGAGATCAGGAGGAAGCACCTGGCTCTTGGCTTCTGATGGGTGCAGCACACCGGCCGTAGCAGCCATTTTGGGGATGAACCAACAGAAAAGGAAGACCTTTCTCTCCGTCTCTGTCTAACTCTGCCTGTCAGGAAAAAAAAAAAAAAAAAAAGGAAAGGCTGAAACTGGGGCTGTGGGGTAGAATCTGGTTAGTTGTAACTGACTATGGTCATGACCATGGTTAATGAGAAGTCTGGACCCAGAAGAGGTGTTGTATTCTCTGGGATTTCAGAGTTTGGATTCTGGAAGGAAGCCTGCGTTTATTTGGAGATCCAAGGGAAAGAAGATGTCAGAAAGACCTCTTGGAGGTGAGTGGACTCCTCCAGAAATGTGCAGCCGCAGGGAAGAAGTCAGTGTGGGCCAGTGGGTGTGGCCACTTAAAGCCTAGGGACCAGCAGGGTGTGCCTTGGTGGGAGTGGCTTAGACACAGCTGGAGGCAGCGGAGAAGTCTAGGGTCCTGCTCGAAGAACAGCCTCAGGGAGTAGCTGCGAATAGTCTGCTGAGAGCCCCAGGAAGCTCTCAGCTGCTCTTCAGCCTCAGGCTGACGCATTCCTGCCATTCAGTTCAGACTCCTGCTGCTCTCAGCCTGGTCCCACCCTCTGAGGCTCTGCCTGGTCTCGTTTTACTTCTCATGGACTCTGCCTTGCCCCAGAGCCCCGCAGGATGGCCCTTTCTGCTCTTGGGGTGTGTAGCTCTTGGCGCTCTGCCCAGTACACTACAAGTACTTCATCACTGATTGTGTGAATTAAACCAAACTTGGAGAAGTATCATGGCTGTCACACAGTTGGAGTGTGCTGTAGTGCTCACTGCAGCCTGTCTTGGGAAGTGATGGCCTCCCCATGGTCACTGTCGTCTCTCTGAGCACAGGACCTAAGAAGCATTTTTATTTTCTGCTTGTTTCAGATTCTAGGAAGAGGACTGACTATGAGCAGGCCTGTGGGAGCACAGTCACTCCAAAACCAGAATCCGGCGTAACAATGGTCAGAGCTCTCCCACAGGGTTTTCCTCGAGGTCTTGGTTATGGAGACACTTGTGATTCTGAGGTCTGGTCAGAGAGTCATCCGCGCAGCCTTGGGCTGAGAGTGAGGAGCTCCCTCATCCAGAAAAACTGTCCAAGCAAGGGCTCTGAGGCTCCTGAGACCCTCACCACAGACGCTGCCCAGGGATGTAAGGAGCTGGTGGGCAGTGGCCTGGATTGTCAGCCTGGCAACAGTCAGAGAGAGAGAGCAGAAGGAGCATTGCAGAGATGCGAAGCATGTGGCAGAGGATTCGGGCACACCCCAGACGCTGCTCTGCCCTGGGAAGTCAACATGCAGAAGAAACCCATCAGGTGTCAGGAGTGCCAGGAGACGCTCCCTGCCTGCCTGCAGGGAAAGCATCCAAGTGGCTGCCGTGGAGAGAAGCCATATGGGTGTGAGGAATGTGGGAAAGTCTTCAGGCTGTGCTCGCAGCTTAATCAGCATCAGAGAATCCACACTGGAGAGAAACCGTTTAAATGCATTGAGTGTGGAAAAGCCTTCCGACTGAGCTCAAAACTTATTCAGCATCAAAGAATTCATACAGGAGAGAAGCCCTACAGGTGTGAGGAGTGTGGAAAAGCCTTTGGTCAGAGCTCAAGCCTCATCCACCATCAGAGGATTCACACAGGAGAGAGGCCCTTTGGTTGTCCTGAGTGTGGGAAAGCCTTCAGTCAGCAGTCACAGCTGGTCAGACACCAGAGAACTCACACCGGAGAGAGGCCCTACCAGTGCAAGGAGTGTGGGAAGGCCTTCAGCCAGAGCTCAACTCTGGCTCAGCATCAGAGGATGCACACTGGGGAGAAATCTCAAATCCCAAGGACTTCAGATAGTCCAAGCCCAGTTACACATCAGAGAATTCACTCTGTGGAGAAGCCGTTTAAGTGTGATGAGTGTGGGAAAGCCTTTAGATGGATCTCTCGCCTTAGTCAGCATCAGCTGATCCACACTGGAGAGAAACCTTATAAATGCAACAAGTGTACGAAAGCCTTTGGTTGTAGCTCACGGCTTATTCGCCATCAGAGAACTCACACTGGAGAAAAGCCATTTAAGTGTGACGAGTGTGGAAAAGGCTTTGTCCAGGGCTCACACCTCATTCAGCATCAGCGAATCCACACTGGAGAGAAACCTTATGTTTGTAATGACTGTGGCAAAGCCTTCAGCCAGAGCTCCAGCCTCATTTACCATCAGAGGATCCATAAGGGAGAGAAGCCCTATGAATGCCTCCAGTGTGGAAAAGCCTTCAGTATGAGCACACAACTCACAATACATCAGAGGGTTCACACTGGAGAGAGACCCTATAAATGCAACGAATGTGGAAAAGCCTTCAGTCAGAACTCCACCCTCTTCCAACACCAGATCATTCACGCAGGAGTGAAGCCCTATGAGTGTAGTGAGTGTGGGAAAGCCTTCAGCCGAAGCTCCTATCTCATTGAACACCAGAGAATACACACAAGAGCCCAGTGGTACTATGAATACGGGAACACACTGGAAGGGTCCACTTTTGTGAGCCGTAAGAAAGTTAACACTGTGAAGAAACTGCATCAGTGTGATGACTGTGAGAAAATATTCCGGTGGCGTTCACACCTGATTATACATCAAAGAATTCACACTGGGGAGAAACCCTACAAGTGCAATGACTGTGGCAAAGCTTTTAATCGGAGCTCGAGGCTTACTCAGCATCAGAAAATCCACGTGGGATAAGCCATTTGCCTGTATAAATGTGAATAAAACTACAGCCTTAACTTACGGTTTTATATGAGATCCTTTGTACTGACAGTTTAGAGTATCAGGAGCGATTCAGAATTGCACTGTTGAGAAAGAGTATTGACCTTCATGCAAACTGTTAATTTGCTGGAATGTCTGATGCTAACTAACCCATTGGATGAAGCCCATGTCTCCAACCTGGTGCCACCTGTAGTTCTGAGTCTCTGGGGGACACCCCAAGGCCCTGCAGCCGAGGGGGAAGTGTGTGAAAGGCCCTGTGAGCCCTGCAGCGCTGAGTGAGTTAATAGTTCCGCAGGATGTTTTCCTCAGAGGCTGCCCAGGCTGCCTCCCACAGTAGGAAACATGTGGCTCATGTCAGAGGATGTCTAGGATCCCTCCCTAACCCGTACGCCCTCCACCTACTCTTTCCAGAAGAGCAGCCCAGGGAAGGGGCAGGCTGGGGAAGTGCCACCATTGCCACTGGAGTCAGAGACACCTGAGGCCCAGGGCCTGTTTGCTTATCTGAAAACATGAAGTTGTAGGGTAACTGGAAGAATGTGTGTATGGGAGCACAGCACACTGTGCCTGGCAGAGAGTAGTACTGTGGGTGACTTCACGTGCCTCCCCCCCCCCCCCCCCCGTGTACGTGGTCCAGTCCCAACCCCACCTGCCTGCCTGTGCCTGCCCCCAGTGCTTTCCTGGTCATGCGAGGCTGCTCTGGCTAATCTGACAGGCTCGAGTCGTACCCACCTGACACTGTCCTGGAGCATGTAAGGCCATCATCCCCAAGCTCTGCTTTGCAGGTGAGACCTACAGTGCTGGCCTTGGCCCTGTTCCTGGTGTCCTGGTCTTTAGCTGTAGACTATGCCAGTGGACAGTAGTCATCAGGACTCATGTGAGACCTGCTGGTCTTTGATGTCTGCCGATTAGTTACAGTACAGTATTTGAGCCAGAAAGACTCATCCCCAATGGAGAGAAACTTCATGGTGTTGTCCGTAGGCAAGTATGTAACCAGAGGGAGCTATGGCCCAGGCACTTCATGAATCTCCAGTTGAAGCAAGTACAGGCCCGTGTTGGCCAGGAGCTCTCACTGTTGGTGTCTGTTGGGCACAGTAGAGTTCAGGATGGTTGTGCCCATAAGAATGTGTCTTCACAGCCTACAGGTGGGGATCAGACCCCACAACTGCACCCAGGCTCTCCACTCTAGGGACAAAGAACCACCACCTCGTCTCCACCTACAGCAATCTCATAGGTGTGAGATCTGCACCCACTGCAGTAGCTTTTATCTCATCCTTTCAGCCACCCACCATTCAGAGCTTTCTCTGAAGGGGTCAGTGGAAGAGTTACAGGGACGCCGCAGAGGTGATGTCCCAGCCTCAACCTTTGAGGGCTGCTGTGGAGCGGGAGGTGGTTCGGCAAGTCATGGGCTCAGACAGTCATCTCCACATCTAGGACGGTGTCAGACGTCTCCTCTAGTGGGCTGCAAAGTAAAGCTTTAGGCTGTGTGGGTTACCCAGTGACAGGACCAGAGTGTTCTCGGTCTACGGCCTCAATAAGGCCATTTTGGTCCCTACTAGCTGCTCCTGGTCACTTCCTGGCTAATGGTCAGGGGGAGAAGTGGTCGATTATATGGAGTTCTGGAACTTCCAGGCTCTGTTCTGCTTGCCTTTTTCCCACTGCAACCGACCAAGAAGGGCAGGGCCTGACGTTTGATACGGTTTTCAGCTCCTGACAGCCCTAAAATGGGCTGGCAAACTTGGGGCCTTGCTGCATGTGTTGTGTGGTCCAAGAACTGAGGGTGTTTTCTGTATTTCTCAATGACTGGGGGCAGGGGGAAGGACGACAAAAACAAAGACAACAAAACACCATTTTGTGACATTTTAAAATTCCACTAAAACCTCAGAGCAAGGTTTTGGTGGAGCAAAGCCATGCCAATTTGCGGTCCGGGCCTCTGCTGCGGCACCAGCCCTCCACACTGCCTGCTTCATGTTGAGCTCAGAAGCTTCATGCCCTCCAGCTGGGGGGGGGGGGGGGATTCTTATTCCTCTCAGGGGTTTGTTCTCCTAAATCCGCCAACATGACTGAGAGCAAAGCCGTGTGGTCGATTCTGTGAAGTCGGTCTGGACCAGAATGGGACGAGGAGTTCTCCGGCTGCATCTGCGTGAAAGAGGTGTGACGTGTGTGTGCCGTGAGCCCGGGGTGTGACTGCACATCATTCAGTCCTGCGCGGGCTTTGTTTCAGACCTCAGTAGAATGAACACTCAGAGTGAGGCTTTCTCACAGGCACTGTGAGGTAGTGCAGTTTGGTGTATTCTGTTCTTTCAAGTTCCGTGTCTCAGCTCCAATCAATATATCAGTGAACTCAAAGAATTTTCAGAAGTGTATTTCAGAGGAACTTCAAAAAGATTTGGATTTCTAGTTCAGTTAATAAACCTGTAACTTTGGCTTGAAATTGCTTTTGTTTTCAAATTTAGACTAACATTCGACTTATGACATTGAGTTGGACCAATTTTGTGCTCTCTGGAAGCTTCGTAAATGAACAGTGAAAGGCAGGGCCTGGCTGGCTTGTGTATCCCCATTTCCCAGTGTGGGTGGCTCACATCAGGTCCCCAGAGATGGCTGCTGAGTGAATGATGCACTTGGAGCATCCATGCATCTGGATCAGGACACAGAAGAAAAACTCCAGCAAAGTTTCCACAGGAGACTGACCTAACAAAGCCAGTGGCCAGCGTCCTCTCTGCAAGGCCTTGTGTAAGCCCTGGGGACCAAGATGGAGAGGGCCACAGGGCCTGCGATGTGGCACAGTGGGTTGAGCTGTTGCCTGCAATGCTGGCATCCAATATGAGCACCAGTTCAAGTCCTGGCTGCTCCACTTCCCTGATAATGCGCTCGGGAAAGCTGCAGATGATGGCCTAGGTACTTGGGCCCCTGCACCCGTGTAGGAGACCTGGAGTTCCAGACTCCTGGCTTCGGCCTGGCCCAGCCCCAGCTGTTCTGGCCATTTGGGAAGTGAACCAGTGCATGGAAGCTAGCGCTAATTCTGCCTTTCAAATAAATAAATCTGGAGTGTGTGTGTTGGGGCGGGGTGGACAAGGGACAAGGCCAGTTGCCCTGGCATCTCAGGCCTGGTCAGGGAGACTGCACATAGAGGAGGATGGGGAGGCCTCCCAGCCACAGCATCAATACCACCTCAGCCAGGCAGGATCAGGGCAGTCACCAGCTATATGCACCTGCCACCTCTTACTGTTTGGCCACGGAGCTAAGAATGGTTTTTAATTGGTTGAAAACAGTTTGTGGCACATGACACTAAATGTCACCATTCATGAAGTAACTGTTGGTGGGACACTTAGATAAAGTAAGTTAGAGGCAGTGGGTGAAAGGGGTGGCCCCTGGGCCTCCAGGTCTGCTCCACAGCTAGGAGGATCCAGTTCAGCTGGGTCCTGTCAGCTTCCACTGGATCCTGCTTGTGCCATCCCCTGCTCTCTGGCACTGGGGCTGTCCAGCTGCAGGAGCCCTGATGGGCATGTTAGTTTGGTTTGCACTTTTCCTGTGTGTGTCTTGGACACCACACAACACCTGTATCTGCCCGGTCCTTTGAGACATGTTCATGGCCATTTGGGAAGTGAACCAGCTCATGGAAGCTAGCGTGCACTCCCTCTAATTCTGTCTTTCAAATAAATGAATGGGGGTGTGGTGGAAAAGATGGACAAGGGACAAGGGCAGCTGTCCTGGAGTCTACAACAGAGCGAACTGGAACAAACTCAGAATTTCCAACCCCAGAGATACCAAAAGCTCAACCTAAGGACTGAAGGCAGCTCGGGAAGCAGAGGGGCCAGGCCAGCAAGTCCAAGCAGGACCAGGTCTCCTGAGGAAGGAGGGGAAGGGACTTCTGTGGTCCCGGCTGATGGCAGAAAGGCACACACATTGCCTTCTGTGGTGGGCTGGTGAGTCCAGGACCTGGAACCCAGCAAGGTGGAGATGAGCACGTGCCCTCGAGGGAGCCTGGGCCGCTTCCAGAACCTACTGACCCCTCCCAGTTCCTCAGGGTGGAGTCGAGGGAGGAGGAGGACATGCTGGCTAGAATAGGAAACACTAAGAACAGCGCTGGAGCATCCAGAAGTGAGGGGCAGTCTCTACAGCCAGCGGGCAGACACCCCTGCTGACCCCCGGGATGACACATGCAACTCAGCTTGCCCCTCTGTGAAGTGGAATGACAGCCTTTACTTGTGAGGTCTGTGCAAGCTTGGGGTAACTTCCACGTGACAGCTCTGTTCTTCCCAGGGACAGGTGGTGGCCCTGTGCCCACATACATCTCAGCTCTGCCTTTCCAGAATCCATATTTACACTGTGTATCTGTGTCTTCATGGATTACCATGAGTGAGCGCTGCTCATGTAGCTTCTAAGGATGACCCTCAGCTCTAAGGGCTACAGACATCGTGGAACAGTGGGTGAAGCCACCCCTCGGGACACCCACACCCCGTATCAGAGTCCAGTGTGAGTCCCAGCTGCTCCTCTTCTGATCCAGCTCTCTGCTATGGCCTGGGAAAGCACTGGGAAGTCCTTAGGCCCCTGCACCTACATGGGAGACCGGGAGAAGCTCCTGGCTCCTGGCCTCAGAGGAGCCAGCTTCATGTGTTGTGGCCATTTGGGGAGTGAACCAGTGGATGGAAGACATTTCTGTCTCTCCCTCTCTTTGTCTGTAATTCTACTTCTCAAGTAAATAAATAAAATCTTAAAAAAAAAAAAATGAGTTAACGCACAAGAAGTGCTCACAGGGGTGGCCAGACAGGAACTCAGTTAACACCTGAAGTTGCAATGCTGGGCTATGGCCTTTAAGGGGCGTTCAAGAGGCACCTAAAGAGAAATGGAAGGTTTTTTTTTTTTTTTTTTTTTTTTAGTAAAGATTTATTTATTTGAAAGTCAGAGTTACACAGAGAGAGGAGAGAGAGAGGTCTTCCATCCGATGGTTCACTCCTCAATTGGCTGCAACGGCCGGAGCTGAGCTGATCTGAAGCCAGGAGCCAGGAGCTTCTCCCAGGTCTCCCACATGGGTGCAGGGGTTCAAGGACTTGCATCATCTTCCACTGCTTTCCCAGGCCACAGCAGAGAGCTGGATGGGAAGTGGAGCAGCCGGGTCTCTTTAGGCCAGGGCATCAACCCGCTGGCACCACAGCACTGGCCCCCGAGATGGAAGGTTTAAAAAACCTTGAAAATGTTGACACTGCCTTGTTCCTACTTCTAAACAGTCTGAATATAGAAAATGTGCTGACCACTAACATCACTGTGATTCGTAGTAGTTAAAAAAGAAAACACACAGAAGCCCACTAATATAAGGAGTGGCTAGTGGTCTTGATGGTAGTTTTACAACCATTGAACAGCAGTGTCACACAGAAAGTTCAACGAACGGAGCTGTGCTAATACATGAAGACACACAGACTCACAACAGAAGCATCGAATCTGTAAAGAGCTACTGGTGAGGTATAACAGGTAAAGCCGCTGCCTGCGATGCCAGCTTCCCACATAGGCATCAGTTCATGTACTGGCTGTTCTACTTCTGATCCAGCTCCCTGCTAATGGCCTGGGAAAAGCAGTGGAAGATGTCCCAAGTGTTTAGGCCCCTGCCCACCCACATGGGAGACCCAGGTGAAGCTCCCAGCTCCTGACCTCAGACTAGGCCAGTGCTGGCCATTGTGGCCGTCTTGGGAGTGAACCAGTGGATGAAAGCACTCTCTGTCTCTCCCTCCCTCCAACTCTTCCAAATAAAAAAATAAATCTTATAAAGTCTGGAAAGAGGTCAGTGTTTTTTGGTGAGGGTGGGATACCTGCAACCTACACTGGAGCGCCTGGCGTCGAGTCCTGCCTCCATGTCCCATTCAGCTTCCTGCTAATGGCCTGGGAGGCAGCAGATGATGGTTCAAGACTTGGGTTCTGACCACCTGCTGGGAGACAGGGATGGAGTTGTTGCTTTGACCTGGCCCAGTCCGGGCTTCTATGGGTATTTGCGGAGCGAATCAGTAATGGAGATTTCTTTCCTCATCTTTTTTTTTTTTTTTTTTTTGGTCACTCTGCCTTTCAAATAAATACAATTTAAAAAAGATGTTTCATGGCTATATACAGGCAAAAGGACCCTTTTTAAAAAATATTTACTTGAAAGGCAGAGTTATGGAGGGGGAGGGAGAGGGAGAGGGAGAGGGGGAGAGAGAGAGAGGGAGAGAGAGTCTTCCATCCACTTGTTCACTCCTCAAATGGCCGCAACAACCGGAGCTGAGCC
Source organism: Sylvilagus floridanus (assembly GCA_949820135.1). Lineage (NCBI taxonomy): Eukaryota > Metazoa > Chordata > Mammalia > Lagomorpha > Leporidae > Sylvilagus > Sylvilagus floridanus. Next base: position 168,879,426 of record OX463241.1, on the reverse strand, counting down.
AATTCAAAACCAGGAGCCAGGAGCTTCTTCCAGGTCTCCCACGGGAGTGCAAGAGCCCAAAGACTTGGACCAACTTCTACTACTTCCCCAGGTCATAGCAGAGCCAGATAGGCAGTGGAGCAGCTGGGACTCAAACCAGCACCCACAGGGGATACCAGCACTGCAGGCAGTGGCTTTACCTGCTATGCCACAGCACTGGCCTCAAAAAGACTTTTTGATTGATTATCAGGGTGGGGCTATGGTGCAGCAGGCAACACTGTTGTCAAGTCCCAGTTATTCCACTTCCAATCCAGCTTCCTGCTCATGTGCCTGTGGTCCGTGGGTGATGGCCCAAGACATGGGTTCCTGCCCAAGAGATGGAGATCCCAGTTCCTGGCTTTGTCCTTGTCCAGCCCTGGCTGTCAGATACTTGGAGCGTGAACCAGTGGATCCAAGGTCTCTACCAACATCCCCACTCCTCTGCCACTGCCACTCTGCCTTTCAAATAAATAAATACAAATTGTTTTACCTGGAGGGGATGGGCGTGGGAGAAAGAATGAGGAGAATATCTTTATAGACCTGTCTATATGTTGAAATCTGTTAAAAACTAAAAAACAGCTAAAAATAAACAAGTTGGCATTGGAGTGGCCTTGTACATGTTAAACTATTGTAGGAATAAGAAGTCCGAGATGTTTATAATTTCAAGCAGGGAAATATATGGAAACTGGTATGTGAAGGCCTTTTACTGTTGCAGAAATAAATCTTCCAGTCTGGCACCGCGGCTCACTAGGCTAATCCTCCAGTTCCATTTGGGGCACCAGATTCTGTCCTGGTTGCTCCTCTTCCAGTCCAGCTCTCTGCTGTGGCCCGGGAGTGCAGTGGAGGATGGACCAAGTGCTTGGGCCCTGCACCCACACGGGAGATAAGGAGGAAGCACCTGGCCCCTGGCTTCAGATCAGTGTGGTGCGCCGGCCGCAGCCACCATTGGGGGGTGAACCAATGGAAAAAAGAAGACCTTTCTCTCTCTCTCTCTCTCTAACTCTGTCTGTCAAAATAAATAAATAAATCTTCCAGTGATCAAGGAAAAAAACCAATTTGCTTTTTCAGGTTCTTTCCAGGTAAATCAAATACACGGCCCCTAAGCACGGTTCGTGGTTGCTGTGGTGGAGAACACCCAGCAGAGCTGGGTCTCATTTTCCCCAGTGCCAGCAGGGGCAGCTGTGTACCCAGGGGCAGGCAGGGTCCAAGAACCACACTGAGGCTTGAAAGGCACCCGTGCACTCTGCAGCTGAGCCAGGGCTCGGCCCCATCCTTGAGCTCAGCTCTGAACCCCCAGCTCAGTCCGCAGTGGTCTTGCTGGGCAGCTGCCAACCCTCAACGGTGGCCTTCTTTCTGTACTCTTGGCGAGGGCCAATCAACCTGCAGACAGCCTGTGCTGGTAACGGGGCCTGGCACCAGCTGGGTTTCCAGGACAGACACCAAAGCCCATCTGCTGTTCTCAGAAGTTGCTGTGGCTCGGATCTGTTCACCTGGAGGCTTGTGAGCTGTTTCCTGGCAGAGAACAGCCCAGACCTGGACCAGGGTCTCCAGAGCCCACCTGAGGGATACTGCAGCAGGCGAAGCACCAAGGCCCTGGAGTTAGGCAGGAGGCTGCAGAGGCCATGCAGCTGCCCCTCTCCAGCCACCACCCCCCCGCCCCTCTGAGGGGCTCCCCTGCGCCCCTACACACTGTCCCCAGGCAGGTCACGCCCCTCCTCTGCTGACAACAGCAGCCTTGCTTCACTCAGAATTCAGCCACAGTCCTCACAAAGGCCTCCGGGCCCTGGCCACTGTGCCTCCCGCCTGTCCACAGCCACATGGGCCCCACACTGGCCAGCCTCCAGCAGCAGCTCTTACACGGCCGTTCCCTCTGTCCAAGTGAAGTCCCCTTGGGTCTGTCTGCTCCCTCACCTCCTTCGCGTCCTTGCTCAGACACCACACCCCCAAACGTGGCCACCCCACAACCACCTCCCCTGAAACCTGCATCCCTAGAATACCGCTTGCCAGCACCGACAAGCTGAGCGGCCCCCTTCCATGCTGTGTCATTTCTTCTCCTCCGAACCCACTGGTGTCAGCTCCACCTGGGCCAGGATCTGGGACAGAAGCGTGACCACCTCCAGACTGCAACGGAGGATTCACAAACGAGTACAAGCTGAGCCCGGATGTTATGTGGGGCCAGGCTAGCAACATCGTGGCATCTGCAGGGCCCTGACCTGACCACCCCAGCCATCCCCGGCAGCAAAGACCAATGGCCAGGGACAGGGGAGGGTGCAGTTTAGCGCCCACCTAGGGAACATGCTTTTAATGGCTGCTTTACTTCCAGATAAGACACAGCTGTCTTTTTCCATTAAACACAAAACTGCACAATGCCGTTGAGCTGCCTTTTGACACACTCTGTAGTCTGCCAAAGCTGAGCTGTGCGGCGAGGCCCGGCGAGGTTCAGTCCTGCAGCTTGCGCTCACACCTCTTCTCCAGCGCTGCCATCTCCTTCAGCGCCAGGGCCACACTGTATCGCAGCTCCTGGAACTTGGCCACGGGGACCTCGAACCGGTGTGCGGACCCATCAGAAAGACTCAGCTGCACCAGGACACTTGGCTGCAGAGAGCGGGCCAGCGCGCTGGTGGAGATCGCTACGTCCACCCGCCACCGGAAGTCGGTCACGTGGGGCAGCCAGGCCCCTTGCTGCCGGGCGACGGCGTTGAGGAGGGGCCGCTGGCTCCCGAACACCACGCTGGCCAAGTCCCCGACCAGGTCTTGGGGAATGCTGAGCTCCTGGAGCTGGTCCCTGAAGGAGTCAGGCTTCAGGCTGGCGGGCGGCAGCCGGAGGGCCTGCTGGAGCAGTGTGTGCATGCCCCCGAGCAGGGCGCCCAGCCGCTCCTCTGGCAGGTCGGTGCTGGCCCGGAGGCGCTGCACAGCCTCCCGGCAGTCCTCCCCCTGCAGGCTGCGGACCACAAGCTTCAGCAACCTCCTGAAAGTGCTCCTGTCCAGGTCTCCCAGGAGCCGGGCCATGGCTGCCACCTCCACAGGGGGCTGGGACCCCAGGAAACTGACTTGGCCAGGATACTGCAGGTACGGAGCTGCGGCCCCCAAGGCAGACATCACTGCCTCCTCCTCCGGGGTCAGCCGGCCCAGAGGGGAGGTCCCAGCTGCGGCTGCCTGGGGGCAGGGGAGAGACCAATGATTCTCAGGTCCTTGGGGCAGAATGAGGACCGATGGCGGTGTCCGAGTGAGCCACGGACGAGTCACCGTGACGTGTGCTAGGGACGTGGCCCCTGCAGGTCGCACAGGACTGGGGGTGGGGGGAGCACGAGTGAGCTCTCCTAATCAGCGGCGGTCGTGGGCGCACAGACGAGGCGGCCTCGGCATTCACCCTCGCTCCTCGGATCAGCGGGAGCCAACGTCTCGCCTTCCACACACGCTACCCGGGTCAGGAGCAGAGACCAGGCCGGGTGCTCGGAAGGCCGCGCCGCCTTCGCCAGCGGAAGGGGGTCGGACCCAGGCGCAGCGAGCCTGGCGCCGCTCGGCCGGGAACACCAGAGCACTCGCCAGCCGATCCCCGGAGGCTCGGCTCCCCCCAGAGCGGCCTGGGCGCGGGCTCGCCTTCGGCCACACTGCCCGAGAAGGCCAAGTCGGCCCCGCCGTGCGCCCCCGGACAGCCGGGATCCACTCTCGGCTGCCGCTCCACCCGCGGAGAAGCTGCCAGCACCCAGCCCCCGGCCCAGGGAGACCCCACAGCGCCCAGCGCAGCCCCGCCCGCGCGGCCCCACGAGCCTCCCGCACCTGGAACAAGCGGCCCACACGGCTCCACCGTAGGTCGAGGGCGCGGCGGCCGGAAGCTGGGCCTGGCTCCCGGAAGCGCCACTGCACTTCCCGGCCGCTCTAGGAATCCGGGAGGCCCCGCTCTCTGTGGTCCGCGGGCCCGGGGGGCGGAGCCGAAGCCGCGCCAGGCCCCGCCTCCGCCGTCCGAGTTGCCCGCGCTCCGGGCGTTCGGCGGCCTCCTGCGGCCAGGTCTTGGGTCGCTTTGTGTCCTAGGAAGCGACCCAGAAGTCGCGTGTTCTGTCCGTCTCTGAGGTGGCCGCTGAGCCTGGGCCACCTGCGCGCGTCCCCTCAGGCAGCGCAGGGGCCGTGGGCTGGCCCTGGGGCGGGGATGGGGGGGCAGCCTCCTGACCAGTGTGAACGGGATTAACGCCCACGTTAACTTGGAAAGCTGGTCGAAGAACGAAGTGTAGACCACTGGGGCGTGCTTGGGGACTGAACCGGGCGCCGCGTGCCCGGGCCCCGCTTAGGCGGCCCGGCTGTCTCCTTGGGCGGCCCTGCCCCCTGCCCAGGCTGGCCAGCAGTGAGCCGCCAGGGCGCCCGTCCTCTCAGACAGCTGACCCTCGGTTGACCGCCGGTGCCCAGCGCAGGCCTAGTCCAAAGCAGTGGCTTCAGTAAGCTTTAGTTAATGTCTTACTGTAGTTTAAAAGCTATTGCGATATGCCAAAGCCACTGACTCCTACACTTCTTTATTAAGGTTTTTTTGTTTAAGAGCGTTTTCGTCCTCTGGTTTGCTTCCCAGAGGCTCACAATAGTTAGGGCTGGGCCAGGTAGAAACCGGGAACCAGGAACGCCACCGGGGCCTCCACGTGCTGGCAGGAACCCGGGCACTCGGGCCTGCGTCTGCCTTCCCAGGTAGCAGGGAGCTGACCAGTAGCCAGGCTGCCAGGACTGCCGAGGCGGGTGCCGCCGCAACCCACTGCACCACACCATCCTGGCCCGAGCCGGCGCTTTAAATGAGTGTCATGTGTGGGGTGTGAACCTTGATACAGCTTTTTACAAAAACCTCGACAGAAAAGGGGAGACAACTCAGTTGACTAAATGAGCAAACAAGATGAGTAGACATTTCATCAGGGAACATAACATGGCTAATGAGTACACAAGATGTTCAGAACCGTTGGTTGTTAAAAAATGGAGACTGGGCCAGCGCCGCGGCTCACTAGGCTCCTCCACCTGCGGCGCGGGCACACCAGGTTCTAGTCCCGGTCGGGGCCTGGATTCTGTCCTGGTTGCCCCTCTTCCAGGCCAGCTCTCTGCTGTGGCCTGGGAGTGCATTGGAGGATGGCCCAAGTGGTTGGGCCCTGCACCCCATAGGAGACCAGGAGGAAGCACCTGGCTCCTGCCTTCGGATCAGCGCTGTGCGCTGGCTGCAGCGCACCAGCCGCGGCGGCCATTGGAGGGTGAACCAACGGCAAAAGGAAGACCTTTCTCTTTGTCTCTGTCTCTCTCTTACTGTCCACTCTGCCTGTCAAATAAAAAAAAGAGAGCCAGGAGCTTCTCCCGGGACTCCCCCCCGGATGCAGGAGCCCAAGGACTTGGGCCATCTTCTACTGCTTTCCCAGCCCATAGCAGAAAGCTGGATTGGAAGGAGCAGCCAGGACTCAAACCAGTGCCTATATGGGATGCTGGCAGTATGGGTTAGTACACATGGTGGCTTTACCCGCTATACCACAGCACCAGCCCTCCTCGCTATGTTTTAATCAGTGCTCCTCGCAACAGTGGCCTAGTAATTCCACCCCTTGTTACATGTCCAACAGCAAAGAAAACACGTTTAAGAGCCGGGGCTGTGATGTAGCAATACCGACATCCCATAACGGCAACCAGTTGGAGTCCTGGTTTTTCCTCTTCTGATCCAGCTCTTTGCTGTGGCCTGGGAAAGCAGAAGATGGCTCAAGTCCTTGGGCCCCTGCGCCCATGTTGGAGACCAGGAAGAAGCTCCAGTCTCCCAGCTTCGGCCTGGCCCAGTTGTGGCAAGTCTGGGTGACCCAGCAGATGGAAGACCTCTCTCTCTCTCTCTCTCTTTCTCTCTGCTTCTCTGCCCCTCTGTAACTCTGCCTTTCAAATAAATAAATAAATATTAATAAAAAAAGAAAACATGTTTGTACAAAGTCTTGTACAGAAATGTTCTTAGCAGCAAAAAATAGAAACAACCCAATATACATCAATTGGTAAATGTATAGCCATACAAGGGCACTTCAGAAGTTTGAGAAATAGAATTAAAAGATTTTTTTTATTTGACAGATCGAGTTAGACAGAGAGAGAGAGAGAGAGAGAGAGAGAGGTCTTCGTTCGGTTGGTTCACCTCCCAAATAGCTATACGGTCGGAACTACGCTGATCCGAAGCTAGGAGCCAGCTACTTCCTCCTGGTCTCCCACGCGGGTGCAGGTGCCCAAGCACTTGGGCCATCCTCCATTGCCTTCCCGGGCCACAGCAGAGAGTTGGACTGGAAGAGGAGCAACTGGGATTAGAACCCAGTGCCCATATGGGATGCTGGCGCCACAGGGGGAGGATTAGCCAAATGAGCCAAGGCTCCGGTCCCCAAAAGATAAAAAGTTTTAAGAAAGGGCCGGCGCCGTGGCTCAACAGGCTAATCCTCCGCCTTGCGGCGCCAGCACACCGGGTTCTAGTCCCGGTCAGGGCGCCGGATTCTGTCCCGGTTGCCCCTCTTCCAGGCCAGCCCTCTGCTGTGGCCCAGGAGTGCAGTGGAGGATGGCCCAAGTGCTTGGGCCCTGCACCCCATGGGAGACCAGGAAAAAGCACCTAGCACCTGGCTCCTGCCGTCAGATCAGCGCGGTGCGCCGGCCGCAGCGCGCTTTCCGCGGCAGCCATTGGAGGGTGAACCAACGGCAAAAGGAAGACCTTTCTCTCTGTCTCTCTCTCTCTGTCCACTCTGCCTGTCAAAAAAAAAAAAAAAGTTTTAAGAAGATTTACTTATTTATTTGAAAGGCAGAATTAGAGAGACAGAGGCAGAGAGAGATCTTCCATCCACTGGTTCACTCCCCAAATGGCCACAAGAATCGGAGCAGAGCGGACACGAAGCCAGGAGCTAGGTGCTTCTTCCAGGTCTCCCACGTGGGTGCAGGGGCCCAAGGACTTGAGCCATCTTCCACCGCTTTCCCAGGTGGATTAGCAGGGAGCTGGATTGGAAGTGAAGCAGCTGGGACTCGACTATTTTTTTTTTTTTTTTTTTGACAGGCAGAGTCGACAGTGAGAGAGAGAGACAGAGAGAAAGGTCTTCCTTTGCCGTTGGTTCACCCTCCAATGGCTGCCGCAGTCGGCGCGCTGCGGCCGGCGCACCGCGCTCATCCGATGGCAGGAGCCAGGCGCTAGGTGCTTTTTCCTGGTCTCCCATGGGGTGCAGGGCCCAAGCACCTGGGCCATCCTCCACTGCACTCCCGGGCCACAGCAGAGGGCTGGCCTGGAAGAGGGGCAACCGGGACAGAATCCGGCGCCCTGACCGGGACTAGAACCCGGTGTGCTGGCGCCGCAAGGTGGAGGATTAGCCTGTTGAGCCACGGCGCCGGCCTGGACTCGACTATTGCCCAGATGGATGCCAGCATTGCAGGTGGCGGCTTTACCGGCTATGCCATAGTGCTGGCCCAGCCTTGGATTCCAATTCTTTTGCATTAAAATTGATTTTTTAGGGTTTGTTTATTTATCTGAGGGGCAGAGTTACAGAGAGAGAATCTTTCATCTGCAGGTTCACTCCCCAGATGGCTGTAATGGCAAGAGCTGGGCTGATCTGAAGCCAGAATCCAGGAGCTGCTTCTGAATCTCCCTCCTGGGTGCAGGGGCCCAAACTCTTGGGACATCTTGCACTGCTCTCCCAGGTGCAGCAGCAGGGAGCTAGATAGGAAGAAGGACAGCTGGGACTCAAACCGGCACCCATATGCGATGCTGGCGCCACAGCCTTGGCCCCTAAAATTTATCTTTTGTTTTCGTTATCCATGAAAATTTTGAAGTAACACTCATATTTCACTATTTCCGTACAATGGGACACTATTAAGCAACAAATAGAAATGGAATACTGATACGCCAAAACATGACTGGATGTTGAAAACATTGTACAATCTGAAAAAGCAAGACACAAAAGACCGTATATTCAAGGCCAATAGGGATAGAAAATGTCCAGCAAAGTCCTCCAAAATTCACACAGTGAAACTCCAATTCCCACACCTCAGAATGTGCATTTGTATGTAGGTGATTAAAAGGGTGAGTAGGTAAAAATGCGGCCATTGTGTGGGTAACACCGACTGCCTGGGGATCTTAGGAGATGATGTGAGGACCCAGCAAGAAGGGGCCCCAGAAGAAACCAAACCTTCTGGCACCTTGGTCTTGGCCTTCTCCAGACCTGTGAGAATATAAGCTTGTGTTGTTTAAGCCAGCAGGTGTGTGGCATTGTTATAGCAGCCTGAGCTAGGACATAGGAACACACATTGTGACCTCTTGGGAGATACCCACTCTCAGAATAATATGTGATGACTCAAATGCCTGCTATTGGGTGTTTGTTTCATTTTATAGCACAGTAGTTTGAATTCAGCATAGTTTGTTTCTTCATTCTTATATGGATAAATATCTGACAGGTTTCAGAACTTACCTGTTGTAAATAACATGCAAATTCAAGTCTTCTATACGCATGTGCTCATTTCTCTTGGGTGTAGGGTCAGAATAGGTGTGTGCTGCCTAGGATTCCGAACTGATTGTGCCACCTAATATTTGCATTAGGTCACCGAGGATTTCCAGGTGCTCTACTTCCCTGCCGACTTTTGGCACTGTCCGACTTTGAACGTGGTCCATACTGGTGAGCTGATGGTGGTTTGTCTGGTTTTCCCTGATGACTAGTGAAACTGTGTACTTTTTCATGTGCTCATTGAACACTCACCAATCTTCTCTGAAAATGGTTTGTTCAGATTTTTCCCTTATTTATTGTGTGGCTTTGCATTTATTATTGCATTGAATGAGTTTTAAGAGTTGTTTATGTATTTGCAAGAAAGATTTACATAGAGAAAGAGCAAGAAAGGGGTCTTCCATTTACTGATTCACTCCCCAAATGGCCACAACAGCCAGGGCTGGGTCAGGCCAAAGCCAAGAGCCTGGAGCTCCACCTGAGTTTCCCAAGGGCAGTGCCAACTTTTGCTGCTTTCCAAGGCACATTAGCAGGGAGCTGGATCAAAAATGGAGCAGCCAGAACTCGAACTGGTACTCACATGGGATACTGGCATCACAGGCTGTGGCTTAACCGACTGTGCCACAGCATCAGTCCCTTTATTTATCTGAGAGACAGAGGAAGAGAGATGAACAAAAAACTTCCACTCACGGGCTCACTCCCTAAATGCTTGGAACAGCTGGCCAGAGCCAGAAGCCAGGAACCCAGTCCAGGTATCCCATACGGTTGGTAGGAATCCAGTGGCTTGAGTCATCACTGCTGTCTTCCCAGGTGCATTAGCAGGGAGCTGGATTGGACGTGGAACAGCAGAGACTCAAACCAGTGCCCATACGGGATGCCAACTTCGCAGGTGACTTAACCTGCTATACTGCAATGCTGGTCCCAACGTTTATATCTTTTATTTTTTTATCTTTTAATTCCATTTTATTTTTTTGACAGGCAGAGTGGACAGTGAGAGAGAGAGAGACAGAGAGAAAGGTCTTCCTTTTGCCGTTGGTTCACCCTCCAATGGCCGCCGCGGCCGGTGCACCACGCTGATCTGAAGCCAGGAGCCAGGTGCTTCTCCTGGTCTCCCATGTGGGTGCAGGGCCCAAGCACTTGGGCCATCCTCCATTGCACTCCCTGGCCACAGCAGAGAGCTGGCCTGGAAGAGGAGCAACTGGGACAGAATCGGCGCCCTGACCGGAACTAGAACCCGGTGTGCCGGCGCTGCAGGCAGAGGATTAGCCTATTGAGCTACAGCGCCAGCCTTTTAATTCCATTTTCTAAGAACATTTTGAAATACCCTTGTATAATGGTACTTTAAACAGTTCGTGGAAAATGCTTATTATAAAAATATGCTTTGATTTAAAAGTTTTTGTGTGAAAATATGCTTCATATGTTTTATAATTATTTTTGAGAGACAGAGACAGAGCATGCTCCCATCAGGAGGTTCACACCCCAAGTGTCCACAACAGCTAGAGTTGGGCTCAGCTGCAACTAGGAGCAGGGAACTTAATGCAGGTCCCCCGTAGGGGTAGAGAGGACCCAATTCCTTGGCCATAACTGCTGCCTCCTGGGGTGTTCATGAGCTGAGACCCAGAGTCAGCAGCTGAAGCTGAGTGTCAAACCCAGGAACTCCGATGTGGGACATGGCATTGTGATCATCAGCAGTGCCCACTCCCAGACTCACCTTTAGTTCTGTCGTCCACAGACTTCTTGAAGTTACTGCAGAGACGGCATAGCCTGGAGTCCTGAGCCCGAACGCTCCAGCAACAGCTGATCAAATGGGTTTTGTCTGAGATTTGAACAGTGGTCACTGTCATTTCATTAACTTGTAAGTTGTGTGGATTGTAATCTCCATTGCCCCCACCCTCCCAGACCACGGGGACCTTCCTCCTGAACCACACTGTTCTGTGCATGTCGCACCTGTGCGAGGGGGGAGACTGCCTTCACTCTTTTCTGGATCCTCAGCATGTGAGGGTACCTACTGCTTCCACTAATGCCCTTTTCACACTCGTGAAAGGGAGAATGAGAGAAGGGTGTGCTGACAGCTCTCTAAATAGCTGCCACAGGGGTGGTGGTTAGGGTCACCCTATGCTGCTTCAAAAGACACAAGGAGAGGGGCCGGCTTTGGGGTGAATGTGTAAAGCCACTGCCTGGGACATGGGCATCCTGCGTGAGCATGAGTTTGAGCCCCGGCTGCTCCACTTCTGATCCAGCTCCCTGCTAATGCGCCTGAGAAAAACAGTGAGGATGGCCCAAGTGCTTGGACCCTTGCACTCATATGAAGCTCTTGGCTCCTGGTTTTGGTGTGGCCCACCACAGGTCACTGTGACTATTTGGGGGAATGAACCAGCAGTTGGAATAACTCCCTCTCTTTCTCTGTCACTGCCATCAAATAAACAAATAGTTAAAAAGATGCATGAAGGCCGGCACCGGGGCTCACTTGGCTAATCCTCTGCCGACGGCACCCCAGGGTCTAGTCCCGGTTGGGGCACCGGATTCTATCTCGGTTGTTCCTCTTCCTGTCCAGCTCTCTGCTGTGGCCCGGTAGGGCGGTGGAGGATGGCTCAAGTGCTTGGGCCCTGCACCCGCATGGGAGATCAGGAGGAAGCACCTGGCTCCTGGCTTCAGATTGGTGCAGCGCATCAGCCGTAGTGGCCATTTGGGGGGTGAACCAACAGAAGGAAGACCTTTCTCTCTGTCTCTCTCTCTCACTGTCTAACTGCCTGTCAGAAAAAAAAAAGATGCATGAAAAAGCATGTTAGCAAGGGGAGCCATCAATTCTGGGTGGTTCACCTTGAACCCACAAGTAGTTATGAGCACATAGGCACATGTCTTATATATAAGACCGCTGTGATATGTTACAGTGGTAGGTAAGGTCTTTCCCAGCAATGCATTCCCATAACTGCCGGAGAGGTGGACAGCAGTCTCATCCGTGGGCAGCACTTGCAGATGAGGCTGAGGGATGCCAGAGAACTTGACCAAAGTCACGCAGCAAATGATGCTGCAGCTATAAGCTTCCTCTGTGAGTCTAAAATTAATACATCCCTGCAGCAGGTGAAGAGGGGCTCCTGGGTGGCTTCAGTGCCTCTGCTGGGCATGTGAGCAGACACAGAAGGTGACCAGGTAGTGTATGACGCTGGGTTCCCAAGGACCTACGTGGGCCACCTCCCTGCCCCTGCCCTGGAATAAACCACAGGTCCAGGGGAGGGAGAAGAGGCCAGGGCAGTGGAGCTGGGAGAGCCTGATGGAAACACACTTATATGGCAAGAAGTGGAAAAGGTACAGAGTTTCTGATGGGAACGTAATGCTGGATTGCCGAGGCAGAGGGACAGCATGGCAATCCCCATCAGAGCTCCAGCCCGGCTCATCCAGTCACACCATCACTCACTGAGAGGCCCGCCCACAGGCACTCACGCCTTGTATCCCATGGAAGCAAGAACCTGGAAACAGATCTGTGATATCAACAAAGGAAAAGAGAAGCATGTTTTGGTATATTCATACACACGGGGTCTCCCACTGTGAGACAAAATTGACCCATGTACAGGACCAGGGGTGCATCCTTGTACACTCATGTGCCTAACTGCATAGGTAAAATGTTAAAACAACAAAATATCATTTTATAAAGATTATACCTATACATAAAAAGTTTAAAAATCATGGAGGGGCAGGCGCTATGGTGCAGAGGGTTAAAGCCCTGGCCTGCATCCCCAGCACCCCCTGTGGGCGCTGGTTCAAGTCCTGGCTACTCCACTTCCAATTCAGTTCCTTGCTAATGCACCTGGGAAAGCAGCAGAGGGTGACCCAGGTCCTTGAACCCCTGTACCCGTGTGGGAGACCAGGGGGAGGCTCCTGGCTTCAGATGGCTCAGCTCTGGCCATTGCGGCCATTTGGGGAATGAACCAACAGATGGAAAACCTCTGTCTCTACCTCTTTCCGTAACTCTGTCTTTCAAATAAATAAAATAAATCTTAAAAAGAAATAATCATAGAGCGGTAGGGTGCTTTTTCCATAAGTGCATATTTATTGCTCAATTTAAGTTTTTATAGGTGTCCTATATTTAGGATGACAAGACAGATGGGTTGACAAATGACACTAAAGACATAGGAAAAAAAAGTCCACCTCTAAGAGGCTAAGAATCAATAACCAATGTGTACCTGAACCAAATCCACAAGAGTCACAAATTCAATTTTCTACAATTGTTTTTCTTCTGCCAGTCTCCACTGGAAAGGAAAAGAACAAAGCAAAGTTCTGAGCTGCTTCCCCTGCCGGGGATCTGCCACACTGTGCAGGGAACTCTGGGCAGCCTGTTTGGTACGAGTGCCTTCTCGCCTTCTCTCCTGGCTTCTGCCAGAATCCCGTGGCTCAGGATCAGGATCTGCAATGTCCCAGAAATTCCTGCCTGAACCGCAAAAACTGTAGGGGAGCAATCTCCTCCCAGCCCTGGCAAGTGCGTAGTTGTAACAGACCCTGTAATGCAAGAAGGATTAACAACAGCAGAAGTGGCCAGTTTGTTAGCACGTGTGCTGCACATCATATAAGAGAAACCTCAGTGAAGGGTAACTCAAAGCGGTGGCTTGAAACTATGGCTTATGTCGAATCAATACAGAGCAATACAATGAAGGGGAGTGACAACAGAAAAGAAGGCAGTCTTAGGCTTCCGGAAGGAGGAAAGGTGAAAAAGGGACATATATAAGAAGTAAACTAACTCTGCTGTGGCCTGGGAAAGCAGAGAAGATGGCCCAAGTCCTTGGGCCTCTGCACCCACGTGGGAGACCCAGAAGAAGCTCCTGGCTCCTGGCTTTAGATCGGAGCAGCTCCGGCCGTTGCGGCCAGTTGGGGAGTGAACCAATGGATAGAAGACCTCTCTCTCTCTCTCTCCCCCTCTCTGTGCTACTCTGACTTAAAAATAAACAAATCTTGGCCGGTGCTGTGGCTCAACAGGCTAATCCTCCGCCTCGCGGCGCCAGCACACCGGGTTCTAGTCCCAGTCGGGGCGCCGGATTCTGTCCCGGTTGCCCCTCTTCCAGGCCAGCCCTCTGCTGTGGCCCGGGAGTGCAGTGGAGGATGGCCCAAGTGCTTGGGCCCTGCACCCCATGGGAGACCAGGAAAAAGCACCTAGCATCTGGCTCCTGCCATCGGATGAGCACGGTGCGCCGGCCGCAGCATGCCGGCCGCGGCAGCCATTGGAGGGTGAACCAACGGCAAAAGGAAGACCTTTCTCTCTGTCTCTCTCTCTCACTGTCCACTCTGCCTGTCAAAATAAATAAACAAACAAATCTTTTTTTTTTTTTTAATTTGACAGGTAGAGTTAGAGACAGAGACAGAGAGAAAGGTCTTCCTTTCGTTGGTTCACTCTCCAAATGGCCACCATGGCTGATCCGAAGCCCAGAGCCAGGTGCTTCCTCCTGATCTCCCATGCGGGTGCAGGGCCCAAGCACCTGGGCCATCCTCCACTGCCCTCTCGGGCCACAGCAGAGAGCTGGACTGGAAGAGGAGCAGCCAGGACTAGAATCCTGTGCCCATGTGGGATGCTGGCACAGCAGGCCCCAACAAACAAATCTAAAAAAAAAAAAAAAAAGGAAGCAAATTAAGGGAATAACGTTTGTCTGCAGCGTCCATTGGTAGCCACATCTGAGCTGCTGAGAATTATCTCCATTGAGAGAGAGGTGTGGGGAGAGGGAGACACCTTCATAAGTTTATGTCCTGCTTTTAGGCAAACCAGGGGAAGGCAGAAAGCTTTTCTGACTGAGCTTCCTCTTGTCATTGTTTCAAAGATATTTATGCCAAAGTGGCATATTCTAGAGAGAGATATTCTGCTTTCCTCTATACCACACAAAAATATTACAGAAATCTAAAATGTGTGCAGATAATAGATGAGAATTATTTTTAAAAGATATGAACTTGTTTTAATATGCTATTTACATATTAAGTATAAACCATTGCAGTAAAAGCTTCCCGAACATTGGCCAGAAAAGCTGAGAACTGTTGATCTTCCTCATTCTCTTGAAATTCTGCAAGGCACTCAGCTGAAGAGCATTGTCCCATACTTCATAGTCCCTTGCTTCACTTAGGCACAAAGAAACCAAAAATGGGCTCTGCAGATGCTTAGGTTCAATAGTAGTGAAAATAAACTGCAGTTTGTCATCTTATATTTTTCGAGTTTCCAGTCCACGTCAACATTCACACACGTCCACAGACTTCTGCGGCCTTTTTAGCCTCCCTCCATGAGCAGTGGAAGCAGTGTCCTTCTTCCTAGAACATTCTTCCTTAAGATCCCGGATGTTCGTTCTGAGCACTTCCAGTTTCTGCTTTTTGTCTTTTACTTCAGCATCAGTTTTAACGAGTTATCTTTCTTCTCTTGAATCAACTCATTCTGTCTGTTGACCTCTTGGCGGGCAGGCCTGAGACCCACCGCCTTCCAGGCACTAAATCTGTGCCACCTCCAGCCAAAAGCCGGGCTTCAGCTCCCACAGCCGCTATCTGAAGGTGATAGCCACACAGCTCCTCCAGAATGAACTGTGGTTGTAAGATGACATGTGGGCTGGCGCCGCGGCTCAACAGGCTAATCCTCCGCCTTGCGGCACCGGCACACAGGGTCGGGGCGCCGAATAGAGTCCCAGTTGCTCCTCTTCCAGGCCAGCTCTCTGCTGTGGCCCAGGAGTGCAGTGGAGGATGGCCCAAGTGCTTGGGCCCTGCACCCCATGGGAGACCAGGAGAAGCACCTGGCTCCTGCCTTTGGATCAGCGCAGTGCTCCAGCTGCAGGAGCCATTGGAGGGTGAACCAATGGCAAAAGAAGATCTTTCTCTCTGTCTCTCTCTCTCACTGTCCACTCTGCCTGTCAAAAATAAATAAATAAATAAATAAAGATAACATGTGGATCACAACTGGAGGCTGTCCCACATCTCATTATGTATATAGAACTCCTTTCCAGAACAACTTTATTGAAATGTAATAAAGTTCAAAAACATCAGTGGTATTCAGTGCTCTGTGCCAACAGGATCTTTTTAAAAATCAGCATGATTTCTTGGATGTAGAATTCAATATGAATTCTGACGAGGCTTTTGCACATTCATTATGCCTGGAGGATCTTTTTCCAGTGCGAACTCTCCCATGTCTACTGAGTAGTGAACTCTGACACTTTACTGCATTTATCCCAGTTTTGGTTTTCTCTCCAGTGTGAATTCTCTGATGCAGTTTAACTTGGGAGTTCTGATGGGAAGCTTTTCCACATTCATTGCATGTCCGTGGTTTCTCTCCAGTATAAATCCTCCAGTGCAGAGTGGGGAACTCTGGTTAAAGGTTTTCCCACGCATGTTACACCTGTGGGGCTCTCTCCCCTGTATGAACGCTCTGACGCTCAGTGAGGTGTGAGCTGCGCTGAAAGCTCTGGCACATTCATCGCGTTCACAGTGCTGTCTCCAGGATGAGTTCACCGCTCAGAGAGTTGTGTGCTTCCAGTGAGCCTTCGCCTCCCAGCATCTAAATGGTTCTTCTCCAAGGTGAGTTCTCCCTGTAAAATAACAACTGAGCTGCAACAGAAAAGCCCTGCTAGCCTTGTTACACTTACAGGGTTTCTCTCCAGTGTGAATTAATTGATGTTGAATAAGACGTGAGGGAGATTCGCCCATATTCGTTACACGTGCAGGGCTGCACTCTGACTAAACGCTTCCCATGCTCTTTACGTCGGTACGGTTTCTCTCTGGTATGAATTCTCTGACGTGAAATAAGATGTGCATTTTTAATGAAAGTTTCCCACACTCCACATTTGCAGGATCTCTCTTCTGTATGAATTCTCCGAAGTCTGCCAAGGAAAGATTTCTGAGAAGTCATGGCATTCAAGGGGTTTCTCTCTAGTCTCTTACTTGATGTGGAGTAAGTTGCAGTGTCTTATTAAAGGTCATTCCACAGTTATCAGAGCTATAGGGTTATTTTCTGATCTGATACTAAATATCTGCACGTTTGCCTAAAGGATTCTCCACATTCTTTACACTAAAATGGCTTCTCTCCACTGAGTTCTCTGGGGTCAGTTGAGAGTTAAGACCAAAGGCTGGGGACAACACTGTGGCATAGCACAGCAGGTTAAGGTACTTCCAGGAATGCTGACATCCCACATGGGCACTGGTTTGAGTCCCAACTGCTCCACTTTCAAGCCGGCTCCCTGCTGATGCTCTTGGGAAAGCAGTGGAAGATGCCCGAGTGCTTGGGGCCCTGCACCCACGCGGGAGATCTGGAGGAAGCTCCTAGCTCCTGGCTTTGGCCTGCCCTGGCTGTTGTGGCTGTTTGGGGAGTGAACCAGCAGATGGATGATTTCTCTCTCTCTCTCTCTCTCTCTCTCTGTAACACTGACTTTTTTTTTTTTTTTTGTGACAGGCAGAGTGGACAGTGAGAGAGAGAGACAGAGAGAAAGGTCTTCCTTTTGCCGTTGGTTCACCCTCCAATGGCTGCCGCGGATGGCGCGCTGCGGCCGGCGCACCGCGCTCATCCGATGGCAGGAGCCAGGTGCTAGGTGCTTTTCCCTGGTCTCCCATGGGGTGCAGGGCCCAAGCACTTGGGCCATCCTCCACTGCACTCCCGGGCCACAGCAGAGGGCTGGCCTGGAAGAGGGGCAACCGGGACAGAATCCGGCACCCCGACCGGGACTAGAACCCGGTGTGCTGGCGCCGCAAGGCGGAGGATTAGCCTGTTGAGCCACGGCGCCGGCCAACACTGACTTTTAAACAGATAAAATAAATCTTAGAAAAAAAAAAAACTGAAGGTATTCCCGTATTCATTACATCCCTAATGTTTCTTTCCACTATGGATTACCTGGTGTTGAATATACAGTGAGCCGCAGCTAAAGGCTTTCAAACATTTATTACATTTATGTGTATTTTCTCCAGTGTGATTCCCCAAAATGCGAACTTTGACTAAAATCTTTCCCACATTCATGACATCCGCAGGATTCTTTCCCATGTTAATTTGCTGGTGTGGAATAATATTGGAATTGTATTTGAAATTTTGGCTACATTTATCACATTTATGGGCTTTGTTTTCTGTAGAACATTTGTGACCTGTAATGAGATTTGAGTTCCAGCTGAAGTTCTCTCCAAATTCATGAAATTCCATGTGAGCGTTCCCACACAGGACATGGTAATTTCGTGAAAGCCTTCCCTCCAGGGCAGAGCTTTCCAGTTTTTCTGACAGTGGTATGACGCGTCCTTGTCTTTTTCAGATCATGGTGGGAAATCCTGAAGGAATGTTTCTAGGACCCCATGTGTGGCCACATGGGAAATCTTCTTTTTTAGAGAATGGCTCATTCCCCATCTACAGTAAGGAGTCTGGGAGTGGAAAACAGAAATGCAGCCACTTATCGTGCAGGAATTGTAGACGAGGATAACCACTTCACAGAAGAGTTCAAGAAGCAAAAATGATTTCCAGTCTCCCGGGAGGATGTGAGATGGAAGTGTGATCATGATAGAGACAGTTAATACGCCACAAAAGGACAGGGATGGGAAGAGGCGGGACTTCAGTGGTCGAAGTGAGCTGCAAGTTCTCAGGACTAAAAATTTAAAAGACAGGGAAACTGGGAGAGAAGAGAGACAGGAGTCAGGGCTCTAAGGAGCCTAAGAATGGCTGAGGTAGAAGTGCTGAGAGTGAGAAGTGAGTCCAGCCCCAGAAGTTTCCCACCCGAGTGACTCCAAAACACAAGGACCTTGCTCCCCTTCTAGATCTGGGCCAGGCCTTGCCACCAAGTGCTCCCTTTTGAGTGCTCGCCCCTCACATCCCTCGGAGATCCCACGCTGGCTTCCCAGTTGCCCAGGACATCCTTTGTGTTCCAGGTATTTTCCTTTCCCTCTTTCCTGCTCTCTCATTCGGCTCTGTGCTTTTCTTATTTGTTATTGCTTAATTTTCCAGTGCTTTACCATTTACAGATCTTTCACATACATACCCACTTGACCCTTACAATGACTCTGTGAGGTGGGCAGCACAGACCTTCTCAGTTAATAGACCAGGGTCGTGTCTCAGAGCAGTGGACTGATGTCTCCAAGTCTAACTCAGTCATTGGCCTAAAAGTTGAGCACCCAACCTCCGCTCATACTTGTGCTCCCTACTTCACAGGAATAATGAAGATAAAATGAGTTTGAGGTTAGAAAAAAATACTCCAAGGGAAAAAAGCACTGTGTAAGTATACTCATAGGCTATAATTTCCGCACAACATGTGGCTTACTCTCCTTCCCATCCCAGCTTGCTCATTAACCCTGCTGCCTGTCTTGGACGAGTGGAGGGAATTCTTTGCAGCTGTGGGAGAGAGGGAAGTGAGGGAGCCAGCCCCTTCCCTGCAGTTGCTCAGGCCCCCTTAGGAAGGGGCTGACACACTCAGGATATCCCCACAGGGCACACTGAAAGGGTAGGAAGGGGATTACTCACTTGGTCAGGATGGTAACAACTAAAAGGCACTACGAGAGACCACGTCAAGACACTCACCAAGGCGGATTAAACTGACGGACTTCATAGCCCGCAGGAAGTGTAGAAAGGGGTGGGTATTGTAGGGCAGCAGGTTAAACAGCCTCTTGCGATGCCTGCATACCTATCGGAGTGCCGGTTCGAGTCCTGGCTCTCCTGCTTCTCATCCAGCTCCCGCTAATTCTCCTGGGGAGGGAAGGCAGGGGAAGATGCCTCGTGGGCTGGGCTCCTGCCTGCAGCCTGGCCCAGACCTGGCTGTTGCAGCCATTTGGGGCGGGAACCAGTGGATGGAAGGGTTCTTTTGTCTCTCCCTCTCTGTCATTCTGCCTTTCAAAAAATTAAATTAACAAAAACGTGGTAGATTTTAAAATGTAGAAAGGAAAAGGAAAAAATAAATCCAGGTGTAGTTTTGTCACAAACCTTGATCCCTCCCAAGTCCTAACTAGAAGAAACAAATCTAGTGTTGCCTGACTGTCCCACGGCTCTGGTGGAAGGAGCAGACACTTACCCTACTACCCAACCATAGGAACGAAACCAGGGTTCTCTCTGCTCTGCTTCCAACTTAGCTCTCTGCTAATGTGCCTGGGAAGCTGGTGGAAAACGACCCTGGGCCCCTGTCATCCACGTGAGAGGCAAGAATGGAGCTCCTGGCTCAAGGCTTCCTCCTGACTGTTGTGGTCATTTGGGGAGTAAACAGAATGGAAAATGCATCTGCTGTGTGTGCTTCTTCCCTTCTGTTGCTCTGTCAAATAAATCTTTGAAAAATAAAATTTTGGCCGGCACCGCAGGTCAATAGGCTAATCCTCCACCTTGCGGCGCCAGCACACCGGGTTCTAGTCCCGGTTGGGGCGCCGGATTCTGTCCTGGTTGCTCCTCTTCTAGGCCAGCTCTCTGCTGTGGCCCGGGAGTGCAGTGGAGGATGGCCCAAGTGCTTGGGCCCTGCACCCCATGGGAGACCAGGAGAAGCACCTGGCACCTGGCTTCGGATCAGCGCGGTGCATAGGCTCCAGTGCGCCAGCTGTGGCGGCCATTGGAGGGTGAACCAACGGCAAAAGGAAGACCTTTCTCTCTGTCTCTCTCTCTCACTGTCCACTCTGCCTGTCAAAAAAAAAAAAAAAAAAGAAATAAAGAAAAGAAAAAAGAAAATTTCATTTGTTATGTCTTTGAGAGGCAGAGAGACACATAGAGCTCCCATCTGCCAGGTCACTCCGCAGATGCCCAGGACAGCGCTCCTGCTGTGGTTGGAGCTGGAGTGAGGAACTCGATCTGGGTCACCCCAGAAAGTGTACTACTGGGAGCTGGGAGTCAGGAGCCAGAGCCAGGGATGGATCCCAGGCACTCCCATTGGGATGTGGATGGATTAACAACGAGGCTGTCTCACCTTCCGTCCTGTTCTTAACTGCTGTCTACATGCACCAGTTTCTGACTGTGCATTTGCAACTGGCAGCTGTCGTGACAAATCCCCCCTAAATATTTCAGCTTTTGTTTGTTAAGGCTATCACTCCACATAAGCACACCTTCTTCTTCTTCTTCTTTTTAAAAATTTATTTATTTGAAAGAGTTACACAGAGAGAGAAGGAGAGGTAGAGAGAGAGAGGTCTTCCATCTGCTGGCTCACCCCCAATCGTCCGCAAAGGCTGGAGCTGCGCAGATCTGAAGCCAGGATCCGGAGCTTCTCCCAGGTCTTCCACATGGAGGCAGGGGCTTGAGAATTTGGGCCATCTTGTACTGCTTTCCCAGGCCATAGCAGAGAGCTTGATCATAAGTGGAGCAGCTAGGACTCAAACCAATGCCCATTTGGGATGCTGGTACTGCAGGTGTCGGCTTTACCTGCTACACCACAGCTCCAGCCCCAGCACACCTTCTAACAAGCATTCTCTAATCTCATTTAATAGCCAGCCCGAATTCAACATTCCCCCATGTCGCCAGAACATCTGATACAAAAAGGTTTCTGATGGGATGATCGAACATCTGATACAAAAAGGTTTCTGATGGGACGATCAGCAATCATATTCCAGGCACTGAATCGGGTTGTTCCTTCTCATATCTTTTAATCCAGGGCTGTCCTCTCCTGCATCTGATCTCCATGACAGACATTTTGAAAAGCCACCAAGTGGCCAATTCTTTGTGTGTCTGATGATTCCTCACAATGCAGTTTAATTTGTCCTCCGTCCTCTGTATGTTTGGCCCTTCCATATCTGTGAGTGCAACCAATGGCAGATTAAAAGTTTTAGAAAATAAAATTCCATCTGTATCAGACATGTACATTTTCTGTCATTATTCCCCAAGCAATACAACTATTTTTTTTTTTGACAGGCAGAGTGGACAGTGAGAGAGAGAGACAGAGAGAAAGGTCTTCCTTTGCCGTTGGTTCACCCTCCAATGGCTGCCGCGGATAGCGCGCTGCGGCCGGCGCACCGCACTCGTCCGATGGCAGGAGCCAGGTGCCAGGTGCTTTTCCTGGTCTCCCCATGGGGTGCAGGGCCCAAGCACCTGGGCCATCCTCCACTGCACTCCCGGGCCACAGCAGAGGGCTGGCCTGGAAGAGGGGCAACCGGGACAGAATCCGGCGCCCCGACCGGGACTAGAACCCAGTGTGCCGGCGCCGCAAGGTGGAGGATTAGCCTGTTGAGCCACGGCGCCAGTCGCAATACAACTATTTACATAGCATTTATATTGTGTTAATACAGAATTAGGTAACCTGGGGCTGGCGTTGTGGTGTAGTGTATTAAGCCTCTGTTTGTGATGCCAACATCCCATATGTGCACAGGCCCTAGTCCTGGCTGCTCCACTTCTGATCCAGCTCCCTTCGAATGCACCTTGGAAAGCAGCAGGAGATGGCCCAAGTGTTTGGGCCCCTGCTACCCCTGTGAGAGAATCTGAATAAGCTCTTGGTCTGGCTTCAGCCTGGCCTACCCCCAGCCATTGCAGCCATTTGGAGAGCGAACCAGCAGATGGCAGCGCGTGCTCTCTCTCTCTCTCTCTCTCTCTCTCTCTCTCTCTCTCTCTCTCTCTCCCCTCCTCCCTCCCCCCTAACTCTGCCTTCCAAAAAAATAATCCAAAAAATATTTTTTTAAGAAATTAGGTAAAGATCACTAAGTACAGGACTGAGTGACTTATTAGTTAGGACACCTGTGTCCTGTGTCAGATTCCTAGTCGGGTTCCAGCACCAACTCTGCATTCTAGAATCCTGCTAATGCAGACCCTGCATTAAGGCAGCAATGATGGCTCAAGTAGTTGGGCCCCTGCCACCCACGTGGGAGACCTGGATTGAGTTCCTGGCTCCTGGCTTTAATCTGACCCAGCTCCACTCACTCGAATTTTGAGGAGGAAACCAGCTTATGGGCACAGGCTCTGTCTGCCTCTCTCTAATTAAAAAAATAATAAAGCACACAGGAGGACTTGCATAGGTTATATGCCAATGCCATGGCTGCTTCACGTGAGAGACTGCAGCATCTGTGGATTTTGGCATCTACAGAGGGATCCCAGAGCCAATTCCCCACAGATACACACCACTAAGGATAGATACACTCTTAGGGCATTTTTCCCCTGTATATATGGTTTGGTGCATTTATTTCTACTTGGGTTCCGTGTTAGGGTTTGCTTTTTTCCCTTTCTTTGATTTTTTGGAATGCATGCGTTACTTAGGGTTGAAGAGAAAACACACCATAAGTCACCCTCTGAGCCAAAGCCTGCCCTTCCCAACCTTGCCCTCTGCTCAGCCCGTCCTCTACCGGCTGCCGCTTCAACAGTCCCTGGACCTTTCTTCCTGTGTTTTTGTAAAGATGAACAAAAATGTATTTACATGCATTTTAATTTCCCCTTTTTTAAGTTAGGAAGAAACGTACTCTGTAGGACTATTTCCTGCCTGCCAGCATCTAGCACAGGGCTCTGCCATTTCTGTGAAAGACATGGCACCATGTTTGCAACTCGAGTGGTACTGCTATTGGGGGCTACCAACACAATGGCCACAAGGCCCAGGACCAGACCCATCAACACCCTCATGAACAGGCCCATGAACACCCTCAAACTCCAGTGCCAAGAACCTCGCAAGCTGGCAGATCACTCGAGAGGATGCGAAGTCCTCACACATGCAGGTTGGCCCTGGGCTGCTCCCCTGCCTGTGCCGATGACTGAGCCATTCCAGTTCCTCATAGAATTCCACAGCCATTGCTACAAACTCTCTCGGATGTCTCTTCGTGAACCCACAAAAGAAACTCTCCAAAGAGGTGTGCAAGTGGGATTCTGATTCACAGGGTAGATGTGCAATGTTCTCCTACAAGTTGTTCCAATTAAAATTTCTGCCAAATGGGAAGAATCACAAGTTCTCCATCCATACTTTCATCACTGTCAGGCATTTCTGTTGTGTGGCTTTCTGTTTTGAGAAGTCGCTATTTTTGCCCCCCCCCTTTTTTTTCTGTTGGAAACTTTTCAATTTGTCTTTATCTCATTGACTTGTGCAAGTTCTGCATCTGTGCTGCGAATGTTACAAACACCTGTGCATTTGTTTTGTGGTGTGGGACCCGAGGGGCCCACTGTGGGCCCAGACCACCCGGGGTCACTTCCAGCTTTGCTACTGCCTTTCTTCTCTTTTGCTGCCCTGCCCATCCTCTTCTCTTTCCTTTTATGTAACTATGCTAATGTGGCCTTTACCACTTCTCCAATTGCTTCAGCAGTCCCACAGAGCAGTCAAAGGACTTCTTAAAAGCAAACCCTGAGCCGGTGCTGTGGCTCAACAGGCTAATCCTCTGCCTTGCGGCGCCGGCACACCAGGTTCTAGTCCTGGTCCGGGCACCGGATTCTATCCCGGTTGCCCCTCTTCCAGGCCAACTCTCTGCTATGGCCCAGGAGTGCAGTGGAGGATGGCCCAAGTGCTTGGGCTCTGCACCCCATGGGAGACCAGGATAAACATTTGGCTCCTGCCATCGGATCAGCGTGGAGGGCCGGCTGCAGCGCACCAGCCGCGGTGGCCATTGGAGGGTGAACCAACGGCAAAGGAAGACCTTTCTCTCTGTCTCTCTCTCTCTCTCACTGTCCACTATGCCTGTCAAAAATTTAAAAAAAAATAAAGTAAAAGGAAACCCTGTAAGACCCCATGAGTGGTATTCTGTGGCCCCAGGGTGATCCGCAAAATCCCGCTGTGGCTTGCAGGTCCCACCTCCAAGCTTACATATGCCATTTTTTTTTTTTTGACAGGCAGAGTGGACAGTGAGAGAGAGAGACAGGAGAGAGAGACAGAGAGAAAGGTCTTCCTTTACTGTTGGTTCACCTCCCAATGGCCTCTGCAGCCAGCGCACCTCACCGATCCAAAGCCAGGAGCCAGGTGCTTCTCCTGGTCTCCCATGCGGGTACAGGGCCCAAGGACCTGGACCATCCTCCACTGCACTCCCTGGCCACAGCAGAGAGCTGGCCTGGAAGAGGAGCAACCGGGACAGAATCCGGCACCCCAACTGGGACTAGAACCCGGGGTGCCAGCGCTGCAGGTGGAGGATTAGCCTAGTGAACTGCAGCGCTGGCCACATGTGCCATTCTTTTCCCCATCTTCCAGCCACGGGGGTCTCCAGGCTTTTCCTGACATGCCACTGCCCTGGGTTGGGGGGTGGGGAGGATGGAGGAGGTCTCTGTCATGGGCCCAGACCCTCTCCAGCTGACCCCATACATCGGCTGGCTTGCCCATACGGGCTCCTGTGGCTCCCTGGCTCTCCTTTCCCACTGCATCTCTTGATTCTTAATGATTTTATACTCATAGATCTGCAGCTATCCGAATGCTGGTGTTTTGTGCTTAGAGATTAGAAATGCAAGGACTCGGCCGGCGCCGTGGCTCAACAGGCTAATCCTCTGCCTTGTGGCACCGGCACACCGGGTTCTAGTC
The DNA here is from genome assembly GCA_949820135.1 of Sylvilagus floridanus. Classification (NCBI taxonomy): domain Eukaryota; kingdom Metazoa; phylum Chordata; class Mammalia; order Lagomorpha; family Leporidae; genus Sylvilagus; species Sylvilagus floridanus. The sequence goes on along the minus strand of OX463241.1, from coordinate 168,854,621 downwards.
CCGGTCGGGGCGCCGGATTCTGTCCCGGTTGCCCCTCTTCCAGGCCAGCTCTCTGCTGTGGCCCGGGAGTGCCGTGGAGGATGGCCCAAGTGCTTGGGCCCTGCACCCCATGGGAGACCAGGAAAAGCACCTGGCACCTGGCTCCTGCCATCGGATGAGCGAGGTGCGCCGGCCGCAGCGCGCCGACCGCGGCGGCCATTGGAGGGTGAACCAACGGCAAAGGAAGACCTTTCTCTCTGTCTCTCTCTCTCACTGTCCACTCTACCTGTCAAAAAATAAATTAATTAATTAATCAAAAAATTTTAAAAAAATGCGAGGACTCAACCTGCCTCACAGGCGTCGTGATCTGCGTATTTCTGTGAGTCTAAGTAAATTAGTATTTTAATTATGAGTAATAAGACTAAGCTTTGACTGTGTTTTCTCACGACACAGCTGTCACTGAGCCAAAGGACTGGCTAGAGCATGGAGCTGCTTGCTTCATTCTGGCTGACAGCTACATGGAAAATTAAATTGTTCAGGCTCAGGACTTCTCCCTCCAAGGTATACATCTGGACCCTGAGATAATACACCTAGGAGGACAATAAATACCAAAGTCTTCAGACCGCGTCTGAGCTGCATCTTGCTGTGACTCCGTTCCTTTGTGAGCTCTCTTGGATAGGGCTTCAGCTGATAGAGGCTCTGCTGGACTGAAGAGCCCTTCACACGCTTGCCAACACCGCGACGACGTCTGCATCTGCCAGCAGCTGTCCAGGGCACTTGGACAGTTCCATCCATGGGTGCACGGTGTTTGGTTTGTTGTTTGTGGTCTGTCCCCGAGTCATTTTCTTTCACCTGTCATCCCTCTATTTTCACACAGTGCCTCTGCTTATTGTGCTTCTCTGTGCCCTTTAATCAACTAACTGAGGAACCATCTGTGCCCCACTTGGCTTCTCATTTGATTAAAGGAAAGATTATAATTTTTCTCTTTGAAAAATGATACACCTTGCGGTTAAAATTGTTACCAAGCATTGGGGAAACTGGGTCCCTTTGGTATCGGTTTTCCTGCCACAACTCCTGAGGGTACACTGGAGAAGAGGGCCTGCAACACCTGCCTGTAGTTCCCAGTACGCACGGTGTGAGGCATGGGAACAAGCGTCCGTCCTGGCTCCCATCCACTGCTCCCTTCTCGCCTGCTGCTTGCTTTGCTGCCCATTCCTAGCAGATACATTGAGAAGACAGTTGTTCGTTAATACAGGTTTGGAACAAAGGAAATGCATGGGCCAAAAGGTTTTAAGTGAGGAATTCTCATGTGAAGCTAATCACCGCAGAGATTGCGGCATCACTGGCAAGAAAAATGCAGTTTCAAGAAGGATGAAGAGCCCACTGTGTCAAGCACTACCTCCTACCCAAACTGCGGGGCAGCTTCTTGGTGGACAGAAACTCAAACTGCTCCTAGGAGCACACAGAACAACTCACTTATTTACTGGCAGCAAATAAGGAAACCACGGGGGTTGTTTTCAAAGCCAGGACTCCTTGAGCAGAGGGGGATGCGTGTCTTTTGTCTTAGGGGAAGTGGATACAGAGCGGGGTCCTTGCCATCACAGGTGGGCCTGGGTACAAGCTCACACTGAGACACATATCCTGCAGGGAAAAAATGCTTATTTCAGCTCACAGTGGAGGTTACAGGATGGGGCAACCCCACAGTCTGCTGTCTGATGGAGGAGAGGAGGCACAGCCACATGGTGAAGCAGGAACAAAGAGAATGCCGAGGCTAACCTGGAGTTCAAAAAATCAAACCTTCTGGGAGACCAACCCTCCGAGGGCATGCTCCCAAAGACCCCCACTAGCCCTGCCTCGTAGCTGCCACCCCGGGATCAAATATCCAGCTTTAATCCATCAACCATGAAGACATCGGAGTTTAAACATCTGCGTGAGTTTTGGGGAGACAAATCCTACTCAATTCATAACAACTAGTATTATCATGCACACACCATCACTGTTATAAAAACAGTGAACTCCTGAGAAAAACAACATTCGTGATTAACTACAGGTCACATGAAAGCACAAATCCATTTCCTCATTTTGAAAGGGGTTGAAATTTATGGAGTTAGGGCCATTGGGTGCAAGTGGGTGAAACAAAGTGACAGAACACGGTGGTACAGAGAACAAGGGTAGGAAAGTCCCCCAGTACAAGCCTTGACAAATCCTGGCTTTATACACCTTCTGTGTTCAAGGATGGCTGCTGAAACCTCACTGGAGATCCGTTACACACACATACACACACACACACACACACACACACACAAGAGCTACAGGTAACTCTTGGGTCAGTTTCAGTCCATCTGTGGGGGCTCCAGTTACAAGGTCAGCTGCAGCCAGTTCTGTAGAGTTTTATCAGGGACCCTGTAAAGATAGCTCAGATTTTTCTCTCTTAATTTGTTTTTTACCAAAGACAACAATCATGGGATAGCAAGTTACTATGCAATAGGCAGGCAAGTGACTATTATGGGCTACTGGTACGTTAGGCAGCCAGGGCAAGGGAGAAGGTTTGTTGCCTCTGATGTCAGGGCCTTGGATTCTCACGCAAACTTTGTGGATTGAGGAGTAGGCACAGCCTGTGCTGGACGTTGGCACAATGTCCTGAGACTCCTCTGGAAACAAGGGGAGTCCAGCTTTAGGGGACTCCACCGTCACTGACCACCAACACTCCTGGCTTATGCTAACTCTGAAAATTTCCACCCTGCCCCTCAAGGCACTCAGCTACCACCCTGCCTGGCTGGTTCGGGTTGTGCTGTGGTCCAAAGACACAGGTTGCTGATCACGCTGACTTTTCCGTAGCTGTCAGAAATAAATGATCTACATCCTTGTGCTCACAGCTGATGGAACCCCTGGAAAAGTCGGCACCCAGGAAGTAGGAGGGACATCAGCCAGGAATGCCTGCACAGAGATCATACACCCACCTTAGAAGATTCAAAAAACAAAACAAATATGCCTTAGCCAATGTGTGGCATATACTGCTGGTGGGGCTGGTGGTCAGCAGGAAGGGACCAACCTCAGTCCCTGCCCTCATGGACCTTTCTGATGGACTTATCCCTGCCTCGAACAGCAGCCATCCTGTGGTGGACGCCATCCTGGCTCCTGCTCTTCCTCCTGTCTCCCAGGCACCACTCTCTGAGTTCCTCAGAGGTCGGGATGGTGGCACGGCATCGCGCTGGTGGGGACCATGCACCAGTGTGTCCCTCCATTGTACAAAAGGCTCCCCCTCTATAAGCAGCTGAGTGTTTTTCAAATTTCCGCAATGTAAGAGATCCCCAGGTGGTCATCCTCTCTCCGGACCCCAACACAGGTCCCGTGTAAGGCCGCCACAAAGCACACCAAACTCCCGAGTAAGGGTGAAGTAACACCTTGACAGGAGAGACTCCATTTTGGAGCACCTGAAATGCCATCTTGAGAAAGCACCCCCGCCCACCGTGAGACTCTGGTCTGAAACTATGATCTAAGACACTCGGACAAGAGCAGTTCACCACATCACACCTGGCAACCTGCATCCCACTTCGCAGAGCATAGAAGGCCCCTAGCATGATCGCTCAAGCTTGGAAGCCAATAGGCTGCACCTGGGTTCATGATAAAAATGTAATTTGTCTATGTCCTACATATGATTTACTAATACCTGGATTGATGTCAAGATCATAATTGAAACTGTTAAGATTGTAACTGGTATTATCAAGATTATGTTTGATATTAGTTTTGCATAGGTTTTAGTTCAGCTTGACCCTGGTAACCATGTATTCCCCTCCTGATTTTGTGGGTTTTGCCTTTATAAACCCTGTTGCTGGGGCCTGTGCCATGGCTCACTTGGTTAATCCTCCACCTGCAGCACCGGCATCCCCTATGGGTGCCGGGTTCTAGTCCCGGTTGCTCCTCTTCCAGTCCAGCTCTCTGCTGTGGCCGGGGAGGGCAGTGTAGGATGGCCCAAGTGCTTGGGCCCCCGCACCCGCATGGGAGACCAGGAGAAGCACCTGGCTCCTGGCTTCAGATGGGCGCAATGTGCCGGCCATGGTGGCCATTTCAGGGGTGAACCAATGGGAAAAGGAAGACTTTTCTCTCTCTCTCACTCTGCCTGTCAAATAAAGTAAATAAACCCTGTTGCTTTGGGCTTCGGGGTTGAGAGTTCTTTAGGACATGAGCCCACTCTCCATTGGCGGCAATAAAGGACCGTGAAATTTTATCAATGTGGGGCTCCCTTGTTTGCACTCAGGTACAATAAGGTGAAGCGTTTATTGGTGGGGAAACCGGACAGACCAGAGGGAAGGGGCAAAGAAGGAAGAGGGAGAAGAAGAGTGTAAGAGAGAGATGGAGAGAGTCGAGAGGGAGAGGGGGAGGGGGAGGGGGAGAGGGAGGGGGGGAGAGAAGGGAAGAGAGGGAGAGCGAGAGAGGGGGAGAGCGAGAGAGGGGGAGAGCAAGAGAGGGAGAGAGGGGAAGAGCGAGGGAGAGGAAGGGGAGAGGGGGAGAGGGGGAGAGGGGAGAGGGAGAGGGGAAGGGGGAGGGAGAGGGGGACAGGGGGAGAGAGGGGGGAGAGGGGTAAGGGGAGAGGGGGAGAGAGGGAGAGGGGGAGAGGGAGAGAGAGGGAGAGAGGGGGAGGGGGGAGAGGGGGAGAGGGAAAGAGGGGGGAGAGGGAGAGGGGAAGGGGGAGGAAGAGAGAGGGGGAGGAAGAGAGGGGGAGAGGGGGACAGGGGGAGAGAGGGGGAGACGGGGGAGAGGGGGCGGGGGAGAGGAAGAGAGGGGGAGAAGGGGAGGGGGGAGAGGGGAAGAGGGGAGAGGGGGCGGGAGAGGGGGAGGGGGAAGGGGGAAGGGGGAGAGCGAGCGCCACGTCAGGTCCGGTGAAGCCTTTGCGGGCCGGCAGACCCCGGAAGTGCGCGGGCGGGGCTCCACACCCCTTTCCGGCCGTCTGCGCAGGCGCGGTGGTGCGCGCGCGGCTCCACGCGGCCCCACCCCCTCGGCGGGTCCCGCGCGGCCGAGAGCCGAGGGGAGGCCGCGGCGTCGGGACCTGCGGGCTGCTCTCTTCCCCGGGGGCCGGCCGGGGCGAGCTGCGGGGCACGGGGTCGGGCAGGCCCGCAGGACCCGGAGGGCGCGCGGCGCCCGTTTCGGGCCCCTCCGAGGGCCGTGGCTCGGCCGGCCCCGGGGCCCGAGCCGCTGCCTCCTGAGGGCTTCTCCGCTGGCCCCCGCGGGCCGAGCTCCGCTGGCCGCCGCCCTCCCCCTCGCAGGCTGAGGCGCCTCCGGGAGCTGGGAGCCCCACGCCCCACGGAAGGCGCTCCGCGGGCGGACGCGAGGCCCGGCGGCGAGGAGATGCCGCTGACCTTCCAGGATGTGGCTGTGTACTTCTCCCCGGCCGAGAGGCAGCGGCTGGGGCCCCAGCAGCGGGCGCTGTACAGAGACGTGATGCTGGAGAACTACGGGAACGTGGCCTCCCTGGGTGAGGCTCGCGGGGGTCCGCTCGGGTTCTGTGGACCTCAGATTCCAGCCTGGTGTCTGCACACTCCCCTGTGCTGAGTGAAGTCCCCGGGGAGGCGGGCCTCTCAGCCCCTGACCTGTGCACGCGCCTGCAAGCCCCCCGGGGGCAGTGCCCAGTCGCAGCTCCCCAGGCCGCACCAGCTCACCCAGCGTCCTCGCCTTCGCAGGATTCCCTGTGCCTAAGCCGGAGCTGATCTCCCAGCTGGAGCAAGGGGAGGAGCTGTGGGTCCTGGACCTTGTGGGTGCTGAGGATCCAGAGTTCCTGAGGAGCTGTTGGACAGGTGAGAGTGGGTGGGAGGCCAGCCCGGGGGCCTCCCAGCCCTGCCCTCAGAGGCTCCGAGGGAGGGCTCAGTTGGGTGGCAGAGCCCACATCCCTCGCTGGTTCCAAGAGCGGTCTCAGACTGACACAGCCGTAGTTTTCCTAATCATAGTATTTCTAGTCATGACCTTCAGCGTTTTAATGTCACATACTCCTTTCCTTTTGATGGCAGCCATTGGTTCTCTCCCATGTCCTTTCTCTCCTTCACCTCCTCTTTGCCCCTCAGTCTTGTAGTATTCTGTTTGAGTGCGAACCTGCATTCTATTGCATCTGCTTCTACTGCTTCATTTGCCAGCTCTTAGTTTTATATTTGACTCCCAGCCACTGAGAAGTCAATATTCTGCTCTGTGCTCTAACTTTTGATTTCTGGCCCATGTATTTGTTGAGTGTATTGTTGCTGTACTGTCAGAGCATATACCCCTTCATCGCTCATGTTACCACCTTCATTGTTACTTTACCTCTGCAGTGAAGTCCCCGGAGATGTCTCCATTATGTCTTGGTTGGCTGGAGATTGTCTTCTAGAAGTTTCTGAAGAAAGGCTCTTGTGAATTATAGATCCCAATTTTGTGTACATTCAAAGTATGGTTTTTTTTTGAAGCCTTTGGTTTCTATAGGCAGATGTTGAAATATATCTTCTTACAGATATTTAAATTTATGAAGTTATTTTTCCAAGTATAGCTTTAAGTGCACCTTACCAGTTCTTAACATATTGTATATTCATTAATGTTGAATTCAAAATATTACCTAATTTTTCTTGTAGTTTTCATCTCTGATGCTATTTAGAAGTTGGTATTTTTCTAATTATCTTATTATTAATTTGCCACTTAATTTCAGTGTGGTCAGAGAACATACTCTGTGATTTCATCGTTTTCACATTTATTGGCTCTTGTTTTAGGACCCCAAATATGGTCTCTCCTGGGAAATATACCATGTCCACTTAAAAAAAAAGGGGTATTCTGCCATCATAGGGTATATAAATATCAGCTGTCTCAAGGCAGTTGATGGTGTTTTCCAGATCTCCTGTGTCTTTGCTGCTTTTTCATCTAGTTGTTTATGTTGCAGAGGGAGACTATTAAAATACAAAAGTATGTGAGATTATAATCTCCCTTTTTCAGTATCTGCTTTATGACTTTTGAAGCTGTTAGTGGCTCATTCACATTCATAAGTATCATTATCAGAGATAAGAGGACCTGTCTTTGTCTCTGGTAATACATTTTGTGTTGAAGTCTATTTTCTCTAATACTAACATAGCTTCTCCATCCTTATTTATTTATTTATTTGGAAGGCAGAGTTACAGTGAGAGAGACAGAATTTCATCTGCTGGTTCATTCCTCAAATGGCCACAACGCCTAGGGCTGAGCGAAGCCAAAGCCAGGAGTCCGGAGGGTGGCAGGGGCCCACTTACTTAGACCATCTTCCACTGCTTTCCCAGGCACATTAGCAGGGAGCTGGTTTGGAAGTGGAGCAGCCAGGACATGAACCAGCATCCATATGGATGCTGGTATCACAGGCGATGGCTTTACCTGCTAACCACAATGCCAGCCCATCTCCATTCTTATTAAATTTACTGTTAGCATGGTGTATCTTTTTCGTCTTGTAAATTTAAACCTGGGCCTTTAAACTCAAAGTGAATCTCTTGTGGATAGAATGCAATTAAATCTCATTTTTTAATGCATTCTAATAATCCTTACCTTTTAATTGCCATTAAGGTTTAATGTAACTTTTGGTGTGGTTCAAAGACACTTGTTTTTATTTTACACATAACTTCTCTTGGTGTTTTAAACTGCTGTCTTCCACTTTCTTGCCTTTATGTTGTACTTCACCAGAAATCTTGTAATCATTCCTCCCATCCTTTAGGTTATGGTTGTTGATGTACTACATGTAGATGCATCTCTAAACTTCGCAAGAAAATTTTATAATTTCAGTTTTAAACAGTTATAGAGGGGCTAGCATTGTGATGCAGTGGGTTAACACCCTGGTCTGAAGCACCGGCATCCCATATGGGCACCGGTTCAAGTCCCGGCTGTTCCACTTCTGATACATCTCTCTGCTATGGCCTGGGAGAGCAGTAGAGGATGGCCCAGGTCCTTGGGCCCCTGTGCCCGTGTGGGAGACCTGGAGGAGGCTCCTGGCTTCGGATCGGGACAGCTTCAGCTGTTGCAGCCAACTGGGGAGTGGGCCATCGGACTGAAGACCTCTCTCTCTGCATTTCCTCTCTCTGTGTAACTCTGACTTTCAGATGAATGAATAAATCTTAAAAAAAAAAAAAAACAGTTTTAGATGTACCACAACTTGTCGTGGGGCTACATCCTTATAAATCCATTGTAGGGGGCCGGCGCCGTGGCTCAACAGGCTAATCCTCCTCCTTGCGGCGCCGGCACACCGGGTTCTAGTCCCGGTCGGGGCGCCGGATTCTGTCCCGGTTGCCCCTCTTCCAGGCCAGCCCTCTGCTGTGGCCCGGGAGTGCAGTGGAGGATGGCCCAAGTGCTTGGGCCCTGCACCCCATGGGAGACCAGGATAAGCACCTAGCACCTGGCTCCTGCCATTGGATGAGCGCGGTGCACCGGCCGCAGCGCGCTGTCCGCGGCAGCCATTGGAGGGTGAACCAACGGCAAAGGAAGACCTTTCTCTCTGTCTCTCTCTCTCACTGTCCACTCTGCCTGTCAAAAAAAAAAAAATCCATTGTAGGTTAAAAATACACTGAGTACATCGAACCTCCCAAGCATCACAGCTTTGCAACACGGTCCACTGTGGAGTATTGGTTGTTCACCTGGGAGCTGGGCTTGCTGCTGCTGCCCTTCATCATGACAGAATGTGTCATATCACAATGGTAGCCTGGGAAGAGACCAAAATTCAAAGCCTTAAGTATAGTCTCTGTTGAATGTGTATCACTTCTGTACCATTGTAAAGTTGAAAAAACCATAAGTTGAACAATGGTAAGTTGAGTATCATCTGAATATAATGTATAAACAATTCAAAGGGAAAAGGGACAAAACATAGTCTTATTCTTTTCTGCATGTAAGCAGCTTAGAAGTTGCCACTGTGTCCTAACAACAAGCATGAAGTTGAACAACTCTTAACACAGTCTGAGAAGTGAGTTCACAGGGAAAACCAGTGCCTCTAAAAGGGGTCAAGCAGAGAGGTAGATAAGAGGAATCACAACTTAGGAACAAAAACCTTCCAGGGAACCAGGGCCCAGCTAGGAAAACCTGAACTGATGAATTGCTGGAGATTCAGTGTGGATAACTCTGAGTGTTCAAAGCTTCAAGAGACTGTCATATGGGTCTACTACTTTTGTCAGTTTTATCTCCAGGGACTCAACCAGAACCCCACAGTGAATACCAAAGAAAAGCACCCTTCATGCTTCTGGCAGGGGAAGCAAAAGGGACTATCTTGAAATAAACCTGAGCATTCTGTTCTTAGCAGGGTCTGCCCTCAGAAAACGTTCTTGTATCAGAGCTTAACCTACTGGGGTTTCATCAGAATCTGCCTACCTGAGGGAAGGGAGATACCCAACCCCCTTCCCCTAGAACCACGCTGTCTCACCTTGGGAAAGGAGCTAAGAAACCTGTGTGATGTTTGCAGTCAGGCTTAGGAAAAGCTGGGATCTGGTCATACTTAGAGAATGTTTTCCTGCCTCTACATCTGAACACAGTATCACTAAAGGCATATTTCCTGCAGTTCCTTCCACCTAGTGCATCATCTCTGCCTATCAACAGAAAATTAGAAGGCATACTAAGTGACAAAAAAAATCCAATTTGAAGAGACTGAAAAACCATCAGAACCAGAATTAGATATGGCAGGAATGTTAGAGCTATCAGACCAGGAATTTTTAAAGCTATGGTTAATTTGCAAAAGGCTTCAATTAAAAAAAGCAGGTAACATCTAAAAATATTTATAATACAAGCAGAGAGATTGAAAGTCTAAGAGTAAAAAATGCTAGAGATAAAAAAGCAACATTGCAACAGAAATGAAGAATAGCTTTGTGGGGCTCATTGATAGACTGGGTAGGGCTTTATAGATAACGTTATTTGAAAGTGGACTTGGGTTAGTTGTACATTGGGTTGCAGCCACTAAAAGTTGAAAAGTAAAGTTTGACTTACACTAAAAGAGGAGACAAAATGGAATCCTACGTAATGCTCAATTGAAATCACAAAAGGTGACTGCGCAGTGGCTCATGTGGCTAATCCTCCGCCTGCGGCGCCAGCACCCCGGGTTCTAGTCCCAGTTGGGCTGCTGGATTCTGTCCTGGTTGCTCCTCTTCCAGTCCAGCTCTCTGCTGTGGCCTGGGAGGGCAGTGGAGGATGGCGCAAGTTCTTGGGCCCTGGAGGGCAGTGGAGGATGGCCTAAGCGCTTGGGCCCTGTTCCTGTATGGGAGACCAGAAGGAGGTGCCTGGCTCCTGGCTTTGGATCGGTGCAGCGTGCCAGCCACAGCGGCCATTTGGGGGGTGAACCAATGGAGGGAGGACCTTTCTTTCTGTCTCTCTCACTGTCTAACTCTGCCTGTCCAAAAAAAAAAAAAAAAAAAAAACCCCACACAAAAGGTAAGAGAAGTGTGGAAGAGAAATATAGAAAAAAAAGAACAAGAATAATAAGTAGAAAGATGTAATATTAATTCAACAGCATCACTCATCTCTTTAAATGCCAGTGGTCTAAATAGTTACATACCAGTTAAACAACAGAGATTCTAAAAGTGGGTCAAAAACCAAAACCCAAATTTTTTTTGAACTTTTCATCATTTCTGGTTCCTTTTTAAAAAATATTTATTTATTTGAAAGGTGGAATTACAGAGGCAGAGAGAGAGAGAGAGGGAAGTGAGAGATCCTCTGCTAGTTCATTTCCCAAATGGCCACAATGGCCGGAGCTGGGCCTATCTGAAGCCAGAAGCCAGGAGCTTCTTCTGGGTCTCCCATGCGGGTGCAGGGGCCCAAACACTTGGGCCATCTACTATTTTCCCAGGGCATAGCAGAGAGCTGGATCGGAACTGGCCCCATATGGGATGCTGGCACTTAAGGCTTTACTCGCTATGCCACAGTGCTGGCATCTGAAGTATTTCTTTTCTGTAAGAAACCTGCTTTAGTTACAAAAACATACAGAGGGGCTGGTGCTGTGGCATAATGGGTAAAGCCACAGCCTGTAGTGCTGGCATCCCATGTGAGTGCCAGTTCATAATCTGGATGCTCCACTTTCAATCCAGCTGTGTGCTGTGGCCTGAGAAGACAGTGGAGAATGACCCAGGTCTTTGGGCCCCTATAACAGCTTGGGGGACTTTGGGAAGGCTCCTGGCTTCAGATGGGCACAGCACTGGCCTTTGAGGCCATCTGGGGAGTGGGCCAGCAAATGGAAAATCTCTCTCCCTGCCTTTGCCTCTGCCTCTCTGTGGCTCTGCCTTTCAAATAAATAAACAAATTTTTAAAACAAAAACAAAAAATGTGGGGCTGGCATCAGTGTGAGTCCCGACTGCTCCACTTTTGATCTAACTCTTAGCTGTTGTGGTCAACTGGGAAGTGAAACAGTGGATGGAAGATCTCTTATCTCTCCCACTGCCTGCCCTCCCCTTCTGTTCCCTCCCTCTCTGTGTCTGACTCTATCATTCTACCTTTCAAATAAATATTTTTTTTTTTCCAATAAGTTAATAGTCATCCAGTACAAATCCACCTGGCTCAAATAGGTTCAGTTGTGAATTTCACCTAAGGCTTGAGGAAGAAATTATATCAGTTCTCTATGATCTCTTTCAGAAAATAGACGGAATACTTAATATCTTATTCTGCAAAGCTAGTATTACTATAGCATCAAGTCCAAACAAAGGCAATATAAGAAGAGAAAATCACAAACATTTCTCCTGATCAAGAGATGGAAAAATCCTCAACAAAAGATTAGCAAATCTAATCCTACAATGAATAAAAAGAATTATATACTTGGACTAATTGGGATTTATCCCAGGTATGCAAGGATGGTTCAGCATTCAGAAATGAATGCAATCCACCACATCAATTGGTACACAAAAAAAATTTGACAAAATCTAATATCCATTCATGATTAAAAATTCAACAAACTAAGAACAGAGAGGAACTTTCTTCACTTAGTAAAGAACATCTACCAGAAACTGCAGCAAACATTGTACTTGGGGGCCAACGCTATGGAATAGCAGGTAAACCTGCCACCTTCAGTACCAGCATCCCATGCAGGAACTGGTTCAAGTCCTGGCTGCTACACTTTGTATCCAGCTCCCTGCTAATGTGCCTGGGAGAGCAACAGAGGATGGGCCTAAAAGCTTTGCCCCTGCACCCACATGGGAGACCAAGAAGAAGCTCCAGGCTCCTGGCTTTGGATCATCCCAGCTCTGGCCATTGTGTCCATTTAGGGAGTGAACCAGCTAATGGAAGACTGACCTCTCTGCCTCTGCCTCTCTGTAACTCTGCCTTTCAAGTAAATGAATTTTTAAACAAAAAAAAAAATTGTACTTGATATGAAAGACTTGGAGCTTTCCATCTAAGGTCAGGCACAAAACAAGGATGTCAGCCCACCACTGCCTTGTAAGTCCTAGCTAATTCAACAAGACAAGAAAAAACAATAAATGGTATACATCTGGGAAGAAGGAAATAGCAGTGTTTACAGATACTATGATTGTGTATGTGGAACATCTGAATGAGTCAAAAAGATTTCTGGAACAAATAAATGCTTATGGCAAGGAAACAAGACTAACTTACAAAAGTCAGTCACTTCCCTTTATACCAGCAACAGAGAAGTGGAACTTGAAATTAAGACATTTATATTAGCACCTCTAATAGTAAATGCTTATGTATAAATCTAACAGAATATGTACAAAGCTTGTATGAGGAAAAGGACTAGATTTTGATAAAAAGATAATAAAGGACTAAAGAAGTGAGATAGTCCATGTTCATGGATAGGAAGACAGCATTTTCAAGATGTCAAGTTCTTAATATGCAAGTGGTTTGTGTTTACCAACAGATGGATTCTCATGTTCATATGGAGAAGTAAAAAAAAAAAAAATAGCTAACTATATGGGGCTGGTATTTCATTAAGCTGCTGGCAGTACTGACATCCTGTATGGACACCAATTTGAGTCCTGACAGCTCCACTTCTGATCCAGCTCACTGATAATATGCCTGGAAAGACAGTGAATGATGTTCCAAGTACTTGATCCCTGGCCCCCCAACATGGGAGACCCAGATGGAGTTCCAGGAGCCTTGGCTTCAGACTGTCCCAGTCCTGGCCATTGTGGCATGGACCAACAGATAGAAGATTCTCTCTCTCAACTCTAACTCTACCTTTCAAATAACTTTTAAAGAAAAGAATAGTTAAATATAGTATAGAATAATAAATTCAGTATTGAAGAAGAACTTGCTCTGAAATTTCATAACGTAAAAAGCTACATGATCAAGACAGCTCATGAAGCAGAATAGAGAGGCCCAGGATAAGCCCACATGTAGTCTTTTTTTTGAGGGGGGGGGGGTAAAGATTTTTATGTATTTGAGAGGTAGAGTTACAGACAGCCAGAGGGAGAAACTGAGAGAAAGGTCTTCCACCCACTGGTTCATTCCTCAAATGGCCACAACAGCCGGAGCTGGGCCAATCGGAAGCCAGGAGCTTCCTGCAGGTCTCCCACATGTGTTCAGAAGCCCAAGGACTTGGGCCATCTTCCACTGCTTTCCCTGGCCAAAGCAGAGAGCTGGATTGGAAGAGGAGCATTGGGGACTCGAACCTGTACCCATTTCGGATGCCAGCACTACGTGTGGAGGATTAACCTGTGCCACAGCACTAACCCCAACACATACAGTCTTTTAAAAGTTCATGGAGGCCGGCAATGCGGCTCAATAGGCTAATCCGCCGCCTAGCGGCGCCAGCATACCGGGTTCTAGTCCCGGTCGGGGCACTGGATTCTGTCCCGGTTGCCCCTCTTCCAGTCCAGCTCTCTGCTATGGCCCGGGAGTGCAGTGGAGGATGGCCCAAGTGGTTGGGCCCTGCACCCCATGGAAGACCAGGAGAAGCACCTGGCTGCTGGCTTCGGATCAGCACGGTGCGCTGGCCACAGTGCGCCAGCTGCGGCGGCCATTGGAGGGTGAACCAACGGAAAAGGAAGACCTTTCTCTCTCTCTCTCACTGTCCACTCTGCCTGTTAAAAAAAAAAAAAAGGTTCATGGAAGGCCGGCGCCACGGCTCACTTGGCTAATCCTTCACCTGTGGCGCTGGCACCCTGGGTTCTAGTCCCGGTTGGGGTGCTGGATTCTGTCCCAATTGCTCCTCTTCCTGTCCAGCTCTCTGCTGTGGCCCAAGAAGGCAGTGGAGGATGGCCCAAGTGTTTGGACCCCTGCACCCACGTGGGAGACCAGGAGGAAGCACCTGGCTCCTGGCTGTAGCGGCCATTTGGGAAGTGAACCAACAGAAAGGAAGACCTTTCTCTCTGTCTCTCTCTCTCTCTCTCACTGCCCAACTCTGCCTGTCAAAAAAGAAAAAGTTCATGGAAAATGTGTTATGAAAAAATTATTAATGAGTTTAAAAATTGTTTTTGCACTGCAATAAACATCTGTTGAAATTATTATTATATTTGAGAGACAAGTATGGATACACACATACATACACATACACACAGTCTGCAACAGCCTGGGCTGGGCCAGTGCTGGAGCAAATATCCAGGAATAGTCCAGGTCTCTGGCTTTTGTGTCACAACCCAGTAAGTAAGTAAGTAAGTAACACTGCTGCCTCCCAACATCAGCAGAAAACCAGTGTTAGGAAATGGGAATTGAACTAAGGCACTCCAGTGTGAGTGCTAATGTCTTAACCTGTTTCCTGTAAAGTTTATCTCTTAATTCTGTTTTTCCTCAAGCTGTTTGTAGTTCTCTTTATCAGTAGTCAACTGATGTTTGCTAAGAGAGCAAAGGCATTTGCCTAGAGAAAGGACAATTTTCAACTAATGGTGCTGGACATCTACATGCAAAAAATAAATAATCTGGACACCCTTTGAAAAGTCTACTCAGTGTGTCTTAGTCTGCAGTGACTTAGTCTACTTTTGTAACAAAATGGCAAACTGGGTGCTGAAACAGCAGAAACTTGTTTTCTCATAGTTCTGAACACTGAGGTCATTCATAATGCCAGCATGTCATTTTCTGGTGAGTGCCTGTTCCTGGGTTACAGATGCTTCCTTCTTCTGTACTTGGCTGAGAGGAAAACAACAGGGCTGCTGATACCTCTGATGTGTGCAGCAGTTCCATCACAAGGACCGACTCTCATGACCCCTCAAAGGCACTATCTCCTGATGACATTGGTGGCTAAGAGTTCTGCATGGCAAAGCATAGACCTAAATGTAAAACACGAACCTCTAAAGCTCCTAGGTGATAACATAGCAGGAAGTTTGAGTGACCTTGGATTTGATGATGAATTTTTAGATATAAAAGCATGATCCATGAAAGAAATAGTTGACAAGTTTCTGTTCCGCCAAAGGCAACATCAAGAGAATGAGGAGATAGTCTGAAGAATGGGAGAAAATGCTTGCAAAGCGTACGTCTGATAAATGCTATCCAAAATATAAAAACTCTTTTTTATTTATTTTTTTTTGACAGGCAGAGTGGACAGTGAGAGAGAGAGACAGAGAGAAAGGTCTTCCTTTGCCATTGGTTCACCCTCTAATGGCTGCGGCGGTGAGTGCGCTGCGGCCGGCGCACCGCGCTCATCCGATGGCAGGAGCCAGGTGCTAGGTGCTTTTTCCTGGTCTCCCATGGGGTGCAGGGCCCAAGCACTTGGGCCATCCTCCACTGCACTCCTGGGCCACAGCAGAGGGCTGGCCTGGAAGAGGGGCAACCGGGACAGAATCCGGCACCCCGACCGGGACTAGAACCCGGTGTGCTGGCGCCACAAGGCGGAGGATTAGCCTGTTGAGCCACGGCGCCGGCCTATAAAAACTCTTAAAAAATCAAAAATAAGAAAATGAGCACTCTGGTTAGAAGATAGGGGAAAGGCCTAAATGGACACTTGACTGAAGAAGATACGTAGATGACAGGTTAGCATATGAAAACATGCACCGTGTGCCACTAAGAAATTACAGAGTAAAAGAACAATGAACCTTTTTTTTTTTTTTTTTAAGATTTATTTGTGCCCGATGCCATGCTCAATAGGCTAATCCTCCACCTTGCGGCGCCAGCACACAGGGTTCTAGTCCCGGTCAGGGCGCTGGATTCTATCCTGGTTGCCCCTCTTCCAGGACAGCTCTCTGCTATGGCCCGGGAGTGCAGTGGAGGATGGCCCAAGTCCTGGGCCCTGCACCCGCATGGGAGACCGGGAGAGGCTCCTGGCTTCGGATCAGTGCTGTGTGCCGGCCGCAGCACGCCGGCCACGGCGGCCATTGGAGGGTAAACCAACGGAAAAGGAAAACCTTTCTCTCTGTCTCTCTCTCACTGTCCACTCTGCCTGTCAAAAAAAAAAAATTATTTGTTTATTTGAAAGTCAAAGTTTCACAGAGAGAGGAGAGGCAGAGAGAGAGAAGAGTCTTCCATCTGCTGGTTCACTCCCCAATTGGCTGCAACGGCTGGAACTGCGCCCATCCAAAGCCAGGAGCCAGGAGCTTCTTCCAGGTCTCCCAAGTGCAGGGGCCCAAGAACTTGGGTCATTTTCCACTGCTTTCCCAGGCCATAGCAGGGAGCTTGATTGGAAGAGGAGAACCCGGGATTAGAACCGGCACCCATATTGGATTCTGGCGCTTCAGGACAGGATGTTAACCCGCTGCACCGCAGCACCAGCCCCTCTATTTTTTTAATTTAAAGAAATTTTAAAAGTTTTATTTGAGAGGCAGAGTCTCAGATAGAGGCAAAGATAGAGAGGTCTTTCATCCACTGGTTCAGTCCCCAAATGGCCACAATGACTGGAGCTGGGTCTATCTGAATCCAAGAGCTTTATCCAGGTCTCCCACATGGGTACAGGGGCCCAAGCACTTGGGCCATCTTTTACTTTCCCAGGCCATTAACAGAGAGCTGGATCAGAAGGGGAGCAGCCAGGACTTGAACTGGTGCCCATAAGGGATGCTGGCACCACAGGTGGAGGTTTAACCTATGCCACAGCACTGGCCCCACTACACACGTGCTAGAATGACCAACGTCCACCACACTGATGGCACCCAGTGATGGCAAGGATGGGGAGCAGCAGGATCTCTCATTCACCATTGGTGGAAATGCAAAAGGAAACACCCACTTTGAACATTTAGCCATGTCCTACAAACTAGGCAAATTCGTATATGACTCAGCAGTTGCACTCTGGCTATTTACACAAATGAATTAAAATTTTATGTCCACACAAAAACCCGTGTACAGGTGTTTGTAGGGCCTTTTTGTAGTTGCCCAAACTTGGAAGCAACTGACATACCCTTCAGTAGATGAATGGGTGTATAAAACTGGTCACCCAGACAATGAAATGATATTCAGGGCTAAAAATGAGCTATCAAGTCATAGAAAGACACAAAGAACTCTTGATAGCACATTGCTAAGAAAAAGAAACCAATCTGACAAGCTGCATATGGTATGATTCGGACTATAGGACACTGGAAAGGGCAAAACTATGGAGACAGGGAAAAGATCAGTGTCTGCCCAGGAGAGTGGTGAGGGATCACTGATGCAGCATGGAGAATCTGGGCTGGGAACTGACCCGGGCGATGCCACAGGAGAGCATGTGTCCAGGCCCTGAGAATGCACAACACCAAGAGTGAACGCTGATGTGAACCAGGTGGGGATGGTCAGTACTGTCTCATTCTCTGCAACACATGCCACACAGGAGGAAGCAAATCCTGGGAGAGCTTGTGCACCTGTGGGGATCTTGGTACCACTTGTTTGATACATGAACCCAAAAGTGCTCGTTATAAAATAAAGCATATTATTTTAAAGTGATTTGTATTTCTCCTGTTTTTCAATCACAATACTCTTCTTTTTTTTTTTTTTAAAGATTTATCTATTAATTTGGAGGTCAGAATTACAGTGAAAGGGAGAGACAGACCTCCCATCCACTAGCTCACTCCCTAAATGGTTTCAGTTGCCAGGGCTGGGCCAGGCTGAAGCCAGGAGCTTCATCCAGGTCTCCCACATGGGTGCAGGGGCCCAAGGACTTGGGCCATCTTCTGCTGCTTTCCCAGAAATACTAGCAGGGAGTTGGATCGGAAGTGGTGCACCTGGGGCTCTGACTGGCACCCATATGGGATGCTGGTGTTGCATGGGGTGGCTTTACCCACTATGCCGCAATGACTGCCCCAGAATTGATTGATTTATTTGAATGGCAGAGTGATGCAGAGATCTTCCATCTACTGGTTCACTTCTCAAGTGGTGACAACGCCTTGGGCTGGTCCAGGCTGAAACCGGGAGCCTGGAACTGCATCCAGGTTTCCCTTGTGGGTGAAGGGGCCCAAATGCTTGGCCGTCCTCTGCTGCTTTCCCAGGCACTTTAGCCTGGAGCTGAATCAGAAGTGGAGCAGATAGGGCTCGAACCGGTGCCCATGTGGCTTGCTGGCATCACAGATGATGGTTTTTTCCACTACACCATAATGCCAGCCCCTCTTTATTTTTGAACAATTTTATTTATTTGAAAGCTTGAGAGACAGACAAAACAATCTCTTATCTGCTGGTTCCCAAATACCTGAAGCAGCTGAGTCTGAGTGAGGCCAAACCCAGAACCAATAACTCCTTCTGGGTCTCTCACTTGGGTGTCAGGGACCTAAATACTTGGAATTGTGAGTGGAACCGAGATTTGAACCCAGGCACTCTGATGTGGGATGCTGCCATGTCAGGTAGCATCTCTACTGCAGTGAATAAATGCCCCCTTCATCCCCTGCTTCATTCCTGGTTTTGATGAAGGGCCGGTGCATGGTTTTTTTTGTTTGTTTGTTTTGGTTTTTTTGACAGGCAGAGTTAGACAGTGAGAGAGAGAGAGAGACAGAGAGAGAGGTCTTCCTTTCCATTGGTTCACCCCCCAAATGGCTGCTGAAGCCGGCACGCTGCCCCAGTCCAAAGCCAGGAGCCAGGTGTTTCCTCCTGGTCTCCCATGCGGGTGCAGGGCCCAAGCACTTGGGCCATCCTCCATTGCCCTCCCGGGCCACAGCAGAGAGCTGGACAGGAAGAGGAGCAACCAGGACAGAATCCGGGACTAGAACCCAGGGTGCCAGCGCTGCAGGCGGAGGATTAGCCTAGTGAGTCGCAGCATCGGCCCTGTTATTGATCTTTATCCTGCTGCTGTCCACATTGCTCATTAAGTCTGGTTTTCACCTGACTGATGTGTAGTTCTATTCTCACTTTATATTTTTCTTGCATTTAATATATATTAATTGAGACATAAAAATTGTACATTTAAATGTACTTTGTGCTGTTTCTATATATTACACATATTATATACTGTATAATGTTTAATTAGGGTAAATATATCTCAGACATTTAAGATTTCTTTCTGGTGAAAACCTTCACAAAGTCCTTGCTTCCAGTTTTTTTTTTTTTAATAAAAATATACATAATTTGTCATTATCTATAGTAACACTGCTGTGTGCTACGTCACCAGCATGTCTGTCAATCAGCCTGTTTGCATCCTGCTCTCCCTCTCCCTCCTCAGCCTCTGGCAACCATCATTATAGTCCCAACTTCCATGAGGTCAATTTTTGAAGGTTTCAGATACGAGTGACATCATGGGATATTTGTTTCTGTGCTTGGCTTATTTACTTAATAGTGACTTCCAATCCATTCATGCTTAGCCAGTGACAGAGTAGGAAGTGTCTCATTGTGCATAAGTAGCACGTTCTCTTCATGTGTGCACATCCATACTCAGCCAGTGAAGAGTGGGAAGTGCCATTGTTTATATATAACATGTTCTCTTCATGTGTGCACATCCATGCTTAGCCAGTGACAGAGTGGAAGTACCCCATTGTGCATAAGTAGCACGTTCTCTTCATGTGTGCACATCCATGCTGTAGCCAGTGACAGAGTGGGAAGTGCCCATTGTGCATATGTAACACATTCTCTTCATGTGTGCACATCCATGCTGTAGCCAGTTACAGAGTGGAAGTACCCCATTGTGCATAAGTAGCACGTTCTCTTCATGTGTGCACATCCATGCTGTAGCCAGTGACAGAGTGGAAGTACCCCAGTGTGCATAAGTAGCACGTTCTCTTCATGTGTGCACATCCATGCTCAGTCAGTGACAGAGTGTGAAGTACCCCATTATGCATATGTAGCATATTCTCTTCATTTGTGCACATCCATGTTTAGCCAGTGACAGAGTGGAAGTACCCCATTGAGCATATGTAGCATGTTCACTTCATGTGTGCATCAGCTGATGGACATGCCAGGTGTTTCCATTGCTGTGCTGTTGTGAGTACTGATGGACACGTTGGGTGTTTCCATCGCTGGGCTTTTGTGAGTACTGATGGATGTTGAGGTGGATTCATTCTGAGAGGAGGAGCACGGTGGGCGCAAGAGGCACAGAGTCACCATACAGACCCCGGGAGTCGGGTGAAAGCAGGCCAGAGGTGAGCAGACGGCAGACTTGTTTATTTCAGTTGGTATAGCAGCTTGTATAGCCGAGGCAGCCAATCTGGTCAAGGGGCGGTTTATGCCCTAACCAATCATAGCCTGTTGTCAGGCAGGCTCCATTGCCAGCGGCCATCTTGGCATGGCCTTCTCATTCCACCACAGACAGACACGTCAGTGTTTCCATCGCTGTGCTGTTGTGAGTACAGATTTCGCTTCCCTTCTGCAGATGCCCATGAGTGGGATTGCTGGGTCTCACAGTGGCTGTCCTTACATTCCCATCAGCTTCTCCACATCTCCACCAGCACGGTTCTCTTTTGTGAGGCAGTATCTCCTTGTGGTTTGGCTTCCCTGGTGTGTAGTGATTTTGACCATTTTTTCATATACCCATTGGTTGGTTGTATGTCTTCCTTTGAGAAGTATCTGTTTAGATCTACTGACCATGTTTAAATTGCATGATTTAGGCCTTTTTCTTTTTTTTCTTTTTTTTTTTTAACTTTTATTTAGGATATAAATTTCCAAGGTACGACTTATGGATTACAATGGCTTTCCCCCCATATTTTCCCTCTCCCCCTGCAACCCTCCCCCCTTGCCCGCTCCCTCCACCCTTTCGTTCACATCCAGATTCATTTTCAATTCTCTTTGTATACATGAGATCAATTTAGCATGTGTTAAGTAAAGAATTCGTCCATTTGCCCTCATATAGTAACACAAAGTGAAATATACTATTTGAGTTCTCGTTTTAGCATTGAGTCACATTGTACAGCACATTAAAGACAGAGATCCTACATAAAATATATATATATATATGTTTGAAACTGATTAATTTTTTTGATGCAGTTTCCAATGTAACACTGAGTTTTTCTTTTTTTTTTTCATTTTCGATTATCTTTATATAGAGAAGATCGGTTCAGTATGTATTAAGTAAAAATTTTCATCAGTTTGCATCTACACAGAAACACAAAGTGTAAAAATACTGTTTAGCACTAGTTACAGCGTTACTTCACATTAGATAACATATTAAGGACAGATCCCACATGGGATATAGGTACACAGTGACTCCTGGTGTTGATTTAACAATTTGACACTCTTATTTATGGCGTCAGGAATCTCCCTAGGCTCTAGTCATGAGTTGCTGAGGCTATGGAAGCCTTTAGGGTTCGCCGACTTTGATCCTATTCCGACAGGGTCACAGTCAAAGTGGAGGTCCCTTCCTCCCTTCGGAGAAAGGTACCTTCTTTGGTAGCCCCGTTCCTTCCACTGGGATCTCACTCGCTGAGGTCTTCCCTTTAGGTCTTCTTTTTTTCCTTTTGCAGAGTGTCTTGGCTTTCCATGCCTAAAATACTCTTATGGGCTCTTGAGCCAGCTCTGAATGCCTTAAGGGCTGATTCTGAGGCCAGAGTGTTATTTAGGACATCTGTCATTCTATGAGTCTTCTGTGACTCTGCTTCCCATGTTGGATCATCCTCTCCCTTTCTGGTCCTATCTGTTTGTATTGGTAGAAACTAGTCTTGTTTGTGTGTTGCCTTTGACTCTTAGACCTTTCAGTGTGATCGATTTAGGCCTTTTTCTTCCCCCCTCCCTCCTTTCCTCTCTCACTCCCTCCCTTCTCCCTCCCTTCCTCCTTCCCTGCTCCCCTCCCTCCCTCCCTCCCTCCCTCCCTCCCTCCCTCCCTCCCTCCCTCCCTCCCTTCCTTCCTTTCTTCCTTCCTTCCTTCCTTCCTTCCTTCCTTCCTTCCTTCCTTCCTTCCTTCCTTTTGCTGTTGAGTTGTTTGAGTTTCTTATATGTTCTGGTTGTTAATCCTTTGTTAGATGTGTCAGATGTGTCACTTGCTAATTTTTCTCCTGTTCTGTAGTTATCTCTTTACTGTTTCCTTTGTTGTGTGGAAGCTCTTTAGTTTGATATAATCATGTTGTGCCTTTGCTATATTTTTGAGACTTGATCCAGAAATTCCTTACCCATTCCAGTGTTCTGAAGTATCTCCTGTTTTCTTATACTAGTTTTAAAGTTTCAGGTTTTACATTTAGGTCTGTAACCCCTTTTCAGTTGATTCTTGTGCATTGTGAGAGATATGGGTCTAGTTTCATTCTTAATGTGATATCCAGTTTCCCCAGCACCATGTATTTAAAAGACTGTTCTTTTCCAGTGCATGTTCTTCACACCTTTATCAAAAAATCAATTGACATTAGATATGTAGGTTTACATAAACAGTCTCCGTTCTAGTCCATTGGTCCATATGTCTATTTATTATAAAAATACTACATTGTTTGAAGTATCGTAGCTTTATAGTTTTTCTAAATTTTTATTTTCATTTCTGTTTGAAAGGGAGAGAGATCTTGCATTTGTGGGTTTACTCCCCAAACGCCTGCAACAGCAGGGCCTGGCCAGGCCAAAGCCATTAGCCAGGAACTCATTCCAGGTCTCCCATATGGGAGCCATCACTTGTTGTCTCCCAGGTGCACATTGGTAGGAAGCTGGATTGGAAGCAGAGCAGCTGGGACTTGGCTCGGGCACTCTGACATGGGACACAGTGTCCAAGGCAGTGTCTGAAGCACTGCACCAGATGCCCACCCTGCACTGTATTTTGAATCTAACAGTGTGATTGTTCCTGCTCTGTTCTTCTTGTTCAACATGCCTTTGGCTATTTGGGGTATTATAGTGCTGCCCAATTTTCAGTGCTGTTTGACAGAGATTGCTCTGAACCTGTAAATTGCTTTCAGTATTAAGGATGTCCACTTTCCCCTCTTGTATTCAACGTGGTACTTGGAGTTTTATCTAGAGCAATTCTGGAAGAGAAATAATGGGCATCCAAATGGGAAGAAAGCAGTCAAATTGTAACTTTTTGCATATGACATACCACCAAAACATTGTTACAACTAATAAATGAATTCAGCAAAGTTGCAAGATACAAAGTTGGTGTGCAACAATCAATAGTATTGCTATATACCAGAAGCAAATTATCTGAAAAAAATCAAGAAAGCAATCCCATTTCCAGTGGCTACAAAATATTGAGTAAATAAATAACATATGAGTAAATCTAGCCAAAGCAATCAACTGTTTCTACACTGGAAATTATAAAATTTTGATGAAAGAAATCAAAGAGGATACAGAGAAAGTGAGAGACAGCCGCTGTTGAAGGATTGTTTGATGCTCACTTTGCTAGATACTCATTTAGCGTCTTTATGAATAAAGAGCAGGGTCCACAGGGGGCCAGGGAGCAGAGGGAGATGAGTGGGTCCAGCTTCAGGCGTTTGTAACAACCTCTCGGGAGCATGACCACACAGGGAATGGAATGGCCTTAGGACTTCCCTATAGGTGCACCCCCTAATGGTTCTGCCTCCTCCCAGTGGTGCCGCCCTGGGTTCCAGCATTTACACATGGGTCTGGGAGATACTTGACACTCAGGGCATCCACTCCTGGCCTCAAAAGGTCAGTACAAGATGCATTTATTCCACTCCCAAGAGAACCAAAGTCTTAATGGCCCAGTACTGCTCAGAAGTCCAAGTGCTATGTGTGTGACATTCCCATTCCAAAGGGACTACAGGAATAATTGGAACAGAGCAAGACCAAAAACCCTGCAGAACCCTGGCATCTGGGAAACACTTTGGCAAGGACTGGGTTCCCAGGAGTTGGGATGGCCCCACCCTGCTGGCCTGCTAGATAGCCTGTGCTCCATTCTCACAGTGCGAGCCTTATTCTGCAATTTCACCAGGCATTGTGCTGCTGGGAGTCTCTGCTGTACCTCCAAACACACATTTTTCTTGGCATTAACCTGCTGGGGGCTCTGCCAGGGCCCACTGCTTGATGAAGGCATCCTTTGTCATCCAGGTGGAGGCCTCCATGCCTTTGTTGGGCTCTGTCCACGTGGCTACTTGGAGGCTGCAAGCAAATTTTTGCCTGACTTCCCACCAGGCAAAACCATGGTTGGAAGCCACCATGACCCCATGATGTTTGCATAATAAGTAGCTGCAAATAGGTCCTGCACGACCTGGACCCTGACACCAGACTTGCATGAACCGTGGCTGCAGCCAGAGTGCTCTGCCAGCTGAATGCAGGGAACCTGGCTCCGGCAGGCCTTAGGAACATGCCCTGGAGGTCTTTGTCTCAAGTGTCTTGGAGGTCTGTCAGTCTTTCTCATCTCGTCAGCCCGATGACAGCATTTCCCTGCAACAGTTCCTATACTGCCCACCCTTATCTCAAGCACACTTTTTCTCACCTTCTTCGCTGGCCAGTCTGTGAGTTTTCCAAATCTTTCTTCTCTGCCTCCCTTTTAGTTCCGTATTCCAGTTGTCCACATGCCTCTGCACCCAGGTCCCACTGTGCAGCTAAAGCAGCCACAGAGCCGCTTCAGTGCTCTGTTGCTAGACGATCCCAGCTCATCACCTGTAAATTCAGCTTCCCACAGGCTCCAGTGTGTGCATGCAGTTCCTTCAGGCTCCTCATCATGCTGCGACAAGAGCGTCATTAGCCCATTTCCAGGAACAACTGCCTGAGCGCCCTGGTCATGACTGCTCATCTGTCCAGGCTCCGGCTTTGTTCCCAATTGTCCCGTCCCGCAGGACGTCAACTAGGGCCAAGCACCTAGAAGGTGGAATGAAGGAACAGGAGACACAAGGAAGGCAGCAAGACAAGAGTTCTGATCAAGCTGCAAAGTTTATTTTTTACGCAGGGGTTTATATACTTCTTAGGGGAAGCAGTAGGGGGTGGGAAAGAGGAGCTGTTTCGGGATCTGTGCAGGGTTGAAGGTCAGGTGGCAGGACATAGTTATCGCAAGCAGGCACATGTTATCTTAACCACAGGATGTTCTTTAGTTATCGCAGAATGTTTCAGTCCTCAGGGCAAGAGGCTATGCAGGCACCTTTCCACGCCTAGAGCTATTAGGGAGGGGAGAGTGTCCTGACACCCGTTCCCTACCCGCCTGAGGAGCACTGGTAACACCCTGCTGATCGCGTCTTCCTACCCTGATCCTCCAAGCTCCCCACATGTGCCCACTAGTCATTTTCAAAGTTGCCTCTCCATTTATTTTCTTTTTCTTTTTCTTTTTTTGACAGGCAGAGTTAGACAGTGAGAGAGATAGAGACAGAGACAGAGATAAAGGTCTTCCTTTTTCTGTTGGTTCATTCCTCAAATGGCTGCTACTGCCAGCGAGCTGCACCTATCTGAGGCCAGGAGCCAGGTGCTTCCTCCTGGTCTCCCATGTGGGTGCAGGGCCCAAGCACTTGGGCCATCCTCCACTGCCTTCCCGGGCCACAGCAGAGAGCTGGACTGGAAGAGGAGCAACCGGGACAGAATCCCGTGCCCCAACCGGGACTAGAACCTGGGGTGTTGGTGCCACAGGTGGAGGATTAGCTGAGTGAGCCGTGGTGCTGGCCCAGTCTCCATTTCTAAGAGTAGTTATAGTAGCAATCCCACCCTCAGCAGTTTTCTGTATTACTCAGGTTTTGCCACAATAAAAAATGCCTGTGGCAGCCTAATTTTACATGGAAATTGGTTCTTTTTGTCTCACATTCTGGAGGCTCACAGCTCCGGATCAGGTGGGCGCCATTGGTTCACCCTCCAGTGCCAGCATTCTCTCTGGCAGAGTCTCAGTTACCAGAGCCTCCATTCCTCGTCCCCAACCCCTGCTCATCTGGAATATTGAAGGGTGGGAGGCTCTCTGGGTGTGGAGCTCATCACAGTGTCATTGGGCCAAATAGCACCCTCAGCCCCATCCCTGCTGCAACCCATGCCCATCTTGTGGTTGGGAAGATTCCTGTGAGGTGGCCGCAGAGCAGAGCTGGGATCCCCTACAAGGATACCAGACACTGGCAAGACTTTTGCTGGCTTCATGGGTTCTTCCCTCATGCAAACACAGGAACTTCCTACTTTTCTACAGTCCTCTTCCATACACAGGCTAATGTCTACCTTCCTACCTAGCAGTATGGTATGGAGCATGCAAGTCTGCCTAAATCTGTCTCCTTATAAAACCAGCAGGGTCAGCCACAGAGCCTCCACCTGCTGACCTGTTCAGATCGGGTCACCTCCCAGAGGCCTCACTTCCAAATGCCAGTTACCCTCCTAATACCATCAATTTGTGACTTTGGAGTTTAAGCTTCTTGTTTTTTTTTTTTTTTTTTTTTTTTTTTTTTTTTTTTTTAATATATTAGAAAAGGAAGAATTAGTGGGAGAGACAGATCTTCCACCTGCCGGTTACTCCCAAAATGGTCTCAAAAGTTGGGGCTGGGCCAGGCTGAAAGCCAGTAGCCTGGAACTCCAGTCAGGGGTCCCACATGAATGGAAGAGGCCTACGCACTTGAGCCATCTTGTGTTACTTCTCCAGGCATAGTAGCAGAGAGCTGGACCAGAAGTGGAGCAGCTGGGATTCAAACCTGTGCTCATATTGGATGCCAGCATTACAGATAGCAGCTTACCCTGCTGTGCACAAAACAAAAAGTTTTGGGGCCAGATATTCAAACCATAGCATGTAGTTTTACCAGTACAATCCTAAAGACTAAGCACAATCAAGTAAGTGGCTATTCAGAGATGGACTCGGTCCAATCAACAGGGTCAGTCAAGAGCAAAGGTCAAGACATCAAGTTTTTTGAATGCTCAAGGCATTCTGTTGGTTTCTGGAAGACCACAGAACGCTAATGTCAGCTGATGAGGAAGTGCTCTGAGACCATCAGCCACAGCTGTAGCAGCAACACACCTGGGAAGACACCCGAAAGAGGACGGCACAGCCTAGGACACAGGGGAGACACCCCAGAGAGCACGGCACAGCCTAGGACACAGGGGAGACACCCCAGAGAGCACGGCACAGCCTAGGACACAGGGGAGACACCCCAGAGAGCACGGCACAGCCTAGAGCACAGGGGAGACACCCCAGAGAGCACGGCACAGCCTAGAGCACAGGGGAGACACCCCAGAGAGCACGGCACAGCCTAGAGCACAGGGGAGACACCCCAGAGAGCACGGCACAGCCTAGAGCACAGGGGAGACACCCCAGAGAGCACGGCACAGCCTAGAGCACAGGGGAGACACCCCAGAGAGCACGGCACAGCCTAGAGCACAGGGGAGACACCCCAGAGAGCACGGCACAGCCTAGGACACAGGGGAGACACCCCAGAGAGCACGGCACAGCCTAGGACACAGGGGAGACACCCCAGAGAGCACGGCACAGCCTAGAGCACAGGGGAGACACCCCAGAGAGCACGGCACAGCCTAGAGCACAGGGGAGACACCCCAGAGAGCACGGCACAGCCTAGAGCACAGGGGAGACACCCCAGAGAGCACAGCACACTTTCGTGCCCCCAGAGAGCCCTGCTGCAGCGCATGGTGCTCCCACTCACTCTTCTGTCAGGGACAGTTTTGTGAGGGTTTCCATGGAAACCAGGCATTTGTCTTACGGTCCTGATTATGTTCCTTCAGACTTCTCTTCTTATCTTTTTTTTTTTTTTTTTAAATCCATCTTCAGTGGTGACAAATGTTACAGTTTCACAGGGACTGTTTATTTCTGGTTTTTAAAAATTATTTATTTATTTATTTATTTGAAAGGCAGAGAGAGAGAGAGACATCAACATCTTCCATATACTGGTTCACTCCCCAAAACACTGCCGCTGCCAGAGCAGAGCCAATCTGAAGCCAGGACCCAGGAACTTCTTCCGGGTCTCCCATGAGGGTGCAAGGGCCCAAGAACTTGGGCCATCTTCTGCTGCTTTCCCAGGTGCATTAGCAGGGACCTGCATTGGAAGTGGAACAGCCATAGGTTGTAGCTTTACCCGCTACGCCACAGTTCTGGCCCTCTTTCCTAATCTTAAATGTTTAAAGGCCTGCCTGCCTTCCTTC
Organism: Sylvilagus floridanus; assembly: GCA_949820135.1. Taxonomy (NCBI): domain Eukaryota; kingdom Metazoa; phylum Chordata; class Mammalia; order Lagomorpha; family Leporidae; genus Sylvilagus; species Sylvilagus floridanus. The sequence continues at coordinate 168,826,481 of OX463241.1, read as the reverse complement.
CTCCCTCCCTCCCTCCCTCCCTCCCTCCCTCCTTCCTCTGTCTGTCTGTCTGTCTGTCTTGTCTTATTTGAAAGGCAGTGTGACAGAGAGGAAGGAGAGAAAGAGATCTTCCATCCTCTGGTTCACTCCCCAAATAGCTACAACAGCCATGCTGGGCCAGGCCAAAGCTAGGACCCTAGAACTCCATCTGGGTCTCCCACATGGGTTGCAGAGGCCCAAGCACTTTGGCCATCTCCACTGCCTTCCCAGGAGCATTACCAGGGAGCTGGATGGGAAACAGCAGCCAGGAGTTGAAGTGGTGCTCCAGCATGGGCGCCACTGCAGAGGCCCAAGCACACTTTCTTCAGTTAACAATGTAAAATGGCAGGCGTGTGGTGCAGCTGGTAACTCCTGCTTAGGGTACTCACGTACCAGCTGGGAGTGCCTGCTCCTGATCCAGCATCATGGCAGTGCTCATCCTGGAAGACAGCTGACGAGCTGGCCATGCACTTGGGTCGCTGCCATCCCATGGGAGACCCAGGCGGAGTTCCTGGCTCCTGGGTTAGCCTAGCTCAGCCCTGGCTGTTGAGAACATGTCAGGAGTGAGCCAGCAGGTGGACGATTTGTCCCCTGCTCTCCCTGTCACTTTTTCTACCACTCTGTCTTTCAGACAAATACATAAAATCAATCTTTTAAAGAAAGAATAAGAGAAGAAACAAGTAACAAGCATGAGGAAAGCAGACAGTGATGCAGGTACTATTGACCATTCCAAAAAGATATTTTGAACACATTTATGCCAAAAAACGTGAACATGAAGGTAAGGTAGAGAAATATGATTCATCAAGACTGACATATGAACAAGTTAGTGCATTTGCTTAAGTGTCGAAGTGCACGTGGTAATTTAATCATCTTTCCTCAGAGGGAATGCTAAGGCCAGATGGCTTCACCAACTTATACCAAACATTGAAGGAATAAATAACACCTATCCTAAATATATATTTTTTCAATAAAAGTTGGTTTATGTATACATCTAATTTTGGAGCCTGATTCTTCAGCTCATACAGTAGACTTTTCATTGGCTTATATACTCTTCCATTATATAACTATTTGCAGAAAGGTATTCCATTACAGAAGCAGTCTGTAATTGTTTTAAACAGTCTTCTGTTTTTCTTGTTGTTGTTGTTGTTTTTTTTTTTTTTTTTTTTTTTTTTTTTTTGTGACAGGCAGAGTGGACAGTGAGAGAGAGAGACAGAGAGAAAGGTCTTCCTTTGCCGTTGGTTCACCCTCCAATGGCTGCCGCGGATGGCGCGCTGCGGCCGGCGCACTGTGCTCATCCGATGGCAGGAGCCAGGTGCTAGGTGCTTTTCCCTGGTCTCCCATGGGGTGCAGGGCCCAAGCACTTGGGCCATCCTCCACTGCACTCCCGGGCCACAGCAGAGGGCTGGCCTGGAAGAGGGGCAACCGGGACAGAATCCGGAGCCCCGACCGGGACTAGAACCCGGTGTGCCGGCGCCGCAAGGCGGAGGATTAGCCTGTTGAGCCACGGCGCCGGCCGTTGTTGTTTTTTGACATTTGAATTCTTTCTTGTTTCCCCCAATTAAACAGAGCTCTCAATGGCTGTCAGAGTGGTCATTTTTTTTTTGTGCCTATGAACTGTGTACTTGGGATAAAATCCCAGCACGTACTTTTGTAGACAGAGTGTGTGGTGTGTTCATTCTTTTGGTACCTGGTGTCAGTTTTGCCTTTAGAGTCTTGCTGATGGTCCATCGATGGTATGTGGAAGTGATTGCTTCTAAGTTGTCATCAGAGCCGTGCACTGTTTTCTGTTTAGCATAAAATCCTTCTCTTTTCTGCCCCTCTTGTCCTCTCCTCAGGCCCCGCCTCTCCCCTATTATAATTCTTGATATACCCACAGAAGCTCTGATTCTTGAGCTGGAGTCTCTTGAGTCTCACGCAGGCCTTTGTGTCTGCCACTGCTCGACTCCTCTTCAGCCCCAGCTCGTGCTTACCTGCTCCTGCACTCCTCTGGCCTTGTAGACGGGACTGGAGCCCATGATGCAGTTCCTGATCGCTTCCATGGCAGGGGGTTCCTCCTGCTTATTCACATGTTTCTTACTTCAGTCTCCGCCTTCCAGAACAGAACATCAGCTCTGTGAGTTCAGTGACTGCCGCTCTGCCGTGTTCCTTACCTTGACTGTGCCTGCTCCTAAATATTAGTTGTGTAGATTGATTTGCCAATTTAATAGCTTAAAAAATCACAATTTGTTTTAATTTCCATTTATTTGATACCTGGTAATGAATATTTTAAATGTTTATTTTCATCGACGTAAAAGGCAGAGAGAAAGATCTTCCATTTGCTGGTTCATTCCCCTAAAGCACTTGCTCCATCGTCTGCTGCCTCCCAGGAGCGTTATCAGGAAGCTGAATTAGAAGCAGAGCAGCTGGGACTCAAAACAGGCACCCCGGTCTGGGATCCAGGCATCACAAGTGTGGCTTGACCGCTGCACATGCCTGCCTTAATCTTGGAATATTTTTTATTTGGTTGATTGGCTCTTTTCTTCTGAATTCTGCCTGTTGCATGTTTGTTTGTTTGTTTGTTTTTGGAGCGTCTGCCTTTTGTATAATAACTTATGGGAGCTTTGACACATTGTGAATATTATCCCTGGTGGATGGTTTTCTGTAGTAATTCATTTATGTTTTTTGTAACAGATTCTGAGGTTGGGACTAAGAAGGAACTGTCAGTTCTAAACCAGCGATGCTCTAAAGAAGTAGAAAACCCAGAATTTATATCAAGAAGATTCTCAAGGGCTAATTCATGCGCCAGTGAGTTTCGAGACGCTTGGGGCCGCAAGCTGGGAGATTGTCCTGGGAGGAGTGTGAAGAAACCTCATCTTCACAAAAGAGTTTTCAGAGGGAAGTCTGTCACTTGTATGGGGAGAGCTCCAGGAGAGAGGACGCAGGAGTGTGTTGCAGTTGATAAAGACTTGAACTTGAGCCAAAATGCTGTAAGACTTCAAAGAAATAAACTAGGAGAGAGAGCCTTTAAATGTGATATATGCAGCAAGACCTTCAAGTACAATTCAGACCTACGGAGACATCAGAGGCGTCACACTGGGGAAAAGCCTTACAAATGTGGTCAGTGTGGTCGAGCTTTCACCCACAGCTCCAGCCTCACCTTGCACCATCACGTTCACACGGGACAGAAACCATTTAAATGTGACGAATGTGGGAAGACTTTTGGGCTTAATTCCCACCTCCTGCTGCATCAGAGAATCCACACAGGAGAAAAACCTTTTGGGTGTAATGAATGTGGGAAAGCCTTCAGTCGAAGCTCTTCTCTCATTCAGCATCGTATCATCCACACAGGAAAGAAACCTTACAAGTGTAATGAGTGTGGGAAAGGCTTCAGCCAGAGCCCCCAGCTGACTCAGCATCAAAGGACCCACACAGGTGAGAAGCCCCATGAGTGCAGTCACTGTGGGAAAGCCTTCAGCCGGAGCTCCAGCCTGATTCAGCATCAGAGGATCCACACGGGTGAGAAGCCCCATAAATGTCGTCAGTGTGGGAAGGCCTTCAGCCAGAGCTCCAGCCTTTTCCTCCATCACAGGGTGCACACTGGAGAGAAGCCCTATGTGTGCAGTGAGTGCGGCAGGGCCTTCGGCTTCAACTCCCACCTCACTGAGCACGTGAGGATCCACACTGGAGAGAAGCCTTATGTGTGCACTGAGTGCGGCAGGGCCTTCAGCCGGAGCTCCACTCTCGTTCAGCACCGAAGGGTGCACACTGGGGAGAAGCCCTACCAGTGCGCTGAGTGTGGCAAAGCCTTCAGCCAGAGCTCCCAGCTCACCTTGCACCAGCGCATCCACACTGGAGAGAAGCCCTACCACTGTGGTGACTGTGGGAAGGCCTTCAGCCGGAGATCCACCCTCACGCAGCATCAGAGGGTTCACAGAGGGACCCCACGCAAGTGCCGGCAGTGTGGGCCCACCTGCGCTCATGGCTCCAGCCCTGCCCCTCAGAGACTAGTTCCTGCTGGGGGCTGGTGTGGCAGAGCTGTCAACCATGGGGCAAGCCTTGTTCTGCACTGGACAGTTCACACCAGCAAGGAACACCTTGGCAATAATGAGCTTGGAAAAACCTTCAGTTCCACCCCAGCACACACTGGAGATGAAAAAATCCACTCTGGGAAGAAACCCTGTACACATCCAGAATGTGGACACAGCCTCAGTGTGTCCTCAACTCTTACTCAGCATCAGCAGATTCACCTTGGAGATAAAGCCCCTTCAGACGATGGATCTGAAAGATATTTTATTCACATCAGAAAGATTTTCCAAGAAAGACATTTTTAATATGAGAAGTGTGGGAAGTGACTTTGCATTCGTTCATTCTATGTTGGGTGGGCTGAGAGAATCAGAGTTTGTTTCAGGAAATCCCTGTATGTGAGAACTGGCTGCCGGTGGCAGACAAGTCGAGCACTACACAGAGTTCAGTTTATTAGGACCTTGGCAGAAACAGGATGAGAGGCGGGAGGAGAGGCTTCGTATGTCGACCAGACAGAGGTCATTGCTGGCCAGCTGGGGTGCTCCTTTACTTCAGGCAACAGTTACTAGGTGATCCAGGGTCAGTGCCTGGCACAGGATGCTTAGTGGATTCTGAGAGAGTGCCAGGGTTACCCAGAAGGCACCATGGCCTGAGTCACATGACAGTAGATCCCTGAAAAGTTGAATGAGGAGTCTGAGTACAACTAGCAGAACAAAGGATGCAGCTTGGATACAGCTGAGCCGTTAAACTTGGGAACGAGCATGTGACAAAGGCCACATGAGTTCTCTCCCAGTTGCCAGGATGAACAGCGGGCATGGAAGATCCACCCAGTTCAGGCTGCCACCTGACACGTCCCCTCTCCCCTTCTATGCCCAGACCTGTAGCTGTCCCACATCTGTTTCCAAGGTGGTGCTGAGAACCTGGGCCCTTTGGGCAGCTTCGGGGCTTTTTCTCCTCCCTCCAGATGGGCTGGGTCACCGCCCCAGAGCAGCCACAGGGGGGAGCCCTCCCTCACTTGGAGCCCTGAGTCTTGCACCTGTGAAGTGAAAGTTGGTTTGGTCTGAGGATCTCTGCAGTCCACGGAGGAGGGAATTCAGGCCAGTAGAGCAGGCACTGCTGTGTTGCTCCACTTCTGAGTATTTTCAGTTACTGGTAAGAGATTTTCAAATTTTCTATTTATGTCTTTATGTGAAGGCAGAGACAAGCAGGCAGAGATCTTCCACGCGCTGGTTCATTCTCCAAATGCTCACGATAGCCTGGGCTGGGCCAGGCTGAAGCCAGGACCCAGAACACATCCAGGTCTGCCATGTGGGTGCTGTGGACCCTCCTACTCCAGCCATCACCTGCTGCCCTCTAACACATGAGCTGGGAGGGGCACTCTGGGCAGAGCTGGGGTCCAGACCCAGGCACTCAAACATGGGACGTGGGCATCCGAAGGGGCATCTTAACTTCTACGCCAAATGCCTGCCCATGGTAAGGGTTTTAAGAATCAGGTTAATTGAGATACTATTTATTTATTTATTTATTGAGATACAATTTTAATGAAGTATTCACTCTTTTTACTGTCACATTCCATGGGTTTTGACAATACAGTTGTGTGTTAACCATCACCAGTCACATGGTGCAGCATCCATTTCCACCCAGAATTCTTTGTCCATTTCCAGAGTCATACTGTGTGTAGCTGTTTCTCTCCAGCACCTTTCTCAATTGTGTGTCTCAATATATGTCACTTAAAAAAATTTATTTGAAAGGCAGAGTTACAGAGAGGCAGAGAGAGAGAGAAAAGTCTTCCTTCTGCTGGTTCACTCCCCAAATGGCCACAACAGCTGGAGCTGGGCTAATCTGAAGCCAGGAGCCAGGAGCTTCTTCCAGGTCTCCCATGTAGGTGCAGGGGCCCAAGCACTTGGGCCACCTTCCACTGCTTTCCCAGGCCACAGCAGAGAGCTGGGTTGGATGTAGAGCAGCCGGGACACAATCCAGTGCCACAGGCTGGGGTGTGACCTGCTACGTCACAGCACCATCCCTTCAGCTGTCACTCTTACATTGCTCAGTGGCTTTCCATGATGTGGATGCCCAGTTTGTTTACCCATGCACCTCTACAGGCTGCCTGGCCGGCCATGAATAAAGCTGCTAAAAACATTGAACCACAGGTTGCTTTGTGTTCTGTGTTCTCTTTGATGCATAGCTAGGCGTGAGTTTGCTGGGCTTTGCTCCTTAGGAAACTGCCAAACTCTTCCCAAGTGTTTTTGCCAGGTTGCATTCCCAAAGGCATAGTGTGAGGGTATAGATCTTGGTATTTTTGTTTTCTAAAAAAAAACCAAAAAACAAAAAAACAACAACAACTTTCTTTATTTGGAAGAGTCAGAGAGAGGGGTCTTCCACCTCACTCCTCAGATGGCCACATCAGCCAGGGCTGGGTCAGGCCAAAGCCAAGAGCCAGGAGTCAAGAACTTCATACATGTCTCCCACGTGGGTGCAGGGGCCCAAGCACTTGGCTCATCCTCCACTGCTTTCCCAGGCCACAGCAGGGAGCTGGACTGGAAGTGAAGCAGCTGGGACTCCAACCAGTGCCAATATGGGATGCCAGCATTGCAGGAGGTGGTTTTACATGATGCTGGCCCTGGTGTGTGTGTGTGTGTGTGTGTGTGTGTGTGTGTGTGTTGTATATTGTATATATATACAATTTATTTGACAGGTAGAGTTATAGACAGAGAGAAAGAAAGATCTTCCTTCTGCTGGTTCACTCCCCAAATGGCCGGTACGGCCGGCACTGCACCGATCTGAAGCCAGGAACCAAGTGCTTCTTCCAGGTCTCCCATGCAGGTGCAGGGGCCCAAGCACTTGGGCCATCCTCCACTGCCTTCCTGGGCCACGGCAGAGAGCTGGATTGGAAGAGGAGCAACTGGGACTAGAACCCAGGGCCCATATGGGATGCTGGCGCTTCAGGTGGAGGATTAACCAAGTGAGCCAAGGCGCTGGCCCCTGGCCCTGGTATTTTAACTTTAAAAAAATCCTGGGGGCTGGTGCTGTGGTGTAGTGGGTAAAAAAGCCACCACCTGCAGTGCTGGCATCCCATATGAGCACCGGTTCGAGTCCTGACTGTTCCACTTCCAGTCCAGCCCTCTGCTATGGCCTGGGATAGCAGTAGAAGATGGCCCAAGTCCTTAGGCCCCTGCACCAGTGTGGGAGACCTGGAAGAAGTTCCTGGATCCTGACTTTGGATCAGCACAGCTCTGGCCGTTGCAGCCATCTGGAGAGTGAACCAGCAGCGGATGGAAGATCTCTCTCTCTCTCTCTCTCTGCCTCTCTGTGACTTTGCCTTTCAAATAAATGAATACATCTTTTTTTAAAAAAATTCTGTCTGGGGCTAGTGTTATGGCTCAGTGAGTTCAGCTGCCGTTTACAACACCAGCATTCCATATCAGAGTGCCAGTTTAAGCCCTGGCTGCTCTGGTTCTGATCCAGCACCCTGCTAATGTGCTTGGGAAGCAAGAAGATGACGAGTCAAGTGCTGTGTCCCTGCCACCCATGTAGGAGACCTGGATGGAGTTCCTGGCTCCTGGCTTTGCCTGGGCTAGCCACTTGGGGAGTGAATAGCAGATGGAAGATCTCTGTCTCTTCCTCTATCACTCTTTCAAATAGATAAACAAATTTTAAAAGAATATTCTAGCCATGGGGCCGATACTGTGGTGTAGCGAGTTAAGCTGCTGCCAGTGGCACCAGCATCCCATATGGGCACTGGTTCAAGTCCCAGCTGCTCCACTTCTGACCCAGCTGTGCCTGAGAAAGCAGTGGAGGATAGTCCAAGTGCTTGGGCCCCTGTGCTTGTGTGGGAGACCTGGAAGAAGCTTCTGGCTCCTGGCTTTGGATTGGCTCAGCTTAGGCCATTGTGGTCATCTGGGGAGTGAACCAGTGAATGGAAGATTTCTCTCTCTAACTCTGCCTTTCAAATAGATGTCTTTTTTTTTTTTTTTAATTCTAGCCATTTTAGTGGAGATGTGGTCGTATGTTTTTATTTGTACTTCTCTGTCAGCTATGATTTGATCAATAAGCTTGTATTTAAAGAACTCTACTGAGTATTTTGAAAAATCGCTGGGCTGGGACTGGCTTTGTGGTGCAGTGGGTTAAGCTGTCTGTGATGCTGGCATCCCTATCAGTGCTGGTTCAAGTCCCAGCTGCTCCACTTCCAATCCTGTTCCCTGCAGATGTGCCTAGGAGACAGCAGAGGATGACCCAAGTGCTTGGGCCCCTGCCACTCACGTGAGAAACCTGGGTGGCATCGCAGGATCCTGGCTTCAGCCTGGCCCAGCCCCAACCAAGGCCATCTGGGGAGGGAAGTAGTAGAAGGAAGAGCTCTGTCTTCCTCTCTGTAACTCTGACTGAAATGAGGGGGCAGCTCACCACAGTTCCCACCTCCCTCTGCCTCAGGGAAGTGTCTGACCTCCCCAGGCCTCTCCTTCTCTCTAACAAAGGATACAAACACCTGTGCCCTGGAAGCCCACCCTTCAGAGAGCGGAACTGTGCCGCTCCTCTGCACCGGTGGGTCAAATCACGTCTCACCTCGTTCACAGGGTGCTGGGCCGTCTGTGCCACTAGGGGCTTTGTCCTGTGCTCCTTGTCATCTCCAGCGTGTGACAGGGAACAGATGCTTTAGACGTGGGGAGGGGACGCAGTGTCACGAACACACTCTGTGTAAATGCGAGGCTGTGCTCTGCTGTGAAGCTCATGGGTGGATGAAAACAGCTCCCTCTCCCAGGACACCAGAGGTCCTCGTGGTGCCCCCTCCCAGACCCGCACACTCTGACCCGGTGGCCTCCGACACGCGCCCTTCCCCACGCGCCTCACTGAGGACCCACGGGGCCACCCACGGAGACTTGGTGAGAAGAGGGCCTCATGCCACAATGCCTTCCGAAGGTCTGGGCTGCTGCAGAGCCAGCGTCTTGGGTTTGTGAAGACATGGAGAAGCGCCTGGAAAATGAGCCTGTCAGGGCACCTGGACGCAGTGTTGCTGAGCACCCTTGAAGAATGAGAGCTGCGGGATCAGCGTAGGAGAAGGGACTCTTGTTGTCCCTGGGATTGCTTCTGGATGGCTGTGCTTGAAGATCCTTCAACAGGTGTGCGTCCAGAGCAGCCAGAACCTGGGTCTTGAAAGCAGACAGACCTCCCATCCAATGGTCCTCCCCAAATGCTGGCAGCAGCCAGAGCTGGGCCAGGTGAAGCCAGGAGCCCAGAACTCAATGTGGGTCTTTCGTGGGGTGGCAGGGATCCAACCACATAAGCCGCTACATGCCGCCTGCCGGGGTGCACATTCGCAGGAAGCTGGGATCAACAGTGGAGCAGAACTCGGGCTCAGGCACTCTGGTGTGGGCTGCTTTAGCTGCTGCACCAAAACTTCTTGTCCCTTGTCAATGACTGAAGGCCACAGGTACCCTCCTGGTCACTCAGCTCACAGAGGTGCTGTTGCCCTTGGGTACTGACACCACCTGCCACTCAAGAGCACCTGCTGGGGGGCAGGCATTGCCATCATCATTTACAGATGCAGGGAGCAGGCCAGCAGCCCGTGGAGCCCCTGTGTGTGCCAACACCTGCCCTGGCTCCCTTTTATGACAGACAGTTTCCCTATGAGGAGCATGGAGTTGTGAGCAGGACTCAGATCCACGCTCTCATCCCTTTTATTTATTTATTGTTTTACTTCAGAGGCAGAGTAATACAGAGGAGGAGAGAACTGGGAGGCAGGGGCACTTCCTCCTCTGCTTCAGTCTCCAGATGCCCTGGAATGGCAGGGGCAGGGCCAAGGCCAGGAACTAGGGACTCAACCCAGGTTTCCCATGTAGGTGGCAGGAGCCCAAGTGCTGGCACTGCGCCTTCCCAGACGGCAGGAGTCAGCAGCCAGAGCCAGGTTCTCCAGGGTAGGAGGCGAGCATCTCTATTTCCAAACTGTGTGTCCCCCTTTCTTTTTCTCTTTTTAAAATTTATTTATTTGAAAGCCAGAGTTACGGAGAGGGAGAGGGAGAGAGATTGATTGATTCCACCCACTGTTTTACTCCCCAGATGGCCACAACAGCCAGGTCAAAGCCAGGAGCCAGGAGGTTCTTCCAGGTCTCCCACATAGGTGGCAGGGACCCAAGGACTTGGCCCATCTTTTGCTGCTTTTCCCAGGCCATTAGCGAGAGCTGGATCGGAAGCGGAGCAGCCAGGACACAAACTGGCGCCTGTATGGGATGTCAGCAGCATGCCATGCCGTGGCACCCCCATGCCCCCTTTTAACACTTGAAGCAACAGCTTACTCCTTCCTCTGGGACCGGGTGTGGACCTGTCTGCTCGTCTCTGTTCTCAAGGGGAGGTCTCTGAAGCAAAGGCTCTGCTGGATTCAGCTCGTGCCACTGCTGGTGGCGGGCGAGCATTGGCCGGAGGGTGCATTTTGCAGTCCCGCTCCCCAAGCATCACTCCATCCCCTCAGAGGGGATCTAACACCAAACTTGCAACACTAATTCGTGTAAACAACAAACTCCCATTACTCAAGTTCCCTTGTTCTCCAGGACTGTTACAACCCTTTATTTTTAATTCTGCTTTAATGACCTTAAGGTGTGTATTATTTAAATACTAATTACATTGGGGAGGTATGAGCCAGCAGCAAGCCATCTGCAACAGGTTCCTGGCTCTGGGCCGCGCACACACACAGGTGGGACTGACACCAATCTGGCTTTCAGGTTTGAGAAGCAGCTACAGATGATCTCTTCAGAGGAAACCCCGGGGAGACAAGGCCGGGAGTGGCTTGCTCTGGACTCTGGCGCCTGGGAGAAGCCTGCACGGGCGACACCCAGGCACAGCCGTGAACCGACATGTGAAAGCACGGGAGGGGCGCTCTGGCTGGCGGCAAGTTCCAGGTCTCAGCGCGATGTGAACTTCTGTTTGTGCCTTGAACTCTCCACTCCATCCTTTCACCAGCTGGGAGCCTGGTCACTGGTGGAAAACAGCTGTCCGTCCACCTGGGCAGCACACAGGGAGCTGCACAGGACAGCCAGCGGTCACCCAGCCACCCATGCCGCGGGCCGTCCAGGGCATTGTTGGCAGGGCCACGCCCGCGGCATTTCCCCCTGCTGTAGCTCAGAGCTGGACACTGGACGCTCACCCCTAGCCTGTGGGGGGTGGGGTCTCTCCAGCATCATGCCCAGGGAAGTGCTCCCTGTCGGGGCCCAGTGCTGGCCCTGCTCCTGTTACTGGACAAGATCGTCAGGCCCCTGCTGCTTGCCGCTGGGCAGCCAACTCATCAGAGACAAGTGTTGGTGAGAGAAACCGCGGTCTTGGGGGAAGAGTGGTCTCTGGATCACACGTGTGCTGTTTCCTTCCAAGGAGCCAGCAAAAGGGGTCTTTGAAAGAGAGGGGCAGCTGCAGGGGGTGGGAGGCATCACCGAGTCCGTCGGGGGCGGCCGGGCAGGTCCTCGGGCTCTGCTCCTGGAGTGTCCAGCGCCCCTGAGTGCTGAGGGCAGCGGGGGGCCTGCCGTTCCTCTCAGCAGCACCCCATTCACAATGTCAGCTGCACTCGGGATCTCTGTGTTCTGGAATCCCGGGCACCCGCTGCCCGAGGGGTGGACCCATCTTGACTGAGGTTCCAGGAAGGGGCTCAGTGTGCACACCTGGCTTTCCAGGCAGATGTTTGGGAAAAGGACTGTTGGGGAGGGTGGGCAAGAGAAAGCATGACTGGAAATCCCGAGCCTTCGAGTCCGTGGGGTCCCCCACGGCCCTGCTCCCTGCTCTGCTCAGTGAGAGGGGCAGCCAGCATGGCAGACTCGGCTCAGAGAAGAAGACTCTATCCTCAGAGCTAGGGGCCTGCTGGGCACCCACTCCCACACGGAAGGTCAGCAAGCTTGGGGCTCGAGAGGGTGCCCACAGGCTCAGCCCCACACCCTTGGGAGCCAGGCGCTGTGTAGGGAGGAGCCTCGGCCACCACGATTGCTGTGTGTCAGCGTGAAGTACATCCTCCCCTGAGCTTCCAGGAAGCCCAAGCTCAGGTTTCAAGGTGACACTGCACTCCCTTCTTGCATTCCGAGGGTGTAACGTCCCCACACCTCCTGGCAGCACCATCTGCCCTGTCCCATCTGTGCCACCTGTCTCCACTGTTCCTCTCCACCCCACATCCCTGGCAGTCTGTCCACTGCCCTGGCTTCTCACCAGCAGGACCACACCAGGAGCCAGCTTACTCGCCTCCCTAAGGCACCTCAAGTCCATGCCTGGAGTGGGCAGCTGAGTCACACCTTGGGGTCCACGGAACAACTGCGCGTCCTGGGAATCGCTCCACGGTCTGACTCGGTTTTCCCTCTCCGTGCTGAACCTGCAGCTGCATCAGGATGGGAGGAAAGGCATTCGGTTTTAGCATTTGCAGGAGCCGGGCAGCCCCCCGGGGCAGTGATGCCCTGGTCTGCACTTTCTCCTCCCAGAAGCACCTGGCTGGTGGTGACTGTCCATCCTCGCCCCTTGGCCAGGAAGCTGGTCCTGGCTTGGCCCCTCTCCCTACCTCGCATCACCACCACCCTTGCAGTCCCACCCCCCAGCACCTGCTTCCTATCCCCCAAGTGCCTCCCTGACCTGCCAGTCACCCTTGGAGCCCAGGGCCAGCTTTGGTACAGCCTCCTGGCCATCTTCTGAGTCCCCTGCTGCCCTGTTCCCAGTTTCAGCTCACAGCACTCTCTGCCACCTGCCCTCAGCCCCTCCCTCTCTAGGCTGCTGCCCCGGGGCATTGGGTCCTCTGCTTTGACCATAGTTTGCCTGTGTGTCCTCTCCAGGCAACACCTGTCCATCCTCCAGTTTTTTTGTTTGTTTTGTTCTTTAGATATATTTATCTATTTGAAAGGCAGAGTTACAGAGAGGCAGAGGCAGAGAGAGAGAGGTCTTCCATCCACAGGTTCACTCCCCAGATGGCTGCAACAGCTGGAGCTGTGCCGATGTGAAGCCAGGAGCCAGGAGCTTCCTCCAGGTCTCCCATGTGGGTGCAGGGGCCCAAGGACTTGGGCCATCTTCTGCTGCTTTCCTAGGTCACAGCAGAGAGCAAGATTGGCAGCGGAGCAGCCGGGACTCACACCGGCACCCACATGGCTTTACCCTCTATGCCACAGCGCCAGCCCCCATCCTTCAGTTCTGATCACCACTGCTGCCTCAGAGGCCCCCTCCCTGGGCACCGCAGAGGGACTGGTCATCCTGTGGGCAGAACAGACAGCTGCCCCTAAAATGTCTTTTACAGCTGTGTTTCTAGAATCCTGAGGCCACGTGAGACGGGGGGAAAGGTGAGATGTGAGGGCTCAGGTCGCGGGACCGAGGCTGGAGAGCTATTAGTTTTCTCAGATGTGATAGAGTTCATGGTACTCACTGCAGGAGTCTAGCTTTTCTGTGAGTTTAAAAATTTCTCATTAAAACTGGTTGAAAACAGAAAAGGTTGCCCTGGCTTCCTGCAGAGAGCAAAGTGGAGGCAGGAGATGGTGGGAAGAGGCCAGAACCTGCCGTCAGGGGACCCATGGGGACAGCCGCATCCTCAGCTTGCAGGTACCTGTTGGGTTCACCTCTCCATGGCACATGTGGAGCCACTGATATGGGGGGGGGGGGGCGGTCTGCCCAGCCAGAGCCAGGCCCTACTCCCCCTGCGCAGTGTGATGTAGGGCAGGCATGGTCCACAGCACTGGATGTGAGGCGAGAGGCAGAGGCTCCCCGGCAGCCCCCAATGGGACAAGTGAATCAGAGAGTGAGCTCGCCTCTCTTCCTGTTCACTTAGTGCTGGGGGCCATCCCAAGATGGAACCACTGAGCTCCTGGATGTGTCAGGAGGCAGGCAGGGCCAAGAATGTGTCCAGTGACATGGAACTGGCACCTCCCCGCAGGCTTACTGCCCGTTGTCCTGGGAAACCCCACACCCTAGCTAGACAATGCCTTGTAGCCATGCCCAGTGACCATGCCTCCACCCCACCCCTTACACCCAGTTACCACGCCCCCACCCTCATGGGCCCCACCCCTCACTTTAGACCACACCCAGTGACCACACCCCACCCACATAAGCCCCACCCTTTCCCCTTAGACCATGCTTCCCCATGACCCTGACCCACCTTCCTACATGCTGCTCTGTGGGCTTCACAGGGCTGGTGATGCTCTCTTGGCTACCCCAGCAGCCTATGTCTATGGGGAAGCCCTGTGCCAGGGGCTGCCAGTCAGCCAGACTCACTGGCCGGCAGTGCTCGGCGGGACTCCAGCTGGATCCACAGGGTGGCTCTAGGATGTGGGCAAGACCAAGCCCTTGGGGTTGCATGTCCCCAGCTGGCTCGCTGGGGCTCTTGGGGTTGCGTGTCCCTGGCTGGCTCGCTGGGGCGGGAGTGATGGAGGGAGAGGGAGGGTACCCCCACCCCCATTCTTCCCTCCTTCTTGGACCTTGCAGTCTTTAGAAGGTCCGACTGTGACCTGGTGCTACTGAACGTCCATCCTTGTCAACAGTGCCCCATGCAAATAACCAGGACAAGGTTTGAGAATGAAGGAAGCAGGAAGTTTAATCCTCTGGTGGGGGAGGAAGGCAGCACTGCCATCCACTCAGGAGTGTGGCCTGGGGCTCTGAGGGTGCAGACGGGAGGCCGGGCTGCTGAGCACGGGACTAACAGCAAGTCCTAGTGGATGGTCAGCTGCTGAAGACAACTGTGGGTCCGACCACAGGACACCTCTGACGTCAGCACTTCTTGGAGAAACTGGTTGATGATATCATGAGAGGCCGAGGCTGCTCTGCACAACTGAGCCATGTTAGTGGACGAAGCCCACTTAGCCCGGAGCTCACACGTGCAGCCTCTGCTCAGTCCTCCGGTCGTGCCGACCGGGGAGGGCCAGGTTCCTTTGCGGCTGCAGCTGGCTCTCCCAAGGCTGGCCTGGAGTTCACAGCAAGCTTTGTGTATGTGTTGAATTGAACACTTGTTGACTTGCAAGCTCAGCAGCTAGCTTCTGTTCACCAGAACATGGAAAAGAAGATCTGTTTAGTACGGTCACACTAGGGTATCTTTAGGGGTGGAGGCGTTGAGGTGTTAGTCAGGGACCCATGAAAGTCGAGGGCAGAGGGAAACTGGTCCTTGTGGATGGATCCACTGAGGTGCAGAAGGAGACGAGCCCCGTTGCTGTCTTCACGTCCTGGAAGACGAAGGTCATCCTGTCTGTCCACAGTGCTCTCCTTCCTAGACAGAGGTGGCCCACACAGGCTGGGTGTCCTCCAAGGCAGCGTAGAAAGATGGCTTCTAGCCCTGAAGAAGGCACCCCTCGTTGAGCGCAAGGTGGCAGGGCAGAGGCACCCCTGCCCACCGTGGTGACAGGCACAGGTACACGTCTGAAACCCACAGTGTCAGAGAAGAAAACAGACAAGCACAGAGGACAGGAGCAACTGGCGTACATGGGCAAATCCAGTACGGCCAGAATCTGTCGAGGTCAATTCCCAAGCCCGTGCTCGGGACCCCTGCATCCATATTGAAATGCTAGGTTCAAGCCTCAGCTCCTTGGCTTCCGTCTAACCTCTGGCTAATATGCCTAGGAGGCGGCAGGTTGACGGCTAAAGTACTTGGGCCCCTGCCACCCATGTGCGAGACCCTGATGGAGTTCCAGGCTCCTGGCTTTGGCCTGACCCAGCCCTGGCTGTTGTGGGCATTTGGGGAGTGAACCAGCAGCTGGAAGAAGATTTATTTGTCTTCCTCTCCCTCTGCTTTCCAAAAAAAACAAACAAAAAAACACCAAGAAATCAGCCCAAATTTATGAACAGGAAGCAACAGAAGTCTGGGGCCTGCCCTCGTGGAAAGGGTGCTGGGCTCCAGCAGACTGGAGGGCAGGGACACCTGGTCCTGAAACAGCAGGCTGTGGCCAGACTGCCTAGGTCCTGACCTGGGAAGCTGCTAAGCTGCACGCGCCCCTGTGTGAGGCCCCGCACAGCGTCGCCAGGGCTGATGTCACGTCATCAACTGTCCCAGCTCGCCTCGAGTTCTCCAGCCTGGCCTGAAGCACCCTGGGCCACCTCTGCTACAGCTCAAACAGGACCTGGCTCCCCAGAATCAAGCAGAGATTAAGCCACTAAGTCTCATGTCAGTGGTCAGCAGATTAACGAGTGGACAACGGGTGGGTTTCTGGTGTCTTGCAGGGGCCCACTGGGAGGTGTCCAGGTCACTGGGGACTCACCTGTGGAAGGTGGCTGTCACAGGGGACAGCTCTTGGCTCATCACATGATCAGCCCTCTCTCTGCCACTCTCCAGTCTCACCAGGTCCTAACGATGGGGCTGCCCTGGTGGCACTTCCAGTCTCTAGGAACAAACACAGCAACTCCCTAAACTCCTCATGCGTGGTGGCAGTCTGGTCGGAGCAGCCTGGGTCCCTGAGTCTCCACTTGGCAGAAAGCCACTCAGACGCCCTCCCCAGCCTACACCAGAGTTTGCAAGAATAAAGAGGTTTTTTTTTTAATTTAAATATTTACCTATTTATTTGAAAGGCAGATGAGAGAGAGAGAGAGAGAGAGAGAGAGAGAGAGAGAGAGAGAGAGAGAGATTATCCAATGCTGGTCCACTCCCCAGATGGCCACAACAATAGGCTAGGCCAGGCCGAAGCCAGGAACCTGAGGTCTTGCACACAGGTGCAGGGGCCCAAGCACTTGGGCCATCCTCTGCCCCTTTCCCAGGCCATAAGCAGGGAGCTGGATAGGAAGTGGAGCAGCCAGGATTCAAACTGGTGTCCTGCCGTGCCACAGCGCCAGCCCCAAGGACAAACTTTCATGATGCGGACACTTGTGAGGACTTACTCCACTACAGCGCATCCTAGCCTCACCTAACTCAGCCATATTTGGTCAACCCTTATATGCACATATTTTCTTCACATATTAGTATCTTTGAATTTGTGATGCATGTTGCAGACAGTGGCCTTTATTTTTTTATTTTTTTATTTTGGACAGGCAGAGTGGACAGTGAGAGAGAGAGACAGAGAGAAAGGTCTTCCTTTTGCCGTTGGTTCACCCTCCAGTGGCTGCCGCGGTTGGTGTGCTGCGGCCGGCGCACCTCGCTCATCCGATGGCAGGAGCCAGGTGCTAGGTGCTTATCCTGGTCTCCCATGGGGTGCAGGGCCCAAGCACTTGGGCCATCCTCCACTGCACTCCTGGGCCACAGCAGAGGGCTAGCCTGGAAGAGGGGCAACCGGGACAGAATCTGGCGCCCCGACCGGGACTAGAACCCGGTGTGCCGGCGCCGCAAGGCGGAGGATTAGCCTGTTGAGCCACGGCGCCGGCCTTTATTTTTTTAAGATTTATTTTATTTATTTGAAAGGCAGAGTAATAGGACAGTGGGTGGCGAGAGAGAGGTCTTCCATCTGCTAGGTCACTCTCCAAATGCCCAGTATGGCCTGAGCTGGGCCAATCTGAAGCTGGGAGCCAGGAGCTTGTTCCGGGTCTCCCCGTGGGTGCAGGGGCCCAGGAACTTGGGCCATTCTCCATGCTGTCCCAGGTGCATTAGCAAGGAGCTGGATTGGAAATGGAGCAGCCAGGACTCGAACCAACGCTGATATGGATATGATGCCAGCATTGCAGGCAGCTTTGCCCGGTGCACCACAGTATTGGCCCCTTGATTGTGGCCTTGGCCCTACCCTGTCATGAACATCTGGGGAGGGAAGCAGCAGCCATGAGCTCTGCCTGTCTCTCTCCCAATTGAAGAACAGGAATGAGGATCCCTCCCGCGTGGCATCCGCGCACAGCTCTGGATAGAAGCAGCAGGCACCCCTGACTGCTCACTGCACAAAGTATGCCTGCAACTTCTTCCAATCTGCGGGTCCCTGGACCGCGGGTGACATCTGGCATTGTCCCCGGGACTTCCTGCAATGGTGGAGACAGCCCGAGTGACTGTCCTGGGCAGGCTCACTTTCTGTGCACACAGCGGCTGACTCCGCTGAGCACAAGACGTGAGTGGGCTTCACCGCGGGTTCCCAGCTGCCCCGTCGGGGTTCAGTGAGTGGGGGGCTGTCCCGTGTTTCTGCAGGCGTTGGGCAGCTCGCAGTAGCACCCGAACCCTGTCGTCACGGCCGCGGGGGTCCCCAGACCCCCAGGGTCCCTCGGGCAGCATTGCCCCCATCTGCCCTGAGGTGCCCTCATGGTACCGCGGACCGGCAGGCCGGCCCAGGGAAAACTGCCCCTCTCGTCCGGCAGCACCTGCTGGCTCAGGACCCTGCGGGGTCACCCCGATAACGGCGTCAGGCCACCCCAGCACAGCGGGGCGAGGTGCTCCCGGGAAGGAGGGCGCGCGCGCTCGGCGCGGCAGGACAGCGCTGGAGAGGGAAGGCGCCACTTTAGGAACGGACACAGGAAGTGGCCACGATGGCAAATTCACGGTCCTGTGTATTGCACCGGGGTAGAAAATGGGGGTTGCAAAAATGCCGGGGCAACGAACACTGGGTGGAAGCGCAGGGCTGTGCTTCCCGGCTGGGAGGCCTCCGAGCCGGGACAGCGCGGAACCCATTCTCCAAGCCCGCGCGCTTGTCGCTGATGGGGTGACAACGCATTCCCACGGCCACAGAACAGCCGCTCAGGTTCACGGACAACAACCAGGGAGCGCGTGGACAGCAAAGTCTCCTCTGCTGGCAGCCAGGCGAGGGCACCACGCCCCGCAGCCTCCTCCATCACGCACCCACCTCTGACGCAGGGTCGCCACGCACCACCCGCCTCCTCCACCACGCTCTCATCTGTGACACGGGGTTGCCACGCCCCGCCCAGCTCCTCCGTCACGCTCTCACCTGTGACCCGGGGTCGCCAGCCCAGGCTCTCCGCGACCGTCCAGGCTCAAATGGACATGGAGTGGACAGGAGCGCAGAAGAGCTCTGGGGGAGCACTTGGCTCGGAGTCGAGTCCCGGCCACTCCACTTCCAGTCCAACTCTCGCTGAAGGCCCCGCGTCCGGCCCCGCACCCGCGCTGGCGTCGGGCGCAGCTGTGGGCTCCCGGGTCATGGCCATCTGGGGAGCTGCCCAGTGGACGGACGCCTCTCTCCTCTTCCCTCTGTAACTCTGCCGACGAAATAACTCAATCTTAAAAGAAGAGCGCTCGGGGACACCGGGCATGGCTGCGCTGGGCACTGCCGCGGAAAAGCAACCGAGTGCGGGAATGACGACGGGGAGGGGCAGTGACGTCAGAGGACGGGCGCAAGGCGGGCCGCACATTTCAGACGCTCAACCCCGCGGGCTGCGGAGAGCGCGAACGGCGGCCGTCGGCGAACACCTAAACAGTGACGGCGCGCGGGGCCCCACACTGGAACCCCACGTCCCCACGCGAACAGCTCGCACACTCAGACCCCTGCCCAACGAGGCCACGCAAGGGCGAGGACGTGCGCCTGGGGGACCCCGCCGACACCCCGAGCTCGGCGTGGCGCGCCCACAACGTCCCGCAGCCGCAAAGGCTCGGCTCGCTCCCCGCAGCGGCGGACGGCGGCGCGGGCACAGCACGCGGTGGGCGGCGAGCATCGCGTCCTGAACGCACACCTGCGACGGCTACGAAGGTCTGCACCGTGCGTATTCCCGACGCCCACAGCCAGGCCTGCGGGGACGCGGCCCTGGGCCCTGCAGGAGAGCAAGACGCGCGGCAGGAGCCGCTCAGGCGCCATCCGCGCCCTGAGGCGGTGACCGGCGGAGGCGTGGCTCTCGGCTGGACCGGGCAGATCGAGTGGGAGGAGCCGAGGGCGTGGCTATGATGGGCGTGGCCACATGCCGGCAGGGGCCAATCGACATTAGGCGGGGCAGAGCAGAGGGGCGTGGCTGTAGGCCGTCCGGGCTGCTTTGGGTGGGACCTGGGCGTAGCTCTACGCCGGCGGGGGCCGCTCGGGGTGGGGCAGGGCGGGGCCCGGCGGGAGGGCGGGACCGAGGGGCGGGGCCCGGCGGGAGGGCGGGGCCGGGGAGGGCGCGGCCCGAGCGGAGGTTGGGTTGGGGAGCTGGCGGCTCGGCGCAGCGGGACCCCCTTTAGGGGTGCTTGGCCTTCGTCCCTGCGCTGCTCTGGCGCCAGTGGTCGGCGGCGGGAGTGTCCTGCCCAGGACCCTAAAGCCAGGGCCACGAACGCCAGTTGGGCGAGCCTGGCCCGGCCCGTGGCTGGTGCCCAGGCCTAGTGGCTGGGTCTTCGCAGCCCTGGCTTTGGGGCTCGCGTCAGGGAAGGAAAGGGGTCCCTGCTCTATGGTGTGGCTGGTGGCCCGCGGCTTGGCAGGGTGTCCAGGCAGCAGGTCAGCCGAGCCTGGGCCCCCCCTCGATGGAGGCCCTTCCCCTTTCCCAACGCGCCCCTACTCCACATTACTCCCGCCACCCTGCTGCTTTGTACGTCCTCGATCCGTTTGCAAGTGCGTGAAGTGGGACCCTGGCGATCAGTTTCGGTCTCATCTGGGAAGTCGCCGGCTGAGTTCTGGGCCCCTGGCTTCGGCCTGGCCCAGCTGTCGTGGTCATCCGGGGAGTGACCCAGCGGATGCAAGATCGATCTCTCTCCTGCCTCGGCCCCGTCACTCTGCCTTCCAAATAAATAAATCTTTAAAGGGGGGGGGGGTCACGCCTGCCCGGACTGAGCCCGGGGCAGTGGGGAGAGCCGGGAGCCCACCCGGGCTGGATTTCCTTAGGGGACGCGGGCGCCCGAGCCTGAGCCGGCTCTGGGGAGCCGCGGGGCGGCGGCTGTGGGTCACCGAGGACACCGGCGACCCAGAGACAAAGCCGGGAAGGCAGGGACGCCAAGCGGAGGTGCGGGCTCGGTTCAGTCAGCCCCGTGACTTAAGTTGGCAAAAGCACACACAACCCCCCAGGACGCGGCCAGCGTTAACCGACGCGCGCCCAAACCCCGGGGCGTTCCCGGCGTGCCGCGCGCGCTCCGAGCGGGACTCCCGGTCCCAGCATGCCATGCGCGGCGCCGGCGCACTGAGCCCGCGCGCTGCGCCCCCTGGCGGCGGGCCGGCGTCAGCGCGGGGGCGGAGCCGGAGGCGGGGGGTTGCGCTTGGTGACGGGAGGACGCGCGGTCGCCGCGCACTGGGCCGGCGGCGGCGGCGGCGGCGGCGGCGGCGGCGGAGGACACGGGCAGCGCGAACTGTTGGCGGCGGCGGCGGCGGCGGTAGCGGTCGGAGGACCGCGCGGGCAGTTCACGCGAGGGGCGCGGTGCGCGGGCCGGAATGAAAGGCTGTGGCGGCGCAGCCCGCGCACTGCCGGCGGGTGAGAGCGCGGGTGGTGGGCGGCGCGGGCCAGGAAGATGGCGGAGAGGCCGGCGCTGCGGCCCCGGCCCGGCCTCAGTGAGGGACTCCGGCTCGGGCGCGAGAGAACCTGGGCCCTCCGAGACCGAGGGTGCGAGGCGGGGCTGCGGCCGGGCCGCGGGAGCGGGGGCCGGGGCGCTGGGGGCCGAAGCCGTAAGGGGGCAGGGCACGGGCCGAGGGGCCGGACTGGGGTGCGTGTGGGCGCTCGGTGTCCCCTCCTTAGGCGGCCGTGCGCGCACCCTTTTCTGAGGCGGCCGGGGGCGCGGTCCGGTCGCGGGGGCAGCGGGTGGGGCCGGCGCGGGCGACCTGAAGGGCGACCCGGGGCGGGGCGGGCCGTGCGGGCGCTGGACGCGCACTGCCCACTCGGGCAGGGCTTTGTCCGGGGCCCGGGGCTCCGAGGGGCGTCTCTGGGCCCGGCTCCCCGCGGGTCGGGGTCGCGGTCCGCGCCGGCGCCGGCGCCGGCGCCGTGGGCCCTGCGGCAGGCGCGGGCTGGGGGCCCTGGCGCCGGGGTCCCCCGGTGGGGTCCGCAGCGGCCGCGGGCGAGGCACGTGCGGCGGAGGCCGGGACGCCTTTCCTTTCAGAGCGCGCAGCCGGCGCGGGGCGCGGCAGCTGTGGGTGTGTTCCGTGCTGCTCCCGCCGCAGCTGCTGTGCGCGCTGCGCAGCCTTCAGCGGCAGAAATGCGGGAGGCCCCTCCCTCTCGGGTGGCGTGCGGGCCCCGCCAAACCTCCAATGACCTTTGCAGAGAACCCACAGTTGCAGGCTTCGCGTTCCTCCCCCGGCGCAGACAATGCCGACATTTGTCTTTTGGAAGCGGGGGCGGGGGCTGAACGCCGCGTCCCGGGCGCCGCCGGTAAACAGCAGGTGGTTCCTGCGGCGGCTCCCGCGGCAAGGTGTGATAGCAGGTGCCCAGCGCCTACGCCGGCCGATGGACGCCTGCCGCCGAGGCGTGACTGCCGTTCGCTGGCTTTGCGGTCTTGGGCGAGGTCCCTGCCTTTGGTTCCTCATCCGCGAAATGGGAACCCTCGTGATTTCGGTCCCAGAGGTGTTGCGGGACTCGCGACTTGTACGAGGGTTGTGCTTTAAAAAGTTAGGAATGGCTACTGCCGCCAAGGTCGGCCGGCCAGGGTGCTGCGGAGAGCGGGGGAGGGGGGGGGGGCTCACTGGTTCCATCCTTGCGGCTCTGCATTCAGACCTGTGGGAGGGACAGATCTGGACCGAACTGAAGAGTGTGCTGCGTGTGTGACCTGTTCTGGGGAGCGCTCCCGGGGCCTGAGGGCCCGGCGTCCTGGGTCAGGGAGCTGTGAATGCAGAAATGAAGCTTGGGGCAGTTCCTCGACATTGCCCCCGTGTGCAGTGAGCTGCCCAGGCCGTCCTGTGACATCCAGGACGTGGCCTGCAGGAAGGGAGAACTCGGATTGGGCTGTGACACCTGCCTAGTGAAACTGCTGGAAGCGAACAGGCTTAACTTGCTCCAGAACCGAGCGGGAAACCTCCTCGGGTCTGGTCCCCTCTTGTGCAAGGCCTGCCACGTGGAGTCGTGGTGTGTCCTTGAACAGTTCAGTCACAGCTCAGCACATGTGGCCTGCTGACTCTGTAGTGCTACTAGAAACAAGTTTTCTTGAAATATGTTCTGTTTATTTTTTTTTTAAAGATTTATTTATTTGAAAGAGTTACAGAGAGGTAGAGACAGAGGTCTTCCATCTGCCGGTTCACTCCCCAAATGGCTGCAACACCCAGAGCTGAGCCGATCTGAAACCAAGAGCCAGGAGCTTCTTCCAGGTCTCTCACGTGGGTGCAGGGGTCTGTGCCCATAGGCATCTGCTGCTTTCCCGGGCTCATTAGCAGGGAGTTGGATCAGAAGTGGAACAGCCGGGACTCGAACCAGCACCCCACATGGGGCGGCGGCTTCCCTACAGCAGACGGCCTCGCTTCAGCCGCCTTTCCACTGACTGCGGCCGTGGGCTGTGGGTCTCATGTGTCCCTCTAGTGTTGTGGACGTTCTATAAGGAGCCCAGGAGGCATGCTCTTGCCCCTGTGGTTCTCTGAGCTCCCCGACCCTGGCTCGGCCTTGGCCTCAGGGAGGAGTTGCCTGTACAGGGAGTGATCAACACTGCAGGCAGGACTCCCCATCTACTGATGGGGAGGGGGGAACAAGCTCCCCATTGGTTGTTTCCAGCTACCCAGGGCCTCTCCTCCCTGGCTTTCTTTCTTTTTATTTATTTGAAAGTTTGAGTTACACACAGAGAGAGAGAAGGAGAGGCAGAGAGTGAGAGAGGTCTTCTATCCACTGGTTCACTCCTCAGATGTCTGCAGACAGCAGGAGCTGTGCTGATCCGGAGCCAGGGGCTTTTTCCAGATCTCCCACACAGGTGCAGGGGCCCAAGGGCTTGGACCATCTTCTGCTGCTTTCCCAGGCCATAGCAGAGCTGGGACTTGAACCAGCGCCCATATGAGATGCTGCAGGCAGCAGCTCTACCTGCTACACCACAGTGCCAGCCTCCTGGCTTTCTTGAGTGCAGTTTTTTGGGTTTCTTTTTTTTTTTCGTTCTCAAAGGGTTCTCTTCTATTTCTGCTTCCTTAAAGGCTTTAATGTTTATGAGCTGATAATGTGGCCACGCGAAGAACAGAGGGTGCGGGCAGGGCCTGCCCCTCAGACCTCTCCCTGGGAGCCTGCCTTCCCTGGTATCCTCTGGGAAAGCCACATTGTAACCAGGCAGGCAGGCTTGCGCTGTGCCTTCCTGGCCTCCACCTGTGGAAGTTTTTGAACCTTGCCTTTTCGGCCATGTTTGTGAGGCCCTTCCATATCGGCACACTTCCTGGTGATTCTGTGCCGTGGCTTCCTTGTCTGGCTCCGAATGGGGGGATGAAGTTTGTTCAGCCAGCCCCCTGGATGGCTGCTGCGCCAGGGGCCTCAGGAGCAGTGTCGTGGGTGCCTGTGGGACCCGCCCAGGAACGGGTCTCACTCCTGACTGCCAGTGTCTTTGACTCTGCACTTCCTTTCTTCAGCTTTCTCCACATCACCCATCTGTACTTCAGACAGCACGGTAGGTAGATGCAAGGGCGTTCTCAGATGGGAATTGGCTCACCTTTTGTGTGTTCTCCTGAGTAAGACTGTCCAGGAAACACGCCGCACAGAGGCCTGGCCACGCGTGTTCACAGCGTGCAGCGACTGAGGAGTGACAGCGCCCAGGTGTCCATCAGTAGTGAACGTGCTGTAGCCATATAACGGAATATTGTTTGGCAATAAAATAAGTAAGTTGAGGGGCCAGCGCTGTGGCATAGCAGGTAAAGCTGCTGCCTGAGTGCCAGCATCCATATGGGTGCCTGTTTGAGTCCCAGCTCCTCCCCTTCCAAACCAGCTCCTTGCTATGGCCTGGGAAAGCAGCAGAAGATGCCCAAGTCCTTGGGCCCCTGAACCTGCTCCTGGCCCCTGGCTTTGGGTCAGCACAGCTCCAGCCATTGTAGCCAACTGGGGAGTGAACCAGTGGATGGAAGACCCCTCCCTCCCACCCTCTCTCCTTCTCTCTCTCTCTCTCTCTGCCTTTCAAAAAAAAAAAATTAAAAAAAGTTGAGACAGGGGTTTAGCCTAACAGTTTGACGCCCTCGTCCCACGTGGGAGTGCCTGGATTTCACTCCGTGCTCCAGCTCCTGAGTCCAGCTTCCCGCTAATGCGGACGCTGGGAGGCAGTGGTGATGGCTCAAATGATTCGTTCCTGCCACCCCTGTGGGAGACCGCGGCTGCATTCTGAGCTCCTGGCTCCAGCCTTGGCCCAGCCCCAGTTATTGCAGGCATTTGATTTGGGGAGCTTGTTCCCCCCTCCCCCACCCTGTCTGTCACACTGCCTCAAATAAAAACAAAACGAAAGAAGTTACTGATTTATGCTAAAATATGAGTGACCTTGAAAATATTACGCTGAGTAAAAAGCCAGGAACACACTGCACAGCTAGGTTTATATGAAGCGTCCAGAACAGGACCTGCATGGAGAGAAGCACATTTGTGGTTTCCCAGGCCTGGGGGGTGACAGCTTAGAGGAATGGTAATGAAAATGCCCTGAAATTCACTGTAATGATTGCACAAATCTGTGAGTATGCTAAAACTATTAAAATTTTATGTATTTTTTTAAAATGTGTTTATTTGAGAGGCAGTGAGGGAGCTCACATCCTCTGGTTTACTCCCAGTACTCACGGCAGCTAGGGCTCAGAGGCCACAGGGAAGCTAGGAACCTACTCCAGGTCTTCCACAAGGGCGGCAGGGTCCAGGTACTTGAGCCATCACCACTGCCTCCCAGGTTCCCATAGCAGGAAGCTGGAGTCGGGAGTGAAGCTGGGACCTGAGCCAGGCACTGGGAAAGGACAGGGTGCTGTGCCAAACTGCCATCTCCAGCACAGCACACCGTGTGCAGGCTGGGCTCAGACAAGGAGAGCGGCTGTGGTGCCGGGCGTGGACAGGAGCGTCTGTCCGCCCCTCTCTGGACTGTGTGTGCTCCTCCCGCCTTTTCCGCCTTCCCCAGTGGAGGCCTCAGCGGGGACAGGGCCTGGATTTCCTTGTGGCAGAGCTGTGGGCAGTGTCTCTCGTCCCCAGGCCTGCTGCCGGGGTTTCTTGGTGGCAGTCAGGCAGCCCATGGTCTCAGGCCCCTGAGGTGCTGGACTGTGTGCTGACAGGGTGCATCGGCAGCTTGGACACAGCTGGATGATAATGGCGGTGGTGTTGGACTTTGATTCAGTTTGTTATGAAAATTCCTGCTGCTTCTGAAAAGTGGCCTCTGGTTCCTAGAAACTGGGTGGGGATAACGCCACAGGCCCAGAGGCCCTCACGTGGGACCTTCACAGGAAGTGCAGGAACCACAGAATGTGTCTGGAACAAGCCACCTGGGTCCAGGAAAGGCACAGCTCCTGCACGGAGCTCTTGGGGGCAGATCCCGCCTCCATTGGTTTGGCTCTGCCTGGTTCTGTGTGTGCTGGACCCAGTCCCCTGTCATCCACCATGGGCCAGCCACCTGCCCATCAAGTACCCTGGAGATGGAGACAGGCCAGACCTGTGGAGGTGGCTCTGGAGTGGATGTGCCGTGCTGATGCCCTGTGGGTGCAGTGGTGGCAGTGTGCCTGGGGTCCTAGGTAGACTCTTAGGGGTCAGGGAGGCGTGGTGCTGGCAGCTGGGCCTGGAGGGCTGCTTCTCAGGCCCCAGACGAGTGCCCCCCGGGAGGGACAACGTGAGGCAGGAACCAGATGGCGTGTGTCCTGGAGCCTGGAGGGCAGTGTGCTGCCTGCAACATGAAGAACGTGGCCTGTCTCTCCAGTGGGAGGCGTTTCGCAGCTGAAGTCCCATCTGTGACTCGGGACACAGGTGAGAAGAGAGGTGGGGCTCACGCTGTGGCCTAGCAGGTAGAGGTGTTGGTTCAAGTCCCGGCCACTCCACTTCCGATATAGTTCCCTGTTAATGGCCTAAGAAAGCAGCAGAGGATGGCTCAAGTGCTTAGGTCCCTGCCCCCATGTGAGAGACTCGGATGAAGCTCCTGGCTTCCATCTGGCCCAGCCCTGGCTTTCTGGCCCCTTGGGCAGTGAACTGGCAGATGGAAGATTCTCCATTACTCTCCTTTTCAAATAAGTAAGATAACTTTTGAAAAACAAAAAAGAAAGGTGTTTTGCAGCTTCCTGGCTCCAGCTTTTGCTGTTCACTTGCTTTTCAGAAAACCCCAGAACTTACACAAAGAACCCATTCATGCCTTCTGATGTATTTTAAGCGCTAAATCGTTTGCCAACTCCAGGCTGGCTGCCTGGTGCCCACCCTGCACAGCGGGTGGGGCAGAGGCTCCATCAGTGTCCATCAGAGCCCTAAGTGCAGCCGCAGACGAGTCGGGCCCTCACAGGCACGAGTCACTCAGCAGGGGCATCATTTCACAGCTCTGAAGCTTACAGGCTGCAGTGAGCACACCTGGCACTGGGAGCCGATGGCGACGCCGCAGTCCCTCCTGGGAGTCTGGGAGGAGGGTGCACCTTGGAATTGCCTTTCCCAACTGTTCCATGATCGCTGTGGGAGCGCCAGTGCTGGGGGCTGGCAGTGCAGGGTGAGACCCCTGCCTCTTAGACCTGAGTCTGGTGTGTGCTCTGAAGGACCGGCACCAGGCTGAGAGCAAGCAGTTCAGGGCCTGGGGTGGATGAGCTCATAGGGCAGCCCTTGGGCAGCTGGAGGGCAGAGCTTCAGGGACACAGGTGAGTGGGCAGGGAGGTGGCCAGGCTGGGCCGAGAGCTGACCTGAGACACTGTGTCTTCCTGAAGCATCACCCAGGCTTCTGTGTCGTGACCTGGCCTAGGAGATGAGAACTGCAGACACAGTACCCTTGGAGCAGGGGGTCGCCCTGGGGCTCCGTGGGCTGGATGTAGAGATGGGCAGGGTGGGGCGGGGGTGCGGCTCGTCACTGGCACAGGCACCTGGTCTCAGGTGCTGAGGCTGCTTCCCAGGACTCCACGCCCTGTTTTCTCTTTGTCCGACATCTGGCAAGGCAGAGGTGGTTTCTTGTGCTCTGCACCTTGCCCTGCCGACCGAGGACATCAAGAGACAGGCGCCAGCGAGTCACCAAGGAAGACAAGGATGGGGCTGGCACTGTGGTACAATGAGTTAAAGCCCCAGCCTGCAGTACCGGCATCCCATTCCAGTCCCGGCTGCTCCACTTCCAGTCCAGCCCTCTGCTGTGGCCTGGGAAAGCAGTGGAAGGTGGCCCAAATCCTTGGGCCCCTGCACCCGTGTGGGAGACCTGGAAGAATCTCCTGGCTTCGGATCCAGCTGTTGCAGCCATTTAGGGAATGACCCAGCAAATGGAAGACCTCTCTAACTCTGTCTACCTTTCTCTGTAACTCTGTCACATAAATTAATATATATGTATATATATATTTATATATATTTATCACAAGACGGGGCTGGCACCGTGGTGCAGGTGGACTGAGCCTTTGCCTGTGGCACCTGCATCCCATGTGGGTACTGGTTCAAGTCTTGGCTGCTTCACGTCTGATCCAACTCTCTGCTAATGCACCTGGGAAAGCAGCAGAAGGCCCAAGTCCTTGGGCCCCTGCACCCACATGGGAGACCCAAAGAAGCTCCTGGTTCCTGGCTTCAAAGCGGCTCAGCTCCGGCCATTGCAACTGTTTAGGGAGTGAACCAGCAGATGGAAGACCTCTGTCGTAACTCTACCTCTCAAATAAGTAAATTTTAAAAAATACTTAAGAAAGAAAGATAAATACCCCGTGCACAGCTCTGGAGGCCAACAGAAGATGTGTGGGCAGAGTGTGGGATAAGCTGCGTAGCTGGTTCTGTCTGACAAGCCACCGCGGACACTCATGGCTCCTGACTCTGGCTGTGGTCCCTGATTGGCTGGAGCTGCGGGGCCCAGCCGGGGCCGCCTTCCAGAGCTCCTGAGTAAAGGGTTTCTCAAACTGGTTTCAAAGCACAGAGCCCAACTAACTCACACCAGAGACAGCAAGGGTGGAGATGCCGTAGCCACTGGTGACCCTGCCTGACCAGGTCTAGTGAATTGTACATTTGGAAAAATAAAATTTTATTAAATAAAATAAAAAATAAAAGCCCTGATTTGTTGGTCCATTCTTCCATGCAGACACCTGGGTCATTTCCACTTTTTAAGCAACAACAGTTGCTTATGTATGTGCAAGCTTTTTTTTTTTTTAAGATTTAATTTTTGGGGGCTGGTGCTGTGGCATAGCAGGTTAAGCCACCGCCTGCAGTCAGCATCCCATATAGGCACCTGTTCAAGTCCTGACTGCTCCACTTCCAGTCTGGCTCCCTGCTAATGTGCTTGGGAAAGCAGCTGACGATAGTCCAAGTACTTGCGGCTCTGAACCCTCATGGGGGACCCAGAAGAAGCTCCTGGGTCCTGGCTTCGGATCAGCCCAGTCCTAGCCATTGCAGCCGTTTGGGGAGTGAACCAGCCCATGGAAGAGCTCTCTTTCCACCTCTGCCTCTCTGTAACTCTGCCTTTAAAATAATTAAATAAATCTTTAAAAAGGAAAAAAAAAAAAAGACACTGCTTGGATGCCTGCATCCCATAAACAACAACAAAATTTCTGTATTTCTTGTTTGTTTGAAAGGAAAAGAGTCATCTTCTGTCTGCTTCCGTTCACTCCTCAAATAGCCACAGCCGTGTCAGGCTGAAGCCGGGAGCCAGGAACTGCATCTGGGTCTCCCCTCGGGGTCAGGGTCCCAAGTGCCTGGGCCTTCACTTGCTGCTGGCCAGCAGCTGGCCAGCAGCTGGAATGAGAATGGAGCCAGGACTCAGCCCAGGCTCTGGCTGGGGTGTGGAGAGTAGAGCTGCCGGGCCTGTGGCCCACCTCCCACCGTCCTCTCAGCGGTGACCGGAGCTGGTTTTGCCTCAAGTGCATCCTCCTCTTGTCACAAAACTGGCCTTTGGTTTTGCTCATCTCTCCCCCTGGGCTGGGGTGTGGGGTTCGTGTCTGTGTCTCTGTTTTGTTGAGTCCTCCCCTACTTTTTTTTTTTTTTTTTGACAGGCAGAGTGGACAGTGAGAGAGAGAGAGAAAGGTCTTCCTTTGCCGTTGGTTCACCCTCCAATGGCCGCCGCAGCTGGCGCGCTGCGGCCGACGCACTGCGCTGATCCGATGGCAGGAGCCAGGTGCTACTCCTGGTCTCCCATGGGGTGCAGGGCCCAAGCACTTGGGCCATCCTCCACTGTACTCTCTGGCCACAGCAGAGAGCTGGCCTGGAAGAGGGGCAACCGGAACAGAATCCGACGCCCCAACCGGGACTAGAACCCGATGTGCTGGTGCCGCAAGGCGGAGGATTAGCCTATTGAGCCGCGGTGCTGGCCTCCCCCACTTTTATTGTCTTCCTTTTTACTTAGTTGAGTTTGCAGTGTTCACACTTTTTTTTTTTTTTTTAAGACTTTATGTATTTGTGAGGTAGAGTTACAGACAGTGAGCGGGAGAGACAGAGAGAAAGGTCTTCCTTCCACTGGTTCACTCCCTAAATGGCATCAACGGCCAGAGCTGCACCAATCCAGAGCCAGGAGCTTCTTTCTGGTTTCCCACGTGGGTGCAGGGGCCCAAGCACTTGAGCCGTCTTCCACTGCTTTCCTAGGCCACAGCAGACTCCAGGAATGATGCGCACACCCCTTCTGGGAGTGCCTGTGTTTGAGCCCTGACTCTTCTCCCGATTCCACATCCCAGCTGATGCACACCCTGGGAGGCAGTGATGCCTCGAGTGGTCGGGTCCCTGCCACCCACCTGGGGGACCCAGATGGAGTTGCTGGCTCCTGGCTTTGGCCTGGCCCAGGCCCAGCTGTTGGAAGCATTTGGGGAATAAACCAACAGATAGGAGAGGTCTCTCTCAAATAATTTCAAAATATGAAATTTTACCTTTACATAGTGCTTGTGCTGCAAGCTACAAATGTCCCATGATAAACACAGCTGCCACCTAGTAATCATTTAGTTTCCCGTAGCTGGTAGTCCCCGAGCTGCATTTGTGTGGCTTCTTTCTTTTAAAAGAATTATTTATTTATTTGAAAGTTACAGTTAAAGAGAGGTCTTCCATCCGCTGGTTGGCCCATCCCAGTTGAAAGGAAAAGAGTCATCTTCTGTCTGCTTCCGTTCACTCCTCAAATAGCCACAGCCGTGTCAGGCTGAAGCCGGGAGCCAGGAACTGCATCTGGGTCTCCCCTCGGGGTCAGGGTCCCAAGTGCCATCCCAGTTGGCCGCAACGGCACAGCTCCGATCCAAAGCAAGGAGCTTCCTCCAGGTCCCCCAAGTGGGTGCAGGGGCCCAATGACTTAGGCCATCTTCTACTGCTCTGCCAGGCCACAGCAGAGAGCTGGATCAGAAGTGGTACAGCCGAGTCTCAAACCCGGTGATGCTGGCACCACAGGCAACAGCTTTACCCACTACACCACATCCCTGGCCCCATGTGTGGTTAGTTTCATACCAGGTGTACCTGGTTGGGTGCCTGTGGTGTGGTGGTGGTCTTTGCACTTCTATGACTCCCTTCACGGCTGGACACAGGTGCTTCCCTGTTGCTGGGGTCCTGTCTGCATCTGAGGGCTTGAGCTTGTAGGCTGCAGACCTGTGGGATCCCTGCCTCTCTGTGCCCAGAGACAGGAAGCTTCCAGAGCATGCTGGCCCTTGCAGCTCATGCTCGTCCCTGTAGCAACTGGTGATCTTGTGTCTTTATTTATGGGGGTGCTTTGCAAAGTTTGTGGAAAATGAAATTAAAAGATGAATTTGTTCTGACATGAACATGTTTGAAACCCATGCATGGTTTTTTCATAATGCACAGTTGTCATGAAAGTTTGAAGACCCTTTGTATGCACGGACTTCACAATCTTGCAGCAAAATAAGCTCATCTTTTAGTTCCATGTTTCACTTCCTTTCTGAAGTCCCTTTGTGGTGTCGATCTTTGTATATTGTCGCTTTAGGCATGTAGTCCTTTTTGAGCTACTTTTTGTAAATGGTGCTGGGGAGGGTCTGACTCCCTTGTTCTGCAGGTGTCCATGGGACAGCAGAGACTGCTGGCCTCGTGGAAAACACCTGACCCGGCAGCTGGAGGGCTTCTCTCGCCTCTTGCCCACAGCGAGTCAGGCCATGTGCTCTCCCAGTCTCTTGAGTGCTACGGCTACTCTGGGTCTCAAACTTCCAAATGAATTTCTGGATAACCCAGTTTCCGTTAAAAAAAAAAAAAAAACAAAAACAAAAAACCACACCTCATTTTAATAGGGATCTGCTGAATCTGTAAATTAATATGGAGTATTTTGCTTTCTCAGTAAAGCTTTTTATTTCATGAACATGTGATGTCTTACCATTTATTTAGGTTGTTTTTAATTTACTTAATTTTTATAGTCTTGTTAAAGATTTATTTATTTATTTGAAAGGGGTGATAGGAAAAGAGAGATCTTTCATCTGCGGGTTAACTCCCCAAATGACCTCAGTGGCCGGGGCTGGTCCAGGCTGCAGCCAGGAGACCAGAGCTCTATCTGGGTCTCCCTCCAGGTGGCAGGGGTCCACCGCAAGGCGGAGGATTAGCCTATTGAGCCGCAGTGCCGGCCTGCAATACAGATTATGCATTTGAAAAGTTCTCATGCGTGCATGACAAAGTCCTTTCTGGAGAAAAGGACATAGACAAGGGGTTTCCGGAGAGCACTCGTCAGGAGCCAGCGCCGGGAGACGAACGAACGTGGCCTGCTCCTGCTGGTGCCCGTGTTCTGGACGCTCTGGGCAACTCACTGGATGAGGAAACCGAGGCAGCAGAGAGCACATGGCAGTGGACAGCCAGCGGTCAAGCCCGGGAGTCTCAGGACATTTGCCTGTGAGCAGTCCCACTGTTCACTGAGAAGCTGCTCTGCATGCCGGAGGAGACAGGCCGAGGCCCTGCCTGGGGCCAGGCTGGTGGAGGCAGCCTCTCTGACAGCCCAGGCATGTGAGCAGAGCTGGAGCAGTGGAACCATCTGTCAGGGAAAGGAGCCGTGGTGCTGGGCACTGTCCAGAGCTACAGACAGCAGGAGGGCACTGTGGGCTGGGGGGGTAGCAGGAGGAGGGTAGTGTGGGCTGGGGGACAGCAGGAGGCAGCACTGTGGGCTGAGGGACAGCAGGAGGGCAGTGTGGGCTGGGGGGATGTGCCACTGCCCCTGTTTCACAAGGACCCTGGTGGCTGCTGTGGCCAATAGACTAGGGCATGGGGTGACACTGGGAGTTAGGAGCTCACTGCTGCTGCCCAGACAAGGGGTCCACCAGGGTGGTCATCTTGGAGCCAACAGATTCTGGAATCTGGGAATGGTCTTAATTTTTATTTTCTTCATTTATCTTAACATTCTTTAGATTTTTTTCTTTTAAAGATCTATTTATTTGAAAGGCAGAGTTACAGCCATCCACTGGCTCACTCCCCAAATGGTTGTGACAGCTGGAGCTGGACCAGTCTGAAGCCAGGAGCTTCTTCTAGGTTTCCCACACAGATGCAGGGGCCCAAACACTTGGGCCATCCTCCACTGCTTTCCCAGGACATTAGCAGGCAGCTGAACCAGAAGTGGAGCAGCCAGGACTGGAACCAACACCCACATGGGCTGCTGGTGGGGCAGGTGTGGCTTATCCGGCTTGTGCCATAGTACTGACCCTGGGCATATTCTGAAGCTAACTGATTAAGATTTCCTGGTAGAGTTCAGGTGGAGTAACGTGGCTGAAGTGTGGAGTGCAGGTTGGATATGCTACAGGTGAGCCTGAGATCCCAGAAGCATTGGAGCCCCAGAGAATGGGCCCAGGTGCAGATGAGGCTGGAACCAGGCGTGAGGCCGCCTGCGGCAGAGAGGAGAGGTGCCCGAGGGCCGAGGGAGGGCAGGCCTCTGTGGTCATGACGGGGGGAGGAGCTGGGTGGCCCACTGTGGTCAGCATCCGGGTCATGATGTTGAGCAGACACAGAAGGGTGTGGGGTGAGGGAATGACAGCGTGGTGGAGCATGCTCAGGGAACATGGAGGCAGTGCAGGCTGCTGGTGTGGGCCTTGTCACCTGGGGCCCTCTGGGGTAGTGCTGGGCCGGCAGGAACAGCCTCACGTCCTGGATCCTTGCCGGACACTGGGCTGGGCTGCTGCTTGGGGCCTGTTCATCCATGGGCAAACTGGGTATGTTCTCCTTGATGCTTCTTTATTGTAAAATGGGGATAATGCTGGACACTTGGCCGATGACGTGGCATGCTGAGTACCCCTGCTGGCCACAGCCCTCCTGTCACCTGCCGCATGGGGACGGAGTGCGAGTTGCTGGTGCTGAGTTGGTGACATCTGATGACTCTGGGGCAGAATCCACTGGGTGGAGTGGAGCTCTGGGGAGGCAGCAGGTGTGGGTGAAGGTGTGGGTGGGGGATTGGTCCCTGCAGCATCTCGAGTCGGGGCCAGGCCAAGTGTGGAGTCAGGGTGGGACATGCTTGAGATGGTGGGCAGTGGAACCCGCTGACAGCTCCTTCTGGGCGACTGTGGGGACCTCGCTTGCAGCAGCAAGGGGCATGGAGCCCAGAACGCGTGGCAGAAACTGTTCTGTGATGTTGAAGCGTCTGCTGAGGTACAGTTTATGTGTAGGACTTCACATGGCTCAGCCATCATCACCGTCCAGGTCATCTGCTCACCAGCTCCTCGGTGCCTCAGCTGCCGCTGTCTGCCTGCAGAGTTGCCTTTTCTGGCCGTTCCCTGTGAAAGGAATCGCACCGATGTGGGCTCTGACCTCCTGCCTCTCCTTGCTGGAGCCCAGACTGACACCTGTGCCCAGGCGAGCGCATGTCCCCTCCCTTGAGTGAATTTCCAGGAGTGCTGTTGGCTGGTTGTGTGGCAGATTTAACTTTTAGAGAAACTGCTAAGCTGTTTCCCAAAGTGATTTTTGTGTTTTGGTTTCTCGTTGGCCGTGAGGGCTCCTGCTGTGCACAGCCGTGCTGGGGCTGTGATGTGGGATCTGGCAGTCCCTGTGACCTCGACACAGCGTCTCCACTGCCCTGTCCAGCTGTGTATCTTCTTTGGAAATGTTAATGCAGATCCTTTGCTCAGGATTTTTGGTTTGTTTTTCTATTTTTTTTGTAGGACATAAAATGAAAAGTAGCTTTTTCAAAAGATTTTTAAAAACTTATGTGAGAGGCAGAAAAAGAGAGAGCTGCTATCCACTTGTTCATTTCCCAAATGCACCCAGTGGCCAGAGATCGGCCAACTTGACACTGGGAGCCAGAAACGCAGTCCCAGTTACTCGAACCTTCTGCACTGCCAGGGCGTGCACTGGCAGGAGGTTGAAGGCAGGAGCGTGGGCATCTGGACCTCTAGGCCAAGTCTCACCCCTACGAGAGCTAAGCCAGGAGGGAGGGAGTTACCTGCTGTTCCAGGCCTTGATTTTCCCCAGATAGAACTCAGCTCACGGCATCTGCTCGGCCTGCTGGCCTGGGCTTGGTGTGTTCAGGAAGCCCACCCTGCTTCACACTCCTCCAGAAGTCTGCTGGTCTGGCCTTTCTCTCTTCAGCTTGCTTGCTTGCTTTCTCTCTCTCTCTCTCTCTCTTTCTCTCTCTCTCTTTATTTCTTTCGACAGGCAGAGTTAGACAGTGAGAGAGAGAGACAGAGAGAAAGGTCTTCCTTTATCCATTGGTTCACCCCCCAAAATGGCCACTACAGCCAGTGCGCTGCGCCAATCTGAAGCCAGGAGCCAGGTGCTTCCTCCTAGTCTTTGGTTTTGCTCATCTCTCCCCCTGGGCTGGGGTGTGGGGTTCGTGTCTGTGTCTCTGTTTTGTTGAGTCCTCCCCTACTTTTTTTTTTTTTTTTGACAGGCAGAGTGGACAGTGAGAGAGAGAGAGAAAGGTCTTCCTTTGCCGTTGGTTCACCCTCCAATGGCCGCCGCAGCTGGCGCGCTGCGGCCGACGCACTGCGCTGATCCGATGGCAGGAGCCAGGTGCTACTCCTGGTCTCCCATGGGGTGCAGGGCCCAAGCACTTGGGCCATCCTCCACTGCCTTCCCTGGCCACAGCAGAGAGTTGGACTGGAAGAGGGGCAACCGGGACTAGAAGCCGGGGTGCCGGCGCTGCAGGTGGAAGATTAGCCTAGTGAGCTGCAGCGCCAGCCGTCTCTTCAGATTTCTTTTGCACACTCTTTTGTTGTTTCTATTTAAGATTTCTTCTTCCTCAGAGTCAGCTTGGCCCCCTCTTTGTGGGCCAGGCCAGTGAGGGCCTCTGTACCAGGGTCACCAGGGCTCAGGGGTAATTGTAGACCACACGCGGGGCCTGAGGGCGTGGAGTTTGTGCAGCAGGGGCCAGTTGCAGCACCAGTGGTGCTCCTGCTTGTCCTGGGGCTCTCTCGCCCATGGTCTTGCTGAGTTTGCGTCCATTGTCCTGAGCGATGCCCTTCACTCGGCACTGGCTGGGAAAGCTTTGCCTCGTTGCTGTATTTGCTCGTTTGAACTTAATTTAATTGGAGGCAGAATGACAGAGAGCAAAGCATCTTCACTTGCTTGTTCGCTTCCCAATTGACCCTAGCAGCCAGGCAGAAGCCCAGAGCTTAGAGCGCCGCCCATCTCCCACGTGGGTGCAGGGCCACCACTTTGGCCATCGTCCGCTGCCTTCCTAGACACATTAGTGGGAATTGGATCAGAAGTGGGGCAGGTGGACTTGCCCTGCGCTCTGGGGTGTGCCGGTGTCAGAGGCAGTGGCTTCACCTGCTGCACCAGCGCTGGCCCCTTTCCCTGGCTTTGATTTGTGTGTCCCTCTTCTCGTGACTGCGTTGTGTGAGCTCTGCATGTGTTGTAGTTATTGTTCTTTATCAGGTATGTGACTCCTGAGATTTCTCCTGTCTGTAGCTTGCTGTTTGCTTCCTTAGTGGACAGTTTTGAAGCGTGAGTTTTGGGTTCTGGTGGTCTGGGTTACCATTTGTTTCTCCTGTCACATGTGACTTGCGTGTTGTATCTCAGAAGCGTTGGCCCTTCAGTGAGACTCAGCACTTGTCTCGTGCTAAGCGTATGGGCTCGAGAGCCGGTGGTAGTCCACGCGGCTGGGTTGCAGCCTGTACTGCCAGGGTTCAGGTGTTAGTGGGCGTGGAATTGGTGTAGACCAGGTGGGGACAAGGAGTTGGAGGAGCTGCTTGACCGAGGAAGCAATATCTTGGAATCTTTTTTTTTTTAATATTTAAAAAATAATTTATTAATTTGAGACAAAGACAGAGATCTGCCATCTGCTGGTTCACTGCCCAGATGCCCACAACAGCCAGGGCCAGGCCAGGGCCAAGGCTAACAGCAAGAGGTCTATCCAGCTAGGAGCTCCACCTCCCACGTGGGTGGCAGGGACCCACCTACTTGGGTCATTATGCTGCCTTCCAGGGTGCTCATTAGCAGAGAGCTGGAGTCAGGACCAGGAGCTGTGCACTGGAGCCAGGCGCTCTGCTGTGACATGTGGCGGCTGTACCGCCAGGCAAAGTGGCCACCCGGATGTTGAATGTGGCACCAGCCAGTGTGCATTTGCAGGATGCCAGCAGAGGTTCCCTTGTACAGGAGAAACAAAACCGAGTGGCAGCATAAGCCCTAGGGAGCAGTGAGATGTGTGCAGTGGTTTTCTGTTACCACCAAGCAGACTACACATTTGAGCAATCAAACCGCAGCCATCTGCCACATTCAGTTCAGTGGCCAGGGTGTGGTTCTGCCACGTTCAGTTCCTCTGTGCGCTGCTGGATGCCAGGGGTGGGGTGGCAGTGGCAGCAGCAGGCTCTTGAACAACCGGGAGGCCTGGGCTCAGCCACCGCACAGCTGGGTCCAAGGACTCGGCTACAATGTGGGTGCGCACCTTGGGGACAGGCTGTAGGGACCGAAACTGCTTCTGACCTCACAGGTACTACGTCTGGTGGATGTGACCACCTGGTCCTGGGTGTGGAGTCTGTGTAGACTGGTCACAGGTGTGAGGTCATTTGCGTGTGGTCTGTGTAGACTGGTCCTGGGCATGGAGTCTGTGTAGTCTGGTCAAACGTGTGATTTCTTTTTTTCTTTTTTTTTCTTTTTTTTTTTTTATTTTCGACAGGCAGAGTGGACAGTGAGAGAGAGAGACAGAGAGAAAGGTCTTCCTTTTGCCGTTGGTTCACCCTCCAATGGCTGCCGCGGATGGCGCGCTGCGGCCGGCGCACCGCACTCATCCGATGGCAGGAGCCAGGTGCTAGGTGCTTATCCTGGTCTCCCATGGGGTGCAGGGCCCAAGCACTTGGGCCATCCTCCACTGCACTCCTGGGCCACAGCAGAGGGCTGGCCTGGAAGAGGGGCAACCGGGACAGAATCCGGCGCCCCGACCGGGACTAGAACCCGGTGTGCCGGCGCCGCAAGGCGGAGGATTAGCCTGTTGAGCCACGGCGCCGGCCAAACGTGTGATTTCTGTGTAGACTGGTCACACATGGGAGGTCTATATAGACTGGTCAAAAGTGTGGGGTCTGTGTAGACTGGTCACAGGTGTGGGGTCTGTGTAGACTGGTCACTGTGTGGGATTTGTGTAGATTGGTCACATGTGTGGGGTCTGTGTAGATAGTTCACAGATGTGAGGTCTGTGTAGACTGGTCACATGTGTGAGATCTGTATAGACTGGTCACACGTGTGGGGTCTGTGTAGACTGGTCCTTGGCATGGGGTTTGTGTCGACTGGTACTGGACATGGGGTTTGGGTCAACTGGTCCTGGACATGGAGTCTGTGTAGACTGGTCCTTGGCATGGGGTTTGTGTCAACTGGTCCTGGACATGGAGTCTGTGTAGACTGGTCACAGGTGTGAGATCTGTGTAGACTGGTCACCATGTGGGGTCTGTGTAGAGTGGTCATGGATGTGAGGTCTGTGTAAACTGGTCATGGATGTGAGGTATGTGTAGACTGGTCACCGTGTGAGAACTGTGTAGACTGGTCACAGGTATGGGGTCTGTGTAGTCTGGTCACAGGGGTGGGGTCTGTGTAGACTGGTCACTGTGTGGGGTCTGTATAGACTGGTCACAGGTGTGAGGTCTGTATAGACTGGTCACAGGTGTGGGATCTGTGTAGAGTGGTCACGGTGTCAAGTCTGTGTAGACTGGTCATGGATGTGAGGTATGTGTAGAGTGGTCACGGTGTCAAGTCTGTATAGACTGGTCATGGATGTGAGGTATGTGTAGACTGGTCACCGTGTGAGATCTGTGTAGACTGGTCACAGGTGTGGGGTCTGTGTAGAGTGGTCACAGATGTGAAGTCTGTGTATACTGGTCAGGTATGTGAGGTATGTGTAGACTGGTCACAGGTATGAGGTCTGTGTAGAGTGGTCACCGTGTGAGGTCTGTATAGAGTGGTCACAGATGTGAGGTCTGTGTAGACTGGTCACAGGTGTGGGGTCTGTGTAGTCTGGTCACCATGTGGGGTCTGTGTAGAGTGGTCACCGTGTGGGTTCTGTGTAGACTGGTCACGGTTGTGGGGTCTGTGTAGACTGAACACAGGTGTGAGGTCATCCATGTGAGGTCTGTGTAGACTGGTCACAGGTGTGGGATCTATGTAGACTGGTACAGGTGTGAGGTCTGTATAGACTGGTCCCCATGTGGGATCTGTGTAGACTGGTCACAGGTGTGGGGTCTGTGTAGTCTGGTCACCATGTGGGGTCTGTGTAGAGTGGTCACCGTGTGGGTTCTGTGTAGACTGGTCACGGTTGTGGGGTCTGTGTAGACTGAACACAGGTGTGAGGTCATCCATGTGAGGTCTGTGTAGACTGGTCACAGGTGTGAGGTCTGTGTAGACTGGTCACAGGTGTGGGGTCTGTGTAGTCTGGTCACCATGTGGGGTCTGTGTAGAGTGGTCACGGTTGTGGGGTCTGTGTAGACTGAACACAGTGTGAGGTCATCCATGTGAGGTCTGTGTAGACTGGTCGCAGGTGTGGGATCTATGTAGACTGGTACAGGTGTGAGGTCTGTATAGACTGGTCCCCATGTGGGATCTGTGTAGACTGGTCACAGGTGTGGGATCTGTGTAGACTGGCCACACGTGTGGGATCTGTGTAGACTGGTCACCGTATGTGGTCTGTATAGACTAGTCACTGGGGTCTGTGTAGACTGGTCACAGCTGTGGGGTCTGTGTAGACTGGTCACTGTGTGGGATCTGTGTAGACTGATCAACCTGTGGGGTCTGTGCAGAGTGGTCACAGTGTGACGTCTGTGTAGACTGGTCACCTTGTGGGATCTGTGTAGATGTTCACCGTGTGGGATCTGTGTAGACTGGTTACTGTGTGGGATCTGTGTAGACTGGTCCCTGTGCGGGGGACTGTGTAGACTGGTCACCGTGTGATGTCTGTGTAGACTGGTCACCGTGTGGGGTCTGTGTAGAGTGGTCACACGTGTGGCATCTTTGTAGATTGGTCACATGTGTGAGGTCTGTGTAGAGTGGTCACGGGTGTGAGGTCTGTGTAGATTGGTCACAGATGTGAGGTCTGTGTATACTGGTCATGGATGTGAGGTCTGTGTAGACTGGTCACCATGTGGGGTCTGTGTAGAGTGGTCACTGTTTGATGTCTGTGTAGACTGGTCACAGGTGTGGGGTCTGTGTAGACTGGTCACAGGTGTGGGGTCTGTGTAGACTGGTCAGCATGTGGGTCTGTGTAGAGTGGTCACATTTCTGGGATCTTTGTAGACTGGTCACATGTGTGAGGTCTGTGTAGAGTGGTCATGGGTGTGAGGTCTGTGTAGACTGGTCACAGTTGTGGGATCTGTGTAGACTGGTCTCTGTGGGGTCTGTGTAGACTGGTCACACTTGTGGGATCTGTGTACACTGGTCACTGTGTGGAGTCTGTGTAGACTGGTCACAGAGGTGGGATCTGTGTAGACTGGTCCCTGTGTGGGATCTGTAGACTGGTCACAGGTGTGGGATCTGTGTAGACTGGTCACATGTGTGGGATCTGTGTAGACTTGTCACAGCTGTGGGATCTGTGTAGACTGGTCACTGTGTGGGGTCTGCGGAGTGGTCACTGTGTGTGGTCTGTGTAGACTTGTCACTGTTTGGAGTCTGTGTAGAGTGGTTACCTATTGGGTCTGTGTAGACTGGTCACTGTGTGGGGTCTGTGTAGACTGGTCACTGTGTGAGGTCTGTCTGTGTAGACTGGTCTCTGTGTGAGGTCTGTGTAGACTGGTCACCATGTGGGGTCTGTGTAGAGTGGTCACCGTGTGTGGTCTGTGTAGACAGGTCACTGTTTGGGGTCTGTGTAGAGTGGTCACACATTTGGGGTCTGTGTAGACTGGTCACCATGTGAGGTCTGTGTAGACTGGTCACCATGTGGGGTCTGTGTAGACTGGTCACTGTGTGAGGTCTGTGTAGACTGGTCACCGTGTGGGGTCTGTGTAGACTGGTCACTGTGTGAGGTCTGTGTAGACTGGTCATTGTGTGGGATCTGTGTACACTGGTCACCGTGTGGGATGTGTAGACTGGTCACAGATGTGGAATCTGGTTGTGGATGTCAGGTCTAGGTTATGCTCATGCTCCCAGGCTGTATTGGTCAGGGTACAGGTGTCACTCACTTCCCTTCTTTGTTGTCTTGTTCCCACCCAGTAGATCCAGCGTGCAGCTCACGGTCCCTGACCTACACTGGTCCACAGAAGTAGTGTGCCCCCGTAGAAACTGCTTTGAGTGGTGACTTCTGGGGCTGGCAGTGTGTGCCTGGTGCTGTCGTGTGAACTGGGCAGCAGAGAGCGCCCCAGTCACTGTGAGAAGGGCTGGCACCACTGTGTTGCCAAGCTACTACGTGTGGTCAGTCGGGTGTATTAAATGGATTTCTCCTCTAAATATTTATTTGAAAGGCAGACAAAGGTCTCCCATATGGTGGTTCACTCTCCAGATGTGCACAGCAGCTGGGGATGGCCAGGCAGCATCCAGTAGCTGGGACCTCCATCCGAATCTCCCGCCCGTGTGGCAGGTGCACAGGTGCTTGAGCTGTCACTGCTGCCTCCGCGCCGAGCATCAGCAGGGACCGGGAGTGTGAAGCAGAGCCAGGCCTCCAAGCCAGGCACTCCAGTGTGGGATCAGCTAGCTGTCCCTGTCTTAACCAGCAGGCCGTTCACCCCTAAATGAAATTTCATCTTAGCTTTTTTTGTTTTTAAAGAATTTTATTTGAGGGCCGGAGTTGTGGCATAGCGAATGAAGCTGCTGCCTGTGACACAGCATCCCACATGGGCGCCTGTTCATGTCCTGGCTGCTCCGCTTCCAGTCCAGCTCCCTGCTTGTGGCCCCAGCACCCGCATGGGAGACCTGGAAGAAGCTCCTGGCTCCTGGCTCCTGGCTTCAGCCTGGCCCAGCCCTGGCTGTTGTGGCCATCTGAGGAGTGAACCAGCAGATGGACATCTCTGTCTCTCCCTCTCTGTGTAACTCCGCATTTGAAACAAATAAATACATCTTTAAAAAAGGTTTTTTGTTTGGTTCAAGTGGGAGAGGGTGACTGCAGGTTGTCTCTGCTAATCCATGTTACTGTCTAAGAATGCTTGACTTCCTAGTCCGCCAGGTAAGCAAAGTCCGTTGCTTAATGAATTTTAATTAAATAAGAGGTGTCTTTGTTTTTTTGTTTTGGACAGAGCCTGGTGCACAGGTGCGTCTGAGCCCTCTGGCACCGTGGGAACATTCCGTAGAGCAGTGCTGTGGATGCCTTGTGGCCCCAGACCCCAGGAGAGTCTTCAAAACCCAGGGGCCTGGGGTCCTTGAATCTGCTTTTGCAAGAAACTGGGGTGGGGGTGTGTGTTTCCAGCCTGCAGCCCACGCGTCCACACCTCCCTCTCCTGCCTGTGTGCTGCCACAGACAGGACCTCAGAGCCTCTCGGACACCCCTCGGTGGAAACCTCTGGTCCCACTGGTGCTCTCCCAAGGGAACCCCAGACGTGTGGAGACAGCACGCCGCCTCATGGGGGTGTCTCCATCGCCCACAGATCTCGCTAATGCCTCAGAGTAAACAGCCTTGTTAAGAGACTCATAGTCTGAATTTTTATACATAATCGGATGGATGCAGAGATTACTGAGATAAAGCTATCTAGTTGTGTGTGAAATTAACTCTTATGAGAAAGGAAAAACAAGAACAGTGCCAGTGTAGACAAAGAATGGGCTCACCATAGTGTACATTTCTGTGTG
The DNA here is from genome assembly GCA_949820135.1 of Sylvilagus floridanus. Lineage (NCBI taxonomy): Eukaryota > Metazoa > Chordata > Mammalia > Lagomorpha > Leporidae > Sylvilagus > Sylvilagus floridanus. The sequence continues at coordinate 168,783,638 of OX463241.1, read as the reverse complement.
CTGGGTCTGATGAAATGAAAACAGCCAGGGGCCGACACCTGGCCTCAGTCACAGGCATCCCACATCAGTGGGCTAACGCCTGGCCTCAGTCACAGGCATCCCACATCAGTGGGCTAACGCCTGGCCTCAGTCAATCTCCGGCATCCCACATGGACACCAGTTCGAGACCTGGCTGTTCCACTTCCAATCCAGCTTTATGCTTTGGCCTGGGAAAGCAGTAGAGGGTGGCCCACATGCTTGGACCCCTGCACCCACGTGCGAAACACGGAGGAAGCTCCTGGCTCCTGGCTTTGGATCGGTGCAGCTCCAGCCATTGCAGCCAATTGGGGAGTGAACCAGCGGATGGAAAACCTCTCTCTCTCTCTCTTTGCCTCTCCTCTGTGTAACTCTGACTTTCAAATAAATTATTTAAAAAAAGAAGAAATGAAAACAGCTAGAACAGAACATTTGGAGATGTTAAAATTGACAACAGTATGAAATCAAAAGTTTAATTTTTAAAAAACTTTTTAAATTTTTTATTTGAAGGACAGAGAGCCATATAGACAAGAGGCCTGTCATCCACTGGGTCACTCCCCAAATGCCCACAACAGTTGGGGCTAGGCCAGGCCAAAGCCAGGAGCCTAGAACTCAATCCAGGTCTCCCATCTGAATAGAGGGACCCAAGTACTTGAACCTCACCTGCTGTCCCCCAGGGTGCACATTAGCAGAAAGTGGAATCAGAAGTGAGGCTGGGGTCTGGCCCTATGGTGTAGGGGGAAAAGCTGCTACCTGTGATGCAGGTATCTCATATGGGCACCGGTTCTGTCCTGGCTATTCCACTTCCCATCCATCTCCTTGCTGTTGGGCTGGGAAAGCAGTACAAAATGGCCCAAGTGCTTGGGCCCCTGAATCCAATTGGGAGACCTGGAAGAAGCTCCTGGCTCCTGGCCTTGGATCTGTCCAGCTCTGGCTTTCCTAGGACAACAAATGGTCAGGGTGGGTGTTTGGTGCTGTGGGTAAGGCACCACTTAGGACCCCTGCATCCCGCCCACATCAGAATGCCTGGCTTCCAGCTTCCTGCTCCTGTGCACACTGGTAGGAGCAGGTACTGGCTCGAGGACTTGGGTGCCTGCTGTCCACGTGGGAGCCCCAGATTGAGTTCCAGGCTCCTGGCTTCAGCCTGACCCAGCGCTGGCTGTTCTGAGCATTCAGGGAGCATACCAGCAGATGAAGGATATCTCTTTGTCTTTCTCTCTCTGCTTTCAAATAAGATGAAAATACATACACGTTTTTACAAAATAGTTACAACAACCTATGAACCATCGTTTTTAAGGAGCACGCCGCTGTGTTCCTGTGTGGATGCCTTGTGCAGCACCCCCAGGCCTTTGTGGTCTCAGCACTCGTCTGCTGGTGCCCGTGGCCTGTGGTGTGGCTTTCTCTGCACATCGTTTCATTAAAATGCCAATGAAGGTTTCAGAATTCAGCCGTAGATGAAAGTACAGACTGTGAGAGTCTCAGTCTGTGGACCTAGCTGAAGTGAGAAATCTGCCCAGGGGATGTGGGTGTGCCTGGGTTTGTGGTGTGAGCAGTGCTGACAGATGATGGTACAGATGCTACTTCTTTATTCACAGAATTTATGTGGTAGGAATGAAATTTAAATTAATTCAGATTTTTTTCTGGAGTCTAGTTTAATGTTTTTATGCTGGAAGTAGTTTTTATTTATTTATTTTTGTTTATTTGAAAGGCAGTGTGGCAGATCTTCCATCTGTTGGTTCAGTTCCCAAATGCCCACAGCAGCTAGTGAAGCTAGGACCCTGGAACTCAGCCCGGGCTCCACGTGCTGGCAGGACCCCTAGTCCTTGGGCTGTCACGTGTTCCTCCCATGGTGTGCAGTAGCAGGAAGCTGGATCAGAAATGGAGCTGAACTCAAATCTAGACGCTCGGATGTGGATCGGGGGGCTCATCCACTTTGCCAGGTGCCCACTGCTGAAGGCAGTTTTTGAAGAAAGCAGATTGGACGCACTTGTGCTTTTCACACTCTCCCAAACACCTGCCAAGTGAACAGCAGCACCGCCGCAGGGTGGGCACAGGGGCGTGGACGCTCCAGCTGCTGGAGAGCAGGCGGGGAAGTGGCTGTGCTGGCCGTGAGGGGTGGAACACTCCAGTCTACGCTTGGAGGCCCCAGGGACTGTTGCAGAGTGCAGGAAGGGGCACTGTTGCCACAGCAGTTAAGACACCACATGAGGGGCCAGCGCTGTGGCGTAGCGGGTAAAGCTGTAGTGCTGGCATCCCGTGTTGGCACCAGTTCAAGTCCTGGCTGCTTCACTTCCGATCCAGCTCTCTGCTGTGGCCTGGGAAAGCAGTAGAAGATGACCCAAGTGCTTGGGCCCCTGCACTCGTGTGGGAGACCCAGAAGAAGCTCCTGGCTCCTGGCTTCAGATCAGCTCAGCTCCTGCTGTTGCACCAGCTGGGGAGTGAACCTGCCTCTGCCTCTGCCTCTCTGTAACTCTGCCTTTCAAATAAATAAATAAATAAATCTTTTAAAAATTTTTTCAACCAAGTTTAAGTGTTTGGTTTTACACAACTGAGAGAGTGTGTGAATTCACTGGACTCAGCTGAGAGTCAGGAGACAGAACTGGGAGAAGAGTGCCTGGTGCAGCAGGGGTGGACGGGGAAGCCCTCGGCCTAAGGAGAGCAGTGTGGTTCACAGCGGTGCCCTGTTTCCCAGGACACCTGCAACCATGGAATTAAAAGATTAATTTATTGTGGTTGTAAATCGTTTTGAAATCCACACGTACAAGGAGATCTTGAAAAAGAAACAGAAGATGCGTATTATGAAAAACTGTCAAGAGTTTTTTGCAGCATGATGAGCACGTCTCTCGCTCTTTTTTTAAACATTCATTTTATTTATTTGAAAGTCCAAGTTAGAGAGGTCTTCCAATTGCTGGTTTACTCCCCAAATGACCACATTTGGGCTGGGCTGATGTGAAGCCAGGAGCCAGGCGGGTCAGCACTTCCTTGTGGGCTGTGCCAACCCCCTTGGTCTGTGTGCACTGGCCACGCGCTGTGCCTGGAGCTGTCAGTCTGGAGTGCAGCAGCAAAGCCAGCGCACACCTCTTTTCCTTCTTCGGAGTTTCACGGAGTTCTGAGCACCCCAGCATCCGAGCTCTCGCTCTTACTGAGTCAGCGTCTCCGTGGCCGCTGTCCATGCTGGCTGCCCGCTTGCCTGGGTCACTCCTTTGACATTTGTTGGGAACTTGCTCTTTGCCCTGGCATGTGGTCAGGTCCAGAATGTTCCACGATGGCTGAAAGAGTCAGTGTTTTCTGCTTCCTGGTGTAGCGCTCTGCAGCCCAAGACAAGGTCTGGCTGTTGTGTTGTCCTCTCTGCCCTCATGGATGCTGGACCCTTTGTTTCCCCCACTCCTGTTCAGCTGGTTTCCCCACCGTGAGGCCATGTATCTAGCCATGGGCCCTCGTTAGGTTTACCATGGGGGTCCGAGTGCCAGCCCCGAGGGTGTCGCCAGCTCGTTCTCCACCCTCGACCCAGAGTTTCAGACCCTAATAAGACGTGCGTCTGGGATTCGGATCCCTTTCTGACAAGGGTGTGTGCGCCGCTGAGGAGATGCCGCTAGGACGCCTGCGTCTCCTTCCTGAGTGCCTGGGTTCAGGCCCCAGCTCCGCCTCTAACTCAAGTGTCCTGCTAATGTGCGCTCCGGGAGGCAGCAGGTGACGGCCCAGGTACTTGGGTCCATGCCACTGGGCTCCGGATTTCTGACTTCAGCCTCGCTCAGCCCTGGCTGTTGTGGGCATCTGGGGTGTGAACCAGTAGACAGAAGATCTCTGTCTCTCTTTCAGATTAAACATTAATCTTTTCTGACAACCTGTCATTTTTTTAAAGATTCACTTATTTATTCAAAAAGAAGAGTGACAGGGAGGGAGAGACAGAGAGAGAGCTTCGTCTTCTGGTTCACTCCCCAACAGCCAGGGCTGGGCCAGGCCAAAGCCAGGAGCCAGGAATTTCATCTGGGTGCCCCACATGGGTACAGGGGCCCAAGCACTTGGGCCATCTTCCACTGCTTTCTCAGGCACATTATCAGGGAGCTGGATTGGAAGTGGAGCAGCTGTTATTCGAACAGGTGCCCCTGTGGGAGGCCAGTGTTGCAGACAGTGGCTTTACCTGCTGTGCCACAGAGCTGGCCCCCACACCTAAAATTGATCTGTGTTTTTGTCCTCCCACAAACAGCATAGATGTGGACACTTTGGTTCTTTTTATTATTATTTTTGATTTATTCAAAAGAGTTACACAGAGGAGAGGCAGAGAGAGAAAGATCTTCTGTCTACTGGTTCACTCCCCAGTTGGCTGCAACAGCTGGAGCTGCACCAGTCTGAAGCCAGGAGCTTCTTCCGGGTCTCCCATGTGGATGCAGGGGCCCAAGGACCTGGGTCATCTTCCACTGTTTTCCCAGGCCATAGCAGAGAGCTGGATTGGAAGTGGAGCAGCCAAGACTTGAACTGGTGCCCATATGGGAGGCTGGCACTGCACACGGTGGCTTTACCTGCTGTGCCACAGAGCCGGCCCCAGACACTTTGGTTCTAACCCTGGGTGTCTTGGCCTGCACCAGGTCACTGTTTGTCTCTGCCTTACTTGGGGCCAGAGAGACTCCACTGGGGTTTCTTGCAGTCCCTCACGGTGGGACTACGGCCCCCTTTTGAGTTCCCCTTCAAGTCTCCTGGATCTGTTCCTTGGAGTTGATTAACATCTGGACCAGGGGCCAGCATTGCAGCTGTAGCGGGTAAAGCCGCCGCCTGCGACTCTGGTGTCTCACATGGGTGCGCAAACCCAAAGCCAGGTCTCTCACGGCCAGCCCACCGCGAGTGGCTCCCTCATTTCTGGGGGTTCCTCCTTTATCACAGCTTTGCCCTCTGAAGTTCTGCTCTTTCTTGCTAACTCGACCAGTAGGTTTCAGCAGTTTGTTTCTTTCTTTCTTTTTTTTGACAGGCAGAGTGGACAGTGAGAGAGAGAGAGACAGAGAGAAAGGTCTTTCTTTTGCCGTTGGTTCACCCTCCAATGGCTGCCGCGGACGGCGCGCTGCGGCCGGGGCACCGCGCTCATCCGATGGCAGGAGCCAGGTGCCAGGTGCTTCTCCTGGTCTCCCATGGGGTGCAGGGCCCAAGCACCTGGGCCATCCTCCACTGCACTCCCGGGCCACAGCAGAGGGCTGGCCTGGAAGAGGGGCAACCGGGACAGAATCCGGTGCCCCGACCGGGACTAGAACCCGGTGTGCCGGCGCCGCAAGGCGGAGCATTAGCCTGTTGAGCCACGGCACCGGCCAGCAGTTTGTTTCTTATAAACTTTTATCTGGAGTAGTGCTTGTTTGTTCTGCATTAAAGAGCTGGCCAAAGCTATGGAGTTTATTACTCTCACGGGTGCAAGTGTTCACAACATTGATGTCCAGTTGTTGCTGGGGCCATGGGAGCTCTCGCAGATTGACTTCAGCTCTTCTGGAACGCCCTGTCCACCCAGCTGTTGGCTCTGGGGGTCCCTGCCACTTGTGTTTTGCCTTGGCCTTGCCTCTGACAGGTGGTCCCCGACACTGCTGACCGGGGGCATCCAGCGTGTCTCAGGCTGTCAGCGGCTTTCTCAGCTGCCCCCTGGGCCGGCCGCAGCTACACGTGAGCCTGGATCTGGTCCGTGTTTTCCTCCTCGCCTTCCCGCATCCTGTGGGTGGGTACCAGCTGCTGCCACCACCAGCTCTTCCTGCAGTGATTGGTGGCCTTGGTGGTTGGCCTCAGCCCTGTGTCCATTACGCATCAGCCCTCAGTCTGCTAATGAGGGGCTGTTACGCATCATTTAATTTCTCAGCACTTGCAAGAAAGACTGAGCACTCCTGTTTCCTGGCTGAACCAACCCCATCACGTTTTTGCCTAAAACTCTTGTTTTTTTTTTCCCTTGTGAAACACTGAAGAGGAGCTCTGGTCAATTACGGGCACCCATCTTTCTGCGTTCCCGAAGCCCTGCCTCTGTCCCAGGCTCCCTCCTCACCCCAGAGCCCCCAGCAGAATCCTGGGGGCCTCGCTGTTTTCACTGTGATCCTGGGGTCTTTCCCTCTGCTGGGAAGCAGCAGGCTTTGCGTCTGAGAAGTGTCTTTGGCCTAAAGCTTGGGGGGATGGCGAAGTGCATGGGGGCTCAGAGGTTGAGCCCTGCAGGAAGGTCGCAGTTCCAGTTGCTGGAGCGAGTCCCGTGGCTGCTTTCCCTCAGCTCGGCGTAGAAATAAGAAGCCGGAAACCTTTTATTTGACAGAAAAGAGACTTTGATTGGCAGGGGACAGGAAAGCGTGTGGTGGAAAGGAGAGCAGGGAGTGACCGAGAAGGACGCTGGCCTTGAGGCAGTGTCCTGGGCTTTTATGGCATTGCTGTCTGTTCATTGGGTCATGGGGGGGTGCCCATGGGACAGGAGCGGGGCTCACATACCTGTGTTGACTGGCTCGGGGCTCATGGAGGTAGCGGGGGTCTGCTGGAGACAGCGCATCTCCCACTTAGGGGCTCAGCCCCTCCTCTGCTAGCTCTGGGTGACAGATCTAAAGCCGCAAGGTCACCCAGGCAGCCAGGGTCTCCTGGAGCTGGTCTGACCCCCCCCAGGGACGCGGCCCCTTCCCCTGCCCCCACCTGGAGGTGAGATCTAAACCACAAGGTCGCCCAGGCAGCACGAAGCTGTTAGTGGGGGAGACGCTTTCCCGTCACAGCTGGCGGCCTGCTTGCGGAGACATTGCACCTGCGTCTGAGGGGCCCCCAGACCCAGCCCCACTGGATGGCCTCGGTTCATTACCACCGCAGGGTGTTGTGGCCGCCTACTGGGCTGAGTAGCCGCTCAGACGGGGGCCCTGTCCCAGAGCAAGCCTTGACAGTGGGGGAACGCTGGCACTGTCCTGCGATGCCCCCCACCCCCGTCTGCAGACTGCTCTTCCTTTCTCATTCAGGGCTTACCAGGCCTCAGGTGGTTTTTTGTTTTGTTTTGTTTTTTAATGTTTATTTATTTGAAAGACAGAAAAAGGAGAGAGAGAAAGAGAGGTCTTCCACCTACTAGTTCACTCCCCAAATAGGCGCAATGGCCGGGGCTGGGCAGGGCTAAAGCCAGGAGCTTCATCCACATCTCCCACGTCGGTACCAGGCCCCAAGGACTTGGGCCATCTTATGCTGCTCTCCCAGGCGCATCAGCAGGGAGTTGGATGGGAAGTGGAGCAGCTGGGATTTGAACCAGCCCCCGTGTGGGGTGCAGGTGCTACAAGCAGAGGCTTTACCTGCTACACCACAGCACCAGTCGCATCAGCTTCTTCTTAGCCACCTGGGTCCCCACTGGACATTCTCACAGCCCCGTGTCTTGCCCAGTGTCTGCAGTTTACAGGTGCAGAACGAGGGGGCATGCTGGGCCTGGTGTGGTCTGAGACCTGGCCTGGGGCCACGGGTCCTGAGAGGGATGGCAGCCCATCAGACAGCATCACACACACGTGTGATCAGGCACAGCCCTTCTCCACATGGCACTACACGCGCACACACATGCGTGATCAGACACAGCCCTCCTCTGCACACACGCATGTACACCATGCCCTCACACAAGGCCGCTGGCCCTGGAGACAGGCAGGGAGGTGCCCGTGCAGCAGGCGAGGCTGTGCAGCCAGTGGCTCAGAGACCCGGGCCTGGCACCGTGAGCAATTGTTTCCGGGGCTCGTTCTGGCTCGTTCTCCACACGGCCCCACTGGGAGCCAGCACAGAGCGTCCTCTGTTCAGAACTGCTCGTGGGAGGCTGGAATCTGGGGCCTTGCGCCCACGCGCAGGGAAGCGGGAGAAGGGACTGCCCTGCTGGGGGCCTGCCTGGCCATGTGAGTGGAGGCGTGGGGCAGACCAGAGCTCAGGACCCTCTGAGACATGTGGTGGGGGTTGCTGTCAGAACATTCCGTTCCCTTGTCCTGGAAGTAGAATTTCAACCCAGTGCACAGGGCTCTGCTGGGAAGCACAGGGCCAGGCGCAGTTCTGCTCCGGCCCTGTCAGCTCCACATCCTATCAGACTTTCAGCAGCTCTGACTGGGCCTGAGGAGCACTGTGACCACGCGTGTGTGTCTGGTGCCGTGTGGAGGGCTGTGTCTGATCACATGTGTGTGAGTGTGTGATGCCATGTGAGTGCTGTCTCTGATCATGTGTGAGTGTGGTGCCGTGTGGAGGGCTGTCTCTGATCACTCGTGTATGTGTGTGTGTGGTGCCTTATGGAGGGCTGTGTCTGATTACACTTGTGTGTATGTGTGGTGCCGTGTGTGAGTGTGGTGCTGTGTGGAGCAGCACTGTGTGGTCACATGTGTGTGAGTGTGCAGTGCCGTGTGAGTGCTGTCTTATCACGCATGTATGTGTGTGTGATGCCATGTGGAGGAGGGCTGTGTTTGATCACGCCTGTGTGAGTGCGTGATGCCGTGTGGAGAAGAGCTGTCTGATCATGCCTGGGTGTGTGGTGCTTTGTGGAGCAGCACTGTCTGATCACGCATGTGTGACTGCCCGTACCTGGGCTGAGACAGGGGTCTCGTGTGAAAGGCCGTGGTTGTGCTGGCCTTTAGCGCTGGGCAGGCCCGTGGCAGAGGAGCCCTGAGTCCCTGGTGTGTCTGGCCTTGAGCCATCTCTTGGGAGGCAGCAGGGTGCGGTGCTGAGCATAGGTGACCCTGTACACAGCAGCTTGTGGAGAAATTCAAGTAGGTGCTGCGCCAGATTGTTCGCTGGGTCATGGCGCCAGGTCCTGCTGCCCACATGTCCCCAGGGGTCACCCATCCCCGGTGCAGGACCCACCCTCCCAGAGTCAGCCTGCACGTCCGGTTGAACCCATGACCTATAGATCTGAGCACCTCTGTGGTCTTTGGAGAGGAAGCTCCGGAGGGGGTGAACCGGGAGTGCCCATGCCGCCCGCTCACAGCCGACCTTTGGAGCGTGAGATAGCCCATTGTTCAGAACTTGGAAGCTTCTCAACAGCAGGGTTGAGAAGGCATTTGGGCCTCTGGAGTGCGGGCGAGGAGACTCCTTGGAACTCGCTGAGAAATGCGATCTGCAGCGTGGCTGTGGCCAACGAGGGGAGGGGGTCTGGGGGTGGAAGAGGAGTGGGGCTAGGGCACAGCAGGGCTTCTGCTAAGGCCGGGGAGCCACAGGCTGAAGGTGAAATGGGGAGCTCCCTGTGGCAGCACCGCCCTCCAGCGTCTGTGAGCCAAAAGCAGGTCTCGTTCCTGGGACTCGGCTTCCGTTGAGCCGCCCCAGCCTGCAAGCCGACACCGGACACAACTCAGGCCTTTGGAGGCGCTGCCTCTGCCACCTGTCCCCTCCTGTGTGACACGTGCTGCCAGTTCCCTGCCCGCTGGCCCTTGTTGGGACAGGCCAGGGACACGAGGAAGACGTCCTAAGAGGCTGGTGGTGTGGCACAGTGGGTTCAGCTGCTGCTGAGGTGCCGGCATCCCAAGACAGAGCACTGACTCTGAGTTCTAACCCCACCTGCTCCACTTCCGATCCAGCTCCCTGCTGATGGCCTGGGAAAGCAGTGGAGGATGGCCTGAGTGCTTGGGCCCGTGCACCTGCATGGGAGACCCAGATGGAGTTCCAGGCTTCTGGCTTCAGCCTGGCTGTTTCTGCCATTTGGGGAGTGAACCGGTAGAGGGAAGCTCACTCTGTCATTCTCTGTCTCTGTCACTGTGGCTTTCAAGCAAATCTTTTTAAATATGAAATAATTATGGATAATTTTTTAAAATTTATTTGACAGATAGTGTTAGACAGTGAGAGAGAGACAGAAAGGTCTTCCCTCTGTTTGTTCACCTCCCAAATGGCCGCTACAGCAGGGGCTGCGCCGATCCGAAGCCAGGAGCCAGGTGCTTCCTCCTGGTCTCCCACACGGGTGCAGGGGCCCAAGGACTTGGGCCATCCTCCACTGCCCTCTCGGGCCACAGCAGAGAACTGGACAGAATCCGGCGCCAATATGGGATGCCAGCGCCGCAGGCGGAGGATTATCCAAGTGAGCCACGGTGCCGGCCCCTATGGATAAATTTACCTTAATAATTGTGAGATTTTTACACTAGAAATTACAAAACGTTGCTGAAGGTAGACCTAAGTGGGTGGAGAGACGCAGTGTTTGTGGGTGAGAACTCATTCGTCTTCCTCCGTGTTGACCATAGATTCAACACGACTGCCGTCAAGATCCCAGCAAGCTGTTTGTAGAAACAGAAGTGGGGCTGGCGCTGTGGTGTAGCAGGTAAAGCCACCCCCTGCAGTGCCGGCATCCCATGTGGGTGCTGCTCCACTTCCGTTCCCGCTCTCTGCTGTGGCCTGGGAAAGCAGTAGAAGATGGCCCAAGTGCTTGGGCCCTTACATCTGCGTGGAGACCCAGAAGAAGCTCCTGGCTCCTGGCTTCAGATCGTCACAATTCCTGTGATTGCAGCCAATTAGGAAGTGAACCAGTGGATGGAAGACCTCTCTCTTGCTCTTTGTCTCTCCTCTCTCTGCGTAACTCTGACTTTCAAGTAAATAAATAAACCTTTAAAAACAGAAATTCAGAAGTGGATTCTGGACTCCATATGGAAATGCAAAAGATGGGAACTAAATAAAACAACCTCAAGAATGACTGACAGACTGACACTACTTGGTTTGAGTCCAGGGCGTGTGGGTGTCGTCGAAACGTGGGGTCTGCACTGGCTCTCCGTGCCGGCCTGAAAGGGGAGACCGGCAGGTGGAGAATGGGGTGCCGCTCTTGCTGCAGACGGCTCAGCTTTCTTTCAGACAGGCGAGATGGTTGAAGTCCTGTAGCTTCATTTGAAACTAGCACTGGCGGCAGTCCCCAGCATCTTAAGTGGTTGTGTGGCTCTCCAGGGGCAGAGAGGGTGGGGCCTGGAGCCAGGACCAGAGCGGGTCCTCGGCTGTGAGCACAGCGCAGGCGGGCACCGCCCCATCTCCCTGAGTCCAGTCGGTGTGGTTGGACTCCTTGGGAGGGCCTTGTGCTGGGTGTGAGACGCGCAGGCGGTGGTGCAGCCAGCCGAGGCCCATCTCTGAGGGCAGAAGGCAGTCTGGAGCTTTGTGAGAGGGTGCCAGGTGGCGACTGTTCACCCGTGTCCCCGTGACTGGGGCGGCCACACCTCGCCCCTGCTGCTGCCAGGCTCTGTCACCTGTGCTGCTGTCACCTGCTTCAGACCAGCATTCCCCTGAGGACAGGGGACGCCGGGCACATCTTCATGGGTGTGTAGTGTGTTCAAGTCTTGTTCATTCTCTCACGGTGTGATCTGTTTTTCTGATTTATTTGTAACAGTTATTTGTATGCCTTGGGTGTGGTCCTATCTCAGATTACACACAATATAAGTTTTCCTTTTTTTTTTTTTTTTTTTTGACAGGCAGAGTGGACAGTGAGAGAGAAACAGAGACAGAGAGGAAGGTCTTCCTTTTCCGTTGGTTTACTCCCCAAATGTCTGCCACGGCCGGTGCGCTGCGCTGATCCAAAGCCAGGAGCCAGGTGCTTCCTCCTGGTCTCCCATGTGGGTGCAGGGCCCAAGCACTTAGGCCATCCTCCACTGCCCTCCCGGGCCACAGCAGAGAGCTGGACTGGAAGAGGAGCAACCAGGACAGAATCCGGCACCCCGACCGGGACTAGAACCCAGGGTGCCAGCGCCGCAAGCGGAGGATTAGCCTAGTGAGCCGCGGCGCTGGCCAATATAAGTTTTCAATAATTAAGTTATGGGGCCAACACTGTGGCATAGCAGGTAAAGCCACTGCCTGCAATGCTAGCATCCTGTCAGGCGCCGGTTCAAGTCCTGGCTTCTCCACTTCCAATCCAGCTCCCTGCTAAGGCACCTGGGAGAGCAGTACAAGACTTCCCAAATGCCTGGGCCCTGTGCCTGCATGGGAGACCTGGAGGAGTTCCTGGCCCAGCCACTGTTGTTGTGGGCATTTACAGAGTGAACCATTGGATGGGAGATATTTCTTTAACTCTTTCTCTCTGCCTTTCAAATAGATGAATAAGTTTTATGTAGAGGTCAGGGATCATCCCCTCCCCATATTCATCTAGACAACACTGAGCTGTTTTGAAGAGGCCCAGTCTGCCCGCAGGTTGTGCACAAAGCGCCTGTGCGGGAACGCGGACCTCCCAGATTGCTGCACTGGTGTCCTTGACCCCTCCCGGGCCAGGGCACCCACTGTGCCCACCACAGCCCCGCGCTGGGATGGTCTGGCTGTGGCAGGAGATGCGCCCTGAGGGGCGGCCTGGGCTATAACCGCACACTTGTGTCTTGCAGGGCAGTGCCTTCCCGCCTGACCACCTGCGGGCATCCTGCACCTGCGGAGCAGACGGCCATGTCCCAGGCACAGGACTACGAGTGCCGGAGCCACAATGTGGACGAGCAGGGATCCCGGCTTTCAGGGTCGAGCACTAGGTGAGGACGGGGAGGGTGCGGGGCTGGGGGTCCTGCCTGTTCGCCACGTGTGAGGCGCGGGCGGGTCGTGGCCAGCACCTGTGATTGGAGCTCCTCGCTCTGGGTGGACACCGAGTCCTCAGCACGGCCCCAGAAGCTCGCTCTCACTGCTGTGCTGCCTGCCAAGATCACTCTGGAGTCTGGCTCGTCCCGCTCTCCTCTCCCAGCTGGGCCTCCCCCGGGGGTCAGCCCAGCCTTCAAGCCCCTGTGCTGGTCGGTTCCAGAACCAGGAGGCCATCGCCTATCATTCCCGGTTTTTGGCTTCTCATCTGAAGGTGGCTCTGCTTACAGAAAATCCACAAGACCAAGAGTTGGCCCGAGGTCTTGTGTGCACCTGCCCAGGTCACTGCCGCCGCCTTCACCTCTGTCATCACAGGCCACCCGTGTGTGGCCGCTCTGAGTGTGTGTCCCACGTCTGAGTGCATGTCCCGTGTCTCAGTGTGTGTCCTGTATAGTATGTGTCCTACGTCTGAGTGCATGTCCCATGTACTGCGTGTCCCGTGTAGTAGGTGTCCCGTGTCTGAGTGTGTGACCCATGTAGCGCATGTCCCATGTCTGAGTGCCATGTCCCGTGTCTGAGTGTGTGTCTCATGTCTCAGTGTGTGTCCCATGTAGTGCATGTCTCTTGTAGCACATGTCCTGTGGCTGCCTGTCCTGTGTAGTGCATGTCCCGTGTCTGTGTGTCTCATGTCTCAGTGTGTGTCCGCATCAGTGCATGTCCTGTGTCTCAGTGTGTGTCTTGTGTAGTACATGTCCTACGTCTGAGTGCATGTCCCATGTACTGTGTGTCCCGTGTAGTAGATGTCCCATGTCTGAGTGTGTGTCCCATGTAGTGTGTGTCCCATGTAGTGCATTTCCTGTGTCTGCCTGTCCCATGTAGTGTGTGTCCCATGTAGCGCATGTCCCGTGTCTGCCTGTCCCGTGTAGCACATGTTCCATGTCTGCCTTCCCGTGTAGTGCATGTCCCGTGTCTGAGTGCCTGTCCCCTGTAGCGCATGTCCCGTGTCTGCTTGTCCCATGTAGTGCATGTTCTGTGTCTGCCTGTCCCGTGTAGCACATGTCCCGTGTCTGAGTGCCTGTCCCCTGTAGCGCATGTCCCGTGTCTGCTTGTCCCATGTAGTGCATGTCCCGTGTCTGCTTGTCCCATGTAGTGCATGTTCCGTGTCTGCCTGTCCCGTGTAGCACATGTCCCGTGTCTGAGTGCCTGTCCCCTGTAGTGCATGTCCCGTGTTTGCCTGTCCCGTGTAGTGTGTGTCCCATGTAGCGCATGTCCCGTGTCTGCCTCTCCCATGTAATGCGTGTCCCATGTAGCGCATGTCCTGTGTCTGAGTGCCTGTCCCGTGTGGTGCGTGTCCCGCGGGTGTCGGCTGCTCTTCCTGCCCAGCCTGTTGGTGCCAGCCGATTCCCCACCGCTCTCCAGGGCGTTTCCTGCACGGCATGCCGTCCCGCGTTGCCTCTGTTAGCAAGTCTTCTCATCTCTTGAACCTGGGTTGGGCTGCCTTTCTGTCTCACAGCACAGGCACTCGCAAGCTCACGGTCGCCCGTGCTGAGGCAGGGCATCCCTTGGCGGGGTTTGTGTAGCAGGTCCTCACGGGACCCTGCACAGGTGGCCCCTCCCTCCCCGCAGTCACCGGGCCTGGGGCCAGGTCCACCTGCTTTCTCGGGAACCGTGTTCCTTCCCGGCAGGAGCAGCCTTCGCTGCTCTGTTCACTTTGGTAGTTTCATTCCCACGCTGGGTCACTTAGTATCGTGCTGACCCTGAAATCGTCCCAAGGAGCCCTGGTTTCTTCTGAGGGAAGACAGGGCCTGGGCCCCGAGCAAGCCACTGCTGCTCCGTGGCTTTACTTCTTAGCCCTCGGAGCCCATGGAACTAGAAAGTTGATCAGCTACTCGGGCACTGGCATCAGTGCCCGGCTGTCGTCTCCTAGGTTACTTGGGTTAGTTCTTCCTGTTTCCTGCCTTGTTGTAGTTAAAACAGTCACTGAGATGCAGAATGTTTTTATTTTTTATTTATTTTTTTAAAGATTTGTTTATTTACTTGAAAGAGTTACACAGAAAGAGAAGAGGCAGAGAGAGAGAGAGAGGTCTTCTGTCCGTTGGTTCACTCCCCAGTTGGCCACAACAGCCAGAGCTGTGCCAATCCGAAGCCAGGAGCTTCTTCTGGGTCTCCCAGTGGGACAGAATGCCCCTCACGGACATGGATCTGTACCTTCAAGGAGGTGGGACACCACAATGAGTGGTGAATCTGGAGGGAGCTCGCTGGGAGAAAAGCCCACCTCACCCTTCCCCGTGTCAGCAGCAGGGTCAGGATATGTGTGCTGCAGTGTGGGGGGAGGTCCCTCAGCCAGGCCCTAGAGGGAGGAGACAGTCAGTGGGGGTGGGGCTGACCCAATGGGTGTGGAAGGCCATGGTCATTTGACCCTGATCCTTAGTGAGCAGACACGGACCCTCTGTCCCAGGATGCAGAGCGGCCCTGGCCAGTGGGGAGGGGTCCCTGCGCCGCCTTAGCCTCCCTGGTGGTGCACACTGTACCTGAGTACATTACTTCCTGTGTTTTCTCATTTGCTCATTCTTTCACCCCACCAAAGAGCATCAGCTGGGCGCTCATGCAGGGTCTTGATTAGAGGTGGGCACGGCGGCCCCCACCAGGAGGGACATGTGGCCAGGACACGGCTGCCTTCCTCTCCCTGGGTTCTCCAGGTCTTCCTGCCTTGTGGCCTCGCTCTCAGGCAGCTGCTCCTTGGTCTTAGAGGCAGGTTTGGTTTCTGCTGCGCTGAGCATCCATGGAGGGAGGCGAGTCTGCAGGCACTTGTCTGGGACAGGGGCTTTCTCAGCCCCATAGGCCACTTAGGTGCTGGGCAGCCACAGCCTGAACATGACTGGGGGTGGGGAGACTGGTTCAGCCTGCCCGCCCAGAGGAGAGCAGTGGCCACGGGGCATCCTGGGCTGGACATGTTGGGGCTGTGCTGAGTGCCTGGGCCCAGAAGGAGGGTGGGCCTGGGGGACAGCCAGGCAGCCGGCGTGCCGCAGAGCCTGGCCCAGCTGTGGTGGATCTCGGTGGCAGCCACATACCTGTCCAGATGGTACAAGCCCACGTTCCTGGGTACCCTCCTTCTTTCCAGGACGCCTCACCCAGTGGTGGACACTCCTGCCTGGCTGACCCACCTGCAGGGCTCCCCTGTAATGCCAGTCTGTCCGTCTGTCTGTCTGTCTTCCTTCCTTCCTTCCTTCCTTCCTTTCTCTCTCTCTTTCTTTCTTTCTTTTCACACAGCATAATTTTACCCTTGAAGGTGTGCAGTTTGTTGGGTTTTAGTTTCTTCACAGAGTTGCATCAGGGTCCAGAGCCCACACAGAAATCCCTGCTCCACCCCCACTCTGCTGCTCCTGTGCTGAGGTGCTGTCCCACCAGCCCGGTGACCCCCGGAGGCACCTGGGGGCGTCCTGCCCCCACACCCAGGGCACACTGAAAAGCAGGAGAGTGCAGTGTCCCTGGAGAGAAACCTGCCTGCACGTCTCTGCGAAGCTGCCTTTTCAACGTGACGGTATCTGCTG
This sequence comes from Sylvilagus floridanus, assembly GCA_949820135.1. Taxonomy (NCBI): domain Eukaryota; kingdom Metazoa; phylum Chordata; class Mammalia; order Lagomorpha; family Leporidae; genus Sylvilagus; species Sylvilagus floridanus. The sequence continues at coordinate 168,767,637 of OX463241.1, read as the reverse complement.
CCTCTCCCAGGGCTTTTCTGAGCCTCTCTGCCCACAGGAGTTCCTTGGGGAATATCAGTGCGCTCTGACGCAGCAGAGGCGAGGGCGAGGGCGGCTGTCTGCCCCCCACCCCCACCCCGGTCCATAGATGAGTCCAGGCTGTGGCCCTGGGCACCCTGCTCTCACCACACTGGCCTCAGCTGCGTGTCCAGGCAGTGTCCATGCTGAGTCTGACTCCAGACCCAGCAAAGCCCCAGAGCCCACCTCCCCGCCCCCAGCTGTGTTTCTGGACCACAGCGGCCTCCCCGGGCTCTGCTGCAGGTGCCTACTTGGGGCCCCTGCCCACGCCCGTCCTCAGCTGGGTGAAGGCTCGTCCTGCCCATCCCTCCGTCAGCGGCGCAGCTCCTCTGAAGCCTGCTCTGGTGCTCATGACCACAGCTGTCACTGCCGTGCTGGGGCCACAGAGACAGAGCACAGGGGCCATCCACCTGGGCCAGCCTCTGGTGGGTGACCCTGCCTCTGGCCTCACTCCCCAGGCCTGCCTGGCTATTCCAGGACCCAGGAAGGCCAAGGGCTTGAACATGAAGCGAGCCTGGCCAGGGTGAGGAGTGGGGACGCGAGGCCTGGTGCCAGGTTTGGAAGTTCTCTCTGCCTCAGTGGTGAGAGCAGCCTGGTGGGTGGGATGCTGCTGACCGAGAGGACCCAGGCTGAGCCCTACCCTGTGAGCCCTGTGTCCTTTGTGTCTCTGGTGTTCCCCGAACACCTGTCCAGCTGAGCTGGTTTTCAGCATGACCAGAGAAAGATCCCCTGAGGGGGTGGCACTTGGGGTCTGGGCCGTGGACAGTGGCTGATGTGTGGGATGGACGTGGAGTGAGAGCAGCTGGGCAGCCAGCTGCAGGGGACACACTGGGAGGCGGGACAGACGCCCACGCCTGGATGTGCACGGGTCCCCGGTGCTTCTGTCCTCAGCACCTGTCCCTCCCACTTCCTGGAGACTTCTGGAAGAGCCAAGGCCTCAATAGAACTCCCCTCGCAGGCCCCTGGGCTGCCCAATGTTGCTGACTGGCACCAAGAAGGGCGAGTGTCCCCAGGCCACGGGGGTGGACGTGGCGTTAGGGCAGCGAGGCGGGTGCCGTGTGTGTGCCTTGCATGTGCACAGCTGCATGAGCTGCCCCATGCCCTGTACTCCCAGGCCCCCCAGGACTTGGGTGCTCCCTGGATCTCAGAGGAAGGGGAGCAGGTCTGAGCCCGAGCAAGCCCAGGCATCCATGCTGGAGCCCTGCAAGGTCACGGGATGCCATCAGCGGCCTTCCAGGGCCAGTGATGGGTGTCCACAGGGCAAGCCTCAGCCCAGCCACACCTGGCCAAGGCCCATCTTGGGAGCCCTTGGTGACTCAGAGCCCTGCATGGTCCCAGATTCACTTAGCTCCTGACCTCTGCTGTCCACTCCATGACCTGCAGCGCCTTGGTTCAGCCAGAGGGAGGCACTGCTCATGTGGGCCATTTTCAGTGTCTGTTTCCTGGCCTGGTTTCTCCCGGTAGGACAGATCCTGAGAGAAAAGGCTGGACGTGAGACTGATCTCCCCAGGCCAGGCCCCCGCCCCTTCTCTTGGCACCCTGGACATTAGTGCCAGTTCCCCAGGGAACCCCTGCCCAGCCCAGGGATGGTGAGGACCAGGCCTACTGTCCCCTTGTTCAGGGCACCCTTAATCGACATTGTTTTCCAAGTTACTAAGTTTTGTTTATGTGAAAGGCAGAGACCTACAGAGCGAGACCTCTCATCTGCTAGTTCCCTCCCCAGATGCCCGCAGTGGGGGGGGCCGCCACCTGCCCCCAGCCCAGGGTATGTTGGCTACGAAGAAGGGCTTGGGAGTGGTGCCCGCAGGACATCACCGCCCTGTCTCGCAGGCTCGAGTGGGTGGAGATCATCGAGCCACGGACACGGGAGCGCATGTATGCCAACCTGGTCTCGGGCGAGTGCGTGTGGGACCCACCGGCCGGCGTGCGCATTAAGCGCACGAGCGACAACCAGTGGTGGGAGCTCTTCGACCCCAACACATCGCGCTTCTACTACTACAACGCCAGCTCGCAGCGCACCGTGTGGCACCGGCCGCAGAACTGTGACATCATCCCTCTGGCCAAGCTGCAGACACTGAAGCAGAACACGGAGTCCCCGCGCGCCTCCGCCGACAGCAGCCCGGGCCGCGGCAGCAGCGTCAGCCGCGAGGGCAGCACGAGCTCCTCCCTGGAGCCTGAGGATGCAGACCGGCAGGAGCTATCCAGGGCGGGCCGGGCCCAGCAGGGCACCTTTGCAGCGGTGAAGGAGGAGAGCAGCAGGTGAGGCGGGGCGGGGCGGGTGAGAGCGGGGGATGCTGCAGGCAGGAGAGACCTGTGGTCAGCTGCAGGGCCTGCCGTAGTGCGTGCTGGGAAGATGCGCAGGAACCTGTGCAGTGGGGCCTGGGGACTGTCCCCGGCAGAGGCCGCCCTGACCGGGTGCGAGGCCAGCTGGTTTTACTGGGGACAGTGAGTGCTGGGAGAGAAGTCACACTCTACTTGGACCCTCAGCCCTCGGTGGGCAGGACGGACTGGTGGGTCTAGGCCCAGGGGTTTTATTTATTAAAGACAGAGGGATAGAAACTCACTGGCTCACTCCCCCGGTGGCTGCAGCAGCCATGGCTGGGCCAGGCCAAAGTCAGAGCCTGGAGCTCCATCTGGGTCTCGCACATGGATGGCAGGGGCCCAGCACTTGGACCGCCCAGGAGCAGGCAGAGGGGTGCAGGCTGTGGGGCTGCAGGGAGGTGGGGGATGAGGCCCTGTGGTTGGGCTGGCTGGAGGGGGGTAGGGCCAACCTGCTTCCCTGGGGATGGCCTCCTGCGCCTCCAGAGTGCTGTTCTGTTCTGTGCTGAACAGTGGCTTTGGTTTGCATTTGCTCAGCGATCACCACCTCTGAACGTGTCTGGGGCTTGTTGGCGGATTGGTGTCGCCTTCACAGAAGGCTGTTGGGCTCGTTCTGCCGCTGAGCCGCGAGTTCTGGAGACAAGTCCATCTCCACACAGACGGCCTGCAGAGATTTTTTCCTTTGATGGTAGCGTGTGTGGTGCAGGTTTTTAATTTGGATGAAGCTGGGTTTGTCAGATTTTCCTTTGCTTGTGCTTTTGTGCGATACCTGTAATAAGTTTTGAAACTGGAAAGTGTGGGTTCTTCAGGACTGAAGGTTGGGGCCAGTGTTGGGGTGTAGCAGGTTCTGGCTCCGCTTGCAGCATCAGCATCCCGTATGAGTGGTTCAAGTCCCAGCTGCTCTACTTGCTGCCTGGCTCTTGCTGACAGCCTCAGAAGGCAGAACAAGCTGTGATCTGAGTGCTTGGGCCCCTCCGGCTCTCCCTGGAGTTCCTGGCTGCAGCCTGGCCCGGCCCTGGCTCTTGTGGCCATGAGGGGAATGCATCCGTGGATACAAAATCTCTGTGTGTGTGTGTGTGTGTGTGTGTGTGTGCATGTCTCCCATCACTCTGCCTTTCAAATAAATGAATTCTTAAAAAGTTATTGGAATTTTGAAAGGGACTGTGTTGAATTGGTGAATTGCTTTGGATAGTATTTTTTTTTTTTAAGATTTATTTATTTACTTGAGAGGTAGAATTACAGACAGAGAGAGGGGAGACAAAGTTCTTACTTCTACTGGTTCACTCCTCAAATGGCCGCAATGGCCAGAGCTGGGCTGATCCAAAGCCAGAAGCCAGGAGCTTCTTCGTGTCTCCCACGTGGGTTGTAGTGGCCCAAGCACTTGGCCGTCTTCCACTGCTTTCCCAGGGCATAAGCAGGAACCTGGACCGTAAGTGGAGCAGCGGGAAGTGAACCGGTGCCACATGGGATGCTGGTGCTGCAGGCGGAGGCTTAGGCCACTACGCCACAGTGCTGGCCTCCTGGAATTGTCCTCTGAACATTAAGTCTGAATCCGTGAACTTAAAACTTCTTTTTGGCTGGCGTCGTGGCTCACCTGCGGCGCCGACACACCAGGTTCTAGTCCCGGTCGGGGCACCGGATTCTGTCCCGGTTGCCCCTCTTCCAGGCCAGCTCTCTGCTATGGCCCGGGAGTGCAGTGGAGGATGGCCCAAGTGCTTGAACCCTGCACCCGCATGGGAGACCAGGATAAGTACCTGGCTCCTGCCATCAGATCAGCGCGGTGTGCCAGCCGCCATTGGAGGGTGAACCAACGGCAAAGGAAGACCTTTCTCTCTGTCTCTTTCTCTCACTGTCCACTCTGCCTGTCAAAAAAAAATTAAGGCTGGCGCCGTGGCTCAACAGGCTAATCCTCCGCCTTGCGGCGCCGGCACACCGGGTTCTAGTCCCGGTCGGGGCACCGGATTCTGTCCCGGTTGCCCCTCTTCCAGGCCAGCCCTCTGCTGTGGCCCAGGAGTGCAGTGGAGTATGGCCCAGGTGCTTGGGCCCTGCACCCCATGGGGAGACCAGGAAAAGCACCTGGCTCCTGGCTCCTGCCATCGGACGAGCACGGTGCGCCGGCCTCAGCGCGCCGACCGCGGCGGCCATTGGAGGGTGAACCAACGGCAAAGGAAGACCTTTCTCTCTGTCTCTCTCTCTCTCACTGTCCATTCTGCCTGTAAAAAAAAAAAAAAATTAAAAAAAAAAAACTTCTTTTCATCTATTTATGTCCTACTTGATTTTTTTTTAGCAGTATTTTGTATTTTTCAGTAAACCAGTCTTTTGCCTCCCTCGTTAATATAATCCTATTTATTCTTTCAGACGCTACTGTGGATGGGTTTTTTCCTGAATCTTCTTTGATACCCTGTGCTCTGGCATCTGTGGAGCCCTGGGGGCTTCCTGTGTCCTCTGGGGTCCTCCGCACGAGGGCTCGGCCCTGTGCTGTAGGTGCCTGTGTTTGTCTCTCTGCTCAGTGCACAGCCAGGACCTAGGCCAGTGCTGGATGTGGGCGTCCTCGTCCTGCTGCTGGCCTCTGGCAGAAGTCTAGTCTAACCTCGAGGTGGTATGAGTTGTGGGTGTTTTCTCAGTACTCTTGTTCTTTTCCCTTCCTGGGGGCTGTTGGAGTTTGTCAGAAGCGGCCCCTGCACCGGCTGGGTGCGTTTCCCTCCTTTGTCTGTGGGTGTGCTGCCTGATGGGCTGATCTTCCCTGCGCTGAGATGTCCTGGAGTGAGCCTTGTGATCACAGCGGCAGCTGTATGCGTGTGCGGAGGAGCCGAGCCACACCCAGGTCAGGCCTCCGGGGCCAGGGCCTGCAAAGATGGACTCACCTGCTCAGGGAGGTGAGATCGCAAGGGTGCTCAGTGGGAAAGTGGCCGTAGTGTCTCCTGTGGCCGATGAAGCCGTGAGGCAGGGCTGTCGTGGGTGAGCCTGGCCTGCGAGGGGGTCCCTGGTTGGCTGCCAGGGCACCGACAGCCTTGAACTCTTGCTTGGCTTTGACTGCTCTGTTGGATTAGGTAAGGGCTCGGCTTCTTTCTGTACTGCTGTCTCTCACACTCGTTCCTCACCCTCCAGCTAGCCTGTGGACCGGACCTGCTCTCTGCTTTGCCCACCCAGGGTCCTGCCCTCTCACACGTGTGCAGGAGCTCTGTGGTAAGGTGGACTGCCTGGGACCAGGATTCACAGAATCGTGTGGAGTTGCGGATTGGTGTGGGGAGGTGGCGGCTTCTGACAGAAGTCTCCCCTGACCGGTGCTGTGGGTTCCTCCCACGTGGACTCCCACAGGTTCCGGGTTTGTTTCCAGGGGCTTTGTGGACTTCATGACGCTAGCAGTTACGTCTGTGTTAAGTCGTTTTGCTGGTTATTGCCGGTGGGTTCTCACATTGGTCTTGCTTTCACACTTGGGCTGCGCCATCATTGGCCCAAAAGGTCCCTCCACAGTTGCCCGTGACACCAGGAGCACTTGATGGACGAGGCCGAGTGAGCGGGAGGACCAGCAGCTTGGGCTTATCCTGGCGCTGAGCCTGGCCCTGCCATCTCCCCCATAGGCCCCACTTCAGGGTAGCAAGGTTTTACCAAGCCTGCTTCATGAACTGTGCTGATACCAGTGTTGTGGGCTGCATCAGGACCCTCAGAAGAGGGCCAAAGCTGAGCCCCCAGCCCCCGTGGACGTGCCGTCCCCTAGAGACAGGGTCTGTGCTGGAGGACCCGGTCGAGGGGACGTCACACGGCCACAGGGGTCCTGAGAAGGACCCCAGAAGGACACGGAAGCAGTGTCCCACGCGGCTCGCTGGACCCCGCCCCCAGGCTGTGAGGGAGGAAGTCCAGCCGGGTGCTTTGCGTGGCAGCCCTGGGGATACTTATTCTGCAGTTTGTTTTAAAATAGATTCAAGCTGCTAGTCTCGCTCAGGCTGAGGCGGTGCCCTCTCCGCTTTATTGGCCTCTGAGGTCTCACCTGGCCCTGGGCTGCTGGGGTCCTGACGTGGTTTCTTTAATGCTTACCACTACAGGATTCAGGTTGTCTGTGTCCTGAATCAAATTTGTTAAAAGCTCTCTGTGGTCTGTTTTATATGAATTTGCAAACACACTTGGGAAAGCTGTTCTCAGCGTCTCTGCTCTGAGGCCCCACATCACCTGCCTCCCCTCCACTGCTCCCCTCTCTGTCAAATCTGTAGGGGATTTTTTTAAAGATGTATTTATTTGTTTTGAAAGTCAGAGTTACACAGAAAGAGAGAGCGAGAGAGAGAGAGAGAGAGAGAGAGGTCTTCCATCTGCTGGTTCACTCCCCAGTGGCCACGATGGCCAGCACTGGGCCAGGCCCAGGACCGTGGGGAGCAGGGATCCAGGAGCCTGAGTCAGGAGCAGAGCGGAGATCGGTCCCAGGCCCTATTGTGGCCTCAACCACCGCATCAAACGCCCGCCTGAGGCTTAGTTGTTTTTGACCTTGTTCCCCGAGAAGAAAAGGGAGGTGAGTTCAGGGTCTGCGAGGGGGCGCTGCTGGCTTTCTCTCCCTGGCCCTGCCCTGTGGGAAGCCACAGGTGTGGGCAGCTCAGAGCAGCTGTCTGTGGCTCTCTTCTCTGGAGTCCAGGTCAGCATGGTGCCTGCGCTTCAGTCTCCCCACCTCTGTGTGTGTCCGTATCCTGATTTTTCCTATGGAGAGCAGAGGGGCCTCCCGTCTGCTGGTGGACTCCCCAGAGGCCTGCGATGGCCAGGACTCCACTGATGCCCAGCCTGCATGCGAGCAGCCAGGGGTCAGACCCCAACGACATCTCAGCCACTAGTCAAAGTGCCCACACCAAGGCCCTGCCCTTTTACTGGGGGGGGGAGGGGGGGCTTAGGCCAGTAACGTGGAACGCGATTATGTGTGGCTGGGTTCAGATCTGCCATTTTGCTGTTTTTTATTTGTCCCATCTGTTCATTGTTCCTGGTTCCCTCTTTCAGTCTGCTTCTGGGCGATGTGCACATCTTTGTACTCCAGCCGGTCTCTCCCTGTTGGATTCCGGGCCTGACCGTAACTCGTCTGGGGCCTGCGGCGTGGACGAGTGGTGTCCTCCCAGCGACCCTGCACCCCTCCTGCCACTCAGTTCCCCTCTCTCCTCCTGGACAGCTTTGTCACTGCGTGTCATGAGTGTCTCAGTTCAGACTCACTGTTGCTTTAAGCAGTCAGTTATATTTTAAAGAGATGTAAATAGTAATAAGACTTCACACACACACACACACACACACACACACCCTGGCAGTGACCCTCACCTCCCGCTCCTCAGGATTGCTGTATTTCCTTAGACAATGGATCTTTCTGCTCCTCCCTCAGGTGAACAAAGCCAACAGGCTGCAGGGAGGTAGCAGCCAGGCTGGGGGGCAGCTCCCATGTCGTGCACAGGCCTCCCCCAGCTTAGGGAATGCTGAGTCCTTTCCCCTGCAGATGTTTTACTCTCAGCCCCTCCTGCACCCCCTCACGGACGCCGGCCTCCGGGCTGCAGCTCTGGTTCTTGTTGGACGGTCTCTGTTCTGTTTCCACCTGCTGAGGTCTCCTCCACAGCGTCTGTTCTTCAGGAGCTCCTGTCCATGTATTGTTTGTAAGATTTATTTACTTGTTTGAAAGGCAGAGGCAGAGAGAGAGAGAGAGGGAGGGAGATACAGAGAGAGAGGTCTTCCATCTGCTGGTTCACTCCCCAGATGGCTGCAATAGCCGGAGCTGAGCTGATCTGAAGCCAGGAGCCAGGAGCTTCTTCTGGGTCTCCCACATGGGTGCAGGGGCCCAAGAACTTGGGCCATCCTCCACTGCTTTCCCAGGCCAAAGCAGAGAGCTGGATCAGAAGTGGAACATCGGTCCCCAGATGTTTCCAGTATTTGTTTCTAGACCTTGATCTGGAACCTGCTATCTCTTTCCTGTGTCTCCTTTGCATGTTAGCCTTCACAGCTCTCAAGCGTGGAGTGCAGCCTTCGTCACTCATCCCACCCTGTGTCAGCTCTGGTGAGGTTCAGTTGCCTGAGTTTTTGCCGCATGCCTCATCCCACAGGAACAAGTGGCGCTGGATTTGAGGGGAACCTGCTCCTGCAGAGAGTGCCCCTGCCATCAGACCAGCTGCAAGGTGTCCGGCGTCACTCACGACGTGGGCGGGCATCAGACCAGCTGCAAGGTGTCCGGCATCACTCACGACGTGGGCGGGCATTGTGGTGCCACAGGCGAAGCCACAACTTGCAGTGCCAACCCCTCAGATTGCAGGACTGCTTCAAGTCCTGGCCGTTCCACTTCCAATCCAGCTTCCTACTAATGTTCTGGGTCTGTGTGGTGACTCCACGCCTCTTGCCCCCACCACAGTCCTCCTCTCAGAACAAATTCACAGCAACACTAATGCACCTGGGAAGGCAGCAGAAGATGGCCTGAGTTCATGGGCCCCTACCTGGACAGAGCACCTGGGTCCTGGCTTCAGCCTGGCCCAGTGATGGCTATTGCCGGCGTTTTGGGGGTGACCCAGCGGATGGAAGATCCCTCTGTTAACTCTGCTTCTGAAGTAAATAAATAAATCTTAAAAAAAAAAAAAAAGAGCTCTATTCTCAGTGCTTTTAAATTTTCCTTGAAAAGCGGGGACAAAGAAAAATCTCCACTTGCTGAGCCACTTCCCAAATGCCCCCAGCGTCTGGGGCTGGGCCAGGCAGAAGCCAGGAGCCAGGAACTCCACCCGGGTCTCCCATGTGGGTGCAGGGGCCCAAGTCCTTGAGCCATCACGGCTGCCGCCCAGGGAGCATTAGCAGGGAGCTGGAGTTGGAAGTGGAGCTGGGACTTGAATCAGTGCTCTGACAGGGGATGTGGGCATCCCAGGTGGTGTCTCCCCTGCTGTGCCCCATGTCCATCCCCAGGTTAACCCCTCGCCACCGCAGCTGGGTAGCTGGTAGCCCCTCACTGCTAAACAGACTCAGGGATAGGGGTCTCCTACACACTTACGCTCACATCAAAGTCTGGTAAATTCTGGAAAGTATACCTGCAGCTGGGAGTGGGAGTAAGAACCTTTCTCCTTATGGGAATCAAGCAGTCTGACGTGTGTGGTCGGACGTCACTTGTCACAGCCATCTCTCCACTGCGTATGAGTTCTGTATATGAGACACTGCCTGCCTTGTAACTGCAGGTTGATCTCACTAAGAAACATCAAGTGTGCAAGAAAAGTCGTTTCCGAAGCCATGCAGTGCTTGGAGGTTTTCTCACTCAGAAAATGCCAGTCTTCCGGCTTCAAAACAGTCCAAGAGGGTTGGCGCCGCCGCTCACTAGGCTAATTCTCCGCCTTGCAGCGCCGGCACACCGGGTTCTAGTCCTGGTCAGGGCGCCGGATTCTGTCCTGGTTGCCCCTCTTCCAGGCCAGCTCTCTGCTGTGGCCAGGGAGTGCAGTGGAGGATGGCCCAAGTACTTGGGCCCTGCACCCCATGGGAGACCAGGAGAAGCACCTGGCACCTGGCTCCTGCCATCGGATCAGCGCGGTGCGCCGGCCGCCATTGGAGGGTGAACCAACGGCAAAGGAAGACCTTTCTCTCTGTCTCTCTCTCTCACTGTCCACTCTGCCTGTAAAAAAAATAATTAATTAATTAATTAATTAATTAAAAAAAAAAAACAGCCCAAGAGAAACTTTATGTGGGCTGAGCGGTGAGCAAGGACACCCAGGCTGCTTGGCTTCTCACTGTGGCTGAGCCCCGAGCCTTTTCGTAACTCAGAGCAGAGTCACTACAATGAAAGACACAGTGACCATAGGCTTTAAAATTTAATGTATCGAAGCCAGTGCTGTGGCAAAGCAGGTAAAATCGCTGCCTATGGTGCCAGCATCCTGTGTGGGTGCTGGTTCATGTCCTGGGTGAACCCACTTCCGATCCAGTGATCTTACAGCCTGAGAAAGCAGCAAAAGATGGCTCAGGTGCTTGGGCCCCTGCACCCTCGTGGGAGACCTGGGTGAAGCTCCTAACTCCTTGATTCTGCTTGGCCCAGCCCTGCAGTTGTAGCCATCATGGGAGTTAACCAGAAAATGGAAGATTGACCTCTTTCTCTTTGTAACTCTTTCGCATTAATAAATAAATCTTAAAACATATTTATTTAAAACATTCTAAAATACACACAGATGCACATAGCAGGGACAGACACAGGGAGAGACACATAGACGCAGACACACATCCGCACACACACATAGGCACACACACGCACACACAGAACCAGTGGAATGGAAGATCTTTCTCTGGCTCTACCTGTGGTGTTGCTAGTAAAGCCGCTGCCTGCAGGGCAAGCATCCCACATGGGTGCTGGTTTGAGTCCCGGCTGCTCCACTTCCCATCAAGCTCTCTGCTGTGGCCTGGGAGGGCAGTAGAAGATGGCCCAAGTGCTTGGGCCCCTGCATCCACATGGGAGACCTGGAAGAATCTCCTGCCTTCAGATTGGCTCAGCTCCAGCCATTGCCATTTAGCAAGTGAACCAGAGGATGGAAGACCTCTATCTCTCTCCTTTTCTCTCTGTAACTCTGCATTTCAAATAAAATAAATAAATCTTTTTTTAGAAAACTTTCATTTAATAAACATAAATTTTGAAAGTACAACTTTTGGATAATAGCGGTTTTTCCCCCCATAACCACCCTCCCACCCACAAACTATCCCATCTCCTACTCTCTCTCCCATCCCATTCTTCATTAAGATTCATTTGTAATTATCTTTTATACAGAAGATTAACTTGGTGTATACTAAGTAAAGATTTCATCAGTTTGCACCCACACAGATACACAAAGTATAAAGTACTGTTTGAGCACTAGTTTTACCGTTAATTCTCTTAGTACAACACATTAAGAACAGAGCTCCTACATGGGGAGCAGGTGCACAGTGACTCCTGTTGTTGATTTAACAATCAACAGTCTTATTTATGATGTCAGTAATCACCTGAGGCTCTTGACATGAGCTACCAAGGCTAGGGAAGGCTCTTGAGTTCACAAACTCCGACCTTATTTAGACAAGGTCATAATCACAGGAGAAGTTCTCTCCTCCCTTCAGAGAGTGGTACCTCCTTCTTTGATGGCCCATTCTTTCCGCTGGGATCTCACTCACAGAAATCTTTCATTTAGGTCATTATTATTATTATTATCGTTATTATTTTTGCCACAGCGTCTTTGCTTTCCATGCCCAAGAAACTCTCATGGGATTTTTAGCAGGATCCAAATGCCTTAAGTGCTGATTCTGAGGCCAGAGTGCTGTTTAGGGCATCTGCCATTCTATGAGTTTACTGTGTATCTCGCTTCCCATGTTGGATGGTGCTCTCCTTTTTAATTCTATCAGTTATTATTAGCAGACATTAGTCCTGTTTATGTGATCCCTTTGACACTTAATCCTATCATTATGATCAATTATGAACTGAAACTGACCACTTTGACTAGTAAGATGGCATTGGTACATGCCACCTTGATGGGATTGATTTGGAATCCCCTGGCACGTTTCCAGCTCTACCGTTAGGGGTAAGTCTGAGTGAGCATGTGCCGAATGGTACATCTCCTCCTTCTCTTATTCCCACTCTGTATTTAACAGGGATCACTTTTCAGTTAAATTTAAACACCTAAGAATAATTGTGTGTTGATTAAAGAGTTCAACTAATGGTATTAAGTAGAACTAAAAAAATACTAAAAGGAATAAAATAGTAAGTTGTTCCTTGACAGTCAGGACAAGGGCTGATCAAGTCACTATTTTTCATAGTGTCCGTTTCACTTCTGCAGGCTTCCTTTTAGGTGCTCAGTTGTCACAGATCAGGGAGAACATAGGATATTTGTCCCTTTGGGACTGGCTTATCTCACTCAGCGTGATGTTCTCCAGATTCCTCCATTTTGTTGTGAATGACTAGATTTCATTGTTTTTTTACTGCTGTATAGTATGCTATAGTGTACATATCCCATAATTTCTTTATCCAGTCTTCTGTTGATGGGCATTTAGGTTGATTCCCTGTCTTAGCTATTGTGAATTGAGCTGCAATAAACATTGAGGTGCAAATAGCTCTTTTATTTGCCAATTTAATTTCCTTTGGGTAAATTCCCAGGAGTGGGATGGCTGGGTTGTGTGGTAAGGCTATATTCAGGTTTCTGAGGAATCTCCAAACTGTCTTCCATAGTGGCTTTCAAATAAATAAGCGTTTTTTGTTGTTTTTTTTTTTTTTTAAAACACTTTATTGGAAAGCTGTTTTTTTTTTTTTTTTAACATTGGTGGTGTGATTTTTTTTTTTTAATTTATTTGAAAGGCAAAGAGACAAGTGGAGAGAGATCCTCCCTCTACTAGTTTACTCCCCAAATACCCACAGCAGCCTGGGTGGGCCAGGCGCAAGCCAGGAGCCCAGAACTCTGTTGGGGTCTCCCCTGTCATTGACCAGTACCCAGATACTTGAGCCATCACTGCAACCCTTCTGGCTGCACATTAGCAGGGAGCTGGAATCAAGAGTGGAGCCCTGGGGTCCCCACTGTGATGTAGTGGCTAAAACTTATGCCTGCGGTGCCAGCAACCCATGCGGGCTCCACTGCTGATCCAGCTTCCTGCTAATGCACTTGGGAAAATCAGTGGAAGATGGCTCAAGTCCTTGGGCCCCTGTATTCACATGGGAGACACATAGAAGAAGCCCCTGGCTCCTGGCTTCAGCCTGGCCCAGCCCCAGCCATTGTGGCCATTTGGGGAGTGAACCAGCAGGTGGAAGATAGTCTCTTTCTCCCTCTCTGTCTCTCTCCCTCTTCTCTCTTTTTCCCTCTCTCTGCCTTTGCCTCTGCCTCTGCCTCTCTGTAATTCTGAGGCATTGTATTTGCAAGGCATGTCTTTTTTAAAAATGTGTTCTGCTACAATATTCTGACAGGTTTGTGTTTTCCGCAATTCTCAGCCTGCCTGTGTGGTTGTAACAGAATGCCTGAGGCTGGGTCATGTCAAGGAAAAGAGATTTACTCCTCATAGTTCTGAGAGTCCTGGAGCCTGGTACCAGCCTGTGCTCGGCTTCTCATGAGGGACCTGGTGACAGAAAAGAGGGGACTCCCTGCGACCATCCCCCACGCTGACCAACCGGCAAGTGGAGCCATGTGAGCTGGCGTGAGTGCCGGTGGGGACAGAGCTACTGCACACGGCAGCTGTTGGCTCCAGCCTTCTGCGCCCCGAAGTGCTGACTCGTGTCGCTCTAGGCCGACCTGGTCCCTCTCAGAAGCCCCTTCCACATTTTTAAAGTAGTTATTTCTTGAGCTTGTATTGAACTGTTATCTTTTAAAAAAATTATTTATTTATTTGAGAGGTAGAGTTGTAGACAGAGAGAGGGAGAGACAGGGAGGAGAGGTCTTCCATCCGCTGGTTCACTCCCCAACTGGCTGCAGTAGGAGGAGCTGCAGGCGGAGACACCCGCTGCTCCACAGGGCCGACCCCTGTCCTCCTCCGTCTAGTCTCAGCTGGCACAGCGTGCTCTGTGCTGAGCACGTGCGGAGCTCTGTTCCAGAAACACTCCTGCTGGAGTCTGCTGGGGTGACTCAGGGCCTGTGCTCGGGCCCCACATGCCTCTGTGCTGGTTGTGGACGCACGTGGCCTTGGCGTCCTGCTTTTGTACCTGTTGCCGTGGAGGTGAGCGTGGTTTCTGACTGGTGCTGGAAGTACAGAAGCCAGGATGTGAGGCGTGGCTTGAATAGCAGCTGTTGAGCTGATTTCTTCTGGGTTTTCCAGGCTGACAACTAGCCATAGTTTTATCTCTATCTTTCAAGTCCACATCTCTCTCAGTTTCCTTGTGCTGTGTTGACGAGCACCTCCGATCTCGTCCCCTGGAGGTGTGAGCAGGTGCCTGGCCCCGACCTGGTGGCGTGGCGGTGCCTGCCGCTGCTCGGTGCGGAAAGTCTTCCATAGTGGGCCACGGCGAGTTCCTCGCAGTGAGCAGGTGGCAGCTGGCTCACCTGCCTTTTGAATGTCTGTCAGGGTGGTTGTCCGCCAGCCAGCTTTCACTCCACACATACTGTGCACCAAGCCACCCTCCTCGAGTAGCCCACGCCACCGTCTGGGGAACTGCGATGCTCACAGCCCCGTGGCTGTGCCCTGGGCACTGTACCTGCTGAAAGGCCCGGGGCCTGGGGCTGCAGAGGTGCCCCTGTTTGAACGGATGGCAGGAACAGCTCGTGGGCAGGTGTGAGGACCCCTGTCGCTCCTGGGAAAACTGAATGGCAACCCTGCGTCCCTCTTTAAGATTTATTTATCTGAAAAGGGAAGAGACGAGAGAACTCCCATCTGCTGGTACACTCCCCAGATGGCTGCGGTAGCCGGGGCTGGGCCAGGCTGCACCCAGGAGCTCCATCAGGGTCTCCCAACTGGGTGGCAAGAACCTAAGTACCTGGGCCATCACCCACTGCCTTCCCAGATGCATTAGCCGGGAGCTGTGTCAGAGCCAAGGGGATCCCAACGTTGCCAGTGACAGCCTAATTTGCCCCTTCACGGCGCCGGCCCCAGCCCTGCCTTCTGGGGTGTCAGGGAAGGGCCGGTTGTTTTGAATTCCTGCTGCTGCATCTGTGTCTCTTTTTCATTGTGTTGTTTCAGCTCTTCACCAGGAGTATTCCTCGAGAAGGACTATGAAGCTTGCCGGGATTACGGCACAGACGGCCAGCTCCTCCACTACAGGTAGCACCCGTGTCACAGGCGCACCTGCTGCTGCTCGGAGGGCGGACCTCTTGTGGGTCGGCGCTGAGGCACCTACAGGAGCCCCTAGTGGTGCAGTGTCCAGTCCTTGAGGAAAGGCTGTGTCCAGGGGCCAGGCCCAGCTCACTACCTGGTTTAGGTCTATGGAGCTGGTGACACTTCCCTTGGCCCCTGGTGTAGAAGCAAGGTCTTGGGGCTCCTGAGTGCTTGCCGGGCCCAGTCTGGCTGTGGGGGCGCTGGTGAGGAGCTGCAGGTGACCCTGGGTGCCATGTTGCCTTCGATTCCAGACAGAAGCGTGTTGCTGATGTCCCAGGCCCTGTAGCCAGGGGTTAATGGTGACCCTCATCTCTGGATTCCCGAGCTTTCCCGGTGGAATCTCAGACCAGCTGACGGTGGCGAGGCTGGCCCGGCGGACGTGCTCAGGGTGCTGGCACCTACCGCTCTGCCCCCAGAACTCTGTGAGCAAACTCGGGCTGTGGTGCAGCCTGCAGTGGGTGTGGGCACAGCCTATGCATAGCTGAGTAGACAGTTTGTAATTCGGAAGGTGTCCACTCTGTGTGCAGAGGCCAGAGAACGCTTGGGCCCTGTGGGTGGGGCTCCGTCTGGACTCCCAGAGGAGGGGAAAATGACTGAAAGGAATGCTGGGTAGTGCCAGGAGTTTGTCAGGCCAGAGAGGCAGGAAGTGGACCTCAGGGACGAGGTCTGCTGGGGTGGAGGCACGGCCGTGGGATGCGGATGTGTGCCGACCCCGGGCCACTGTGGAGTGGAATGGAGCACATGTGGGCATTCCCGTCCGCCATAGTGCAGCCCAGCGTCAGGGTCATCCAGCGCCGTGGGCACGCGTGGCCTGATGGGGCTAAGTGGCCTCTGGGGCGCCCGTCTCCCCCTGCCGGGGGGAGTGGAGACGAGGCTGGCAGGCACTCTTGTAGGACAGGCAGACCCTGATGCTGACGCTGCGCCCTGCTGGGCTCGCCTACATTCCGGGACCACGGGCAGGCTTCGGGCCAGGAGGGAGGCCTGCAGCAGGGCTGGGTGCCCAGTCCCTAGGAGAGCAGCTGCCAGTTCTCCGGCAGCAGCAGCTCTGCACCTGCTGTGCTGGGGCCTGAGAGCCAGCTCCAAGGGCAGGGGCGAGGCTGAGACAGCAGCTGTGTGAGGGGCAGCAGGTCAGGGCCACACTGCCCCAGGGACAGTCCCAGTGCCCGGCGAGAGCGCCCCGAGGGCTCCCGCTGACCGGCTGTCCGCACCCCGGCAGGACCTCCTCGCTGCGCTGGAACTCGGGCACCAAGGAGCGCGTGCTCATCAAGGTTGCTGACCGGGAGCCCAGCTTCCTCACCGCCCAGGGCAACGGGTACCCCTCCGACAGCCAGGCCGGGGCGCGCTCCCGCAGGCCCTCGGGCAGCCAGCACTCGCCCAGCCTGCAGACGTTCAGCCCGGACGCGGACAGCACCGTCTTCTTCCCCGAGAGGAGGCCGTCCCCCTTCCTGAAGAGGGCCGAGCTCGCGGGCAGCTGCTCCCCACTGCTGCCCCAGCCCCGGAAGCCCTCTAGCGACTCACAGCCCTCCTCCCCACGCTATGGCTATGAGCCCCCGCTCTACGAGGAGCCCCCAGTGGAGTACCAGGCCCCCATCTATGACGAGCCTCCCATGGACATGCAGTACGAGGCCGGCGGCAGCCACCAGGCCAGCTCCCCACAGAGGTCCCCCGGCCGCAAGCCCCGCCCCCTCCTGCCCGCGTCCAGGCAGGCGCCCACCTCGCCCTGCCAGCAGCTGGTGCTCACCAAGCAGAAATGCCCCGAGCGCTTCATGAGCCTGGAGTACAGCCCTGCGGGCAAGGAGTACGTGCGGCAGCTGGTGTACGTGGAGCAGGCCAGCGCCAGCCCCAAGCTGCGTGCAGGCCCCCGGCACAAGTATGCCCCGAACCCTGGTGGCGGCTCTTTCTCCCTGCAGCCCAGCCCCTGCCTGCTGAGGGACCAGCGCCTGGGGGTCCGATCTGGAGACTACAGCACCATGGAGGGGTCCGAGCCCCGCCACGGGCAGCCGTCCACGCCGCTGCCTCAGGCTCAGGAGGACACCATGTCCTGGTCCAGCCAGCAGGACACCATGTCCTCAACGGGCTACTCCCCGGGCACACGCAAAAGGAAGAGCAGAAAGCCCTCCCTGTGCCAGGCCCCCAGTGCCGCCTCCACCGAGGGCCCTGGGGACCTGCTCAGCGAGCAGCCCCTGGCAGAGGAACACGCCCCGGGCCTGGCCCAGATGAAGCGGGTGGAGGGCGAGGCGGAGGGTGTGCGGGGCGCCACAGAGCCCTTCCTGGCGCAGGCGCGGCTGGCCTGGGAGGCACAGCAGGCCCACTTCCACATGAAGCAGAGGAGCAGCTGGGACTCGCAGCAGGATGGCTCAGGCTACGAGAGCGACGGGGCCGTGCCCCTGCCCATGCCGGGGCCCGTGGTGCGTGCCTTCAGTGAGGACGAGGCCCTGGCACAGCAGGAGAGCAAGCACTGGAAGAGGGGCACCTTCGAGAAGCTTGGCTTCCCCCAGATCCTGCTGGAGAAGAGCATCTCTGTGCAGACGAACCTGGCCTCCCCGGAGCCTTATCTCCACCCTTCACAGGTGGGCACCGGGGGGCCCAGGGCCGGGCTGAGAGCCCCCAAGTCAGCACGCGGGCTGGGAAGGCCCCAAGGATGCCCGACTGCGGGTGCCACGTCCAAGCCTCCTCCGAGTCTGAGGCCCTGGGGGCTCCGTGACACGACGGGGATGTCCTTAGCCTCTGGCCATCTGGGAGCTGGGGGCTAGAACGTGGAGGAGGCCCCGGCAGCTAAGGGTAGTAGTGACTCAGGTCCCTTGAGCAGGAGCCCAGCCAAGGCCTCCTGGTGGCACCTGCACCTCTGCCTAGCCGCTGGGCACCCACAGGCTCTTCTGGAGAGGTGCCAGGTGAAGGGCGGGGCTGGCCTCGGCTTGGTCCCTGCAGTGACGCTGGAGCTGGACTGGGCAACTCCACCTGCAGCCCCTGGAGCAGGGCTCTGTGACCTTCAGCAGCGTCCTGAGCTCCCTACCCCCACCCCATGGCTTTGCTTTCCGTTGTGGGCTCATCACTTGGGACAGAGAGGGTGATGGCCCAGGTAAAGGAGCAGAGGGAAAGCCACACTCAGCTCCCAGGGGACGAGCCCCGAGCCCAGCAAGGGTTGGACAAAGGACCAACCTCAGGTCAGCACTGGGTCACGTGGATGACAGAAGAAGGGCCCTTGGGGGTCAGACACCAGGCTGGCCCCCTGGGAGTTGCAGCTTCCGATCTAAACTGGGTGCCTGGCATTTCCATGGTGGGTGGCAGAGCAAGAACAGCAACTCCACCCTGGGGTGCCCAGGCGAGGCTGCCTCCTCCCTTCCTCCCTCTGTCCTTGCCCATCACCCTCGCTGCCTGGGTTACCTGACCCCATAGCCTGAGGGCCTCCCCCCTCAGGCAGCCCATGGTTAGCAGTCAGCTGGCTGGGTCGCATGGGACCCTGGGTCACACCACTGAAGAATGCAGTCCAGGTGTGCCTGGCTGCCCGGCCCTGATGGCCCGGTCTCTGTGTCCTTCTCAGTCCGCGGACCTCGGTGCCCGTGCCCAGTCTGAGAGCAGCCGGCAGAACCGCAGTGTGGCGCCCAGCTCCAGCTGCGTCTTCCCCACCTTCGCACTCCGCAAGCCGTCCTCGGAAACCGACATCCAGAATTGGGCCTGCGAGCACTTCAACAGGCACACTCAGGGCCTGTTCCGCCGGAAGGTGTCCATCGCCAACATGCTGGCCTGGAGCAGCGAGTCCATCAAGAAGCCCATGATCGTGACCAGCGACCGGCACGTGAAGAAGGAGGCCTGCGAGGTCTTCAAGCTGATCCAGATGTACATGGGCGACCGACGGGCCAAGGCGGACCCGCTGCACGTGGCGCTGGAGATCGCCACCAAGGGCTGGAGCGTGCAGGGCCTGCGGGATGAGCTGTATATTCAGCTGTGCCGGCAGACCACCGAGAACTTCCGCCTCGAGAGCCTGGCCCGTGGCTGGGAGCTCATGGCCATCTGCCTGGCTTTCTTCCCGCCCACGCCCAAGTTCCACTCCTACTTGGAGGGCTACATCTACCGGCACATGGATCCCGTCAACGACACAAAAGGTAAGACCTGGTCACAGCCCGTGGCACCCCCAGCTCTGCCACCGGCCACGGGAAGGGCCATGGAGAGGGCTCCAGAAGTGCACGCTCCGGGTCTGTGGTGACGGAGCTGTCCCCATCAGAGCCCTGGGCTGGGCCCGTGAGCACAGCACGGTCACTGGTGTTTGCAGGGCTCAGCCATGGAAGCCATGCCTGGACCCATGGTGCCCGCACAGCCTGAACCCCAAGCTGAACCCCACGGGGCCTGGCTGGGCCTCTCCTCAGCCCAGGCTTGGGGCAGGAGGCTGCAGGGCACTGGTCTGACAGAGGTGCGTCCAGCACCTCAGCCACGTTGGGGGCAGCTCCGCAGCCCACTCCCCAGATACATGCCATCCAGCAGAGACAAGGGCTTGGGGTGCCGAGCAGGGGCCTCGGTGAGCCGGTGCCCGGTTTCCTTGGACCTTCCCTGGCTGCACACAGATTGACTTCGTGGTTCACCTCCTTGGCTTCCGAAGGGGCCTGAAACATGCCTTGAACTGAAGGCTGTGGACCTGCATCCCCACTGCACACAACACGGCCACGGGCACCCTGAGAGTCTGCTGGGCCGGCCTGTCTGCAGCGCACTCAGGGTGCTTGTGGGCACAGCCACAGCAGCCACATCTGGACGCGCCCCAAACTGGCACAGGAGGCAGAGTCCAGCCTGGAAAAGGTGGCCAAGGGGTGGGTGGGCACAGCCAAAGGCCAGAGGCTCCCTGGGCCCTTCACACAGGACAGGGCGTCCTGGGAGCTGGTGTTACCAGCCCCTCTTAAGCTCGCTCAGAGACCTGCATGCTCTCGTCCTAGCATCTCTCATCCAGGGCCTGCCTGGCTCGGAACAGGGATCCGTGCCATGGGGTGGGGATAGAGGGGCTCAGGACGCTGCTGAAGGTCACAGAGCCCTGCCCCAGGGGCTGCAGGTGGAGTTGCTCAGTTGGGTTCAGCCTGAGGCCTCGGCTTCCAGTCCCCTAGGCAGCCACAGGTGATCTGACAGCACCGTGTGGGCTGGGCCTCTGAGGTGGCCACACCTCCTCCATCCTTCTCAGACAAGCCCCACGCCCCACCCTGCCCCCCAGCTAGCTCTTATCCTGGCAACACCGCCTTCCAGGTACGAGACGTCCTCAGGGATATGGATGCTGCAGATGCCAGCAGCCCAGGTCAGCAGCACAGTCATTCCCGAGAGGAAGCTGCAGCCCGGGAGTGTGAGGCTTGTGGGTGGGGCAGACACCTCACCCTGAGCTGCCCACCAGCGTCTGTGTGGCCCCACCATGTAAGACCAGGGTGCCAAGGGGAGCCCCGTCCCAGCTAGGCTGTGTCGCAAGCATATTGGCCCCAAGGGGCCTCCCAGCTTCTCCCAGGACCTCTTCCAACAGGCCCCGGTAGGGACACAGAGGGAGGCTTGGCTGTGGAGCCTTGCCCCCCGTCAGCCTTCGATGCTCCTGCCCAGAGATGCCCAGTGAGCATGCGCGTCTGCTCTTGATGACCAGTCATGAAGGAATGTGTTAAAGGCAAAAGTCCTCTCAGGAGGGGTGAAATGGTGCGGCCACTCTGGAGTGTGGTGTGACAGTTCCTCGGTAACTGAGTAGAGTACCCGGGGTCCAGCAGTTCTGCACCCTAAAGGAAACAGGCTCCCCTGGACACCTGTCCCCTGTGTGGGTGGCTATTCACTGTGTCCAAAAGGACAGGTGCACGCTGGCAAAGCGCAGCACCAGCATGCAGTGGGACACTGCCCAGCTGGAGAGGAAGGAGGTCCTGCCCCGAGCGGCACAGCACAGCTGAATCTCAAGGCATCGAGCTGGGTGAAGGAAGCCAGTCACAGGGAGACCATGACTGTGAGGCACCCAGGGTGGCCTGGGCAGGCATGGGGAGCTGGTGCCCAGCACACACAGACGCCCACCTCGGGACATGGATGTTTCTGGAGGTGGCTGGTGATAACAGTCGCACTCAGTGCCAAAGAACTGCTCCCTTAGAAATGACTAACATGGCAAATTCTGTCTTGAGTTTATGTCACCACACTGAAAACACAAAGGCAGAAAAACGGAAAAGGAAGAAGGCCTGTTTTTTAGCAGGAAAAGCACGTACAGTGGTGGGAAGCTGCCTGGGCAGGTGGAGAATGCGCCAGCAAATGCGGCACTGTCGTGGCCCCGCAGTGAGGAGTGGGAGGGGCTTCCTCAGGTCTGCACAGTGCAGAGTGCGTCCGGACCGTCTGGACTTGAACCCAGCTGCATCAGCAGGGCCGTGAGCCGAGTCTCAGTAAGTGTTGTGAGCGTGAATCACCAGAAGTTACGGTAGCATCGGTGACACGGAGGTGTCAGGAGATCCCAAAGTGTTGGAAAACTCAAGGACATCCAGTGAGCAGCCAAGGGTCAGGTTAGTGTCGAGAAGTGAAGGCTGAGGTGCACCCCCAGCGTCTCTGACAGGGACATCTCCAGCACCTGATGTCTGTCGGGCGGAGCAGCTCAGATCAGCCTCGGCCTCTACCGAGCAGCTTTTACTCATTTTTCTTTCTTGGAAAGGTAGATGGAGAGCTCTTCCATCCGCTAGCTCACTCCCCAAGCGCCTGGAGCCAGGAACTCCATCTGGGTCTCCCACCTGGAGGACAGGGGTCCGGGCACTCGAGTCATCACCAGCCACCTCCCAGGATGCACGTTAGTCGGGAGCTGGAGTCGGACACGGAGCCAGGATCCGAACCCAGGCACTCAGATAATGGGATGCGAGAGTCCCAAGTGGCATCTTTACTGCTGGATCAAATGCCCACCCCAGAAACTGTTTTAAGAAAAGTAAACTCTGGGGGCCAGTGCTGTGGCGTAGTAGGCTAAGCCTCCACCTGTGGCGCCAGCATCCTATGTGGGCTCCAGTTATAGTCCCAGCTGCCCCACTTCTGATCCCGCTCTCTGCTATGACCTGGGAGACAATGGAAGATGGCCCAAGTGCTTGGGCCCCTGTACCCGTGTGGGAGACCCGGAGGAAGCTCCTGGCTTTGTATGAGCTCATCTCCAGTTGTGTCCATTTGGGGAGTGAACCAGCAGATGGAAGATCTCTCTCTCTCTCTGTCTCCTTTGTCTGATTCTGCCTCTCAAGTAAATAAATTTTTACAAAAATAAATTAACAGAAGAAAGAAAATCATGATGGTCAGAGTAGAAATTAATGGGAAAAAAAAAAAAAAGAAAACCAGGGACAACATGGATGAACAAGAGCTTCCAGAGAGCCGCTACAACTTATAAACTCATCCATGGGGCTGGCGCTGTGGTGCAGCGGGTAAAGCCACCGTCCGCAGTGCCGGCATCCCATGTGGGCACTGGTTTAAGACCCGACTGCTCCACTTCCAGTCCAGCTCTCTTTCATTGCCTAGGAAAGCAGTAGAAGATGTCCCAAGTGCTTGGGCCTCTGCACCCAGGTGGGAGACCCAGAAGAAACTCCTGGCTTTGGATCGGCCCAGCCCCAGCCATTGCAGCCAGTTGGGGAGAGAACCAGCAGATGGAAGACCTCTCTCTCTCTCTCTCTCTCCCTCCCCCTCCCCCTCTCTCCTCCTCCTCCTCCTCCTCCTCCTCCTCCTCCTTCTCCTCCTCTCTGTGTGTAACTCTGACTTTCAAATAAATAAATAAATATTTTTTTAAAAATACCCTCATCCGTACTGTCATGGACAAAGAAGATGGTTGAGAACTCACAGCACCACAGAGTGCAGGCTCCGTGGTGCTGGGAGGACAAGGGGTGTATCTGTCAGCGTCGAGGCAGACAAGTTCCTTAGGATGAGGAACATCAGTCCTTCAGAGGCAGGTGCCTGTGTGCACCTGGGCAGCTCTAACACTGGACCCGCGTGGAGGAGAGGAGCATGGCCCCTGCGCCAGGACGACCCACAAACTCCTGAGCGTCCCATACTTCATGGGAAAAACGTGGCTGAGCAGGCACACTCCCATTGAAAAGCTGGGCTTGTACCCTAAAGCCTTCTCCAAAAGGAAGCTCCAGGCCCAGATGGGCTCTGGGAAATCCAGAACTGAAGGGGAGGGAGTCCTTCCTGACTGAACCCACACCCGAGCTGGGAGAGGGCGGAGCAAAGCAGAACGGCATGGACACGGATGGGGAGCAGCTTGGATCCAACATGGCAGAGCCAGGGCACCTTCACTGGATAGAGTTTATTCAAGAAGTGCAAGGTTGGTTGGTTTTTAATACCAATCAAGGTAAAACATTATATCCTTAAAGTAAAAAGAGGCAAGCCACATGGTCATCACCACAGGTGTAGAGAAAGCGTTTGGGGCCAGCGCTGTGGTATAGTGGAGAGGCTGCTGTCTGCAGTGCTGGCTCCTATATAGGCACCAATGTGAGACCCGACTGCTCCACTTCCAATCCAGATCTCTGCTGTGGCCTGGGAAAGCAGTGGAAGATGGCCCAGGTCCTTGGGCCCCTGCACCTGTGTGGGAGACCTGGAAGAAGCTCCTGGCTCCTGTCTTCAGATTAGCGCAACTCCGGCTGTTGTGGCCATCTGGGGAGTAAACCAGTGGAGGGAAGACTGACTCTGACACTCTCTCTCTCTCCCTCCCTCTCTCTCTCTCTCTGCCTCTGCCTCTCTGTAACTGTGCCTTTCAAATAAATAAATACCTCTTTAAAAAAAAAAAAAGCATTTGACAGATTCAACATTCCACGCTTGGCAAACTCCAAACAAATTAGGAGTACAAGGGAACCATATCACTCTGCTGAGAGATGCACAGACAACCTGCATTGCTCAAAAACTGGACACAGTGCTCAAGCAGGTGCCTAGACACACTGTTCACAAGAGCCAAAGGCAGAACTTACCCAAGTGTCCACAGCAAGTGCACGGGTGGACAGAACATGGTGGATCCCTGCAATGGAGCGTTACTCATCCGTGAACACAGCAAGACTGACACCTGTGACAGCATGGATGGACTTGAAAACATGTTAGCAGGGCAAATGTGTGATTCTGCCTGCATCCAGAACAGGCAGATTCATAGAGACAGCAAGTGGGCTGGGAGGGAGGGGAATGGGGAATGCTGCTGAGCGGATCAGAGTTTGACTTCAGACAGAAGTTGGGAGCGTGGTGATGCTTGGATAGCATTGTGAATGAAGTTAATGCCACTGGGTTGTACTTCAGAAATAGCTAATGTTTTATCACAATTAAAGACGTGTGTGTGTGTGTGTGTGTGTGTGTGTGTAGCTGACATCATCCTAAGGGTGAGAAACCTGAGCACTTTCCCCTTCACACGAGGAACAAGCAAGGCCCTCCAGTGTCAGCACATCTGCCCCACGGCACCCTTAAGTCATGAACGGTAAAAGGGGTCCTGACTGGGTGCAGGTGTGCTGGCACGGCCGGGTAAGCCACCATTTGGGATGCTGGGATCAAATCCCACCTCTGCTTCCAGTCCAGCTTCCTGCTAATGCACTTGGGAGATGCAGATGATGGCTCAAGTACTTGGGTTCCTGCCACCCATGTGGGAGACCTGGATGGAGTTCGTGGCTCCTGGCTTCAGCCTGACCCACATCTGGCTGTTGCAGCCGGTTGAGGAGTGAACCAGCAATGGAAGATCCATATGTCTCTGTCTCTGTCTCTGTCTCTGTCTCTGTCTCTGTCTGTCTCCCATTCAAATACAAGGAAAATAATTTTTAAAAGTACAGATGGAGGGTGGGCATTGTGGCACAGGGCTTGGGGCTCCCATGCTGGAGCGCTGGTTTGAGTTCTGCCTCCTCACCTCCAATCCGGCTTCCAGCTGCAGCACCTGGGAAGGCACTGGTGATGGCCCCAAGACTTGGGTCCCTGCCACCCATGTGACAGACGATGATGGGTTGTTGAAACACTTGGTGAGTGAATCAGCAGGTGGAAGATTCTCTCTGCCCCTGTCATTCTGCCTTTCAAATAAGTCTTCTAGAAAGTACATATACATACAGCTGCGTGTAGAAATATACACACAGTGTTGACGGCCATGTCTGTCTCCTGCCTCAGCTGAGCAGACCCAGAGGCAAGGACTCCCAACACCCAGGCCTTTGGTGGAGACAACCCTTGAGAAACGGCTGGTGTGGGGCTGGTGCAGGGAGTATGCACAGTGTCGGGGAAGGTGGTGCAGATTAAGCTGCTTGTCAGCGTCCCACGTGAATGCTGGTTCAAGTCCCTTCTGCTCTGCTTCTGATCCAGCTCCCTGTTGGCGATGGGAAGGCACCAGAGGATCGCTTAGGTGCTTGGGCCCCTGCCATCCCTGGGAGAGACCCAGATGGAGTTCCAGGCTCCTTGCTTTGACTCGGCTCAGCCCTGTCGTTTGCGGAGTAAACCAGCCAATGAAGATGACTTTCTTCATCTCCACCCGGCATCCTTCCGTGTCACTTTGCCTTCAGATATATGAATACATAAAACTTTAAATTTTTCTCAAGATTTATTATTGATTTGAAGGCAGAGTTACAGGGAGGAGAGGCAGAGAGGTCTTCCATCCGCTGGTTCATTCTCCCAAGTGGCTGCAATGGCCAGGGCTGGGCCAGGCTGAATTGGGGAGCCAGGAGCTTCTTCCGGGTCTCCCACAGGGTGCAGGGGCCCAAGCATTTGGGCATCTTCCACTGCTTTGCTGGGCGCATTAACGGAGCTGGATCGCAAGTGGAGCAGCTGGCACTGGGACCGTTAGTGACTCGGGTGGCGGCTGAGCTCACTGCACCACAGCGCCAGCTCCAAACTTTGATTTCTGCTTCTTGGTTTTGATGTAGAGAAGTGCTAGAGGAGGCGACGATGGCGAGTGCTCTTAGGGGAAGTCACCGAGGGCAGAGCTGACGACTGAGAGGAACCCGAGTCCATCCTGACGTGGCTGGAGCAGGTGGTGTGGTCGGCCAGGGGGCTAACTCCCAGCCTCGGCATGGGCCGGACTGGGCGCAGCACAGGGCCCTGGAGGTCTGCACCGTGGCCTCCCGGCAGGTGAACACCTTCCCGGCCTGGAAGCCCACACCTGTGACCCCCCCACACCCTGCCCGCTCTGGCCTGGGGAGATCCGTGGTCGGATCTCACAGTACTCAGGAGGACCCGGCACCTCACGCAGCCCGGTGTGCCCCTGCCCCCAGCGTGTCAGCTCTCGGCAGGTGCAGGGGCCACACCGGTGCTTGTCCCTGGCATTGTGTTCCGCGGCCTTCACCGTTGTGTTTGCTCCCCAGTGACACAGCACATGAGAGAGCTCCTGGAAAGGAATGCTAAGAAGAAGTCCAAATTGAGAAAGAAACCCAAGCCTTATGTTGAAGAGCCGGATGGTAGGGTCTCTCCCGCAGCCCTGGGTGCTGCCTCTGCCAGCTCTGCTCTCCAGCCTTGGCCGCCTGGCCACCTCTTCTCTAACCGCTTCTGGGCTGGGGGTGGGACACTAACCTCAGCCCTGCGGCCTCCTGAGTGGGGAGGAGGCTCCTGGAGAGGCGGGGCCTCCAGGCTCCTTCCTTGGCGGTCCCACGTATGCCCCGTGTGAGGCTCGCTGGACTCACCGGTGAGGAGGGGTAAGGGGCGTCCTGCAGCCCCAGCACAGCCACCAGCTTAGGGCTCTCCCCTGCCCACACCATGGCCCCATTTCTGTCTCCTCCCTCCCCCAGCCCCAGCCCCTGAGGCACCCTGGGGTTCCCCGCTGTCCTCCCTGCCACCAGCTCTTCCCCACCCTCTTGGCTTAGCCCTCCTTACTCTGGGAAGCCCCTCTGTGGGGGCCCAGACCCGGTCGAGGGCCTGCAGGCGCGGTCCGCGTGGGTGGGCAGCTGCAGTGCCAGGGCCTGGTCCTCACCCCAGATGCAGGCGTCATCACCCAGCTCAGGCTCCTGCCTGCCTGGCTGGCTCATGCCAGTTGTCCAGGAGTTCTCCCCATGGGCCTGGGACGGGGCTGAGCAGAACACAGCAGCCCAAGTGCCAGGGAGGGAGTGGAGAGCGGTACTGGCCTCGGCAGGGTCTGCACCCAGAGACCCAGTGGCCTTTGCCTTGTGCTGATGGCACTGGCCCCTCTGGGCTTTCCTGCCGCTGGTGGGTCAGGCGAGGGCCAGCGAGCCTGGAGAGGCCGGGTTGGGAAGGTGCACTCTGAGCAGAGCTCCCACCTCGGGTGCTCAGACACCCATGGGTGCCCACTCTCTGCTGAGTCAGGGCTTCACGGTTCCCGGTGAGACCCATGGTGTCCCTGTCCCCACACCAACAGGGCCAGCATGCCCACAGGCACAGGCCGAGTGACCAAGAGTCCCGCCATGCCTGCATCACACAGGCTCAGGGTGGCCAGGGGGTGGTCTGGGTCCCATTGGGTTAAGTGCCATCCATTGTGGAGAAAATGAGGGAGCCTCAAGGGTGCCCAGAGGAGCCAGGTTGGTGTGTGGCAGAAGGTTCTGGGCTCTGCACCCTAACCTGGCTGGAGGCTGGAACCAGGGTCTTCTCCCAGGACCTGCTGCAGCTTGGCCAAGACCATTCTGAGAGCCCAGAACCTCTTCATTAGATACGGAAATGCTCTGCTGGACTAAGACATCTGCTTCCCTTCCAGGGCAGACCGTCCGAGTCCCATGGGAGTCCAGACGCCCGGCGGGGCCCGGGGCGGGGGGCTGTTGCCTGGAAGCACAGGGTCCATCCCAGGTGTCCCCTGGCCTGGGACAGTGCCCACTTTCCTCACCTTCCCTGCCTAAGCCCTGAAGGTGCCACCCGCACCCGGGACCCACCCAGGAGGGCTGTCCCCAGCTCCCCTTCCCCCCTACCCCTGGCGTCCGGAGGGCCTCGGCCTCGGGTTCGTGAGCCCACAGGTGCAGGCTCCAAGGCCGCCTTAGAGCCCTGCTGTGGGTGGGGGCTGAGCCTCAGAAAGCCCCTCCTTTGAGAAAGGAGGCTGGGCCCTCTGCTGGCCACCTGCAGCCCTTAGGAGGCAGCGGGCACCTCCCCGGGCAGCCCTGGACTGCAGAGTTTGGCATGCTGTGTGCTCCATGCTCCTGCCAGGGAGGTGCCTGGGGCAGTCTCAGCCCTTCCCCTGCCTGCCTGGCCACAGGAGGGTGGGTGGCCAGGCAGAGGGGGACCCTCCGGAAGTGGGGAAGCCACCCTGGCCTCAGCCCTGGAGCGGGGTGTATCCACCCAGGCTGACCCGTGCCCCTTCTTTTCCAGGGGTGGCAATCAGCACCTATGCCAAGTACTGCTACCACAAGCTGCAGAAGGCGGCCCTGACGGGCGCCAAGAAGGTACAGCAGTGCCGGGGGTGGGCACCTGGGCCACCGGGGTGAGGCGGGGCACGTGCCCACAGGCGCAGAAAATGCTCTGTCCCCTGGGGACGACAGGCCAAGGCCTCCCTACCCCACGCCCCACGGCACACACTGCTCCCGTCCTCTCCTTGACACGCCATGGCCCCAGACCTGGATCCCGGCCTGACGGCCCTGGCCACCACCGCAGCCAACTCCCCTCAGCACCTGCTCCACTTCCTTCCCCACCTCCAGGGCCCTGGCCTTCCGCAGACTCCTTCTCAGCCCAAGTCAGCTAGCCTGACATGCCAAGCTGGCCCTGCAGGAGTGGCCACCACCCCCGACCCGTGACCAGAGGGCCACTTGCAGCCTCGGGCTGGCCCTGCAGGACTGGCCACCCCCTGACCCATGACCAGAGGACCACTTGCAGCCTCAGGCTGGCCCTGCAGGACTGGCTACCCCCCGACCCGTGACCAGAGGGCCACTTGCAGCTTCGGGCTGGCCCTGCAGGACTGGCCACCCCCGACCCGTGACCAGAGGGCCACTTGCAGCCTCGGGCTGGCCCTGCAGGAAGGCTGTGGGGACTCGGCCAGGAAGCTGGGGTTGCTCCTGGCTGTGGTTGGGCAGAAGCCTGGGGTTCACAGGGAGGCAGCTGAGCCAAGGGCAAGCACCTGGGTCGTGGGGGGCTGTGCTCTGTCCACAGGGGCTGAAGAAACCCAACGTGGAGGAGATCCGGCACGCCAAGAATGCGGTGTTCAGCCCGTCCATGTTCGGCAGCGCCCTGCAGGAGGTCCTGAGCATGCAGAAGGAGCGCTACCCCGACCGGCAGCTGCCCTGGGTGCAGACGCGGCTCTCCGAGGAGGTGCTGGCACTCAATGGTGACCAGACCGAGGGCATTTTCAGGTGCTACAGCGTCCCTGGCCTGGGGGTGGGGCTGCCTCTGTGGCCCTGCCACACCACAGAAGGAAGAGGGCATGAGGACCCGGCAGGCCACGGGAGGCAGAGCAGGGCACTGGGCCTGAGAGCAGCACAGCCGGCCAGGGGAGCAGCCAAGCACAGTTCCCGCCTGTGGCCAGGGGCTGACCCCACTGGACCAGGAGATAGAAGCCTGCAAGGGTGGCCCTGCAGAGGGCCCAGGGAGGGGCGGGGGCCTGGAGGCCAGCTGACCCGCACTGCGACCTCGTGCTGCTAGGGTCCCCGGGGACATCGACGAGGTGAACGCCCTGAAGCTGCAGGTGGACCAGTGGAAAGTGCCCACCGGCCTGGAGGACCCCCACGTCCCCGGTGAGCCCCAGCCACCCAGCGGCAGGACAGGGCAGGCCTGGCCCCGCAGTGCAGTGGCCCGAGAACCCCAGAGCTTAGCCAGCCATGTGGTCGAGGCCTCTGTCCACTCCCTCTCGCCTCTCACCCCCACCCCTAGCGCCAGGAGCCCCTGCCCACCGCAGACCCCTCCTGGCCCTGGCCCAGCCACCTCACTTGCAGTGCCTTCCCCGCCCCTGAGCTCGCTGTGCCCGCAGCGTCGCTGCTGAAGCTGTGGTACCGGGAGCTGGAGGAGCCCCTGATCCCACACGAGTTCTACGACCAGTGCATCGCGCACTACGAGAGCCCCGAGGCCGCCGTGGCCGTGGTGCACGCGCTGCCCCGCATCAACCGCATGGTGCTCTGCTACCTCATCCGATTCCTGCAGGTACGCGGGGGCCCCGCCGCGCACACGCGCACCCGCACGGCCCCGGCCCACCCTCGGCTCCCCACAGGTGTTCGCGCAGCCGGCCAACGTGGCGGCCACCAAGATGGACGTGAGCAACCTGGCCATGGTGATGGCGCCCAACTGCCTGCGCTGCCGCTCCGACGACCCGCGCGTCATCTTCGAGAACACGCGCAAGGAGATGTCCTTCCTGCGCGTGCTCATCCAGCACCTGGACACCGGCTTCATGGAGGGCGTGCTGTAGCGCGCCAGCCGCGGGGAAGTGCCTTCCGGGCCCGCAGCCGCGCGACGCGGGCGGCCCGCGCGCCCCCGCCTTTTCTACGCGGATTTTTAGAGTCGAGCCTTTATTTATTAAGCAAGGACTCCGCGCTGGCCCGGGCTCGCCCGACGCATGGAGCCGAGGCCCGCGGAGTGAATAAAGCGGCCGGACTCGCCCCGCGCTCCTCGCCTTCCTTCCGGGCTCGCGCGGCGGCGGCGGCGGCGGCGGCAGCGGCGGGCGGGGCGGGAACGCGGCCGCCGCGGAACGGAGAGCGCCGGGCCAAGCGCGCGGGGATCCGTGCTCGCGCGACACCGCCCTCGCGGGATCTACGGCCACTTCCGGCGTGGAGGGAGGATGTGGCCGCCGTGCGGGGCGCTGCGGGCCGTGGCCTGGCGCTGGACGCGGGTGCAGGCGCCGTCACGAGGGGCCGGGGCTTGCAGCAGGGACGGGGGCGCCTCCTACACGCAGGGCCAGAGCCCCGAGCCCCGCACGCGCGAGTACTTCTACTACGTGGATCACCAGGGGCAGGTGCGCGGGGTCGGGGCCGTCTCCGTCGGCGGGAGGCGGGCCAGGCGGCCTTCGCGGAGGCGGCGGCACTGCTGGCCACACACCTGGGGGAGGGGCCCAGGGGTGCGCGGCCGGCCAGGCTGCGGCGTAGGTGCGGGTCCCGGCCGTAACCGCGCGTGTCCGCGGCCCGTCCCTCCGCAGCTCTTCCTGGACGATTCCAAAATGAAGAACTTCACCACCTGCTTCAAAGGTACCGCCGCACCCCTGCCGCGCCCCGCCGCAGGCCCGCAGCCCGGGCCCGCGTGCTGAGCGGCCGCACCCCTGTCTCCCAGACCCGCAGTTCCTGGTCACCTTCTTCTCCCGCCTGAGACCCAACCGCAGCGGGCGCTACGAGGCCGCCTTCCCCTTCCTGTCGCCCTGCGGCCGAGAGCGCAACTTCCTGCGCTGCGACGACCGGCCCGTGGTCTTCACGCACCTGCTGGCTCCGGGCCGCGGGCCCGCGCGCCTGTCCTACTGCGGCGGGGGCGAGGCGCTGACCGTGCCCTTCGAGCCGGCACGCTTGCTGCCCCTGGCGGCCAACGGGCGCCTGTACCACCCCGCGCCCGAGCGCGCGGGCGGCGTGGGGCTGGTGCGCTCCGCGCTGGCCCAGGAGCTCAGCGCCGCCTTCGAGGCCGCGCCCGGCGCCCCCGCCGTGCCCTCGCACATCCACTGGCAAGGCCGCCGCCTCGCCCTCACCATGGACCTGGCGCCGCTGCTGCTCACCGACCCGCCCGCCTAGGAGGACCCCCCCGACTCCGGCGCCTCCGCCCCCCCCCCCGACTGCTTTCCCAGCGCGCGTGCGCCGCGGAGGCGCGCCCCGCCCCGCTCCCGCCGGAGCTGTCCGTGGTGCCGCCGCAGCCCCGCAGCCCTGCGGCCGCCCCTCTCCCCGCGCCCGCGCCCGCCTGGGGCGCCCAGGGATTGGCCCGTGCCCGCGACGTCAGCCCCAGACGAGCGGCGCAGATCTGGCGCGCGTGCGCGGGCCGCCCGAGCGCCGCGGGGAGCCGCCGGCTGCAGGAGCGTCAGGTGAGGGGCTCGCGACCCAAGGTCACCGGGCGCGGGGCGGGAGCGGGGCGGCAGAGACCACGCCCTCCCTGGTCCTGGCGG
This sequence comes from Sylvilagus floridanus, assembly GCA_949820135.1. Taxonomy (NCBI): domain Eukaryota; kingdom Metazoa; phylum Chordata; class Mammalia; order Lagomorpha; family Leporidae; genus Sylvilagus; species Sylvilagus floridanus. The sequence goes on along the minus strand of OX463241.1, from coordinate 168,735,674 downwards.
GGCGGGTGGCCGTGGGGGTCGGGGCCAGGGAAGGAGGACGGCGCATCTCCCGCACTGCGCTCCAGGGAGGCGCGGGGTCCGCGCGTGACGCCCCGCCCCTCGCGTTCCCGCGACGCGAGGGCCTCCCCTGCTGAGCTTCGCTGCTGGAGGCCGGGCCCGCACACCCTGGTCGCGGGGAAGCCGCTGTACCCGAGCCGGAGCAGCTCCATTAAACTTCGCTGCGCACTGACTTCATCTCCGGTGCTTTCAGTGGCGTGAGCGGCACGCACGGCGTGCGGGCGGCAGGGCCCGCCTTCGCGGTAGGCGCCGCGCGCCCGCACTGAATCCGTGCTTCTACGGGTCCCGGGTTCGCAGGCCGCGCTCCGCAGGCCATAAAACGCTGCTCAAATCTCAGAGCCCACTCAGGAGACGGCCCCAGGGCGCTCACACCCCGGCTTCCCCGGAACCCCGCTTTTCCGTGCGCCAGCCAGGGAGGCTCGAGTCTGAGGGACTGGCTCCCCGGACTGCCCCAGCCCGGGTGCCCCTACAGGTTACCTGAGGACAAGCCCCCACCCACCTTGTGTGGGCACAGGTGTGCTGCGGCCGCCAAAGCAGCCACGCCCACTCCTCCCCGGGGGGCAGGCCACGCACACCCCCTGAGGGACTTGGGGGCTGGAGCCCGACTTCAGGGCGAGGACCACAGCCCCCCTCCCCATCCCAGTCCTCCTGCAGTGGCTGTACGCCCGCCACCCGCCAGGGGCCCCGCACGGCCAGGACGGAGTGCCCCCCCCCCCAAGCCACATCCCGCATCTTTGAGCGTTTATTCATCGGTTTCTGGAGCTGACGTCACTTCCCGAGTCGGACCCGGCCCGCCCTGCGTGGTCCCCGCCGGCCTCTGGGACATGGCCCCGGGGGCGCTGGCGCTGCTGGCGCTGCTGCTGCTGCTGCTGCTGCTGCCGCTGCCGCCGCGCGGGCTCCCGCCCCGCGCCGCCGGCTGCCCGGCCGCCTGCCGCTGTTACAGCGCCACGGTGGAGTGCGGCGCCCTGCGGCTGCGCGTTGTGCCGCCCGGAATCCCCCCGGGGACGCAGGTGGGCACCGCGTGCGGCCGCCGGCCCTGGAGCAGGGGTGGAGCCGGGGGTGCCCACGGGGTGCGGGGACGGGCGCCGCCCACAGCGCGGTGAGCGGCGCGCCCGGCCCGCAGACACTGTTCCTGCAGGACAACAGCATCACGCGCCTGGAGCCGGGCGCCCTGGCGCCGCTCTCCACGCTGCGCCGCCTTTACCTGCACAACAACAGCCTGCGCGCCCTCGAGGCCGGCGCCTTCCGCGCGCAGCGCTGCCTGCTGGAGCTGGCGCTCACCCGCAACCGCCTGCGGGGCCTGCGCGGCGGCGCCTTCGTGGGCTTGGCCCAGCTACGAGTCCTCTACCTGGCTGGCAACCAGCTGGCGCGCCTCCTGGACTTCACCTTCCTCCACCTGCCGGTGAGCGCCAGCGTCCAAACCAGTGCCCCGCCCTCGGGCTGTGGGTCGGGGACCCGCTCCCATAGCCTTGTTCCTGTTTCAGCGACTGCAGGAGCTGCACCTGCAAGAAAACAGCATTGAGCTGCTGGAGGACCAGGCCCTGGCCGGGCTGTCCTCGCTGGCCCTGCTGGACCTCAGCAGGAACCAGCTGGGCACCATTAGCCGCGAGACACTGCAGCCCCTGGCGAGCCTTCAAGTCCTGCGCCTCACAGGTACGTGTCCTGGGGCCGAGGGTCCGTGCCATGGCCGCCTGCCCGCAGAGGGAGGAGTCGCAGGGCGGGTTCAGCACCGAGGGGCTCGGGCTTTGGGGGGCCATCAGGATGGGAGCGCATTCCCAGGGCGAGTGTCACTCAGCATCGGTCCTGCTCTGCCCACAGAGAACCCGTGGCGCTGCGACTGTGCCCTGCACTGGCTGGGCACGTGGATCAAGGCGGGCGGCCGGCGGCTGCTCGGCCCCAGGGACAAGAGGCTCGTGTGTGCCGAGCCCCCGCGCCTGGCGCTCCGGAGCCTCCTCGACGTGTCAGGCAACAGCCTCGTCTGCATCCCGCCCTCTGTGCACGTGGAGCCGCTGGAGCTCACGGCCAACCTGGGGGAGGACCTGCGCGTGGCCTGCCAGGCCTCGGGCTACCCGCAGCCCCTGGTGACCTGGCGGAAGGCACCCCTGTCGCGCGAGGCCCTGCTGCCGGTGCAGGCGCAGGCGCGGGTGGACGGCACGGAGCCGGCCGCGGGCGCGGTGCCAGACACGGGCAGCGGCGTGCTGCTGCTGACCAACATCACGCTGGCGCACGCCGGCCGGTACGAGTGCGAGGCCGCCAATGCCGGCGGCGCCGCCCGCGTGCCCTTCCGCCTGCTGGTCAACGCGTCCCGGCCGCAGCCTCCGCGGCCCGCGGCCCCTCCGCCCGCGCCCGCGCGCCCCACCGGTCGCGAGCCGCCGCCCGAGGCGGGCAGCATGGCCTTCCGTGCGCTGGGCCTGGCCACGCAGACGGCCGTGGCGGCGGCCATAGCGCTGCTGGCGCTCACGGCGTTGCTGCTGGCCGCCATGATCTGCCGCCGCCGGCGCCGGCGCAAAAAGGCCGCGGGTCCGCCGGGCGAGGGCGCGCTGTTCGTCAACGACTACTCGGACGGGCCCTGCAGCTTCGCGCAGCTGGAGGAGCTCCGCGGTGAGCGCGGGCACGCAATGTTCGTCATCGACCGCTCCAAGCCGCTCTTCGCCTGCCCTGCCAAGGAGGAGGTGGCAGCGGCGCCCGGGCCGCGCCTCCCGCCGCGCAGCACCTACGAGCTCCGCTGCTGAGCGCGCGTCCCCGCGCATGCTCGCTCAGTAAAGGTGGAAGCCGTACCCAGCGCCTGACCGTGTGTGGGGCGAGGGCGCCGCGCCAGTCCAGCCAGGGGAGGGGCGGCCGTGCTGAGGGCGACAGCAGGGGGGGCGGTCACTCTCCTCGAGGCACAAAAGCACAGCCACAAATGCGAGTTCCAGTTTTGCGCTCTTGGACCTCGGTGACATCCGCCCACCCGAAGCCCACGGAGTACGCGCACAGCTGGGGCCAGGGCCCTAGAGCGGCCAGGCCCGGCCCTGGGGCCCATGGGTCAGCCGGTTAGGGAGTGCGTGCACCCAGGAGCAAGGCCGACCCGCAGTGCCTGAGACCAGCACCTCTGCGTCAGGGCCCCACACCAGCCGGCCTCTCCCCGAGCCTGGCAGTCATAGGCTGAAGTAGTCCGCGGCCAGGCGCCCATAGATGTCCGTGGTCCAGAGCACGTGGGCGCGGCCCGAGGCCACCAGCAGCTGGTGCAGCTCGGCTTCCACGCGGGCAAACTTCTCCTCGTTGATGGAGGCCTCCAGCAGCACGGAGGCCGGCGGCGGCCAGGGCAGGCCCTCGTAGCAGTCCACGGGGAAGGGGTGTACCACAGTGCGCAGCTCAGCCTGCACAGCTGAGTCCCGCAGCAGCTCCTTGAGGCCGGCCATGGACAGCGGGTTGCCATAGAGGCCGAGGTAGCGGAGGCTGGCACAGCGGGTCAGAATGGGGAGCGTGGCCAGCAGCTGAGGGTCAGCCAGCTGGCACTCGGTCAGCTCTAGGTGAAGCAGCGTGGGCGCGGCTGCCTGCAGCAGGCCTTGGAAAGGGGCCAGCTGGCTGCCGGACAGGTCGTTGCCACTCAGGTCCAGCTTCTTCAGGTGGGCGGCGTGGGGGCTCCGTGCCAAGAAGCGCAGGTCCTCAGGCAACAGGGCGCAGAAGGCCAGTTCCAGGCTCTCCAGGGGGCTCTGCAGCGTGCTGTAGGGACACGGGCCACAGAGGGGTCACAGCAGGCCCCAGGGAGAGTGGGGGAGGGCGGGGCTGGGCGGGGCCTGTTCACCTGAGCAGCTGGTCCAGCCTCCCGGAAAGCAGGGAGGAGCCCATGCTGAGCTCCCGCAGGCAGGTGAAGCGGCCCATCTGGGCCAGGAAGTAGCGGAAGTTGTCCTCGCCGTCCACGGAAGGCTGCCGCGAGTCCCCATGCACGTAGTGCAGCCGCAGGCTGGCCAGCTGCTGGAAGCGGGCCACGTGCGGGATGATGACGGACAGGCCACGGAGGCCCAGGTTGTTGAAGCGCAGGTCCACACGGCGCAGGCAGCCCGCGTCCAGCAGCTGCAGCAGGGCCACGGTGTTGCGCATGGGCAGGTCCTCCGCCCGCAGGTCCCGGCAGCACAGCCTCAGCGGGCTGCCCACGCTGCTGCGCAGCGCCTCGCGCAGGAACGTGTAGGAGGCCCGGTTCACCCGCAGGTCCACACGCACCTCCACGGGCACAGGGGCGTGCCCTGGCTGCACAGCCCCACCGTGCTGCTGGGCGATGCACGTGCGGGCCACGGCCGCGGTGCAGTCCCACATGCTCATGGTGCCAGGGTCCTGCTCCACGCCGTCATCCAGGAGGCCTGTCATGTCCAGCACCCGCAGCACATGCTTCCTGGGGGGGGGGGGGGTGCAAGACAGCAGTGCTCACACCCCCTGCAGCCACTCAGGGCCACAGCAAGGTGGCTGCCCCTGCCCCAAGCAAGCCCCTACCTGCAGAGAGGCTGTGTGCCGGCGCTGGCCTCCGGGGCGCGGAGCCGGGCGGTCAGCCCCAGGATGACGGCCTGCATGCTCTCAGTGCTGGGCCGCTCCTGCAGCAGGGCGCGGCTGCAGTGGGCGCACTCCTGCAGCAGCTGCTGGAAGCTGAGCAGCGGGAAGGGCCAGCAGTGCACCAGCTCGCGCAGCACGGCCGTCTTCCTGTCCATGAAGGCCACCTTGAACAGCAGGGGGAACAGCTCGCGGGGCAGCAGCGGCAGGGCCTGGCAGGCAGCCGGCTGGCACTGGAGCACCTGCCGCGTGCTCAGAAACACGAGTGTGTGCATGGCGCTGGGCCCAGCAGGTGGCCACCTGCAGAAGAGGCCTTAGTGGGGAAGGCGAAGCTGCAGGCCGGCCATCCTCTCCCGACACCAGGCCTGGTGAAGCCAGCAGCCAGCGGGAGCAGCCACCAGGGGCCTGGCGCTGGCTAGGCCCTGCACACACCGGGACCCCGCCCCCACCACCATGGGTACTCCCAAGCCTGCAGCAGAGTCAGAAGCCCCTCCCCACTGGCCTTCGAGGGCACCGGGGGAGAGGCCCGTGGCTCCACGAGGAACAGGGAGAGCAGCGAGCACCAGGGCAGGCAGGAGGGCCGAGGCCCAGAGCACCGCGAGCCCGGATGCCGCCGCGATGACCCTCGACGAAGTGTCACCAGGCATGGAGACCCCAACGCTCCCGCCTTGCAAAGTCCTCGCCACGTGTCCACACATTTCTCTCTTCCCAGGGGAACCAGCGTGGAGGCCAAGGCCTAAGTCTGCGAGATTCAGGCCAGACACACAGCTGCCACGGTGGCACCCGGGCCGAGCCCACAGGACATCTGCGCCAGGCACCTCCGTAGGCTGGAAAGCCAAGGCCCGGGCCCTGCCCAAGGTCACCCCACGAGTGGGGCTCGCGGCAGCGGGAGGAGGGCGCTCTGGCCCCCGCGCCCTGCCCACCAATAGGCACCGGGTCCTGCGGAAGCCCACCCTCAGCCCGGCTCTGCTCGTGATCAGATCTCGCGAGGACGGCTCGTGCCTCACTGACGGGACCCCCGCGCCCCTGTCACGAAAGAAACAGAGCGGCCGGGGCGAACACCGGGATCCGAGGCCGCTCCGTCCCGGCGAGACGCCCCCGCCCGGCTCCTCGGGGCCTAGGGCAGTGCGGGAGGGGCTCCCCACCCCCGCTCCCGGGCAGAGCCTGCTCCTCTGGACCGGAGCGCCGCCAGCCGGGGTCCACGGCCGCCCTGTCAGACGCGGGGGGCCGCTGGAGCCTTCCCTGCCCGCAGCCGCAGCGCCTGGGCGCCCGCCCCCGGCCCAGGACTCCGAGCGTCAGCCGCCGCGCGGCCCAGACAGTACTCCCCGAGGACCTCCGCCACGCCCCTCGCGGCCAAGCTGGGCCCGGGGCACGCGCCGCCCCGCTCCGAACCCCGCACGGCAGCCCGCGCTCACCGGCCCCGCAGCAGCCGCCACCGCCGCCGGCCCCGCCTCAGCCTTCTGCCGCGACCCGCCCCGCGCCGTGGCGCGCCGCGATGACGCAGGCACCGCCCATTGGCCGGCTCCCGGTGGATTGGCTGATCCCGCCCAGCGACCGCCTCCCGGCCCTGCCGAGCGCCCCCATTGGCCGGCGGCCGGATGTCGCCCTGACCGCGGGAGATTCGCGGGGCGCGGGGACCCGGCCGGCGCGCGCCATGGAGGGGCTGCAGGGTGTGCGGATGCGGCTGCAGGCGTGGGAGCGCGCCTTCTGGCGGCAGCACGGGAGGCGGCCCGGCCAGGTGCGGGTCGCCGAGGGGCCGGGGAATGCGGGCGCGACGCCGTGGCTGACGCGCTTCTCCCGCAGGAGGACGTGGCGGCGGCGTCCGAGGAGATCCGCGGTGAGCGTGCGGGCGCCGGGAGCGGCGGGGCCCGATGCGGGGGCCCGCGCGGCACCCTAACCTCGGCCCCTGCCCGCCCGTGCAGCGCTCTACAGGCGGTACCGCGTCTTGAAGAAGGCCCAGAGCCAGGCCGGCGGCGGGCCCCGCACCTCCGCGCAGTCGCCCGCTGCGGCGGCCGAGGAGGTACCCAAGCCCCGTCACCCAGCCTCCCTGTCGGCTGTGTGGCCGCAGCCGAGACGCGGCTCCTGGGACACAGAACCGGCCGGGGGGCGGTGGGCCACCTGGGGCCCCCACACCAGCCAGCCCTTCCCCTGTCTTCTGCAGGCCCCGGAGTCCAGCTGCTGGGGCCCCCACCTGAATCGGGCTGTGGCCCCGAGCTCCCAGCCTGCCGCAGGGCGGAGCCAGGAGCCTGGGCAGGACTACGGGAAGAGGCTCAAGACCAACCTGCAGCTGAGGGGCAGGATGGGCCGGCCCAGTGGCCAGGGGCAGCCTGCCTCCCAGCTCTCACAGGTGGGCGCATCTCCTGCACGGAGCTTGGGGCCCTGCCTGGCTGTTAGGGGCCCACCGAGGGCCTGCTTAGTGTCCATCCTCCCTTCCCCAGGCTGGGCCCGCCCCTGGCCGCAGACTCCGGCCTCCACCAAAACCCAGCCCTGACGAGCCTGTGCTGCGGCTGCCCGGCCCAGCGGCTGCCCCCGCCTCTCCAGAGGAAGTCCGCGTGGAGCCTCCCTGGCCAGGGCCAGGCCGGCTGCAGCAGCTTCCGGCGTCTCTGAGGCTGCGGCTGGGTTCCCTGGACCCTGGCTGGCTGCAGTGGTGCCACAGTGTGGGCCCAGATCCCCAGGGGGCACCCGAGGGCTGCAGGCCTGGCCTGCAAGCTCTGACCTCGGGCGAGCAGGCTGGCCCTGACCCCAGCGCCGCCTCTGAGGCACCTTCACAGGAGCCAGGGGCTGCAGCCCCGCAGACGGCCCAGACTGACACAGGCAGCCCCCGGCCCAGCGAGGAGCCTGGGGGTGGCCCAGCCCAGGCCCATCAGGGTGGCTGTCAAGGGGGTCCCTGCTCTGAGGGGGCCGGGGCCGCAGCAGCCAGGATGGGGGAGGCGGTGGGCACCGCCGCCCCACGGGCTTCCCCCAGGCCGGGCGTCCGGGACAGAGGCAACTACGTCCGGCTCAGCATGAAACGGAAGCGCTATGTGCGGGCCGCAGCCCTCCGTGGCAGAAGCCTCCGAGAGCAGGTGAGCCGGGCAGGGCGGGTGTCCCCTCCCCCGTCTCTCCCCACTGTGACCTCCCTGCTGGCCCCTCTCCAGGCTCGAAAGCAGAAGTGGCAGAAGAAAGGGGAATGTTTTGGTGGGGGGAGACCCAGCTCCGAAGCCAAGGACTCCTGCTTCCGGTGTGGGCAGTTCGGCCACTGGATGTCTCAGTGCCCCCAGCCAGGTGAGGCCTCGACACTGGGGGGTGAGTTGGGCCGACACTCGGTGCTGCTTTGGTGGGGCACTTGCGGCCCAAGCCAAAGGCCCTACAGGTCCCCACCTGGCACAGGCCCTCCCCCAGCCCTCCATGGGAAAGAGGAAGTCCCACCCACTCTCACTTTGGAGGAAGTGGCCCAGCAGACTCGAGCTACCCAGTGCCTGCTCCCAGGTGGGTTGGGCAGCTGTGCTCAGTGACTGGAGTGACCTCAGCCCATCGGGGGGGTCTCCCACACAACTACACAGCCCCCTCCTGTGTGGCTCCTAGGTGATGAGGATGCAAAACCTACGGAGCCTAAGCCGCAGGTGCCTCCCACCGTGCTGCCACTCTATCCCCTGGGGCCCTCAGGGCAGGTGACCGGTAAGCACGCGTTCCCTGCCCCAGAGCCCCTCCCGAGGAGCCAGGGCGACGTGGGTTGTGGTGACTGGCACGCATATCCACAGGGACGCCGGCTGAGGTGTTCCAGGCCCTGGAGGAGCTCGGTCACCGAGCCTTCCGCCCTGGGCAGGAGTGTGCAGTCATGCGGATCCTGTCTGGTGAGCACGGTTGCGGGAGGCTGGGGGCAGGGGCTCAGGCCGCAGCCTCACTGCTGGCCTCGTCTGCCCAGGTATCTCCACCCTGCTGGTGCTGCCCACAGGGGCCGGCAAGTCCCTGTGCTATCAGCTCCCGGCCCTGCTGTACGCCCGGCGTAGTCCCTGCCTCACCCTGGTGGTCTCTCCCCTGCTGTCACTCATGGATGACCAGGTGTGTGAACCACACCCATCAGCACACGTCGCCATCGAGGGGCTGCTACTCCTCTCCAAACCCACACCCCCCAACAGGAGCTGCAAGGTTCCCAACTGGCCTTGACCCTGTGGGAGTCTACCCCCGAGGGAGCAGTGCTGTCCCCAAGGCGGTCCTGGGAGGACGGGGGGGCCTGTGAGAGCCTTGTACCCCCGTCTGCAGGTGTCAGGCCTGCCCCTGTGTCTCAGGGCAGCCTGCCTCCACTCGGGCATGACCAGGAAGCAGTGGGAGTCTGTCCTGCAAAAGGTAGGCACCTCGTGTAAGGGGAGCGGTGGGCAGGCACCCGGGTCGCACCCTGACCATGTCGGTTTCAGGTGCGGGCAGCCCAGGTACACGTGCTGATGCTGTCCCCCGAGGCACTGGTGGGGGCTGGGGGCCCTGCCGGCCTCCCCCTGGCTGCCCAGCTGCCTCCCGTGGCCTTCGCGTGCATCGACGAGGCTCACTGCCTGTCTCAGTGGTCCCACAACTTCCGGCCCTGCTACCTGCGTGTCTGCAAGGTAAGCCGCGTACAGGTCCGGGTGGGTGAGCGGACCAGGGCCCACCGGGGCTCAGTGACCTCGCCTCCACCCACCTCTGGCGCAGGTGCTTCGGGAACGCATGGGCGTGCGCTGTTTCCTGGGCCTCACAGCCACCGCCACACGTAGCACTGCCCGAGACGTGGCCCAGCACCTGGGCGTAGCTGAGGAGCTGGGCCTCGGCAGGCCGGTTGCCATCCCCCCGAATCTGCATCTCTCCGTGTCCATGGACAGGGACCCCGAACAGGTGGGTGTGCACAGCCCCAGGGGCCCCAGGGGCCCCTGCAGGCGGCCGCTTATGACTCTGCTCCTTGGCAGGCTGTGGTGACGCTGCTGCAGGGCGACCGCTTCCGGGCGCTGGACTCCGTCATCGTTTACTGCATCCGGCGCAAGGACACGGAGCGGATCGCCGCGCTCCTGCGAACCTGCCTGCCTGGGGCTCGGGGATCGGGGCCCACAGGTGAGGTGTGGCAGGGCTGGGGCCCCTGTGGACTCAGCCTGGGCACCCATGCCTTCGTGCCATCGGCTGCCTGTCTGCCTTCTCCAGAGGCTGTGGCCCAAGCCTACCACGCCGGCATGCTGAGCCAGGAGCGGCGGCGCGTGCAGCAGGCATTCATGCAGGGCCAGCTGCGCGTGGTGGTGGCCACGGTGGCCTTCGGGATGGGGCTGGACCGGCCGGATGTGCGGGCCGTGCTGCACCTGGGGCTGCCCCCGAGCGTCGAGAGCTACGTGCAGGCCGTGGGCCGGGCTGGGCGTGACGGGCAGCCTGCCCACTGCCACCTCTTCCTGCAGCCCCAGGTTGGTCCCCCTCCTGGCAGCAGGGGTGTCCGCCACCCTGGCCATTCCTCACGACTGTCCTGTGCAGGGCGAAGACCTCCGGGAGCTGCGCAGACACGTGCACGCCGACGGCACGGACTTCCTGGCCGTGAAGAAGCTCGTGCAGTGGGCATTTGCGCCCTGCACCTGCTCCCGGCTGCTCCCAGCCCAGGAGGGAGGTGTGAGCAGTGAGAGGCCCGCGGCAGACCCCCCTTCCCAGGAGGCCCAGCAGCACCACGGCCAGCAGGCAGCCCCCGCGTCCGGCAGGAGAACCTGCTCTGGTCACGAGCGGCTGCTCCCAGCACAGCAGACAGTGCAGGCACTGGACATGCCGGAGGAGGGTGAGGGACCGGAGGAGGGCCTGGGGTGTGAGGAGGGCCCCGTCCTGTGTGCCCTGAGCCCTGCTCTGGCCCTAGCCATAGAGACTCTGCTGTGTTACCTGGAGCTGCACCCTCGGCACTGGCTGGAGCTGCTGCCCGCCGCCCACGCCCGCTGCCATCTGCGCTGCCCTGGGGGCCCCGCTCAGCTCCAGGCCCTCGCCCATAGGTGAGCACCCCCCCCCCAGGCTGGGGACGGGGACAGAGGAAGGGGCTGCTGGTCTGATGTGTGTTCCCACCCCCCACCCCGGGCACAGGTGTCCCCCTCTGGCTGCACACTTCGCCCAGTGGTCACCTGAGGACTCAAGGCACAGCCGCAGTTCTGTAGAGTTGGACGTGCTGGAGCTGGTGGACGCGAGTGGCTGGGAGCTGGCCTCTGTGCAGCGGGCTCTCCGCCAGCTGCAGTGGGACCCAGAGTCCAGGAGAGGTGAGCCCAGTACGCCAGCCCAGCCCAGCCCAGCCCAGGCCCTGCTGGCTGCCAGCTTGGGACTGATAGGCCTTGTGGCAGGTGCACCCAGGGGCACAGGTGTGCTGGTGGAGTTCAAGGAGCCAGCCTTCCACCTGCGGAGCCCCGGGGACCTGAGGGCCGAGGACTTGGACCAGATCTGCGACTTCCTGTATGGCTGCGTGCAGGCCCGTGAGCGCAAGGCCCTGGCTCGTCTGTGTCAGACCTTCCAGGCCTTTCGCAGGTGGGAGAGAGTGGCCAGAGCTGGGGACGGGCCTGCTGCGGAGCCCGGTTCTGACAGGCTTGTCTCCACAGCGTGGCCTTCCCCAGCTGCGGGCCCTGCCTGGAGCAAGCAGACGAGGAGCGCAGCGCCCGGCTCAAGGTCCTGCTTGGCCGCTACTTTGAGGAAGAAGGAGGAGGGGCCGAGGAGCTGGGGCTTGAGGACCAGCAGGCGCCGGAGCTGGGGCAGGCCAGAGTGAGTCCAGATTGGGTGAGCCTGGCTCCAGGTTCCCCAGGCCACCCAGGGCCTTGGCTGTGTGAGCCACGATGCCAGGGGACCTGGGGAGACTGACATGCCCGCCCGCCCACAGCTGCAGGACTGGGAAGAGCAGATCCGCCACGACATCCGCCTGCTCCTGTCCCTGAGGCCCGAGGAGAGGTTCTCAGGCAGGGCCCTGGCCCGCATCTTCCACGGCATTGGTGAGGTGCAGGGCCAGCCTAGGGCAGGGGAATGGGACCGGGGGGCTGGGGCCAGGGCCAGAGCTGGCTCGGGCTCAGCTTAGGGCTGGGGGGCTGGGGCTGGGGCTGGCTCGGGCTCAGCCTAGGGCCAGGGGGCCAGGGCTGGAGCTGGCTTGGGGGCTCAGCTCTGCGCTCTCCCCTCCTGCAGGAAGCCCCTGCTACCCAGCCCAGGTGTATGGGCGGGACCAGCGCTTCTGGAGGAAGTATTTGCATGTGAACTTCCACGGGCTGATGCGCCTGGCCACAGAGGAGCTCCTGCTGACTGCCGGGGCGGGGAGGGGGGGCACAGTCTGGACAAGCACAGGGGCGGGGTGCACAGGCAGGCTGCAAAGTGCAGAATAAAAGGCACCCAACACATCCAGACACAGCACTCGGGCCACGGCACACCCTGCTTTATTGGCTCAGGCCAGAGTGCTGGGGGCCAGGCCAAGGTCCAGCAGGGGCAGGGCTGACAGTGCGAGCAGCAGAGAGAAGCAGAGCCGCAGGCCCAGGCCGTCGGCCAGGGCTCCAGACAGGGCCCCCAGCAGCAGCTTCCCAAGCAGCTCCAGTGTGGCCAGGAGGCTGTAGTGTGTGGCCTGTGGTGGGGGCGGGGTCAGAGCCTGCACAGCTGCCCAGCCAGTGGCCCCGGGCACCCCCACCGCACGCCCTCACCTGCAGGGCCCTGGGCGCCAGCTGGCTGCAACGCATCATCATGGTGAAGGTGATGGTGGTGACCAGGCCTCCCAGAAAGTGCTGCAGGCACAGACTCAGGAAGGCTGCACCTGGGGTGGGGGGACTGGTCACAGGGCCCCATGCTCCTGGCCCTCCCTCCCTGAGGCCAGCCCCTTACCTCTCAGGATGGAGGCAGGGCCCACGCTGGCATCTGGGGAGTCCAAGTGGAAGAGCAGGACGGTCTGGCAGGCCAGGCCCCCGAGGCGGAGCCACAGCAGAGACCTCAGCAGGGGCAGCAGCGGCCTGGGGCGGGGGTGGGGACATGGAGCCAAGTGGGGGTGGGGAGCAGGTGAGGGGATGGGGGGTGCTGTCCAGGATGCTCACCAGTGTCTGGCTAGCAGGGCCCCAGCCAGGGCAGAGCCGGCGATGGAGCAGGCCACGGTGCCCACGCCGTTCAGGAGCCCCAGCTCGGGGGTGGAGGCGCCACGGTCCAGCAGGAGGAGGGGGAGCAGGCTGCCGGCGCCCTGCTCACCTGCGGGAGACCCTGAGCTGCAGCAGCCCACGCCACAGGGAGCCCTGCTGCCGCCCGCCTTGAGGCCTCACTCACCCAGCTTATAGGTGGACACGAAACCTGCCGTCCACATGGTCCCAGGCACAGCCAGCAAGCCCTGCAGGAGGTGGGGGGCTTTCCCGGGGGGGTGTGGCTCTGAGAGCTGAGGCGGCGGCCGCTGGCGGATGGCTGGGGCAGCCCATGCCAGGGCAGCGGCCAGCCAGTAGGTGGCAGCCAGGAGCAGAAAGAGCAGCGGCCAGGACAGTGTGGGCAGGAGGGCGAGCAGCCCGCCCCCCGCCAATGCCGCCCCCAGCTTGTAGGCGACCACCTGCACGGTGTTGCCGGGCCCCAGCTCCGTGGGCTCCAGGAGCTGCACGGCCAGTGTGTCCAGGGCCACGTCCTGCACCGCCGCGGCCAGGTTCAGTAACAGCAGCAGCCCGGCCACGGGGATGGGCATCGCAGCCTGGCCATCTTGGGCAGGAGGCAGGGCGGCCAGCAGCGCACACACCAGGCCCAGGGCGGCCGTGCTGAGCGCCAGCCAGGCCTGCGGGGAGCCCCGCCTGTCCACCAGCGGGGCCCACGCCAGCTTGAACAGCCACGGTGCATACAGCGCCTTGGCCAGCCCCACGCGCGTCAGCGACAGGCCGCGGGCCCGCAGCAGGATGGGCAGCAGGCCGGACTGGAGCCCATAGGGCAGGCCCTGCACCAGGTAGAGACCGGCCAGAAGCAGCAGCTTCCCCCGCATGATCGGGCCGGGCCCATCGGCTTGGTCGGGTCACACCTGCATGAGGGTCTGGGCTGGGGCCGGTGCGGGGGGGGGGGGGCCGTCGGGGGCCGGAAGGACGCGAGCCGGCTCAGGAGCGCCTGCGACTCCCGGCAAGCCTTGCGCGGCTTCCGGAAGCGGCTGGGGGCGGGGCCGGCACCGCGAGATCACCGCCCAGCCCGCGTGCGAGAAGGTCCTGCAGTCAGCCCGGAGGTCCTCCCTCGTGTCCTTGCCCGCCGCAGCCCGTGGAGTGGCTCCGGCCCCTCCCGGAGGCAATGGTCACAGGGATGGAAGGGGTCTGCGAAAAGGTGAGGGTGCTGCCCACGGCGCTCTCCTGTGTCCTGGCCAGCCCAGCCGCTGGGGCACCCCTGCAGCCTCTGCTGCCCGGGCTGTGCCCGCCAGGGTGGTGGTGGAGCCCCAGCCCCCTCCCCGCCCCCGCCAGGCTGTGAGCCAGCCCAGCCCCTGCTGGAGCGCTGACCGGGTCTCCTGTCCTTGGCCCACGTGCCCTTCCTCAGTGGGGACCAAGTCCCTGCACACAGTAGGCCCCCACTCGTGTCCCTCCCCGGACAAGCTTGCTCAGATGCTCCCTCCCCAGGTGGGGCCACTGCTATTGCTCTAGTTAAGAGGCAAGCCAAGGGGCTGACGCTGTGTAGCCAGTGAAGCCGCTGCCTGCAGCTCTTTATCCCATATGGACGCTGCTGTTCGAGTCCCAGCTGCTCCACTTGGGATCCTGCTGATGCACCTGGGAATGCCGTGAAGACGGCCCAAGTGCGGGCGGGGGGGGGGCCTGCAGCCACACAGGAGACCCAGATGGAGCACCTGGCTTTGGATCAGCCCAACTCCAGCCATTGCAGCCATTGGGGGAGTGAACAAGGGAACAGAAGACTTCTGTCTCCCTCTCTGTAATTCTACCTTTCAAAAATATATATATACTGGGTGCCGGGTTCTGTCCCGGCTGCTCCTCTTCCAGGCCAGCTCTCTGCTGTGGCCTGGGAGGGCAGTGGAGGATGGCCCAAGTGCTTGAGCCCTGCACCCACATGGGAGACCAGGAGAAGCACCTGGCTCCTGGCTTTGGATCAGCGCAATGCGCCAGCCGCAGCAGCCACTGGGGGGGTGAACCAACGGAAAAGGAAGACCTTTCTCTCCCTCTCTCTCTCTCTCTCTGTCCATTCTGCCTGTCAAAAAAGTAAAATAAAATATATATATAGGCAAGTCAAGTCCCTGTCAGGTTGGCCACCCGGGAGGCACACATGAAACAGATGTGCTACAAATAGGAGACATGAGGCACACATGATGCAGACGGCAGGACGAGGCAGGTGATCTAGACGTGGGGCACACACGGTGCAGGTGGCAGGCTCTCCCTCAGGAAATGGCTGTGGCTGCCTGGGGGTCTCGCACCACTGCCTGTGCACCCCTCACTGGGCGTCTGGTTTTCATGTGAGGCCACGATGGAGACCCAGCCCAGGAGGGCAGGTGGCCGCCGGCGGCCTGGAGACAGGAAGGATGGACAAGGCGGAGCCATCCACACAGCTTCCGAAGGGCCAGGCTGCCGCGTGCTTTATTGGGGACCCACAGGACAGGGGCCCAGCCCCCAGGCGGCCAGCGCAGCCGAGCCCCTCAAGAGTACTCCCGGGTGAACTTGGCGTAGAACTGGCTCAGCTTCTCCAGCAGCAGCCGCAGCTTGTCCATAGGGGGCAGGATGGTCATCCTGAAAGGGGCGGAGTCAGCGGCGGGGCGAGGCGCGGGGGGGGGGGGGGCAAGGGGAAGAAGGTCAAGGCCTCACCGGAAGTGGTAGGTGCCTTCGCGCTGCCCAAAGCCACTCCCAGGCACCACGCAGATACCGGTCTCCTCCAGCAGGCGCAGGCAGAAGAACATGTCGGGGGCCACGCCCAGCTCCTGGGGAGGCCAGCGCGGGTCAGGGGACAGGGCCTCGGCCTTCCCACCCCCACCCCCCCCGGCCCCGCCTCTGCCCGGCCCCGGCCCACCTGGGCGCGCTGCACAGCACGCGGAGGCAGCTGCATGCGCGGGAAAGAGTACATGGCGCCCTGCACCGGGTTGCAGCGGATGCCCGGAGCCTGGTTGAAGACCTGCTCGGTGAGCTTGGCCTTGGCCGCCAGCTCGGCCAGCACCGCCTGCTTTTCCTGCGGCCGCAGAGGGACGCGTGGTCAGTGCAGCAGGCCTGGGGCGCAGCGTCTTCCCCACCACCGCCTGCTGCCCCCGCAGGCTCACCGCCTGGAACTGCGCGAAGGAGGGGTCGGAGGGCTCAGGCGGGCTGACCACCATGTCCAGCAGGGCCTGGCCCGGCACCGGCGGGCACAGCCGCACGCTCATGAGCTTCAGCATTTGCTGCTGGACTGCGGGGTCCATGTTCACCACCTCGACGTAGCCACCGCGGAACCCGCACCTGCGGGGCGAGGGCGGGCGTCGAGGAGGGCGGCTGAGCCGGGGCGTGGCCCACACCCCCTGGGGGCCCGCACGCACTCGCCCATGTAGCCCTTGGAGGCCGAGTGGAAGGAGGCGAGCTCCTGCTGCGTCGCGTACGGCGGCCCCAGCTCTGCCAGCACCTTCTTGAACGAGTGGAACTGCGAGCCCTCGGCGTACACGTTGTCCTGGTACACCTGCGGGGCGGCGGGTGTCACGTGGGGCCGCGGCCAGCCCACCCTCCCCCGGGCTCTCGCCGCCGCCCGCACCTCATCAGCCATCAGGAAGAGCCGCTCCTCGAAGGCGAAGCGGATCACCGCCTCGATGCATTCGCGGGTCTGCACCTGCCCTGGGGTGCGGGGGAAACAGCGCGCGCAGGGTCAGCCCAGGGTGCACGCAGGGTCAGCCCAGGGCGCACGTCGGGGCAGGGCCTGGGCGTGCGTGCGGGGCGGGGTGGGGCGGGGCGCACCGGTGGGGTTGCCGGGGTTGATGACGCAGAGCGCGCGCGGGCAGCAGTGGTCACGAGCCTGGCGCAGCGCGCGCCGCAGCTCGGCCACGTCGAGCGCCCAGGCACGCTCCTCGTCCAGATAGTAGTCCACCTGCACCGCATTCAGCTCGGCCAGCGCGGCCGAGTAGAGCGGGTACTGCGGGATCGGGATCAGCACGCCCGTGCGCGTGCGGCCCTCGCCGGCCACCAGCAACTTCAGCACCGTCTGCGGGCACAGGGGAGAAGGTGGGGTTGGCGGGCCCCGGGCCGCACCCATGCCCTGCCCCGGGTCGGCCGTGCGCGTGTCCCCCTGGCCTGACCCACCACGATGGCGTCGCTGGCGCCCGTGGACAGGAAGATGTTTCTGGGGTCGGCGGGGATGCCTCCATCGCGCCTCTCGATGTACCGGGCCACGTCCTCGCGGATCAGCTGGATGCCAGAGCTGATGCTGTAGGCTCCTGGACCGGGGCAGGGGTGAGACGCAGAGGCCCGTGAGGGTGGCCGAGCACCCCCGCCCCCGCAACCTGCCCGCCCAGACCTCTCTGGGGCACCAGCCCTCACCCAGGCTGTGGCCCCCGCACGCCTGCAGGATGCGCTCTGCCCTCCTCTTGGCGTCAGCGGGGAAGTCAGGGCTGCTCAGGAGGTCGGGGTTGACGCACAGGGCCAGCACCTGGGAGGACAGGCACTGAGCACGGGCACAGGGAGGGGCAAGCGGGCAGGGGCAGCGGCCACACAGCAGCCTCACCTGGCGCAGGAAGGTGATGGGTTTCTGACCCATAGCCTGCGCGTCGCCGATGTTGGCGCGGATCACCTCGGTGAAGGGCTTCTTCACACCCTAGCAGTGGGGAGCAGGCAGGTCGGGCCCCACAGCCCCGTGCGCCCCTGGGGCCGGGGGCCGACCCTGGTGCCAGGCGCAGCCAGCAGAGCGGCAGGGGGGCCCAGGACCATACCTGGCGCAGCTCCTGCTCCAGCTCCAAGGCGCGCAGCACTATGGGGCCGCGCACGGCGTACTCCACCTTCCGCACGCAGGGGTTCATGGTGTCCAGCGTCAGCACCTTCTCCTTCAGCCCGCATCTTGCGACCTTGCTCTGGTCACCTGCTCTCAAGGCCATGGTTCTGCTCAGACCAGGTGGGAAGGCAGCTCAGAAGGCGGCAGCACCAAGAAGTGGGTAGAGTGGCGGCTGTCTGACAGGCTCCGCAGGCCAGGACTGGCGCCCACTCTGCTGGAGCCCGGCTGAAGGGGCTGGGGCTGCCTGACCCCGCCCCATCCGTCAGGGCGCAGTTCTGCCCCAGGAAGCCAGAGGGAGTGGGTGAGGCGGCAGGCAGGGCTTGGCGCCAGGCCTAGTGCCCGCCCCGCATCCCCGGGGCAGGGGAGCAGGAGACCCACATGGGGGGTAGGGACAGCCGAGGAGCCACAGCTGAGGGGCGGGGGCCAGGTCCAGCGGGTCCAGGGAGGATGGAGGTTTACCCCAGCAGGGCCCGGCCAAGGCCTAGTCCTCTTGGCAACCCCATCTTTGCTGGGGCCAGCAGACCCGTCTCCTAGGTAACTGAGCCAAGCCTTAGGAATCCTGGGGGGCACTGGGGGAGGGGGGTGGGGAGCTGGCAGCCACGGCAGAGGCTGCAGGAGCACAGGGTTGGACCTTGGTCCCCCAGTCAGCACTGCAAGGGCCTGGAGCATGGGGGCCCTCCACCCTGGAGCTGCCCTTGGGGCCACACCCGGGGCCAGAGGTGACCCAAGGTTCCCTTCTCCTGCCCCTGATTGGTGGAGAGTGCGGGAAGCCTGTCGGGATAGGTCCTCGGAGCCCCACCTCCACAGGCCCAGGGGCACAGCCAGGATGGCACAGCCAGGCGCCTGACAGGAGGGTCAGCAGGGTCAGGAGGCCGGCGCCCGGAGCCGGCGGAGAGAGGCCGTCAGGATCCCTCCCTGCGGGGCTGGCCCACCTGTCTCTCACCTTGCACCTTTCCGCCCTGCCGCCACCACAGCCTCCCGTGCACAGACCTGGCCCTCGGGCTGGAGCACAGGTCCCAGGCAGAGCCAGCCCCTGCCCGCCTCCTGGCAGTGCGGCCCAAGTGGCAGCCGCGAGGCAGGTGGACCTTGGGCAGCTGGACCGCCCCACACACTAAATTTAACCGGCAGCCAGCTCCTGGCCCTCCCCCAGACCTAAGGACAGCAGCTCTCCACCACTGTGCCAGGAGAAGGGCGGGCCCTCAGGACACTGGGCTGACCCAGTCAGTGCCCAGCAGGGGACGGGGGAAGAGGCCAGGAGCTCACACCCATGCCCCCGGCACCAGCGGGTGTGCAAAGCTACCGCCATGGACGTGAACTGGCAGTGCCCCCAGCCCCCCCTCTTGAGACCCCTTAGGGGCCCCCTCTCACCCTGGTACACTGTGCCCAGCCAGCTCGGAGCCCAAGTGGCCAACTGCCTGTCCCCTGTCCCACCCCAGGCGGAAGCTGGCAGCTAGGATCAGGGCAGCACGCCAGCGACGAGGGACCCGCCCCCTCCCCCAGGGAAGTGTGCAATGCCAGCCTTGTGTCTGCTCTGCCCCTCTGGCTCGGGCCCAGGAGTCCTGGGAAAACCACCTCCCCTCCAGGCTGGGGTCTCCGCCCCCCTGGCATGGCCCCCCAAAGCGCCCTGCTCCTTCCGGAAGGCAGGGCTCAGGAAGGGGGTGCTGAGGCTTCCTGCCCAGGGCTGTGGGCCCCCTCCCGGAGCGCCGGGACTGCCACGTGCGGGCCCCAGCACGCACCCACAGGCTTCCCGAGCTCGTCGGGACGGGCGTGCCCAGCCGACCAGCACACCTGCTCCCACTGTGGGGACGGTGGCCCAGGTGAGACACATAACAAGGCTCCTTGGCCAAGCAGCCTTTTATCAGAATCCCAGCAGTCTTTGCAGCCAGAAGCCGCGGGTGTGGCTGGCCAGGCCCGTCCCGGGCGCCGGCAGCCCTCACATGAGCAGGCAGCACGGCCTCTTCTCCACAGGGGCCTCCTCCAAGGGGGCGGTGAGCCTGAGCAGGGGCGGGTCCCCGCAGGACCCGATGCCACAGTCGGGCTGGGGGCTCTCGGCGTCAGCAGGCAGGCTGTGCTCCGGGGCCTCCGGGGCCTCTGGGGCCTCCAGGGCCTCGGGCCCGGCGGCTGGAGGACGCTGTAGCTTGGCGGCCGCTCGCTGGCGCTTCAGCTCTGCCAGGGTGTGGTGGGCCTTGTCCCGGGCTGGGGCCTCCGGCGTGCTGTTCTCCAGAGGGCTGAGCTGGTAGGAGATGCTCCGGTCCAGCCGCTTGGAGTACAGGTGGCCCCCTGGAGAGCCCCCTACTCGGCCGTTGTGTGGCTGGAGCACCTCGGGGTTGCCCTGTGGGCGGGGCCGGGCTGTCAGGAGAGGCCCTCCCACCTGCCCCGGCCTTCGCTGGGGGTGGCAGGGCCCCTGCCGTCAGGTCGCAGCCCAGGACGTGTGCCGGGCCTGCCCGGGGGACGCTCACCTCCAAGGGCACTGGCTGGAGCTCGGCGTCTGCCCGGCGGTCCTCGTCGTCCTGTGGCGGCGCCGGCTGCTGCCATACCACGGCCTCTTGAGCGTGTTCCTTGCGGTACATGTCGGTGCGCTGTGTGAGGCTCACCCTCCTCACCACCTTCCTGCTCGCAGGAAGGCAGGGGAAGGGAGGGTTACTCGGCCTGAGCCCCTGCCGGTGCCCTGCCTGCCGGCCTGCAGCCCAACCACTCACCCGCGGCTGCCTGCGCTGGACGTGCGCCGGCGCAGCAGGGAGCGCTGGCGGCCCTGGGAGCGCAGGAGGGCGTCATGCTTGTGCTTCAGCTCCAGCAGCTTGGCCCGCACCTCCTCGTCCCCGCACACGTCTGCGGAGAAGGCACGGCTGTCACAGGAGCCCTCCCGGTCCCCCTGCCAGGTGCAGGCAGCCCCCAGCTCACCCAGGGGCGTCTCATCCAGCAGGGACTTTGCATTCAGGTTGGCCCCGTGCGCCACAAGCAGCTCCACCAGGTGTACCTGTGGGCCACCAGCCGGGCTGCTGAGGGGTCTGCAGCAAGGTGTGCCCCCCGCCCCCGCCCCTGCCCCCAGCCGCAGCACCCACCTGGCCCCAGTAGGCCGCGGCGTGCAGCGGCTCCCAGCCGTCGCGGTCCTGGGCGTGCAGGCTGGCTCCATGCTCCAGCAGCAGAGCGGCTGCCTCGCTGAACCCGTTGGCGGCCGCGACATGCAGCTACAGGCAAGGCCCAGTGCTGAGTCCTGGCCCCTCTGGCAGGCTCCCCCTCCCCCGCTCAGCGGCTGTGTCCTCACCAGCGTGGCCCCATGGTCCACAGGCCCATCGAGGCTGGCCCCAGCACGCAACAAGCTCCGAATGTCCTCCAGCACCCGCAGCTCCGGCACCGCCCGGGCCTCCTCAATGCCCTCCTGGGTGATGCCTGTGGGGCACCAGGCTCAGAGGGGGCGTCCCCAGGACCCCCCGCCCCCAGGCACGGGCAGCACCCACCATGGCTGGCCATGGCAGTCTCCAGGCAGTCCAGTGTCCGCTCGTCTTCGCACAGGTCGTAGGGCATGTTCCCATCTGCGTTGACGGCCAGGAGATTGGCACCACTGCGGGGAACGGAGCGGCTGCTGGTCCTGGGACCCTCGTCCACAAAACCAGGCCCCTCCCCCAGGCCCAGGGGAGGGACTGCCTCTGGAGCTCTCCGGCTCCCCTCTGCCTGCACCCACCCTGGCACAAAGCCACACAGCCCACCCTGCAGTCTCCATCTGGGCTCCAGGTCCCCAGAAGCAGGGGACGTGGCCCACCTGCTGCAGGGTGCAGGAGTCGAGACACCAGGCTACAGAAGCTGAGGGGGAGTGGGCCCTGGTTCTGCCAGAAGGCCCGTGTGCATGGGGGGCACAGCCAGGGCTGCCTGAGGAGCACCTGGTGCACCCCCCCGCCAGAGGCCCTGAGTGACGGGGTCTGCCACCTGCCACACGCCCGCCCACCCTGGCCTGGAGCACTCCCAGGAGACCTGAGCCGCCAAGTCTGTCCTACTGGAGGGGTGTGGACCCTGGCAAAGAGCCGAAGCCTCACTGTGCCCAGGTCCCTTCCCACCTGCCTGCTCACCAATGCCACCCACAACAGCATCTCTCCACAGACGCAAGACCCATCCCGACTCCCCAGGGTGCCGGGGAGAGCCGGTCCCGACGCAGACAGCTGTGGGTCCTACCGGGCGATGAGGAGCTCCACCAGGTGCAGGTGGCCACAGGTGGCCGCGGCGTGCAGGGGCGTCCAGCACTCGCTGTCACAGGCATTGACGTCGGCCCCCGCCTCCAGGAGCTGCTGCACCATTTCGCCGAAGTCGTCGATGCAGCACTGCATGTGGGGAGCCTGAGCAACGCGCCCGGCCCAGCACCCACCCCACTCAGCACGCCGCTCCCACCACGCGCTACCTGGTGCAGCGCCGTCAGGCCGTCCTCGTTGGCCAGGTCAGGGCTGACCCCGCTGCTGAGGAACTGCTGGACTGCAGGAAGGGGACGTGACGTCAGGCAGTGCCTGCTCAGGCCCCAGGGGTGCGGGAAGGGGAGGACAGCAGGAGGACAGCAGAGGCGCCGACTCAGGCCCAGGAGCACCGTGCCCATCCTCCTCCTGCCCCTCAGAGCCCAGGGGCCCTGCCGTGCAGCAGCCTGCCCAAGAGCCCACTCCTGGCTCCCTGCCCCCGCTCCTTCTGCGGGTGTAGGCGGCACCCAGAGCCTTCGGAACCTCGCTGCCCAGCCTGGGACCCATCCCCAGCACCTCCTCACCTCCAGGCCCCTCAGGATGTGCCCAGAAGGGAGCAGGGAGGGGCCTGAGCCCATGTAACTGTGGCTGCAGCAGGGAGCCGGCAGCAAGCTCAGGCCCACCCCGCCTCCCAGCGCCGGAAGGATCGAGACTGTCCTGGGCATCACGGCACCCACCCCGCACCCAGCTGAGCCAAGCACAAGGGTCTCCTGCAGGCTCCCACGGCCCAACCTGTGCCTTTGCCGCCAGCAACTCAGCTGGCTCACCACAGGACCTCTGCGTGGGCCGGCACACACTCGGGGTACCCAAGGCCAAGGCAGCCGGGCCACTCTCAGATGGGCAGGAGTGGCCGCCCACGGACTGCACTGCCCTGAAGCTCTACCACACTCACCCTCCTCCAGGTCATTCCGGGCAGCAGCCTCCAGCAGGGCCACACTGGGAGGGAAGAGGACTCGCTTCCGGGGCCCTTGGCCGGCCGTCTCTTCCCGTGGCTGCTCCCCCGGCCCCTTCCTGCCTGGGGCCTCCTTCTCTGCCTGGGCCCACATCTTCACCTGCTGGGCTCGGCGCTTCTGGGCGTGCTTCAGCCGCTCCTGGGTGCTCATCCTGCCCACCAGCGGCATCTCCGCCAGCAGCTCCAGGTGCTCGGCCATGGCACGGGCTGCCTGCCCACGGGGCTGCGTGGGGCACCAGAGTAGGGGGCCCAGGGGCCAGGCCAGGCCTGAGGGGCAGGGCAGCTGGCTGCACGGGCACCCTTGAGGGCATCCCCTTGCCAAGGCTTGGTGCCCTCTGCCCTGGCAAGGCTGGGTCGGGAAGACCCCACACTGTGACCAGGAACCAGCAGCCTTGGGGGCACAGCCCCAGCAGCAAGGGGGAGGCGCCCGCAGCCACCCCCCAGCCCGGCCTGCACGTCAGCTGATCAACCTGCAGGGCCTGTGCAGGGCGGCACCTTGCCGTCCTCTTGGGGTCAGGGTGCACAGCCCCAAGACCTGGCCGGCCGCAGTCCAGGGTCTTAAGCTAATTGCCCAGATAACGAAGTCCCAGCTTCCTGGCACCGTGCCGGGCAGGAAGCAGAGCAGGGCCCATCGGCAGCGAGCCCGAGAGCCTCTGGGGCCTGGCTGGAACCCGGCAGTAGCCGTGGTCAGCGTCTGCCTCTCAGGCCTGCCTCCCACGGTCAGTGCAACAGTCCTAGTGGGGAGGCGTGGCCGCAGAGCCGGGAAGTCAGGCTCCTGGGCACAGGTGGGCCCGTTGTGCCGTCCTCAGCAGAGCCGTCCCTGCAGCAGCCGCTCACACCTAAGAAGCAAAGGATGAGGGCGCACATGAGGGCCGTGCCCAGGGCCCAGCTCTGGGTGAGCCCACCTGTGTGCCCCACCTGCCCCCACACAGCAGAGGGCCGAGGGAGGGGCCTCTCGCGCCCCGCCACCTTCTCTCCAGAAGGGCTGTGCAGCTGAGAGAGCCCAGCCACACACCTCCCCACGAGGCCACCCTCCCTCCAGGGCCAGGCCTGTCTGGGACTGGGCAAGCCCCTCCCTGGCCCCTCAGGACTGCCAGGAGCCTCCCAGCCTCGGCCCGCCCTGAGCGGCACCCTGGCCCTCACTGTATGGCATCTGCTGTCTTCCTCACCAGGCCAGTCAATGCTTTCTCCACGAGGGGCTACAGTAGAGGTCCAGGGCATGGTCACCGGGATGCCCATGTAGGCCTACCAGGGGAGCAGGCAGGGGTCACAGCAGATCCCCCTTCCTCCAGGAAGGGGCCCGTCCCAGGCCAGGTCCGTCCTGCTCAGGTGCCCCAGGTTACCTGCCGACACCTGGTCCCCTCCACAAGTCTGGTCTCAGAGGCTCTCGGGATTGGGCCAACAAGGCCGCTGCCCCACCCTGTGCCACGTGAGGTGTGCCCCTGCCCCACCCCGGAGCCCACACCCTGCCAGGCTCTGCAGGCCTGCTGTCACTCCAGCGACCCACCCAGCACAGGTGCCCGCCCTGCCACCACCCACAGCACACCCCTCCTCCCCTCAGGCTGGCAAGGTGGGACTTCCACCTCTCAGCTGTCGGTGGCTTTGGGCCTGCCAGGGAAGCCACCTGGATGGCAGCCCCCACGCTCTACCCCTCCCAGGGAGAGCCCAAGCCCAAAGCAGGGCACACTGCCCCTGCCCAGCCCCTGCCCAGCCCCCACCGCTGGCCCCAGCTGCGGAAGAGCAGGACTTCACAACCATCACACAGAGCATCCCACATGGAGCACCCTGTACATGGAACACCCTCCATGGAGCACCCTCACACGGAGCACCCCATACATGGAGCACCCTCACAAAGCACCCCCAGAGCACTCCCCCATGAGCACCCCATACACAGAGCACCCATCAGAGCACCCCCCATGGAGCACCCCCACACAGAGCACCCCGTACACAGAGCACCCCCATGGAGCACCCCCATGGAGCACCCCCCATGAGCACCCCGTACACAGAGCACCCCCATGGAGCACCCCCCATGGAGCACCCCCATGGAGCACCCACACACAGAGCACCCCCATGGAGCACCCCCACACACAGCACCCCCCATGGAGCACCCCGTACATGGAGCACCCTCACAAAGCACCCCCAGAGCACTCCCCCATGAGCACCCCATACACAGAGCACCCATCAGAGCACCCCCCATGGAGCACCCCCACACAGAGCACCCCCCATGAGCACCCCGTACACAGAGCACCCCCATGGAGCACCCCCCATGGAGCACCCACACACAGAGCACCCCCATGGAGCACCCCCACACACAGCACCCCCATGGAGCACCCCCCATGGAGCACCCACACACAGAGCACCCCCTTGGAGCACCCCCACACACAGCACCCCCATGGAGCACCCCCCATGGAGCACCCACACACAGAGCACCCCCATGGAGCACCCACACACAGAGCACCCCCATGGAGCACCCTCCATGGAGCACCCACACACAGAGCACCCCCATGGAGCACCCCCACACACAGCACCCCCCATGGAGCACCCCGTACATGGAGCACCCATCAGAGCACCCTCCATGGAGCATCCCCCATGGAGCACCCCCACACACAGCACCCCCATGGAGCACCCCCCATGGAGCACCCACACACAGAGCACCCCCATGGAGCACCCACACACAGAGCACCCCCTCACACAGCACCCCCCATGGAGCACCCCCTATGGAGCACCCCATATACAGAGCACCCCCATGGAGCACCCCCCATGGAGCACCCACACACAGAGCACCCCCATGGAGCACCCCCCATGGAGCACCCACACACAGAGCACCCCCCATGGAGCACCCCCACACACAGCACCCCCATGGAGCACCCCCCATGGAGCACCCACACACAGAGCACCCCCATGGAGCACCCACACACAGAGCACCCCCTCACACAGCACCCCCCATGGAGCACCCCCTATGGAGCACCCCATATACAGAGCACCCCCATGGAGCACCCACACACAGAGCACCCCCATGGAGCACCCTCCATGGAGCACCCACACACAGAGCACCCCCATGGAGCACCCCCACACAGCACCCGAGGCACAGCCCTTGCTGTGCTCTGATCTGCCCTCCACACTGGAAGGCACCTGTGAGACGCCAGGAGCAGCACCTGGACTCTGGGACTCCTGGTGGGAGCGGCCTGAAAGCACACTGCACACTGCACACCAACCTGCACAGGCCCCTGCCCTGCTCTGGGGCCCACTGCCTGCTCGAACGGCAAAGGGGGCCAGGCACCCCCATGGTGAGCCTCAGGGCCCAGCTTCCCACAACACATCTACTTCCCCAAACTTGGCCTGCCTGGCCTCGCTGACCAGGGCCAACCCCAGCGGGGACAGGACAGCCAAACCACCTCATGCCTACCTGGACCTTGCTGCCCACACTTCACCAAGGATGGCTTCCCAGCCGCAAGACAGACACACATAGCACAGAGCCGGGAGGCCCCACTGGTGGCCACAGTCCCCGCAAGTGCACAGGCAGCTCTCCCACCGCCCTCCAGAGACCCTACAACACTAGACAGGCAGGGTCTGGCCCATGTATTCCATGCCTCAGCTCTGAGCCCACGCGTCGCATGCGAGTGTGTGATGCTGAAAGGCTCTGGCCATGCCCTCCGTCTGCACGCAGGGCCAGTGGCCTTCAGCAGCCCCAGGACAGACACACCTCACCTTGCACCGGAAGCAGCTGAAGCCCCACCCTCCTCCACACAGGGAAACAGGGGACACACTAGGCCTCACCAGCAAGGCCCAGCATCTGACCTCCCACGAGGGTCACCATTCCCAGACAGTCTGAAGGGCTAGACAGGAGGCACCTGCAGCCGACTGCTAGCCATCCCCTCTCCCATCACCTCTAAACACTCTGCCACTCATGTCCCTGACAGGAACAGCAGTGTCTGGCAAAGTGGGGGGTGGCTGGGCTCCAGGGCACTCTTTGTCCCAGCTTGTCTCCCCACTAAACAGCAGGTCTGCTGAGGATACACTCCACATCTCAGCCTCCTGCGTGTGTCTGAGGACAGGCAGGAACAACGCAGCCCAGCCAAGGTGTGGATAAGCTCAAGGCCAGGACTCTCTGTGGTCTGCATGGTCCACTCAAGAGGCAAGAGGCCCAGGACCGCAGACACGCATGGCGTTGCGGCTCTGCGGCCCAGGAGGCAGGGTGGCGGCCGCTCAGGCAGCTGGTGCAGACTGGCCCTCACCACTGTGGCTCTGGCCCAGGCCTGCCCCAGGGAGGGATCCTAAAGCTCCATCTACACATAACACCTGAAATACCCTCTGGCCACTCGATGACAAGGCCGCATCTATGACAAAACACTGGAAATGACCTAAATGTCCACCAAGGGTCTCATCAGACAGGCCTGATGGGCACTGTGGCACAGGGGGTCAGGCCACCACTGGGGGCGCCCACATCCCACATCAGAATGCTGGTTCAAGACCCAGTGGCCTCACTTCCAGTCCAGCTTCCCACTAAGGCACCCGGGAAAGCAGGGGACGATGCTCCAGGTCCTGGGCCTGGCCCCAGTGAGAACTCAGGATGGGGCTCTGGGGCCCTGGCCTCAGCTGTTGCAAGCATTTAGGGAGAAAATCAGTGGGCAGAAGTGCATGTTCTCTCTGTTGTCTGCCTTTCAAATAAATCTTAAAAACAAATGGTTCAATTAAGCAGGCGCCTGGCATGTGGTGCAGCTGTGAAGCGCCAACCAGAACACGGGCGTCCTATACGGGGGTGCCTGGTTCCAGTCCTGCTAACGTGCGCCCTGGGAGGCAGCAGGTGACAGCTCCAGTATGTGAGTCCCTGCCACCTACATACAAGACCCAGCGGAGGTCCCAGCTCCTGACTCTGGTCCAGCTCTGTTACAGGATCTTGGGAGTGAACCAGTAGACGATTTCTCTCTCTGCCTTTCAAATAAAATGAAAATAAAAATTTTAAAAGCACCTGGTGGGGGGGGTAAGTGTTGTGGTGTAGCAGATAAGGCACCTCCTGCAACACTGGCATCCCATATGGGCACCTATTTGAGTCCTGGCTGCTCCACTTCCGATCCAGCTCCCTGTTAATAGCCTGGGAAAAGCAGCAGAAGACAGCCCAAGCGCTTGGGCCCAAGAGACCCAGATAAAGCTCCTGGCTTCAGCATGGACTAGACCTGGCCACTATAGCCATCTGGGCGTGAACCAGCAGATGGAAGACCCCTGTATCTCCCTCACTCTCTGCCTTTCAAATAAAACAATCTTTGAAAAGAAAAAACCACACACAAGGAAGTGGGGACAGGGCAGAGGGGCCCTCAGGGTTGTCCAACCGGGAGCCCTGGGAAGCAACTCTCCAGAACCAGAGTTGCTTGGGGCCAGCAGGTGACCCTGGAAAAGCAAGCACGCACAAGGGAGCGCGTGCGGTCCTGACACCGGGGGAGCACACAGAATCTCCTGCCCAGCAGGCCACCCGGACCACAGGAGGCTCTTGGAACAAGGATACAGGTGATCAGACCCTGCGACACCTCCTTGCAGGAACTGTGGCCTGCACACCCCAAAGCAAGAGCGCTGGACTGAGGAGTAGGAGGAAGATGAGAGGGGAGGCCAGCCGGGGACAGGCCCAGGAGGTGACCCAAGAGGCAGAAGTGGGCAGGGGCCCCTCACTCCCTCTGCACTCCAGACAGCCCTAAGGCATCACAGACACACCCTGGAGACCACGAGTGTCGAGGAAGCAACCCCAGCCCTGGGGGAGCCTTGCAGGTGTGCAGCAGCTCCAGGCCCCCTGGGAACACGCACCCTGCCTCAACACGCCTGTGCCTGAGGTTCCAGCTCTGGCTTCCCACTCCAAGAGGCAGCAGTGACAGCCAGGGTGATCGGTTCCTCCAACCATACAGGAGACCAGCATTGGGTCTGGACTCTCTCTCCCCCGTTCCAACAACAACCAACATCCACTTGAGCATGGGCAAGGATGTGAAGGGTGCTCCACTAAAAGGCCAACAGGCAGGAAGTGAAGAGGCCCAAGCCACCCCTCCAGGCCAGGCGGGGACCCAGAGAGGCCCACTTGCTGCTGGTGGGGTGCAGGCCAGGACAGCCATCGGGAAAGCAGCTGGGCAGTTTATCTAGAACACACAGAGGCCAGCGTCGTGGCACAGCAGGCTAAGCCCAGGTTGGAGCGGCAGTTCAAGCCCCCGCTGCTCCACCTCAGATCTAGCTCCCTGTTAATGCGTCTGGAAAAGCAGTGATGATGGCCAAGTGCTTGAACAGAGTCCCTACCAGAGCAACATGGATTCTGGTAAAAACGGAAGAGGGCTGGTGCTATGGCATAGCGGGTAAAGCCGCCGCCTGCATCCCATATGGGCACCAGTTTGAGACCCAGCTGCTCCACTTCCAATCCAGCTCCCTAATGCACTTCGGAAAGCAGTGGAAAATGCCCCAGGTCTTTGGGCCCCTGCACCTATCTGGATGAAGCTTCTGGCTTCGAACTGACTGCTACAGCCATTAGGGAGTGAACCAGCTGTAGGAAGATCTTTGTCTTTACCTCTGTAACTCTGCCTTTCAAATAAATAAAATAAATCTTTAAAAACAAAAAACAAAAACTGAAGCAACAGCAAACATCAATTGAGGGGCTGGCCTCGTGGCACAGCAGGTCAAGCCACCACCAGCAATGCCAATATCACACATCAGAGTCCAAGCTCTCTGCTAATGCACACAGGAAGGCAGTAGAATACGGCCCGACTGTGTGGGTCCCTGCCACCCACACGAAGACATATTAAATCATTTTAAAAATTATTTTGTTAGCCGGCACCGCAGCTCAATAGGCTAATCCTCCACCTGTGGCACCGGCACCCCGGGTTCTAGTCCCGGTCGCCCCTCTTCCAGTTTAGCTCTCTGCTGTGGCCTGGGAGTGCAGTGGAGGATGGCCCAAGTGCTTGGGCCCTGCACCCCATGGGAGACCAGGAGAAGCACCTGGCTCCTGGCTTCGGATTAGTGCGGAACGCCGGCCGCGGCGGCCATTGGAGGGTGAACCAACGGCAAAGGAAGACCTTTCTCTCTGTCTCTCTGTCTCACTGTCCACTCTGCCTGTCAAAAAAAAAATTATTTTGTATGATACTAACAGAGCTCTTGAGAAAGTGCTATACAACGGAAGGTTGTAGAAAATTTTACGTGATAAAATACCATACAAAGATGTGTAAACAAAAGGATGCTAGAGTCGCAGGGCTCTATAAATCCCTAACTTGGATTAGGACCACACTGCATTTTGTGCATTTTGGAAAACGGTCAGCAGAATCATAAAAGCTCAAAGCTGTGTTCTAGGCAGCAAAAGGTGCAAGATGACCCGCACTTCACAGGACAGCCTGACCACTTCGTCCGCGTGCTGTACCATCTTAGGGACATGGCTAATCTCTTTTTGTTTTTATTTAAATTGTATTTATTTATTTGAAAGTCAGAGTTACACAGAGAGGAGACGCAGAGAAAGAGTACACAGGGGAGACACCCCAGAGAGCACGGCACAGCCTAGGACACAGGGGAGACACCCCAGAGAGCACGGCACAGCCTAGAGCACAGGGGAGACACCCCAGAGAGCACGGCACAGCCTAGAGCACAGGGGAGACACCCCAGAGAGCACGGCACAGCCTAGGACACAGGGGAGACACCCCAGAGAGCACGGCACAGCCTAGAGCACAGGGGAGACACCCCAGAGAGCACGGCACAGCCTAGGACACAGGGGAGACACCCCAGAGAGCACGGCACAGCCTAGGACACAGGGGAGACACCCCAGAGCACGGCACAGCCTAGAGCACAGGGGAGACACCCCAGAGAGCACGGCACAGCTTAGGACACAGGGGAGACACCCCAGAGAGCACGGCACAGCCTAGGACACAGGGGAGACACCCCAGAGAGCACGGCACAGCCTAGGACACAGGGGAGACACCCCAGAGAGCACGGCACAGCCTAGGACACAGGGGAGACACCCCAGAGAGCACGGCACAGCCTAGAGCACAGGGGAGACACCCCAGAGAGCACGGCACAGCCTAGGACACAGGGGAGACACCCCAGAGAGCACGGCACAGCCTAGGACACAGGGGAGACACCCCAGAGAGCACGGCACAGCCTAGGACACAGGGGAGACACCCCAGAGAGCACGGCACAGCCTAGGACACAGGGGAGACACCCCAGAGCACGGCACAGCCTAGAGCACAGGGGAGACACCCCAGAGAGCACGGCACAGCTTAGGACACAGGGGAGACACCCCAGAGAGCACGGCACAGCCTAGGA
Source organism: Sylvilagus floridanus (assembly GCA_949820135.1). NCBI lineage: Eukaryota > Metazoa > Chordata > Mammalia > Lagomorpha > Leporidae > Sylvilagus > Sylvilagus floridanus. The sequence continues at coordinate 168,704,798 of OX463241.1, read as the reverse complement.
CACAGGGGAGACACCCCAGAGAGCACGGCACAGCCTAGGACACAGGGGAGACACCCCAGAGAGCACGGCACAGCCTAGGACACAGGGGAGACACCCCAGAGAGCACGGCACAGCCTAGGACACAGGGGAGACACCCCAGAGAGCACGGCACAGCCTAGGACACAGGGGAGACACCCCAGAGAGCACGGCACAGCCTAGGACACAGGGGAGACACCCCAGAGAGCACGGCACAGCCTAGGACACAGGGGAGACACCCCAGAGAGCACGGCACAGCCTAGGACACAGGGGAGACACCCCAGAGAGCACGGCACAGCCTAGGACACAGGGGAGACACCCCAGAGAGCACGGCACAGCCTAGAGCACAGGGGAGACACCCCAGAGAGCACGGCACAGCCTAGAGCACAGGGGAGACACCCCAGAGAGCACGGCACAGCCTAGGACACAGGGGAGACACCCCAGAGAGCACGGCACAGCCTAGGACACAGGGGAGACACCCCAGAGAGCACGGCACAGCCTAGGACACAGGGGAGACACCCCAGAGAGCACGGCACAGCCTAGGACACAGGGGAGACACCCCAGAGAGCACGGCACAGCCTAGAGCACAGGGGAGACACCCCAGAGAGCACGGCACAGCCTAGGACACAGGGGAGACACCCCAGAGAGCACGGCACAGCCTAGGACACAGGGGAGACACCCCAGAGAGCACGGCACAGCCTAGGACACAGGGGAGACACCCCAGAGAGCACGGCACAGCCTAGGACACAGGGGAGACACCCCAGAGAGCACGGCACAGCCTAGAGCACAGGGGAGACACCCCAGAGAGCACGGCACAGCCTAGGACACAGGGGAGACACCCCAGAGAGCACGGCACAGCCTAGAGCACAGGGGAGACACCCCAGAGAGGACGGCCACACTCCGTTCTTGGGAGCCGTGCTCCAGGGCGTGGTGCTGCCGTTCGTCTGCCATCAGACAAGGGCAGTTTAGCCAGGGTTACACGGAAGTTCCCATGCCTCTGCCTTGGACTCTGCTCTGGTTCCTGGAACTTCGCTTTCTGATCAGGAAGACTGTAAAGTGTCTCTCCCTGCAGTTGTGACATAGGACGTGGCTGAGTTCCAGGCTCCCGTACATTGCTGGATCATCTCCTACACACTGCCTTGAATACTGGAGCTCATGTTGAGAGGCAGAGATACAGAGAGGGAGCTTGTTTCCCAGTTCACCTCCCAAACCCCAAAGCAGCTGGGACTGGGCCAGGCCAAAGCAGGGAACCTGGAACTGAATCTGCGCCTCCCCCGTGGCCGGCAGGGACCCAGTTCCCAGAACCAGCCGCAGCTGCCTCCCAGGGTGTGCGCCAGCGGGAAGCAGAGCAGTCAGGACAGAACCGCGGGCTCTGTGGAGGATACAGGACCCCCAAGGGGCGACCTACACGGTGCCAAAGCCAGCCCTAAGTCTGCCTTTCAGAACAAAGTATTCATTCATGTATTTTGAAAGGCAAAGAGACACAGGGCTCTTACTGCTGGCTCATCCTTGAAATGGCCATGACAGCCAGGTCTGAGCCAGGCCAAAACCAGGACTCCATCTGCTCTCCCACATGGGTGCCAGGGTCCAAGCACTCAGGCCACCTTCGCTGCTTCCATGAGTCCACGGCCACCTCCGCAGAGTGACCACGGTGTGACACACAACTTTCCACCACCAAGAACCACTGTAGGGCAGGAGGCAACCCTCAGGAGGGGAGCTGGGCCCAAGACGGAATGGCCCTGCAGTGGATGAGGAACAAGGCCCAAGGGCGGCAGAAGGGGCCCCGCCCCAGCCGCCAGGAGCGCAGGTTCCCTGGGGACGCCCCACACAGCCCATCAGAACAGGTGGAGGGAAGAGACCCCGGAGGCCCAGGGGCAAGAGCACAGGCACGGGCACCCTCTAGTGCCCCCGTGTGGACAGTTGACGTCAGCCCTGGAGATAGCCCAAGCTCCTCACTGCCCTGTGCCCCCACAAGAAGGGCCTGTCCCAGAAGTCTGGCCAGGTGACCACACATCAGCCCTGGGAGCCTTGCCTCTGTAGGTGCAGGACAGGCACCCCAAATTCCACCAGTGTATCAGCACTGCCCCCTAACATCCCTGTCACTGTGACGTAGGCCAGACACACACAGTGCCTCCAACACAACACGGCGAGACCAGCACACAGACCACCTGCAGGCCACTGCCCAGCCCACGCCAGGACCCTCAACCAGCCGATGTCACAACCCCTCCCCACACCCCACACTGAAGGACAGCAGTCCCACCCTGGCTTATGGCTCTCCCAGAGCTCACAGGTGAAGGCCCGCAGCAGGAATCACCCCGTTCTCTCCCTCACCTGCTCATGGGCTCCTGAGTCTCCTCCCAGGCACTGACGATGGCTCTCCTTACTCACACCCCTACCTGGGACAGACACCAGGGCACTTCCTGCCTGGGCCAGGGCTAGGATGTCCTGCTCTTGAGTCCTGGTGCCCAGTGAGTACCACAGCAGCCTTCTAGGGCCGCCGCATGCAGTGCCAGCAGCCGTGTGGGCGCCAGTTAGCATCCCAGGTGCTTCACTTCTGATCCGCTCCCTGCTGGTGCACCTGGGAGGGCAGTGGACGGCTCAGGTCCTTGGGGCTCTGCACCCACGTGGGAGACCCAGGAGAAGCTCCTGGCTCCTGGCTCTGCCTGCCTAAGCCCCAGACATTGCAGTCACTTGGGGGGAGTGAACCAGTGGATGGAAGACCTCTCTCTCTCTCTGTCTGTCTCTCCTCTAAAAGCAACTCTTTCAAATAAAATAAATAAATCTTTAAAACAAAACAAAACAGCCTTCCACCGTGAATGCAGCCATCTGAACTCCCCCGTTTACATCTATCGGGACACATGTCCCGTGCCAGCACCACACAAGGTTAGTGGTATCTCCCTGTGGTTTCCATTTGCTTATCTGAGCATCAAAGAGGTGAGGCATCTTTCCAAAGAATTTCCTTTATTATCTTCTTTTTTAAAAATGTATGTATTTATTTGAAAGTCAGAGAGAGAAGTTTTCCATCCGCTGGTTCACTCCCCAAATGGCTGCAACAGCCGGGGCTGGGCCAGGCTGGAGTCAGGAGCCAGGAGCTTCTTCAGGTCTCCCACATGGGTGCAGGGGCCCAAGCACTTGGCCATCTTCCGCTGCTCTCCCAGGTACATTAGCAGGGAGCTGGATGGGAAGTGGAGCAGCTGGACTTGAACCAGCGCCCATACGGGATGCTGGTGTCGCCTTTATCTACTGCGCCACAGCGCGGTCCCCACTCAGTTATCTTCTAAAGCCACGGTACTTGGTGTCACGTGCACGCCTGGTGTGATGCAGTGGCCTCGGAGATCCTGTGACAGCCTCCCTTTAGGAGGCGGAGCCCACCCATGAGGGTTGGACTCTGCCCCACGCACAGTCCAGTATGGCAGGAGGGTTGGTACCTGATGCCAAGCATGGCAGTGTCCTCTCAGCCCTCTCTGGGAGCAGGAAATAGCCACCAAGTCTCAGGACACTTGGGTGGGTATTGGGCGGCAGCCACAGCCCTGAGCCGTCTTGGACGCGGGGGAGCCTTCAGTTGGCACAGCCGAGGCTGACGGTGTGACTACGGCCTCAGAGACCCCCACACAGTAACAAGTGTGGCTGAGGCCCAGGTGTGTCTGAGACCCCACTGACAGAGGCTGGGAGGAGGAGCCAGGCCCAGGCAAGAGAGCGCACAGTCAGCCAGCAAGTTCCAGGAAGTCTGAGGGAAGAATGGAGGGAGCCAGCAGCGTGCAGAATGTGGCCTGGGCAGGTCGCCAGAGAGAAGGCAGAAGGGGACACGACACTGGCGGCAAAGCTCCACGAACACGCGCATACAACACAGCGGTCAGCTCTGAGCCTGGCCGTCCCCTGTGGGCAGTGGGGACACCGGCCCGGCAGCGGAGGCCAGGGTCACGGTGCCTGTAGCTCTGTCAACCACACTGCACATACACACGGAAGACCCCATGGGAGGGAGACTGGGGCGCAGCACTGTGCACCACCCATGGCAGCTGCAAGGTGGGGACAGCCCATGCACAGCCACCAGAAGGCATGCAATTCTGCCACATGCTACAAGCACATCAGACAGAAAAGACAGACGTGTGTCAGATAGGCACTGAAAGGCACACAGGCAGAAGTCACCAGAGTGGAGGAGGAAACACAGGGCGAGTGCACAGCTCCCTGCTAATGCGACTGGGAGAGCAGCAACAGACAGCCCAGGTGCTTGGGCCCTGCACCCACGTGGGAGACCCGAAAGACGCTCCTGGCTCCTGCTCCTGCCTGGCCCAGCCCTGGCCGTTACAGCCATTTAGAGAGTGAACCAGTAGACGCAAGATCTCTCTCTCTCCTTGTCTCTTTAACTCTGTCTTTCAAATAGATAAACCTTAAAAAAGGAAACACACCCCACACCCACATAGAAAATGCTCTGACCTGAGGGTGCAGTGTCCCCCACCAGTGGGACCAATCCTTTTGTCTGCAGCACAGATGCCAGCTGGGCTCGGCCACCGCCTGCCTGGAGGGGGCACCAGACCCCACAGACAAGGGCTCAGGGCCCAGAAGTCCCTCAGGGTCAGGCACAGCCCCCCTGGCTGTTACTCATGCTGCTGCCTGGCCAGCCACACACGGGGCTCTCACACTCCCACCTGGGCCCCAGCCATCTGCCTGAGCAGCTCCAAGAACTCAGGGAGACACTGGCTTGCCACAGGGCAAACAGAGGGCGCGAGGTGGCTTCTCTGGCACACTCTCCCCGTGGCCGATCATCTGCAAGCTCAAAGGGTCTGTGGGGATGCAGACTGGAGGGAAAGCCAGCGAGGCCCGAGTCTAGGTGCCACGGTTCTCCGTCCACAGGGCAGGCCCCTCTGGGGGTCTCCGTGCCTCTGAGTGGCTGCAGTCTGCTTCGGGGAGTCAGTGCCACAGGCTCGGCCTCACCACTTTGACTCAGCACTGCGGGACCGGACCCCACCAGGGCACGAAAGCAGGAAGTCAGAGGCCGGCAAGGAGGACACAGCTCCTCAGCCGCAGAAGACACAATCACATGCACAGAAAATACCAGGAGCCAGGGCACGATGCCGTGGCGCAGCAGAAAAAATACTTAGAGGAGTCCAGGGGCCGGGCGCCATGTCGTAGCGGGTAAATACTTAGGAGCCAGGGCCCAGCACTGTGGTGTAGCAGGTAAATACTTAGGAGTCCAGGGCCCGGCGCTGTGTCATAGCAGGTAAATACTTAGGAGTCCAGGGGCCGGTGCTGTGGCGTAGCAGGTAAAGCTGCTGCCTACAGTGCCAGCATCCCACATGGGAGCCAGTTCGAATCCCAGCTGCTCCTCTTCCGATCCAGCTCTCTGCTGTGACCTGGGAAAGCAGCAGAAGATGGCCCAAGTCCTTGGGCCCCTGTGCCCATGTGGGAGACCCAGAAGAAGCTCCCAGCTCCTGGCTCCAGATTGACGTGGCTTCGGCCATTTGGGGGTGAACAAGCGGACTGAAGACCCCTCCCCCTGCCACCTTTCAAATAAATAAATAAATCTTAAAAAAAAAAAAAAGAAAGAAAGAAAATACTTAGGAGTCCACAAAAGGGTTATGAGAACAAATAGGTACATAACGTGTAAGGAAACGTGCCAGCATCACTTGTGTTTTTAAGATTTATTTATTTATTTGAAAGGCAGAGTTACACAGAGGCAGAGAGAGAGAGAGAGAGGTCTTCAATCCACTGGCTCACTCCCCAAATGGCTGCAATAACCGGAACTGGGCTGATCCTAAGCCAGGAGCCAGGAGCTTCTTCTCGGTCTCCTACATGAATGCAGGGGCCCGAGCACTTGGGCCATCCTCCACTGCTTTTCCAGGTGCATTAGCAGGGAGCTGGATCAGAAGAGGAGCAGCCGGGACTTGAACTGGTGACCACGTGGGATGTCCATGCTGCAGGCAGAGGCTTAGCTTGCAATACAACATTGGCTCTGTGAACTCTGAAAATCTGATAAGTAACCCATTTGTTGAGGAAAAAAATTTGGACACTTCACAAAATAAAATACACAAGCAGCCAATAGAATAAACGCCAAAAAAGATGCTCAAATTGGGGCCAGCACTGTGGCGCAGGGGGTTAACCCCCTGAAGTGCTGGCATCCCATATGGGTGCCGGTTCGAAACCCGGGTGTTCCACTTCCCATCCAGCTCTCTGCTGTGGTCTGGGGCAGCAGTAGAAGATGGCCCAGGTCCTTGGGCCCCTGCACCCGCGTGGGAGACCCAGAAGAAGCTCCTGGCTCCTGGCTTCAGATCGGCTCAGCTCTGGCTGTTGTGGCCAATTGGGGAGTGAACCATCGGATGGAAGACCTCTCTCTCTCTCTCTCTCTCTCTCTCTCTCTCTCTCTCTCTCTGCCTCTCCTCTCTCCGTATAACTCTGACTTTTTTTCTTTTTTTTTTTACAGGCAGAGTGGACAGTGAGAGAGAGAGACAGAGAGAAAGGTCTTCCTTTGCCGTTGGTTCACCCTCCAATGGCCGCCGCAGTCGGCGCACTGCGGCTGGCGCACCGCGCTCGTCCGATGGCAGGAGCCAGGAGCCAGGTGCTTTTCCTGGTCTCCCCATGGGGTGCAGGGCCCAAGCACCTGGGCCATCCTCCACTGCACTCCTGGGCCACAGCAGAGGGCTGGCCTGGAAGAGGGGCAACCGGGACAGAATCCGGTGCCCCGACCAGGACTAGAACCCGGTGTGCCGGCGCCGCAAGGCGGAGGATTAGCCTGTTGAGCCACGGCGCCGGCCGTGACTTTCAAATAAATAAATAAATCTTAAAAAAAAAAAAAAAAAGATGCTCAAGTTAACACAAGTTACAACCACACGAGCTACAATGGACACCCATGAGAACAAGGCTGAAGGTGGCCGTCCTGTCAAGGAGACGTGTGCTGGGAGGACAAAGTCAGGCCTCTCAGAGTGGCCGTGCCCACTACCCGAGAGAACCAAAGATGCTTCACACGCGGACTTGCGGACTGCCCATCCACACGTGCGCTCCTGGCACAGGACACCGGATGTATGCACTCAGCACAACGCCACACCAGCAGGAGCAAGCGGACGCACGAGCCACCGCTACCTCAACCTCCACAACACCGACCGCAACAGAAGCAGGTGCGGAAAGCGGGGAAGGGGGTACTGTGGCACAGCGGGTAAAGCCGCTGCCTGCCATGCCAGCAGCCCACATAGGCACAGTTTGAGTCCTGGCTGCTCCACTTCCAACCCCTCTCCCTGCTGATGCGCCTGGGAGAGCAGAAGATGGCCCCAGTGCTTGGAGACCCTGCACCCACGTGGGAGACCCGGAAGAAGCTCCCAGCTCCTGGCCTTGGACTCACCCAGACCTGACTGTTGCAGTCAGGAGAGTGAACCACAGGATGGAAGATATCTCTCTCTCTCTCTTCCTCTCTGTAGCTCTACCTTTCCAAAGAATAAGAGAAAATAAATCCTTAAAAAATAAAGAAAAGAGGGGCTGGTGCTGTGGCACACTGGGTTAAAGCCCTGGCCTGAAGTGCAGGCATCCCATATGGGCAGAGGTTCGAGTCCTGGCTGCTCCTCTTCCCATCCAGCTCTCTGCCATGGCCTGGGAAAGCAGTAGAGGATGACCCAAGTGCTCCATGGCACGTTACGGGGTTCGGGGTTCACATTTTAGTGCTCGCAAACACTACAGTTTTGTTGAAACACAGCTCATCTGTATCGTCTGCCACTGCTCCACTCCACAAAGCAGCATAAGGTGGTGTTCTGAGGAAGCCACCTGACCAGCAAAGCTGAAAACATTTCCTGTCTGCCTACTTGGTGCCATCATCATCACCTGTTCCTCCCGTCACCTTCTAGTACCTGAGGGCACGTGGCAGCTCCTGTCACTCATGTCTCTGCACCCTGTTTCAACATTCTTATAAATACATACAGTTTTTTAAAAGCTTATTTGAAAGGCAGAGTTAGAGAAGAGGAGAGACAGAAAGGTCTTCCATCCCCTGGTTCACTCCCCAGTGGTCACAATGGCTGGGGCTGGGCCAGGCCAAAGCCAGGAGCTTCTTTCAGGTCTCCCACATGGGGCATCTGCTGCTGCTTTCCCAGGCCATTAGCAGGGAGCTGGATCAGAAGCGGAGCAGCCGGGACTGGAACCAGCACCACAGGCAGAGGCTGTACCCACTGGGCCACGAGCCCTTTACTGCGGGCTCCCCTGCTGACCCAGGGCAGCCAACAGCTGACCACCTGCTGAGTGTGCAGAGCAGCTCCCGAGGAGACCGGGACACAGGGCCGGCCTGCACCTGGCCAGGCTCTCGCCCTGCCCTGCACACAGCTGGGTCAGGGACGAGACCGGGACACAGGGCCGGCCTGCACCTGGCCAGGCTCTCGCCCTGCCCTGCACACAGCTGGGTCAGGGACGCTCAGAGGAGGCTCCCAAAGACCCTGAGGTGAGCAAACAGCAGACATCTTGCTCTGGCCACAGGCAGAGGGGGTCACCTGAGATGGAGCTTCCTGAGCCACCTATAGTGCCAGCATCACAGGAAGCTCCCGGAGTCCCCGGGACAGAGCCCAAGGTTCGGCCCAAAGATGCCCACGTCCCCTAGCTAGGCGTCTGCTGGCCCAGGCAGCCCTGTGGGGACAGGTGAGGGATGAGGCCAAGACGGGTCAATCAAAGCCGGCATAGTGGACGTCCAGCGGGGCGTCGGCGGAGGGGAGGAACTCCCCGCTCCACCCCAGCTCTGAGCAAGACTGGGCAGGGGGCCTGAGGCAGGGGCAGGCAGCTGACACTGGGAGCCCTGGACACCCGTCACAGTGAGGGACCAGGAGGTCCCCGCAGGCAGCCCCCTCAGGAAACGGTCCCACGCTGGGCCGGGGCAGCGCCGACTCTCTGATGGGCACCAGAGGGCCAGGGTGCTACGGGCAGGGGGGCACCAGAGAGCCAGGGTGCTACGGGCAGGGGGGCACCAGAGGGCCAGGGTGCTGAGGGCAGGGAGGCACCAGAGGGCCAAGGTGCTGAGGGCAGGGAGGCACCAGAGGGCCAGGGTGCTGCGGGCAGGGGGGCACCAGAGGGCCAGGGTGCTGCGGGCAGGGGGGCACCAGAGGGCCAGGGTGCTGCGGGCAGGGGGCACCAGAGGGCCAGGGTGCTGCGGGCAGGGGGCACCAGAGGGCCAGGGTACTGCGGGCAGGGGGGCACCAGAGGGCCAGGGTGCTGAGGGCAGGGGGGCACCAGAGAGCCAGGGTGCTACGGGCAGGGGGGCACCAGAGGGCCAGGGTGCTGCGGGCAGGGGAGCACCAGAGGGCCAGGGTGCTGCGGGCAGGGGAGCACCAGAGAGCCAGGGTGCTGAGGGCAGGGGGGCACCAGAGGGCCAGGGTACTGCGGGCATTGGGGCACCAGAGGGCCAGGGTGCTGCGGGCAGGGGGGCACCAGAGGGCCAGGGTGCTGCGGCCAGGGAGGCACCAGAGGGCCAAGGTGCTGCGGGCAGGGGGCACCAGAGGGCCAGGGTGCTGCGGGCAGGGGGCACCAGAGGGCCAGGGTGCTGCGGGCAGGGGGGCACCAGAGGGCCAGGGTGCTGTGGGCAGGGAGGCACCAGAGGTCCAGGGTGCTGCGGGCAGGGGGGCACCAGAGGGCCAGGGTGCTGCGGGCAGGGGGGCACCAGAGGGCCAGGGTGCTGCGGGCAGGGGGGCACCAGAGGGCCAGGGTGCTGCGGGCAGGGGGGCACCAGAGGGCCAGGGTGCTGAGGGCAGGGGGGCACCAGAGGGCCAGGGTGCTGCGGGCAGGGGGGCACCAGAGGGCCAGGGTGCTGAGGGCAGGAGGGCACCAGAGGGCCAGGGTGCTGCGGGCAGGGGGGCACCAGAGGGCCAGGGTGCTGCGGGCAGGAGGGCACCAGAGGGCCAGGGTGCTGCGGGCAGGGAGGCACCAGAGGTCCAGGGTGCTGCGGGCAGGGGGGCACCAGAGGGCCAGGGTGCTGCGGGCAGGGGGGCACCAGAGGGCCAGGGTGCTGCGGGCAGGGGGGCACCAGAGGGCCAGGGTGCTGCGGGCAGGGGGGCACCAGAGGGCCAGGGTGCTGAGGGCAGGGGGGCACCAGAGGGCCAGGGTGCTGCGGGCAGGGGGGCACCAGAGGGCCAGGGTGCTGAGGGCAGGGGGGCACCAGAGGGCCAGGGTGCTGCGGGCAGGGGGGCACCAGAGGGCCAGGGTGCTGAGGGCAGGGGGGCACCAGAGGGCCAGGGTGCTGCGGGCAGGGGGGCACCAGAGGTCCAGGGTGCTGAGGGCAGGAGGGCACCAGAGGGCCAGGGTGCTGCGGGCAGGGGGGCACCAGAGGGCCAGGGTGCTGCGGGCAGGGGGCACCAGAGGGCCAGGGTGCTGAGGGCAGGACCCGGCCCCGCGCCCAGGTAAGGCTCAGAAGCGACGGAGAGCGCGGGGCCGGTGCTGGCTCGCGACACCTCCCCTCTGCGCCCACGCCCCGGCTCCGGCCCACAGGGCCCGCCGCAGGCCGCAGGCACAGCAAGTCCGGGCAAGGCAAGCCCAGCTGACCTCCACGACCGCGGGGCCAGACTCACCTCACACTCGGACGGAAGAAGCGCCCTCGCGGCGGCCTCCACGGGCTGCCGACGCCCGGGCGGGGCCCGCCAGACCCATCTCCCCAGCGCCCCCACCTGGGCCCGGCTCGACCGCCTCCTGCCTGGGCAGGGCCCCCGCCCCGCCCCCGTTCCCTGGCCCTCGGCCCCGTGCTGCCGCAGGCCCCGGAGCTCTGCGCCTCACCTCGCTCTCGCGCCGGCAGCTGCCCGCGTCTCATCTCCCTCGCAGGGCGGTCTGCAGCGCGCTCTCCTCGGTGCCGCGGGGGCGGGCCCCGCGCCCGGCCTTCGCCATGGCAACGCTACACTTCCGGCCCGCGCGGCCCAGAGCCGGAAGCCGCGGTGCCCCATGGGAGGTGGGGCGGGGCCTGGGCCGGAGGGGCGGGGCGGGAGGCGCGCTCGGGAGGGGCGGGGCGTGCCCCGGGACTGGCGAGGGCCAGGGCGGGCGGCGTGGGTCGATGGTGCCGCTGTGGCCCGGCCCTCCGGGCAGGTGATCATCCATGTGAGCTGGACTTTTTAGATGTTTTTAGCTTACTCGATTTCATTTTGTTTGAGAGACCCACAGAGCCAGCAAGAGATGGAGGCCTGAGCAAAGCCTCCCGGATCTCCCACGTGGGTGGCGGGGACCATCACTGCGGCTGCTGGGGGTGCGCACCTGCAGAAAGCTGGGTTGGGGGCCGGGAGCTAGGAACTCCGTCATGGGGTATGGGTGCCCCGCCGCCGCGTGTGGGGTCCTGAGGAAGGCGGGAGTTCCCCGCGCGTGCCTGCTTGCGCCGGTGGAGGAAGCAGCATGTGCAAGAGTGAGAGGTCCAGGCCGGCACTCGGGATCATCCTGGCAGCAAGGGAGACCCCAGGGAGTCCCACGGGAGCCTCACCCCACGGAGATCCCGCTCCCTGCCAGTGTGCTGGGGAAAGCAGCACAAGATGGCCGAGAGCCTGGACCTCTGCAGCCAGGGAGCAGACCCTGCCACTGTGGACATCTGGGGGAGTGAGGCAGCAGGTGGAGGATGTGTGTGTGTGTGTGCGTGTGTGTGTGTGTGTGTGTGTGTGTGTGTGTGTGCGCGCGTGTGTGTGAAACTGCCTTTCCAATAAATAATCAGTCCTTAAAAATAATAATAATAAAAAAGGCCAGTAAGGAGGGGCAGGCTTTGGAGCAGTGATTAGCTCTCACTGGGGACACCCACATGCCGTGTTGGAGAGCCCCCACTTTCCACCCCAGCTTCCTAAGGCGCTCCCTGGAGGCCCCAGGTGCCGGATGGCGCCGGCGGCTGGGTTCCTGCCACCTTCCTGTGGCTCCTGGCTTCACCTGGCCCAGCCTCACCTGTCCTGGGGAGTAAACCAGCAAGAGAGAACATCTCTGCTGACATAGCAGGGTTCAGAAGCCACAGGCACTAACCCCCCACATAGAGCACAAGAAACAGGAAGCAGAGGGCCACAACAGGAGTGCTGAGGTGACCGGTGTGCAGGGGGCAGCCAGCCATAGCTGGGGAAGGGGCTGACCCCCATGATGGGCCCAGCCCAGGGCTCACTCAGCCCCTGCTCCCCACGGGGTGGGCACACTGGCCTTGGCTGACTCAGGGGCAGAGCTACAAACAAGATGACCAGGGAGGAGAGGCTGAGGGTCCCTTTTCTGCTCCTGGGGGTCGGGGGGCGCCTCCGTGGCCTTGCCCCAGGAAATCCTCCTGATGGTGACTCTGGTCAGATAAGCTGCTCGGGCTGGAACTCCAGGGGGCCCTGTCCCTCTGCCTTCCAGGAAGTCTGCATGGGCAAATCTGTCCCCACCTGTTGGACGGGCACCTGAGGCCTGGCCTAGGCACAGGGAAGCGGGCCACGCCCCTACCCAGGGCTCTTCTTGCCAGCTCCTCGCCCGGGGGAGGGGCTGACCCTTCAGGGGGTCGCCTGTCCGAAGTCCCCACTGAAATACTCTCTGCCCCTCCCTTCCAGATTAACTGAAACTTGCTAATTGTAGCAGCCTCGGCATGCTCCCCTCCCCCACGGTGTCCTCCTCCCTCCCCTCCCCCTTCCATCCGAATGATAAAGGGCCTGGCCCGCCAGCCCCCCGCCGGCCCCAGGCCCCTGCCCACCTTCACCACTCTGTCCCTCCACGCCGAGCCCTCCGGCAGGCCTGGCCTGGACCCGCGCCCTTGCCCTCCTACCCATGGGGCCCGGCAGGGACTCCCAGGCAAAGTCGCCCTCCGAGCGCCCCAAGAGGAGAAAGAAGAGGTACCTGCGGCATGACAAGCCCCCCTACACCTACTTGGCCATGATCGCCTTGGTTATCCAGGCCGCACCCGCCCGCCGGCTGAAGCTGGCCCAGGTGAGATGGCCCCGCGCCCCTTGCTGTCCGCCCCCTCCACCACCAACCTGCAGGCGGCTCTGGCTACAGCCCACTGCGCCGGGGGCCATCCTGGTTGTCCCCAAGCCCAGCTGTGGAGAAGGGGTCGCTGCCCATGCCCCAGGCTCAGCAGCCTCCCTCCCTCTGGTTGCAGATCATCCACCAAGTGCAGGCCGTGTTCCCCTTCTTCAGGGATGACTACGAGGGCTGGAAGGACTCCATCCGCCACAACCTGTCCTCCAACCCGTGCTTCCACAAGGTGGGAGAGCCACAGGCAACGCGCTGCGGGGGGTGGGGGGCCAGGCTCAGAAGGCCCGAGCCTCAGGGTCCTGAGGCCTCGCGAAGCCTGCCCACCCACCCCCTTCCAGGTGCCCAAGGACCCTGCGAAGCCCCAGGCCAAGGGCAACTTCTGGGCGGTCGACGTGAGCCTGATCCCAGCCGACGCGCTGCGGCTGCAGAACACGGCCCTGTGCCGGCGCTGGCAGAACAGGGGTGCGCACAGAGCCTTCGCCAAGGACCTGGGCCCCTATGTGCTTCATGGCCGGCCCTACCGGCCACCCAGCCCTCCACCGCCGGCCAGCGAAGGCTTCAGCATCAAGTCCCTGCTGGGGAACCCCGGGGAGGGGCCGCCCTGGCCGCAGCAGCCCAGAAGGACCGGGCAGGGCAGTCCAACCCCCCCGGCAGGCTGGAGGGGCAGTGAGGGGGAGGCAGTGCACACCCCACCCCTGCCCTCCTCTGAGAGGCCCCTGTGGCCCCACCAGCCCCTCCCCAAGCCCACAAGAATGGAGGGGGAGGTCTCCCAGGCCACAGACATCCGCCCCTCTCCCCTCACTACCCCAGAGCCCAGGCCCTGGCCGGTCCACTTACTGCCAGGAACCCCAGATCCCACGGGGCTGCCCACGGGGGGACACAGGGCCTCACTGTGGGGGCAGCTGCCCACCTCCTACCTGCCCATTTACACTCCCAACGTGGTCATGCCTTTGGCCTCACTGCCACCCACCTCCTGTCCCCAGTGCCCACCCTCGACCAGCCCAGCTTACTGGGGTGTGGCCCCTGAATCCCAGGGGCCCCCAGGGCTGCTCTGGGACCTGGACGCTCTCTTCCAGGGAGTACCGCCCAACAAGAGTATCTACGACGTGTGGGTCAGTCATCCTTGGGACCTGGCTGGTGCCGCCCCGGGCTGGCTTCTATCCTGGTACAGCTTGTGAGGCTATGGGGGCCGGGGCCAGCTCTCCCTCCCACCCGCCCCCACCAGCTCCGGGTCCAGAACCAAAGCTCTGAGAGGGTCTGCCGCCACAGCAGCCTGGAGACAGGAGGCACCAACCTTGCTGAGCCGATCGAGCGTGTTTATTAGGCTGCACCTCACAGGGTTGTGCCCCCAGCTGGGCACACCCCAGCTGGTCAGGCCTGCCTCTTCCTCCCCTGCACCCAGGGCTAGGCTGGGAGGGCAGGGCTCGCCTCTGCAGCCATTCCTGGTCCCATCTTCCCCCACCCCTGCCCAACCCAACCATCCATCACTGCCCACACTGGCCTCGGGCTGGGGGAGGGAGAATCCAGTGCTGGACCCTGTCTGGAAAGCGGAGCACCTTTTTGGGGACAGCGGGTAGGGAATAAACACTGGATCCTCCGTGGTGGGGGCAGGGGATAGTAAAGGAATTTTACAGCATTTTCATACCAAGTCTGACTTGGGGGCAGGGTCGGGGACTTGGGCAACCACTTGGCCAGGTCTGGGCGCCCCTGCTGTGCTGATAAGGACAAATGGTGATAAGGAGGGAGCCGAGGTGGCTGCCCCTCCCCATCGACAGACAACACTTGGCCAGGGCGGGGGCAGTTCTGGGGGCCCCTAGACAGCAAAGAGAGGGGTGGGGTCAGGGGCTTTCCTGCTGCCTCTGCCTGCAGAGGTGCAGCCCCAGACCCTCAGGCTAGGCTGCGACCCTCTGGGGGCGTCAGAGCCGGGCTACGGCTGGGAGGGCTGCCCGCAGATGGCGGCGTGGGTGTGGGCGTGGGCGGCGTCCTGCTGCCGAGGGAGGAGGGCGTCCCCGAGCGCGGGGTCCTGCGGCGCCGGGCCGGCCCCAGCTCCACCTGACCCACCCTCTCGGCGAACTTGAGCGAACACACAGTCTCCCTGAGGTCCTCCGGCCGCGTGGAGATCTGCGGGGCGAGCGTCGTGGGTGGCAGGCTCCGCCCCATGCACGAACCACCGCCCCGCGCCCGCCTCCGCCCACCTGCAGCAGCAGCACCGCTGTGGTCCCGGGACCGAGCGCCGGTTGCAGCAGGCGAGTGAGCTGCGAGTCACGGAAGGGCACGTGCGGCCTGCGAGCCCGCAGTGCAGCCATCACGCCCCCGAGCGCCAGCAGCGAACGGTTGATAGTCTGGGCTTCCCGCAACCTCCGAGCACCCTCCGGACCTCCCTGGTGTGCGCCGGCCGCTCCAGTCCTCCACGCGCGCTCGGACCCCGCCAGGTCCACCAGGTGCAGCGTGCCTGCAGGGGCGAGCGTGGCCGGCGTGGAGGGAGGTGGCGCCTCCGGGGCGCCACACACCCCGCAGGGGCTCAGGGACCCGCGTGGTACCTGTGGTGCCCGGGGCCCGCGGTGGAGACAGGGTCAGCGTCACCAGGGCGTGCGAGCGGGAGCTGTGCTGGTTCATGGCTGTGGCGGCGGTGGCCCGGTTGCTCCTACCCAGGCTCAGCATCTGGAGTGCGGAGCAACAGGGCTGCCCTGGGTGCAGGTGCTCGCTGCTGGGCGGAACCGGGGGGCAGAGGCTTGCGGGACAGCCGTACCTGGTGCAGCGTGTCCAGGTTGGGCACGTCCCAGTGGGTGAGGCCGGCCACCTGCACCCCTCCCTGACCCGCCGGGCCCTGCCTCACTGCCAGGCGCTCCGGGGGCCCAGGGGCCAGGAGGTCCCTGGTGAGAAAGGGGGGTGGGGCTTGGCTGCAGAGGTCATCCGGTGGCCGCGGGGCCCGGGCCAGGCGCTGCCCACTGCTGACCTGACGGCCTCGTTGTAGATCTCTACCATGCTGAGGGTCACGCGGTGCCGCCCTGCAGCCCCCATCTCCCGGAACAGCGACTGCAGCGCCCTAGGAGCTATGCCTGGGTCCTCGGGTGGGCCCTGGGGATGGGTGGGCACAATGGTGGGCTCCCAGCCGGGCCTCTGGAGCCACCTACAGCCCTGAGGCCTTCCTCCACCCCACCTCCATGCTGTAGGTCTTCCCTGCCCCGGTCTGTCCGTAGGTGAAGATGCAGACGCTGTAGCCTCGGAGACAGGACAGCACGGCTGGCTCCAGCTCCCTGAAGACCTAGGGCAGGACAGCCAGGAGCCGTGTCCCGAGCCCCTTCCACTTTGGGGGTGGGGGGTGGGAGGCTGACTCCAGGGACCTGGGTGAAGTAGGGGAGGTATTTGCAAGAGTCCCCCAAGCCCAGGCTGTGCTGTGGCACAGTGGGTTAATCCTCCACCTGCAGCACCGAGATCCCATATGGGCGCCGGTTCTAGTCCCGGCTGCCGCCCTTCCAATCCAGCTCTCTGCTGTGGCCTGGGAAAGCAGTAGTAGATGGCCTACGTCCTTGGGCCCCTGCACCCACATAGGAGACCTGGAAGAAGCACCTGGCTCCTGGCTTCAGATCTGCACAGCTCCGGCTGTTGCAGCCATTTAGGGAGTGAACCAACAGATGGAAGACCTTTCTCTCCCTCTCTCACTGTCTGTAACTCTACCTCTCAGAGGCTGGGGCTGGACATAGGTTGTCCCTGTGTGTGCCTTGCTTAGACCTCCCTCGGTGAGGCAGGGGGAAGGCGTGCGGTGCACCTACAAGGGCTCCTGGGCTTGGCAGAGAGGTCGTACCTAGCAAAGGCCCTGGGTGTGGGGGATGGTGGCTCCTGGAGCCTGGGCCCCAGGGGGTGTAAGGGTAATGGGGGGTGGGGAGTGGGCAGAGCTAGAGCAGTCACACTGTTGGCCAGTGGGCAGCACCAGCAGCGTCTGCAGTGCATTGAGGTCCCGGTGACTGGGGAGTTGCCAGCTCTGCTTGCGGTCGGCCTATGGCCCCATGGCCAGAATCCAGATGACCGGACAGAGGACAGAGGCAGCCCTGGGAGTGCTGGTCAGTGGGGCAGAAGTAGGGAATGCAGGTGAGGGGCCTTGTGCAGGGCCAAGGAGAGTGTGAGAAAGGAGGACCCAGCGGTAGCCCCCAGCCACTCACCGGGCACTGCCATCATACTGTCCCTATGAGGCCAGCTGGCAGCAGAGCCGGGTCTGCACGACCACCAGCTCCGTCCCCTGCCCACCCCCCTCCTAGCCCTCAGGTCATCTCTGCCGCAGGAGCCACAGTGCTCAGGTCTGGGTACAGATGGGGAGGCTGCCCCCACGGCTGGGCGGACCCTGGTGCTCGCCGTGAGGCCAGGCCCTACACTGTGGCCGGCTGTGGGTAAGCCAGAACTGCCCCCCGGTGCCCGTTTCCTTGGCTGCCAGGAAGAAAACACACCCCTCCCCAGGACCCCTCCCTCCCTGCTGGGGCCCCGCTGCTTCCTCCTCCAGGTGGGCATTGGGACAGGTTCTGGGAAGCCAGAGTCTCTTCCGGCCTCCAGGGGACTCAGGACGGAAGACACACAGGTGGTCCTCACCTCCTCCTGGCTGGCGTCGGGAGCGAAGACCCAGTCCAGGTGGAAGCAACGCTGGCGCCCTCGGTAACAGGTGGTGACCGTGCCCCTGCGCCCGGGTTCCACGCTCACCAGGCTGGAAGGCGTCCCTGGCCGCAGGCGACACAGCAGCCGGATGTTCCCTGTGGTGGAGACCACCGGAGCTCAGGCTCCGCTTCCTCCAGCCTGCCCGCCCACCCAGCTGCTCCTGAGCCGGCCATACCCCTCAGCTCCAGGAGGCGCCCTGGGCATCCAGCTGGGGGGCCCTGCTGCCCCTCGGGGAGTGGAGTCCCAGCTTCGCTGGCCGACAGTGCCCCTAGGGCCCAGGTTACCTGAGGAAACAGGTGTGAGGAAGGCAGGGCCAGGCGGCCAGGGAGTCGGGGTGGGGTGGGGTGCAGGACCCTGAGAGCAACATGGCGCCACCGTGTGGCCACGCAGGTGTGGTCATCCCCAAGTTGTGGTGGCTTTGGGCCCCTGGGGCATCACTCAGTAGGCCCAGGGTCGTGTCCAGAGCTCACAGGACGGGACACAACGGCACCTGTCTCCTGCAGGTTCCTGACAGCCCTCTGTGGGACTCTCCCTCTACCCACTTTGCACAGGACAAAGGAGCTCACACCCCCCAGGCTATGCTGAGGCTGCCCCCACCCCAGGCCTACGACGACCCCCCAGGGCTGGGAGGGGAGAAGTGACGACCCCCCAGGGCTGGACCGTGCTGCCTGGTGGGGAGAGGTCCTGACCTGGCCTCGAGCCTCACTCAGTGAACCCTGACAGCTCTGGGTAAAGGTGCTGACCAGTCCTCTGAGGTCCCCACAGCCCTGACGCAGACCGGCCATCCGTGCCCGAAGTCCTGGAAGGGGCAGGCTGTCAGGAAGGGTCTCCCCGAGCATCACGGCCCCGCCCGCCCGGCCGTGCACTTACCCGCCAGCTGCGCGTGCACCTGCCGCAGCTCCTGTCGGCAGTTCTGCTCCGTCTCCTGCTGTAGCTGCTGGAGGGCGGCTCGGAGCCCCTGCAGCTGCGCCTCCTGCACCCCCAGCTGCCCACCCCAGCCCTGTCACTGAGGAAGCAGGCTCTGGCCGGGCCTGCCTCAGACACCCCTCCACAACCCCTGGCCCCCAGCCCCACGCCCACCTGGACGCGGAGGGCCTCGGTGGTGTGCTGGGCCTCTTGTAGCCGGCCCTGCAGCTCCCCCAGCGCCTCTGCCTCCTCCTGCGGAAGCGGGGAGCCAGGTGGAACTTCACAGGGGAGACGGGCAAAGCCCGAGCCAGGCCTCCCAGCTCCACACAAGGCCCCATGGCCTCTTGAGGTCAGTCAGGGAGGGGCCCCAGAACCCTGGAGGCCAGGGAGCGCCTGCTTCAGCGGAACGTCCGGAGAAGGCTTGGGGCAGGCGCCTGTTGGAGCCCCGGACACAGGGCCATCCGCAGCTAAGAGGCAAGGTACCTGTGGGGCCCTGGCTGGTGGGCCGGTGCCCCAGTGCCGCAGGAGGTCCCGGGTGAGGCTCAGGCTCTGTTTCAGGGCCTCATTCTCCAGGGTGAGATGCTGCACTCTTTTCTCTGAGTCTGTCGTCCCCTGGCGGAGAGCGAAGCCCTCAGGAAAGCACACACCTTCTCCGGGCGCTCCCACCCCGCAGCCTCCCCAAGCCCCAGGCAGCAGACCCAGCCCCCTCCTGGCAGCTGTTGGGGGGGGGAGTAGGGAGGTGACAAGGTGGAGCTCCGTCCTCCAGCCCCCTCCCTGCTGCCCCCCCCCCCACTCACCTGTCCCAGGATTAGCTGCTCCAGGCGCTGCCAGGCTCGCTGGTCCTCCAGCTGCAGGGGCTGCTGCCCCAGGGCCTCACCCTTGGCCGCCTCCCCGGGGCCTAGGGCGAGGTCGGAAGGGTCTTCCTGAGCGGGCAGGGGTCCTGGGGCGGAGTGCGCCTGGTTAGGACGCAAGTCGGGGTCCCAGGATGCCCGTTTCACCCCACAATCCCCTTACGCACCATCTGGAGGCGGCGGCTGCACGCGGGAGGCCGGCTGAGTCCCCTGCAGGAAGGCCTGCCTTGCTCGAGGGCTCCGAATCCAAGCCAGAAGGGCCAAGAGCTGACTGGTCACGGTCAGCAGCGGGGGCAGCTCGCCGGGCTGCGAGGACATGCGATTCGGGCCGAGGACACCGGGCGGGGCTGGCTCGCAGGGACCAGGGAGGCACCGCCCTCCGGCCCGGCTCACCTGGCCCAGGTCCGGAGCAGTCCCGCAGCTCTCTCCCGCCCCCAGCTGGCCCGAAAGGAACTCCGCCAGGCGCGTGAGCGCCTCCTCCAGGGATACGACGGCCCCGCGGCGCTCCGCGCCCACTTCCGGCTCATCCTCAGACTCCTCGCAGCCTGCAAGCCAGGGCAGAAGAGCCGGGTAGGCCTCCCGCACCAGGGCTGGTGGGTGGGCCCCGCGCCCTCGCCCCACGGCGCCCCGGCTCCACCTACCGGCCAGGCCGGTCAGCTCGGCCCACAACTCCGGCGCGAGCTGCTCGGGGCGACGGCGACCCGCGGGCTTGCGGCTGTCTCTCTGGTCGGGGCATCAGGAGTCGCGCTGGGCAGGGTGCACGCAGCCTGCCAGGCCCTTCCCCTCCGGACGCGACCCGGGCTAGTGGCGGTCACCGCAGCCAAGGCCGTACAGGGCGCCCCCACCCGCTCTCGTGCGGGGCCAGCCCAGCCCCGCTCACCTGGCCGGGGTCCCCGGCGGCCGCCGCCGCCCCTCCATCCCTTCGGAAGAGGCTATAGAAGATGTAGATGAGCAGCGAGTAGAAGGCGTACATGGGAGCGCGGGGCGGCAGAGGGCCCCGCTTCGCGCCGCCCCGCGTCCCCGCGCCCCGCACCGCCCGTCGCAGCGCCCGTGCGCATGCTCGCGGCGGCCGCCCCCACGGCCCCGCTCTCGCGGGCGGAGGACGCTCGGCGGCGTGGGCGCGGGGGCCGCGGTCCCAGAAACAAGGGTCCCGCGGCCGCGCCCCGGAGCGCCTGCCCCTCCTGGCGGTCTCGCCCCGCGCAGCCACTCGCGCGTCGCGGATAACCTGGGCGGAGCGCACTCCCGGCTTCTGCACCTGCTCCTTGGAGCGGCACCCCCCCACCCCGCGCACACGCGAGACCCGCCTGCAGCCCCGCCCCCCCCAGACCCGCCAGGCCCTGGTCCCACGGCGCTCCCGGCAAGCCAGGGAGGCCCCGCCCACGACCCGCAGCTCCGCCCCGCCGGAGGCCCGGGCCCCGCCCACTACCCGCCCCCGTCGGAGGTCCGCACAGTAGCTCGCCCCTGCCCCTCCGCCGATGCCCCGCCCACCGACCCTTCTAGCCCCCGCCCCTCTCGCTGGTGGCGGCCGGGACCCGCCGTGGCCTGACTCCGCGCGCGGCCGGGGATCCGCGCACGGCAGCCGCTTCACGCCTGCGCCGCCGCTGCAAACGGGCCGGGCTCGGCGGACGCGACTCGGCCAGCGCCCGGCCAGGCCGCCGCCGCGAGGACCAGCGCCGGCTCGCTCCCCGCGGCCGCGCTCAGCTCTTGCCCACTCGTGTGTCCGGTGGCGTCGGGACTCCACGAAGTTCAGTGCTGCACCTGTCCCGGGGTCCCGCGGGCTCCGGGGGTCAGACTCCCTTCCCGCCTTCTCGAGCTGCGTCGCCCCAGCTGCCATGGCCCCCAGCGCCAAGCCGGGGGAGGGCTGGGGGGCGGCCTTGTCCCACCTGGCGCTGGGACTGGTGTCTCTGCACGCAGCCGCGAGCTCCGCCCAGGTAAGTACCCAGGTCGGGCAGAGAAGGATCCTCAGCCCCCCACCCCACCTCGGGGCCCAGAGCGCGCGGCGGGCAGGGGTCAGCCTCTAGCCCCTCCCCCACGTGTCTTCCCTCCGCTGTGTTGACAGGCAAGTCGAGGGGCAGCTGCCGGCTTCCTGCTGCAGGCCTTGGCGGCCACCACCACGCTGGCTCCAGGGGCGGGCGCACGCGAAGACTGCCTCGCGGGAGCCTGGGTGGCCACGGTCATCGGCCTACCCCTCCTGGCCTTCGACTTCCACTGGGTGAACGGGGACCGCTCCTCCGCCAACCTGCTGCTGGGGGCAGGCATGGTGCTGGCCGTGGCTGGAGACCACCTCGGCGCTGAAGGCTGCTCCGTGGCCGGCCAGGCCGTGCTGCTGGTGGTCGCAGTGACCATCCTCATCGTGGCCGTATTCACGGCCAACACCTACGGGATGTGGGGGGGCGCCATGCTGGGCGCCACAGGCCTCCTGAGCCGGCTGGAGGAGGACAGCCTGCCGCTGCCGCTGCCGCTGCCCAAGGAGGACGTCTGCCGCTGGACCCTGGCTGCAGGCAGCTGGGCCTACTGCCGGGCCTTGCGCTCGCAGCGCCTGCAGTGGGAGTGACTGCTGGACACAGCCAGGCTCTTTCCTCCCAGAGTGGGCTTGCCACGGGCTAACAGGCTGACAGGCACTGCCTCCGCTCCGGACACTTGCGGGGTCTTGTCCAGGCCAGAAGGTCAGGATTAGAGACCCGGCCACTTTGAGGGGGGACGGGGAGGAGAAGACCTGGTTCCCGGCTGCACACAGTTGTGCGTCTAGAAAGAGGCTCCGTCGACAATAAACCTTAGGAATTGCAAGATTGCGGGATCTGCCCATGCTTGAGAAGTCCCCGGACCAGCACTGCACCCTCCCCACCCCCCGCCCCCGCCGCCCACTCGCAGCTTTGCCACCAGGGGCCCTGCGGTCCTGGGACGCGCGCAAGCCCAGGTATCCTTGCCGGACCTGGCAGGGGGCCCTCGGGGCAGTGACCTTCACGGGCTGATGCCTGGGGCAAGGGCACAGGGAGGCCGCGCCGGTTCCACCGCCACCCGGGACCCTTCCTCTCCCCTGCGACCCCGCTTCCGCCTCAAGCCCGGGGTTCGGGGACGCGGTCGGGCAGGACAGAGGGTTCGATTCGGAAGGGATCCCTCCGCCCGCGTCTCTGCAAGCCTATCCGGTCCCGCACACTGCAGGGCGCGGTGGTCAGCGGGATGTTCACTGCGCGCCCTTCCACTGCAGCCAGCAAGCTCAGACCCCGGGGCGAAGGCGCGGGTCTCGGGAAACAATGGCTAGGGCACACCCCGACGTGGGACGGGGAGGGGGTGCGGGCGCCGCGTCGGCCCCGCGTGGGCGTCCCCTCCGCGGGCCGCCCCGGCCCCGCCTCCTTCCCGCCCGCGTCCTGCAGGGGGCGGGCCCTCCGGCGTCCTCGCCCGCCCATTGGCGCAGGCCGCCGCGCCGTCTCGCCCCTAGCGGCACTCCCATTGGCTATGCGCGAGCTCACGTGACGGGGAGGACGAGGGGGCGGTGGCGGGGGGGATGCACGGCGAAAACAAAGATGGCGGCCGCGCTGGGGTCGGTGGCCGAGGCGGCTGCGGGGCGACGCGCGGGCTGGACCCTCTGAGCGGCGGCGCAGCAGCGGGCTGCGGGGTCGCGGCGGCGGCGAGAAGCGGCGGGAGCGCGCGGCGCCCCTAACTTCCAGCCGCAGGAGCGCGCCGGCACCCGCCCGCCGGGCCGGCCGGCCGCGATGTCCGGCGCCGAGGAGGCCGGCGGGGGCGGCCCGGCCGCGGGGCCCGCTGGCGCCGTGCCGGCCGGGGTCGGCGTCGGGGTCGGAGTCGGCGTCGGGGCTGGGGTCGGGGCAGCTGCGGGGCCGGCGGCGGCGCTGGGCGAGGCGGCAGGGCCCGGGCTCCCGGACGAGGCGGGCCTGGCCGGCGCCCGGCAGCTGCAGGAGGCGGCCGGCGACCCCGACGCGCCGCCCAAGAAGCGGCTGCGGGCGGCCGAGGCGGCCGAGGCGGCGGCGGCGGCGGCGGCGGCGGGCAGCGGGAAGCTGGAGGAGCGGCTCTACTCGGTGCTGTGCTGCACCGTGTGCCTGGACCTGCCCAAGGCCTCCGTGTACCAGGTAGGGCCGCCGGCCCGACCCCTGCTGGCCCCGCCGCGGGCCGGCTCCGCGCTCCTGGCCCGAGGGGCCGCAGCGCCTACCCGGACTCCGCGGGGCCGCCCTCCCCGGGAACCGGCTCAGTTCCTACTCCGACCCCTCCCCTCCTGCTCGGACACCTCCTTCTCCAGCCACCTTCGGCAGCCCCCTGCCCGCCCCCGCCCCAGCTCCAGGGCTGCAGGTCGTCTCTCCCCCAGCGCTGCTCCTCGGCGCTCCGTGCAGCCACACCCCCGTGTCCTCGCAGCTCTGGGGGAAGAGTCCCCTTTGCTCTGTCCGGCAAGAAGGGAGGGGCTGCCGCTCGCCTGTCCCTTCCCCTCCTTCAGCAAGCTCAGGCTGCCTCTCCAGCTGTCCCCACCTCTGGTGGACCCCTCGTGTCTCTCTGCCCCTCAAATCCCAAGTGCCTCTGGAAAATGAGCAGGCTCCAAGTCACTTTTTTTTGCACTTGTAGGAACAAGGAGCCTTGTTTTCTCGCGCGTCCCCAGCGTCTGGCTCCTGAGGCCTCCCTGTTCTGGCACGCGGCTGCTTGTGGAGCTGTGGCTTGCATCCTCCAGGGGGTCAGGTGGGGCCAGCTCGGGGCAGGCTTCTCCCAGCCGCCTACGGATCTTGCTTGCCCACGACGTTGTGTGTGGAAGAGCTTTTCCTGGGCCTTGCGTGAGCGTCCAGGGAGCTGGGGTGGGAGTTCCCAGAAACACCTAGGATCTCCTAGTCCCCTCTCCAACGAGCAGGCTGCACCAGACGAACCAGAGTGCTGGCTCCTGGTCCGCACCACCCCCAAGAACCAGAGCAGTGCTGCTGGCCAGAGCGCTGCTCTTCTGAGCCAGGCTGGTGCCAGGCTCTGCCACAGCAGGGCTGGGCTGCCCAGGGCCCTGCTCAGCACTTTGCCTGCT
Organism: Sylvilagus floridanus; assembly: GCA_949820135.1. Lineage (NCBI taxonomy): Eukaryota > Metazoa > Chordata > Mammalia > Lagomorpha > Leporidae > Sylvilagus > Sylvilagus floridanus. Next base: position 168,680,474 of record OX463241.1, on the reverse strand, counting down.
GACCAGAACTTGGGCTCTGCCGCCAGCCCACCACGTTCCCTGGCGACACCTGCACCTGAGGAGCACAGTTGTTTCTCTCACGTTTCTAGAATCCTGGAGACGCCTCTGGAATGTGTGATTATGGGGGAGCCCTTGGGCCAGTGTTGGAACTTATCTTGGCTGCTGGCAAATGGGCTGTGTGGTGTGGGAGGGACCTGCCAGCGCCCCCGAGTGCTGCGGGGTTCACTTGCCTGGCAGCTCCCTGCTGTGTTCACTGACCCTGGAGGGTGCCGTGCTGCCCCGTGCACTCACATTGCCTCCTGCAAGGCCCTGGTCAGGGTCCCCGCTCGGGCACAGCCCCTTCGTCCTCCAGTGGCTCTGGTGGGCTGCTTTCAGGGCTGCGGCACGTTCTGCCTGACCCCAGCAGAACACACGGCTGGGGTCAGGGCTGGCTCAGACAGTGTCCAGCTCTGGGCTGAGGAGAAGCAGCAGGTGGCTGTGCTAAACCCTGGGTGCAGGGGGAGACTCCCTGGGCCTCTGGAGCTGGCCGGTGCAAGGTCACTCAAGAGTGTGTCATCTGGCCAGCAGACATCTGGCACTGCCAGGAAAGCCGGGTGCTGGTGAGCCTGGTCATGGGCTCCCCCACCTGTTCTCTGAGTCTGAGGTCACCGCAAGTTGTGCCCCGAGCCTCGGCATGGCAAGGGCTGGGGCCTGCTCAGGTGTCAGCAGGTGCTGGCTTTGATGCTGGGTGTGTCCTGGGGAAGGGGCCGCCTTCCGGAGTTGTGTGTGCACCCAGGTGGGCAGCAGCGGGGATGGAGGGGCAGTCAAGCTGGGCAGGTGGACAGCCTGTGCTGGTGCCTGTGTGGACGGAGCTCTGGCTGAGGGCAGCGAGAGCATCTTGTTCCTGGCTCTGATCCTTTGCACAAGGTGGCATCAGGAAGAAAGGACCCCAGGTTGTCCCCACTCCTCACAGGGCCCTCTTGAGGCTAGCACGTGGCAGAGGCTTCTGTCCAGTCATGGGCTGTGGTCTCCTCGTGTCTGTTCCGAGCCCTGGGCCCTGCAGTGTTTGTCGTGTCTGCCTGAGCCCGCCCCCCACCCACCTGAGGAGGCCCAGACGAGCCAACACCCCTGCTCAGAGGCCTCCCTCCTGCCCCCCGGGCCTCAGCGCTGGGCACCGGCTACCTGACGGGCAGTGGGGTGTGCGTTCCTGGGGGCCACCTGCCCAGGAACAGGGAGCCTTGGAGGCCCCTCCTCGGCTCCAGGGGGCAGCACAGGACTCACCGCAGCTCCTTAAAGTCAGGAGGCAGCAGGAAAGGCTCCTGAGACGGGTGCTGGGGCGAGCCTGCTGTCGGGGACCCCGCCAGCTCGCCAGGCCCTCTCAGCCCACAGGCCACCCCGGGAGGCTCCGAGGATGAGGGCCTGCGACTGGCCTGGGCCTGGCAGCAGCCCCCAGTGGGAGAGGACGAGGTGGGGCTGCTGCTGAGCCAGAAGTTGTGAGAGCTGGTGTCCTGCGGCTCGGGGTGAGGGGACAGAGCTGCCCCTCGAGCCTGGCCCTGGGCCTAGCTCCCCTTCCACCCAGACAGACGAGCTCCAGCGGAGCCTGGTGAGACGTGCTGGGCACACGAGGCTCCTGCAGCCAGGCAGAGGCCGAGGCCGAGGCTGCTGGGGGTTGCTGTGCTCCGGGAGATGGAGCTGTGACACGTTCTGGCGTGGTGACCACGGAGGTGGTGGCGATGCTGAACCTGCCAGGTGCAGCAGCTCACTGCCATGCCTGCCGTCCCTCCACCTGTCACCGTGAGGCCCCACGAAGGGTGCTCCTGCTGCGGGTGCCTCATGGGCGGGGCTCCAAGCCTATGTCCTGGGAGCCCCAGTGCTGCCCGCCACTGTGTGGGGTCCTCTAGGGCCCAGCTTCTGGCCGACTGCTGCTGAGGCCCAGGGTGCAGTTGCCCTGTCCAGGCCCATCTGCACGTCAGGTCAGATGGTAAGGAAGGCTCTGGAGCCCAATGACCACCCTGCTGTGGACAGTCCCCAGAGTCTCCTGACAACGGGTGGGGGCTGCCTGTGGATGGGCCAGCAAGCCACCAGACTGGTGATGGCTCACCATGCAACCCACACAGCAGGACCGGAGGGCCAGTAACCACACCTCTCCCTGCCCCTCTGTCCTGAATCTGGGCTGCCCAGAGCAGGAGGAAAAGCTAGGTGGGTTTGGATGGGTGGAACTCGAGCGCCCCAGCCCTGCTTGGAAACCCTCCAGGGCCCAGGGCCAGGTGGCTTCAGCGGGGGCTACTGTGGGAACCCCAGGCTCTGAGGGGGTCTTGGTGCTGGTGCCCATGGGGCTTCCTGGTGGAGGGGGGCACTGGCTGGTGCTGTGTGGCTTCGGCCTCACTTTTGAGTTATACTTGAGCTTTTCTCAGCTGAACAGTGGCCACCAACGCTGCCTCCCCGGGCAGCGTGGTAGTCAGCCAGCAGTCCACTCACCACCGATGCCTCAGGCATGGACAGAACAGGACAGTTCCCACCTTGCTCCCACTGTGGGCAGGCCACCACCTGTTGCCACTCTGCCAAGACCAGCTGAGTGTGCAAGGCTGGCCCTGGTTAGCCCCTGCTGGGCCCCGTTCCTCCAGACTGAGCCCAGCCAGCTCACTCCTGATGAGCACTGATAACCTCAGTGGTGGTGTGGGTGTGCCTGCCCCGGGCGAGGCCTTCCTTCAGTCCTCTCCACCCCCTGGGCCTGGGGCCTTGTGCTGCAGGGTTTCCCAGGGACCCTACTGTGCACGGGTGGCTGCCCTGTGAGCAGCCCCTCCCCACCACACCCGTGCGGAGACAGGGCCTGGGCAGGCCCCTCTGCTGGGCTGCACCCACTCTCAAGGATCCTGGCCCCAGAGGAAGCTTGTAGCATGGCAGCTTTTCTAGAGGCCACCGCACTGGCCACGGAGTCTCCCAGGGGAAGCACATCCCTGTCAGCCCAGCAGCCCTGAGCCCGCCCCAAGTTCTCCAGCCCCCTGGGCAGCTGCCTGCTCAGCCCTGAACCCGCCCCAAGTTCCCCCTGACTCCCATCCCGTACTGTCAGCCCTGTGGTTCATCATCTCAGTGGCACCAAGTATCAGGAGGGGCCTGGCTCCTGCCATCCCAACTCCCGCCTGCTCTTGTCCTAGCCCAGTGTGGCCTCCTGTCTGCCCCAGCTCTCTGCCTCCCCACCCTGGGATGGCCCTACAGGTGGCCGACCCCCTACCTGGGTGGCAGCTGCCACCACACGGGGCTGGAGTGCACAGGACAAACCTGAACAGCCTCTAAGAGCCAGGGCGAGCGTGCCTGCCTCAGCCGGGGAGGGAGTGTCCATCCTCCGCTGGGCAGCTAATGCCCTGGGCATTTTTGTGTAGGCACCAAAATCGGGGCCTGGTGTGGGGGACCACCCCCGTCGGCCTGCCCGGCTGGAGTGGTGGCTGTCTCGGGGCCCTCCTGCGCAGCTGTCTGCGGCCTGGGGAGGACGCACTCCTCACCAGCGGGAGCCCCTCGGGATGGCTGCCTGCCCCTGGCCCTGCCGGGCACGGGCAGCGCAAGTGCCACAGGCCTGTGAGCTCCATCTCCCTTTCCTTCTTCGCAGTGTACTAACGGTCACTTGATGTGCGCTGGCTGTTTTATCCACCTACTAGCAGATGCCCGGCTGAAGGAGGAGCAGGCCACCTGCCCCAACTGTCGTTGTGAGATCAGTAAGAGCCTCTGCTGCCGGAACCTGGCCGTGGAGAAAGCCGTGAGCGAGCTGCCCGCAGAGTGTGGCTTCTGCCTGCGCCAGTTTCCCCGCTCCCTCCTGGAGAGGCACCAGAAAGAGGAATGCCAGGACAGGTAACTGCTGGCCAGGGAGGGCCAGCGCCCTGGTGTGGGCAGGGCTGGGCCTTGGGTACCACCCTGCAGGCCCCTGGCAGGGGGGCACGAGGCCGCACAGCAGGCTGTCTGGACGGGACCCTCGCCCTCTGGGGTGTTCTGTGGTCGTGGGCCTGGGACGTGGTGGCCACTCAGCCAGAGGGGCCCAGCCACCAGGCCTGGCCTCTCCTGGAACGAGGCTGTGTGGGGTCAGTGTCTGCCGGCCCCTGTCTGTCCATCTCTTCCCCACTTCAACAAGGAATCGGGGTCATCACTAGTGCCCCCTCGTGACCGGGTAGAAGCCGCCTTTGGCGGGATTGGGATGCAGCTGCCTGCCAGGGGGCGCAGGCCCTCACCACTGTGCCCGCCCCCTCCCAGGGTGACACAGTGCAAGTACAAGCGCATCGGCTGCCCTTGGCATGGCCCCTTCCACGAGCTGACGGTGCACGAGGCCGCGTGTGCCCACCCCACCAAGACAGGCAACGAGCTGATGGAGATCCTGGACGAGATGGACCAGAGCCACCGCAAGGAGATGCAGCTGTACAACAGCATCTTCAGCCTGCTCAGCTTCGAGAAGATCGGCTACACAGGTGAGCCACCGGCCTGCTGCACACCGCGCAGGGCCGCTCTGGGCAGTGGGTGCAGGCCGCGCCGCAGGGCCAGCTTCTGGACGAGCTGCTGGAGAGGAGGCTGAGGGGCCAGGCAGGACCAGGGCACGCCCCAGTGGCTCACGGCAGCGCCTCCCACCCGTCCCCAGCTAGGGTCTGGGCCTTTCAGGGTCTGTGTCTCGGGCCCGGGGGCGGAGAACAAGATGAGGGCTTGGTCCAACCCGGGTCCAGTCCCTGGGCGGCCATTGCAGTGGCCACAGGGCCTCCTGTGGCCAGCAAGAAGCTGTTCGGGGAGGGGGTACCAGAGCAAGCCGAGGCACCGAGCTCAGACTGTAGAACTGAGTGGATGCCACAGACGGGCAGGCTGGACCAGGCCAGGCCCACTGGATCTCGTGGCTCTCCGGGCCATGGCCACCACCTTTGAACATGCCGGGAAACAGCAGCCAGGCAGAGCCTGGTGCAGAGAACAGCGAGAAGCAGCCGTTGACGCTGGGGCCGCTCGGGGAGACTCCATCCCTCCACTGCTCGGCCCTCGCCAGGCAGCCAGCTCGGAGTGCCCGGGGCGGCCACGGGCAGCCGGTCACGCCACGCTGCCTGGACCGTGGCTAGCTGTGGGCCTGAGCGGGCCCGAGAAGCGAAGGGCCCAGTGGGCCCCAGCGGCACGGAGCCGTGGCCCTGGTTGGTAGCAGCCTTGGCCGTCCTGGAAGGTGCTGTGGCACCGATGGTCCAGGCCAGGCCCTGGGGGTCTGGGTGGGCTGCAGCACTTGGCTGCGGCAGTGGCCAGGTGGGAAGCCCCCCTGCCTGCAGGAAGGACTGGTCGCCAGGGAGCCCACGCCTCCACGGAGGGACTCGCCGGCCCAGGCAGTGGGCGGCACGAGAGGACTCTGTGAAAGCGGGCTGCCTGCCGCCGGACAGCCCCAGACAGCTGAGCGGAGCTGCGGCAGCCTGCCGCCCGCGGACGGGTGCTGCGCCCCTGGCGGGGCCTGCGTGCTGCACGCCCGCCTGCCAGCCAGCTCCTCTGGCAGCTCTGTATCGGAACCAATAAAAAGCACTTGTTCTCAGAACCGCCTCCTGTCTGTGTGTCTGCTTACCCCGCCCCCGCGGGGCGGGGCCTGGGGTGAGGAGGGAGGCCCGCGCCAGAGCCTCTCCCACTAACTCGTGTCGGTTCTGTTCGTAGTTGTTCCCCCAAAGCTTGTGCGCCTCCATTTGCCATTATGGCGTTTGACTTGCCTTGTGACAAGTAGAGCACGCTGCGTCCGGGTAAGTGGCCTTCCTCCCCGGCCGAGCCACCCGGGCCCAGCCGGGGAGGGTGCCGCCGCGCTGCCCCGCCCCCGCTGACAGCCCGCGCCCCCCGGCCCTGTCTGTCTCTGCAGAGGTCCAGTTCCGGCCATACCGCACGGACGACTTCATCACGCGCCTGTACTACGAGACGCCGCGGTTCACGGTGCTGAGCCAGACCTGGGTGCTCAAGGCTCGCGTGAACGACTCGGAGCGCAACCCCAACCTGTCGTGCAGGCGCACGCTGTCTTTCCAGCTGCTGCTCAAAAGCAAGGTCACGGCGCCCCTGGAGTGCTCGTTCCTGCTGCTCAAGGGCCCCTACGACGACGTGCGGATCAGCCCCGTCATCTACCACTTCGTCTTCACCAACGAGAGCAACGAGACGGACTACGTGCCGCTGCCCATCATCGACTCCGTGGAGTGCAACAAGCTGCTGGCCGCCAAGAACATCAACCTGCGGCTCTTCCTGTTCCAGATCCAGAAGTAAGACAGGCGGCACGACCGCCTCGGACACACGCTGGCGAGGTCTGCATGCCTGCGCCGCGGGGCCCTCGCCCGGCCCTCCCCTGCTCCCGGGGGTGGCCGGAGGCTGGGCTGACCGCGGAGGAGGCGGCGCGCTGGGCACACGGGGCTCGGACGGGTGCCAGGAGCTGAGAGCCCAGAGGCGGCGCTGCCGGCTGCGGCCCCTGCACGAGTCTCCGCTGGGCTCAGAGGGCCCCACTGACGTCAGACGGCATATTTGATTGCAATTAAAAAGGCAGCCTTGTTTCCTACTTTCTGTTTTGTTCGAGGGGAAGGCGTGGCTCTGAGCGCACAGTGTGGGGGCTTTGCTGTGGCCTGGGGTCAGAGGGCACCCCGTCCCTGCTGCTGCACCTGTATGTGCCCCCCAGCCCAGGAGAGACTTGGAGACGTCGCCTCCCCCAACACTTGAAAGCCAGGCAGGGTCCCCAGGGAGGCAGGTGTCGGCTACCACCGGGGCTCAGCACAGTTTTGGAATGCAGGGTGGAATTCTGTGGCTTCCCACAAGAAACACACTGGACTGTTCAGGCCCCGCCTTGAGGGCCCAGCATCCCTGGTTGCGGAGAGAGCGCCAGGGCTGCTCCCCCTACACTGGCCCTGCATCCGGGGCCCCTCTCCAGCGGGGACTCCGCCAGCTCTGCCCTCTGACAGCTGCACGGGGGCCGGGAGCAGGGCCACTGTTTGGGCCTCACAGCGAGAAAGGGGCCCTGCCTGGAGGGGAGGGCAGAGTAGAGCTGTGCCGGCCACGCTTTGTGGAGATGTGGCTCTTGTGTGACCGCTTTTCCTCGCTTCGATACCAAAGAACCCATTTCCTGTGCCCTGCCAAGCCCACCGGACACTGCCTCTTACATGCTACTGGGCCTAGCTCCCCACTACCCCGTGTCCACGGAACTGAGCAGGACACAGTGGCCCTGCTGACCTGGGGCATTCCCTCCCCTGGCCTCAGGAGGATGGGATGGAGCTGTGGGCTGGGGGCCCCCTGTTTTCCTGAGCAGGTCTGGGCCCTCCTGCCCCATACATGTGAGTTCCCAGAGCTGTTTGGGCTTCTGCTCCCACCCAGTGTGTGGGCATGAGAGCTGCCAGTCTTGCAAGGCAGTCTGGCCCTTGAGGGGCAGGGAGGCCCTGTGCTGGGTTTTCAGCTGCCGCAGCACAGCCTTGGCTCCAGTATAGCCAGGGGAGCCCCACTGCCTGGCTGCCCTGCCCAGTGTCCAGCCCAGGAGGTAGCCAGCTCAGGAGCCCAGGCCTTCGTGGGCATCAGGGCACACGGCTGTGGTGCACACATTGGGAGCGTGGACACCGTTGAGTTGCAAAGCGGTGGTGTGAGGGCTGGGGCTGGGGCGGGCCTGTGCTGCCGAGTGAAATGCGGATTTCAGCAGAGGGCTGGGTCCCCAGAACAGGTTGGGCTGTTAGGGCTGCAGGAGTGCCTGGAGGCCACCAGGAGGAAGGAGGCCCAGGGCAGGCTGAACCCTGTCCTGGAATGGGGCCGGGAGGGGTCGGCCCAAGGGCAGCACCCAGGCATCCATGGTGTGTCTGGGGAGCTGGGAGGACCCAGGGTGGCCCCGTGCCCTGAGCAGCACTGGCCGCAGCAGCTGAGCCTTCCCTCCGCCCCCGGGGGCTGACGCCACAAACCCCTGTGCAGCATCGTCACCCTGGGGGGCCACGGCCCTGCTGTGTCTCCAGGACCCCACATCACCTGAGGGCCCAGCCTCCTCAGCTACCACAGGCCTCTCCCTCCGCACTCTGAGCGCACTTCCCTCGGTTCACCTGAAGTGAGGCATTTACTTACACAAACAGTAAAAGTGGTTTTCCCAGTGTGGAGCAGGAAGTGTTTTACCTCTATTGGAAATGATGTCCCTGTCACTTTTGCGGCCTGGGTATTTTTTTGGATATTTTCTGTGTGCTCCTGTAGTTTCAGAAGAATCCCAAGCAGTGTTTCATCTCACTTCCTCACCAGAAGACAGCCCTGGCAGCGCCATACACAGGTGGTGGGCAGAGGGGAGAAGCATCCCCGGAGGCCAGGGCTGCAGGGCTCGGAGTGCGTGGTCTCCCAGCAGTGCAGGGGTGGTGGCACCCTGCCCACTGAGCCATAGTTCCCAGCCCCTACTCTAAGCTGGTCTGTACCTCAGTGCCTGCTCCCCAGCCCATCCCGAGCCCTCCAGCTTCACAGCTGTGCTATGCATGGGCAAGTGGTCAGTATGCAGGCTTCTGAGTCCTGGTGGTTGTTGCTTTCTTAAGATTACTTTATTCCAAAGGTCAAGTTAGGGAGGGAGGGAGAAAGGGAGAGAGAGCAAGACCTCCCATCTTCCAGTTCACTCCCCCAAGTGGCCACCATGGTTGGGATTAGGCTAGGCTCAAGCCAGGAGCCAGAAACTGCACCCAGGTCTCTCACGTGGGTGGCAGGACTCCTGTACTTAGTCCATCTTCTGGTGCCTTCGCAGGGAGCTGGGTCGGAAGCAGAGCGGTCAAGACTCAAGCCAGCACTGTGATATGCCAGCATTGAGGGCAGCAGCCTCCAGCCTCCAAGTTTTATCCCACACCCTGTATACACAGCTGGGAGATTCTCCTCACTGGGTCTGTGTGGGCCATCCATGAGGGTGCAGCCGCATCGGTGGACTCTGCACCAGCTGCGACCCCGAGGGCACGGTCCCGAGGTGGCTGTGAGCACCCACATGGTGCAGCACAGGGGCTGAGGCTCCGGGCAACCCCAGGCAGGGGATTCCAGACAGGCGCAGTTGAGACGCCTGGGCCGTGGTGTCTGTGTTCTTATCTCAGACGTGAGAACTAGAGGATGAGAAGCAGGCAGAGGCTAGCCAAGGGACAAGATTTACACACAGCATGGACACACCGGCATGCTCTGGGAGAGCCGCGGGGGCTGGATAAGCCGCTGCCCATCAGGTCCCGGTCCCGGCTGCTCCCCTTCTGATGCAGCTCCCTGCTCACGGCCTGAGGAAGCCTGGCCTAAGTGGAGGCTGGCCCAAGGCCCCAGCACCCAGGTGGAAATCCTGGAGGAAGCCCCTGCCTTCCGCCTGGCCCAACCCTGGCTGTCACAGCCCTCTGGGGAGTTTACCGGAGAGGGAGATGTCCCTTTCTCTGTCAACTCCTTCCAATAAGTCTCAGACGCCCCAGTGCCAGGAGGGGTGGAGCTTGGGGTGGGGCTCGAGTACCCCCCCACCCTCTTCTGGAAGCTGGGAAGTGTCACGGTGACAGGTGCGCGCGAGACCGAGCAGTGACAGTTTTATGGCCGTGACCTTGTCGCGGGCTGGAGGTCACCGCCAGCTTGGGCCGGAGCCGGGCGTTCAAGCAGGCAGGTCTGATTGCGCGGAGGGGCTGGGGCCTCCATGGCCGGCTCGCTTCTCAACACAAAACACCGCCTTGGAATCGTACGGGCAAGCAGTATTGCAAAACACACTCGCCCCTTCCCACAACAGTGCCCAGGGGCAGGGGTGCGTGCCGGGCGGGCGCTGGCCCCCGAGAGCCGCCTGCGCCCCGCCCGGGGGCGCGCGGGTTCCAGGTCCGCTCCCTGCAGATGCGCACGCTGGGAGGCGGCGGGTCCGGCCAGGCGCGGGACACCCGGACGAGCTCCGGCCCCCGGCCTGTGCCAGCAGATGGGGTTCATCTCTGCCTTTCAGCTACATAGCTGCTTGTGAAAGCAGGCCTTCTGTGCGCTCCCCCATTTCAACAGGAAGTACGGCCCGCAGCGGATCGTACTGTCCAGCACCCGGCGGCCGCGATGGGAAGGCGTCCACCCTCCCGAGCCGCCCCAGCGCCAGGCAGACGGCCACTCCCAGAATGCCTCAGGCGGGCGGACTACGCTTCCCAGAACGCTCTGCGCCGCCAGCCCCCGCATGCGTGCCCTCAGGGGCGGGGCCGGGCATGCGCGATGGCGAGGGGCGGGGCCGTGGGCGCCGCGCGGGAAGTCCGAGACGGCGGCAGCGGCGGCGGCGACCGGAGTATGAGCCTGGAGCGCGAGCTTCGTCGTGAGTCCCGCGGGGCCGGAGTGCCGGGGGCGTGGAGGAGGGAAGGGGCCCCGGGCGGAGGCTCAGCTCCCCGCCTCCCTGTTCCCCGCAGAGCTGAGCAAGGCCCAGGCCAAGGCCCAGAGGAGCGGGCAGCTGCGTGAGGAGGCCGCCTGCTGCCACCAGCTGGGGGAGCTGCTGGCCGGCCATGGTGAGCGCGGGCGGTCGGCGGGTCTGCGGGGGCCGGGGCGGCCGGGCGGCCCTGACGGCGATCGTGCGGTGTCCTCCCCGCAGGCCGCTACGCAGAGGCGCTGGAGCAGCACCGGCGAGAGCTGCAGCTCCTGGAGGGCGCGGGCGACAGCCTGGGCTGCGCGGTGGCGCACCGCAAGATCGGGGAGCGCCTGGCGGAGCTGGAGGACTTCGCGGCTGCCCTGCAGGTGCGCGGCGCCTCCGCCTAGGGAGCAGAAGCCGTGGGCGGAAGTGTGGTGCCCGGGGGTCGCGCCCGCGGCGGGGTCCCTGTCGCCCCTCTGCCCTGACGCTGCGCCGCAGCCATCGCACTGACGGCCCTGGGCGCAGGACAGAAGGAGCCGGCCCGGCCTGGCCTGCTCTGCTCCGGGTGGGGTTCGCTTGAGGCGGGGTGAGCTCCCAGCAGCGGTTTCTGTCCACGCCAGCACCAGCACCGCTACCTGGAGCTGGCTGGTTCCCTGTCCAACCACACCGAGCTGCAGCGGGCCTGGGCCACCATAGGCCGCACCCACCTGGACGTCCACGACCACTCCCAGTCGAGGGAGGCCTTGCTGCAGGCGCAGGCGGCCTTTGAGAAGAGCTTGGCTATCGTGGACGAGAAGCTGGAAGGTGAGTCCACCTCGGCTCCCACGGTGGGGGGGCCTTGGAGGAATGGGGGGAGGGGAGGCAGTGAACGCGGGGGCATCTTCCAGGGGTGCTGACCCAGCGGGAGCTGAGCGAGATGAGGACCAGGCTCTACCTCAACCTGGGCCTCACCTTCGAGAGCCTGCAGCAGACGGCCCTGTGCAACGACTACTTCAAGAAGAGCATCTTCCTTGCGGAGTGAGACCCCCGCACACGCCCTGCGGGGAGAGGGCGGGGCTGCTGCAGGCGCAGGGCTGGGACTGGCTGGGTGTGCCCCGCGTGTCACCGCCCTGAGCGCCCGTCACGCCTGCACCCACAGGCAGAACCACTTGTATGAGGACCTGTTCCGTGCCCGCTACAACCTGGGAACCATCCACTGGCGTGGAGGGCAGCACTCCCAGGCCATGCGCTGCCTGGAGGGGGCCCGGGAGTGTGCGCGCGCCATGAATAAGCGGTTCATGGAGAGCGAGTGCTGCGTGGTCGTCTCACAGGTACCTGCTGCCCCCGGCCCTGGGCTCTGCCTGGGCGGGCTGGGCCCCGGGCGTCTGCCAGCCTCTCCTGCTGCTCCTCAGATCCTCCAAGACCTGGGGGATTTTTTGGCTGCCAAACGAGCCCTGAAGAAGGCCTACAGGCTGGGCTCGCAGAAGCCTCTGCAGAGGACGGCCGTCTGCCAGAGCCTCAAGTATGGTGAGAGGCGAGGAGGCCGGGCGGGGGATGGGGGGAGGCACGTGTCCTTGGGGAAGTGGCAGCTTCCGTGTGGGGTGTCTTCCAACCCAAGGGATGGGTCCTCGTTGGGAGGACACCCCACTTCCCCTGGGGAAGAGACCCCCTTCTTTCTCGAGTCTGTGTCGTCCTGGAGGGTGGAGGGAACCTGGCCACGCCTTCACTGAGGGCTGTGGGTCAGGAGAGCAGGTGGCGGCACAGCATGGGTCTCAGCGCTCAGGCACCATCTCGGACTGCTCTGTGTGTTACCTCTAACCCTCTAAGACGACCCCTTGAGACGGGTTCCTGCCACCCCCTCGTCGGCGGGCAGGTGGAGGCGTGGCATGCCCCCCTCATGAGACCCTTTCTGGCAGTGCTGGCGGTGGTCCGGCTACAGCAGCAGCTGGAGGAAGCCGAGGGCAGTGACCCTCAAGGCGCCATGGCCATCTGTGAGCAGCTAGGGGACCTGTTCTCCAAGGCAGGCGACTTCCCCAGGGCGGCTGAGGCGTACCAGAAGCAGGTGCGTGGCCCCTGGCTTGGGGGCAGGTACAGAGGGGCCCGGCAGGGAGGCGGCCCCCACCTCACTGCTCTGGCCCCCTAGCTGCGTCTTGCCGAGCTGCTGCAGAGACCGGGGCCCGAGCTGGCCGTCATCCACGTGTCGCTGGCCACCACCCTGGGAGACATGAAGCAGCACCGCCAGGCCCAGCACCACTACCGAGAGGAGCTGAGGCTGCGCCATGGCAACGCCCTGGAGGTGACGCCCCTGCTTGCCGCCCAGGGTGCGGGTCGCCCCACGGCCGCCTCGGGTGTGCATGGACGGCCAGTGCCCGCCTGGACTGCTGGCCTCGAGCAGTTAGGAGTTGGGCACAGAATGGGGCGTGTGGGGAACCGGCCCATTGCTGTGGCCAGCTGGCCGTGGTGGCCAAAGCCTCTGACTTCCTCCTTCCTCCTGCCCCAGGAGGCCCAGACCTGGTTCAACATCGCGCTGTCCCGTGAGGAGGCCGGCGACACGTACGAGCTGCTGGCCCCCTGCTTCGAGAAGGCCCTCAGCTGTGCCCAGCAGGCCCAGCAGCGCCAGCTGCAGGTGCAGGAGCCCACACCGTGCCCGCCCTCACCAGGTCCCCAGCACACCCAGCCTCTGCTCTGCACCCTCTGCCCCCGGCCCTGAGAGGGGCCTCTGAACCGGACTCCCCGCTGCTCCCCAGAGGCAGGTTCTGCGGCACCTCCACACCGTGCAGCTGAGGCTGCAGCCGCAGGAGGCCCACGACACTGAAATCCGACTGCAGGAGCTCTGTGTGGCTGAAGAGGAGGAAAAGGAGGAGGAGGAGGAGGAGGAGGAAGCCGGCGAGGCCTTGGAGGCCAGCGAGCCGGAGCTCTCAGAGAGCGGTGAGGGCCGCCATGCAGCTGCACCTGGCGTGTTCTCCCTCGCCCTGCTGAGAGTTGGTGCTGTGCCCCCAGGGAGCCTGCTCTGGGCTGTGCCCCTTGCTTCCCTGGAAGTGGGCAGGGGAGCAGGCCAGCTCTTCCTGGAGGGGCTGGCGTTGAGAGCTGTGTGCCATCCAGGCGAGGCCAGGCAGGGCGTATCACAGTAGCCCAGCACATCCTGAGTCCTCCCCAGGCTGGTATGGTCAGCCACACAGGTGGACGTGGGGCCCGGCTGGAGCTGAGAGCAGCTTGTGGTGTGGAGTCAGGGAAGGCCATGGCACACCTGGGGTGGCCTCCAGAACCTGGAGCAGGCCCCAGGCAACTGTGCCTTGGAGGAGGAAGCGGGTGGGTGTGGCTGGCCAGCAGGTGTGAGCAGGGGTCACCAGGGGAGGGTGGGGAGAAGGGGGCAGGGCCTGGGACCAGCAAGGAGCCATGAGCGAGGATGGGGTGGAGAGAGCTGGACCAGCCAGGACGGGCAGGGAAAAGGCAGAGCTCAGGTAGCTGGGAGCCGAGGGTGTGCCAGGCTGAAGGGAGTTTCCTGGGTCCTCCCAGGTGTGGGACAGTGGACAGTTTGGGCTGGAGGAAACTGACCTACAGGGCAGGGACAAGAGACCAGCACACTAGTGGACAGGGTCAGGGTGCAGTTCCTCTGGGAGAGGGCCTGCCAGCAGGGCCAGGGATGTGCTGAGACATGGACTTGGCTGAGGAGCCCCTGGGCTACCTGCCGAAGCCCACCCTCTCTGGCTGCCGCCCCGGCTCACGAGCTTGGGGAGCCGAGGTGAAGTGGGGGCCTCGCCCCACGCAGGCTAACGTGGGCTGTGGGCTGGGCCTCTGTTCCAGAGAATGATGCTGACGGCCTGTCCCAGCAGCTAGAGGACGAGGAGCTGCAGGGCTGCCTGGGCCGGCGGAAGGTGGACAAGGTGAGGCTGTGGTCCCCCGTCCCGTCCCACCCCTCAGCTCAGCAGCCCTGCCCCTCACGCCTTTGCTGTACCCACAGTGGAACCGGCGCAACGACATGGGGGAGACCCTGCTGCATCGGGCCTGCATCGAAGGCCAGCTGCGCCGTGTCCAGGACCTCGTGAGGCAGGTGGGCCGGCCCCCTGGGGCAGACCACTGGGCCCGAGCCATTGCGAGGGAGCTGTGGGTTTGGGCAGGGTCTCCCTGGTGTTGGAACAGCCTGAGGCAGCCAGCACTGACCAGGCCGGGGTGAGGACTGACCCTGCTTGCTCCCGACCGGGTGTGTCGTCTTTCCACAAGGGGTGGGAAGCCAGCTTCAGGGGGCAGGCATGCCTTCCTTGCAGGCGAGACCTGGGCTGTGGCAGGAGAGTGCCAGGCAGAGCCACAGAGGGCCCATGGGGGCTGCAAGACGGGCCAGGGCCAGGCTGTGGGATGCGCTGGGCAGGCTCCTTGCTGTCCCTGACACAGGGCCACCCTGTGAACCCTCGGGACTACTGTGGCTGGACACCTCTGCATGAGGCCTGCAACCACGGGCACCTGGGTGAGTGAACAAAGGTGGGGCTGGCACAGGGCGGGGCTGAGGAGGGCCCTGGGCACCGAGCTCGCGTCCCGCCTGTCCACAGAGATCGTCCGCTTCCTGCTGGAGCACGGGGCCGCAGTGGATGACCCAGGCGGCCAGGGCTGCGAGGGCATCACGCCCCTGCATGACGCTCTCAACTGCGGCCACTTCGAGGTGGCTGAGCTGCTCATCGAGCGGGGCGCGTCCGTTACTCTCAGGACCAAAAAGGTGACAGGGGCCCGGCAGGGGCTGCAGGGCGCGGCGGGGGGCTGTGCTCCTGCTCACCCAGGTGCCGTGCAGGGCCACAGTCCACTGGAGACGCTGCAGCAGTGGGTGAAGCTGTACTGCAAGGAGCTCGACCTGGAGACGCGGCAGAAGGCTGGGGCCATGGAGAGACTGCTGCAGGCGACCGCAGGCCGAGGCAGGCAGGGCCCCTCGCCCCTAGGCCCCGGGAGCACACCTAGGGCTGCAGAGGCGGCGGGACGGGGTGGGGTGGGGCTGCTCCTCGTGACTGGCTCTCTCCCCAGCTGCCCACAGCACCCAGGCCTCCCGGACGGTGCCCAGCAACCATTTGTTTGACCCTGAGATGTCTCCTCCCTCGAGCCCCTGCCCGGAGCCATCCTCTCGAACCCCTGGACCTGCAGAGGCCTCCCAGGCCCACGTCAGGGTCTCTCCAGCAGCAGCCAGGCCTCGGAGGAGCAGGCACTGGGTGGCCAGCAGCAGCAGCTCGGAGGACGAGGATGGCTCTGGTCACCCCCGGCCGTCTCACAAGAGGCCCCGGCACTCTCCCTCAGAGGCGGCTGCCGCAAGTGCTGGCAGGGCTGCCTACCAGGCGGCCATCCGCGGGGTGGGCAGCACCCAGAGCCACCGCCTGGGGTCTGGCTCTCGGGGCCTGGGCAGAGCCCCCACCTCCCGGGCCGCACTCATCCCTGAGGAAGAGTACCTGGCCGGGGACTGGCTGGAGCTGGACACACCCCAAGCCCCCAGCCGGCAGAGCGGCCGCCCAGCCCGCCCCCGGGGCAATGGGGACAGCAGAAGGCCTAGTGCCGCGGGCCAGGACAGTGAGGAGTGCCCTGCCAGGCCCCAGGCCCAGCAGACCCGCCCAGCCTGTCCTGAGGGCTGGAGTGCCCCCAGGAGTGCAGGGGACAGCAGCCTGGCTGCAGAGCCTCCAAGGAGCCCCAGCACCCCCAGGGCCTCAGGCCCACCCTCGGTGAGCACATGGTGTGGAGCATAGCCAGCTCCCAGCTTGGGGCAGGTAGGGGTGAGGCCTCCGCCTTTCCTGACTCCCCCTCCCGCACCTGCCTAGGGTCCAGTACCGCCCCCTCCCCTCAGGCTCCGGGTTCGAGTTCAGGATAATCTCTTCCTCATCCCTGTCCCACATAGGTAAGGCCTCACTTGCTCTGCCCCATGCTTGGCCGCCTCTGCCAACCTGTGCAGCACCATGCCTGGGCAGCCAGCGGCAGGGAGAGTGGGACGTGTGACACGGGCTCTGAGCTCAAGCAGCCTGGCCTAGGGAGCAGAGCCTGGTGCAAACCCAACCTGGGTCCCAGGAGTGGTGTGGGCTGGCCCTGTGGCCCTAGGAGTGACCAGAGGAGATGGCCATGAGCTGTGCTGCAGGGGGGAGCGGGGGCAGCTGTCAGGGAGATGGCCGGGGTGGGAGCTATGGGAGCCGTGGGCCCTGGGCAGCGGTGCAGGACCCTGAGCTCAGTGTGCCCCCGTCCTGCAGCAGTGAGGCCCCTCCGGTGGCCTGGCTGGCCGAGCAGGCCGCCCAGCGCTACTACCAGACCTGTGGCCTGCTGCCCAGGCTCACCCTTCAAAAGGAGGGGGCCCTGCTTGCCCCACAAGACCTCATCCTTGACGTGCTGCAGAGCAACGATGAGGTGAGCAGCGGGGTCCCGGCCCCAGGATCCCCACACGAGGTTCCGCAGGCTGCTCGCTCGCTCGCTCACTCTCGGTGATTTCCAGGTGCTGGCAGAAGTCAGCTCATGGGACCTCCCCCCGCTGGCCGACCGCTACCGGCGGGTTTGCCAGAGCCTGGGGCAAGGTGAGGGCCCAAGAACCCAGATTTGCAGGTGAAGGGTGGGCCGAGGCAGCCAGCCTGAGGTCTGTGGTCCAGGGTATGGGTGCCCCTCCCTGGCCTAGTGTCTGATGTGTTCTGCCCCCCCCCCCAGAGGAGCACCCGCAGGTGCTGCAGGCTGTGGAGCGCCAGGACTCGGGCCCCGCGTTCAGTGCCTGCTCCCTGGCCCTGCGCCCGGCCCAGCTCACGCCCCTGCTGCGGGCCCTCAAGCTTCACACGGCGCTCCGGGAGCTGCGGCTGGCAGGGAACCGGCTGGGGGATGGGTGTGCTGCCGAGCTGCTGGCTGCGCTGGGCACCATGCCCAACCTGGTCCTCCTCGACCTGTCCTCCAACCACCTGGGCCCTGAAGGCCTGCGCCACCTTGCCACAGGCCTCCCAGGCCAGGCTGTGCTGCAGGTAAAGGTGGTGGCCAGCATCAGCTGCACGGTCAGGCAGGCCCTGTGCAAGGGGACCCCTGAGGGAGGCCCAGCCCATGGGGCTTTCAGGAGCCCAGGCCCCGCCCTCTGTCTCTCACAGAACTTGGAGGAACTGGACTTAAGCATGAACCCGCTGGGGGACAGCTGTGGCCAAGCACTGGCCCTCCTCCTGCAGGCTTGCCCCGCACTCAGGACCCTGCGCCTACAGGCCTGCGGCTTTGGCCCCAGCTTCCTTCTGAGCCACCAGGAAGCCCTGGGAAGTGCCTTCCGAGGTGAGCTGACCCGGGGGTTGGCCCTGCCACTCTAGGCAGAGGAAGGTGTGTGAGTGCTGGCCCCCTGGGCTCTGGAGGGTGGGTGCTGTCCTGACAGTGGTTCTGGCCCTGGTGCAGGTGCCACGTGCCTGGAGACCCTGTCCCTGTCCTACAATGCCTTGGGCACCCCCGCCCTCGCCAGGGCCCTGCACAGCCTGCCAGCCCACTCCCTCCTGCGCTTGGAGCTCGGCTCTGTGGCAGCCAGCAAGAGTGACCTGGGCCTCATGGAGCCTGTGCTCAGATACTTGACCCAGGTACGAGGAGGGCAGGGACCTGCCAGGCCGCCATCCTGGGACTCGGCTCCCACAGCTGGGCTCACCTGGGTAGAGGGTGGGGTTTGGGACAGCCCAGGTGCCAGAGCCCCGGGCCCCCACACTCCTGAGAGCTCTTCATCTGCCCTCTGGCTCAGGTGTGGGGCCTCTGCTTGTGTGCAGGAGGGCTGTGTGCTGGCCCACCTGAGCCTGCCTGCAAACCACCTGGGAGACAAGGCTGTGAGGGACCTCGGCAGGTAGCACCCCACCCCACCCGTGCCCCTGGTCCCAAGGTGAGGTCCCAGGAGCTGGGGGGGGGGCACTGAGCAGTGCCGGCCCCGCCCCCAGGTGTCACCCTCCCAGGGCTCCCAGAGCTTGTTGCCCTCTGCAGGGCCTGCACAAGGGCCCCCACTCTGGCTCTTGGGAGCACCAGGAGGTGCCCAGGCCTACCAGCCCGGGAGTGCCTGCCGCCGTGCTGTGCTGGGGCACTAACCCTGCCCTTCTTCCCAGCTGTCTCCCCGTCTGCCCCTCGCTCGTCTCCCTGGACCTGTCTGCCAACCCTGACATCAGCCGCAGCAGCCTGCAGGAGCTCCTCGGCGCCCTCCAGGAGCGGCCCCAAGGCCTCGACTTCCTGGGACTGTCAGGTGAGGCCCGGTGTGGCCGCCGGCCACCCCAGCTGCCCAGAATCCCCCTCCCCGAGGCTGGGTGGGTGTCAGCCGGGGTGTGCTGGAGAGGGATGCTGGCCGGCCCGCCCAGCTTGGCCCTCAGCTGTCCATGGTGGGCAGGAGGGAGAGCCCGAGGTGAGGGTGGCACAGGCTCCCACTTCCGGTGGGGTCTGCTCTGGGCCTCCCTGCGCGGCGTGGCCCGACCCAGCCTGTGCGCCGCCGCTGGAGCTGTCTGGGAGCACACTGCATGAACTGGCCAGCAGCAGGCACCCCGGGATGGCCAGCTGGGGTCTGCACAGGGGCCAGGCGATGCCCTCCAGGGACAAGGGCTGGAAGTGGGTGTGCACAGGGGAGCCCCTGCGTTCAGACGGTCTCCAGGAAGGCGCCCCCCCCCCCCCAAGGCAGGCTGCACCTGCACCCTCGCGCGCACATCTGCGGGCGCCCCGTGTGTCTGCTTCCTGCAGGGGGAGGCTGAGGACGTAGACGGGCTGAGCTTCCCGGGGTCTCGCGGGATTGAGGCCGCCCTTCCCCCTAGGCTGTGCCGTGCAGGGACCCCTGGGCGCCGGCCTCTGGGACCGCATCGGTGCGCGGCTGCGGGAGCTGCGACTGTGCAGCCGCCAGCTCCGCGCCGAGGACAGCGGCGCCGAGGACAGCGACGCCGTGCTGCAGCTCCAGCCCGGCGCCGGCGCGCTGCTTCGCGGCCACAAGCTCTTCTTCCGGCGCCTTTGACCCCACCCCCACCCCCGCCCACAAGCCCCCAATAAACGCAGCTGAGGCCGGCCTCCCTGGTTGTCTGAGCGGGAGCGGGCGGGGGCGGGCGGGGGCGCAGGCGCACACGGAACCGCGCCGTGGCTGGGGGAGGGCCGGGGCGGGCAGCGCGCAGGCGCAAGATGGCGAGCGCCGAGTTGCCGCTCGGGGCGGTCGGTGTCGGCGCGCAGGCGTAGGCCGGGGAGTTCCGAGCAGTCGATCGGAGAGCCCCGCCCGGCGCCATCTCGGCGACTCGCGCATCCCGCCCAGGTACCTGGGACTAGGGCGGCGGGAAGGGGCCGGCGACCCGGGGGAGAGCTGACTGCTGGGCGCGCGCCGTCCGCCTCGGGCAGACCCCGACTGGCGCCAGGCCCGTGGGTTTCGTGTCCTCCCGGCACCTGGCCAGGGCCCGAGGCGGCCTGGCCGAGCGCGCTTCAGTCGGCGCTATGGACCCCCGTGCCCCCGCGGTGTGGGCGCCGCGTCCCACCTGGCCTTTCGCCTCTGCCTGGGGAACGCGGCTGGCATTCTTGATTCCTTTGTGTTGTTGCCCCGCTCCCGATGCTTCCGTGGGTCTGGGGATGTCACAACCACACCATGTCTGGACTGACCCTGCCCGCCGGCTCCGCCCCTTCCTTCCCGGTTCCTCCTGGTTCCCTGTCCCCCCTCACCTGTCAGCAGCACTCTGCGTGCTTAGTGGGGGCCAGGGCCACAGGGCCGGGCTCCTGGGGTCTCCGAGTTGTCACAGGCTGTGCTCCCCAGGTCTCAGGGCTGTGGCTGCCAGAGCCTGCAAGGATGTTCCACGGGGTCCCCACCACTCCGGGCTTGGGAGGTGAGTGTCCCGAGGACCCCTAGGGCACCTCTGCCACTCGCTCAGTTTTGGGGACACTGGGGAAAGGTCACAGTGCGTAACGAGCTTCTGGCGTCACATCACAGAGCTGGGAGCAAGGTACAGGTGGGCCAGGTTTAGCACATGCCCTCCGGCCCACTCACAAACTGATGGTGGGGTGGACGTTGCCCTCCAGCTCCCCTGGGGCCTTGGGGACCAGAGGGTGCCAAGGAGGGGTGGGGTCAGCACTGTGGCCAGCTCTCTCCTGCTCTGTTGCAGCCCCTGGGAACAAGCCAGAGCTGTACGAGGTGAGTAGGGGACGCTCACCTGGCCCGTGCTGGCCAGCAGCCGATGCTTGTGTGGCCTGGCGGCAAGGCCAGCTACACACAGCCTGCTCTTCTGACAGGAAGTGAAGCTGTACAAGAATGCCCGGGAGCGGGAGAAGTGAGTCAACACCCCCCCCCCATGCCTGCCTGGCCTCCCCACGTCCAACCGGCTGCCCGGCACCCCCCATGCCTCCCCACGTCCACCCGGCTGCCTGGCCTCCCCCATGTCCACTCACAGGGTACCTTGGAGGACACGGGGCCAGGGACGGGGTGAAGAAGGCGGCCCCCAGGCAGGGGCTGGGCGCTGGGCTCTGGAGGCCTCTGTCCCCACCCCGCCCTGCGGTCTGATGGACAGGTTGTGCGCAGGTACGACAACATGGCGGAGCTGTTTGCAGTGGTGAAGACGATGCAGGCCCTGGAGAAAGCTTACATCAAGGACTGTGTCACCCCCAACGAGTGAGTCCACCGGCTGTTGCCCACGTCCCGTGGAGCTGTGCTCAGCCTCGGGAGCAGGGCGCTCAGTGAGGCCGCAGGCGCGCCTCACCACCGCCCCAGTGCTCCTAGTGCCTTGGGAATGGGCAGTGGGCTCCGGGGTGTACTCAGCCTGCCCCCAGGCACAGTCGGCGCCTAAGGAGGAAGCGGGAGGCTGGGAGCAGCCGGTCTGTGTGGCAGCTGGGGCGGCGTCCAGTGAGCTGGCGCCCAGACCGGCTGCCCAGGACCCGAGGGCTGGCCTCTCCCTAGGTACACCGCAGCCTGCTCCCGGCTCCTGGTCCAGTACAAAGCCGCCTTCCGGCAGGTCCAGGGCTCGGAAATCAGCTCCATCGATGAGTTCTGCCGCAAGTTCCGCGTGAGTGAGCCGGTGTCGCCCCCGACACGCAGGAGGGGGGGGGTGGCGCCCCACGAGGCCCAGCACCCACCTCAGCCCCACCCCCAGCTGGACTGCCCACTGGCCATGGAGAGGATCAAAGAGGACAGGCCCATCACCATCAAGGACGACAAGGGCAACCTGAACCGCTGCATTGCCGACGTCGTCTCGGTGGGTGCAGACCCCGGAGAGGTGGGCCGTGTCCAGGGGCCCTCTGATGCCCCCCAGCTGTCCCCGAGGGGCGCGCACGCTAGTCTCTTGTGTGGGGTCCCCTGTCCTCTGGGCAGCCAGGACCTGCCCACACCCACGGAGCCCCAGGCAGGGCGCAGGGCGCAGTGAGGCCAGCAGGGGGGCCCCGGGCAGGCTGCAGAGGTCTCCCCACCCGGGGCCGCCCTGGGAGCCTCATGCGCCCGCCTGCCGCAGCTCTTCATCACCGTCATGGACAAGCTGCGCCTGGAGATCCGCGCCATGGATGAGGTGCGGGGCGGGGCTGCCTGGACAGGGGCGGGGTGGGGGCTGGGAGGGGGCAGGGTCGAGCTGCCGCCTGCACCACAGATTCAGCCTGACCTGCGGGAACTGATGGAGACGATGCATCGCATGAGCCACCTGCCCGCTGACTTCGAGGGCCGCCAGACGGTCAGCCAGTGGTGAGTGCCCCCAGCCCGGCGCAGCTGCCCAGCGCCCCGGCAGCCTGCCGACACCCGCCCCGCCGGGCACTGTGCCTCCCCAGGCTGCAGACTCTGAGCGGCATGTCGGCCTCCGACGAGCTGGACGACTCCCAGGTGCGCCAGATGCTCTTTGACCTGGAGTCGGCCTACAACGCCTTCAACCGCTTCCTGCACGCCTGAGCCTGCCCTGTGACCCCCGTGGTGGTTCCCGCGCCTCGTGCCCTGTCTGTGTGTGGTACCAGGACCCCAGAGACCCTGCCCCACAATAAAGACGCTGTGGCCCTCCTGCTGCGGGCGGCTCAACCCTCAGCCTGCTGTGTGTGTTGTCTGCTGGGGTCCTGTGAGCTCAGAGGCCCGGGGAGAAGCCTCCGCCTCAGCTGGGTGCCTTCAGAGTCTCAGGCAGGAGGCACATCCAAGAGCCCTGGGCACAGCACTGCCCCCACGGCTGTCTCACCTGCCTGTGGAGTTCTGGGAGCACTGTACCCAGGGGCACTGCAGGAGCCACACCTGGCCTCAGTGGGGCAGGTGGAGACGGACACACAGATCACAGCCGTGGGGCAGGCGGAGACAACACAGGGGCCGTGTGTCGCCCTCAGCAGGGTGGGCCAGTGAGGGAAGGCGGTGGCACTGCAGAGGTGGGAACAGGAAGGCTATAGGGAGGTCCCGCCCATGATGGGCGCACACTGCCGCATGTGACCCAAGAAGACGCCTGTCAGGGCCCAGGGGCACTGGGCATTTGAGGAGAGCTCAGAGGGGGCTGTACAGGGCACAGGCTCAGGACCCAGGGCAGAAGCCTGCAGAAGTATACCATGGCCACAGACAGCACACTGGGCAGTGGGAACACAGCTGAACATGGGTAGAGGCCCAGCACAGAGCCCAGGGCAAGAAGAGGAAGGTGCGTGGATGGGTGTGGTCCCAGGTGCCTGTGTCAGAGGGGGAGGGGCTGCGTGGGTGCCCCGTCCTGCTGTCGGAAATGTGAACAGCTCAGTGGCATTAAGCACAAGCCGAGGCAGGCTGCCTCCCACCCCCCCCGCCACCTCTACCTTGGGCACTGGCCCTTCCGTGTCCTGTCCGTGTGCCGTGTCTCGGAGAAAGGCGGATGGAAGGGACAGGAGCCTCAGCCATTCCCGCTCATCAGCCATAAACATTGGGATGTATTCCCGGCCCTTGGGTCTCACACACTACTGCCTTCAGACCCTCCCCCACAGCCTCCTGAAAGACCAGTTCCAGGAAGTCCCCTCCCCCACCCCATCCCTAGCCCCCCAAAGTATAAGAAGGCCCAGCCCCTGGGGGTTCCATCATGTGCAGGCCGGCAGCTGGTCACCCACGGCTACAAATTTGTTTTCTCTGAATAAATGCGGTCGGGCTGTAGATCCGTTCTGCACCTCTTTTCCTAACATCTATGGAGTTCTGTGGGAGGAGGCACCAATCACTCTTCCTAACACAGGCCACCTCGGGTCTCTGTGTCATGGAAGAACTTCCATGGGGACAAGGCAGAGAGAAAGGCAACGTTTATTTAAGTCAGAGCCTTCCTGCCCAAGCCGCCTGGAGGGGGCTCTTAGACGGGCAGGCCCGAGGGGCTGGTGGGGGGGGATTTTAAGTACAATTCTGGGAAGAAAATTTACCATTCCGAGGCACAGACAGAGCCCCTCTGAGCCCTGACTTGGGGTCTTAGTGGTCCTGTCCGGCTGGGGGAGGTAATTTGTTTTCACAGTGGCCTGGGAGCTCAGAGGGTGGGATGCCACTCCCCTGCCATTCTCATGATAAAACTGGAAGCTCCCTATAGGCAGCTTTTGGGGAGAGGCATGCTGTGGGCTCCAGCACTTGGACCTTGCTAAGGATAAACGGGCAGCAGCTTGCACCCTCTTAGGGAGACACCCCCCCCCCCCCCGCGCCCGGACCAACCTATCACAGAACCAGCATCCTCCAGGCTCCCCACCAGGTAGCAGGGGTCAGAATCCCCTTCCTCTTGAAGGCTGGATGACGCCCACCCCCAGGGGCTGCTGCCTTGCGCTGGGTGTTTGGTCTCAGATGGGAGCAGACAGACACCAGACACCGAGCTGCGAGCTGCAGCTGCTCTTGGGGCAGCAGGGCGAGGCTGCAAGAAGGGGGGGGGGGTGCTCCTGAGCCAGGAACAGGGAAGCCCCCAGGCTGCCCTGAGCCCCCTGTGGGGAGACCTCCAGTAGCTCAGCTCAGGCAGCTCTGCCCCTTGACCCAGAGACTGGGGGAGGGGAGACTGGGATGGCCGAGACCTTTGACCAGAAGCTGATAGCTCCCAAGCAGTGTGGCCCAGCCTCTGTCCACTGTGGTGGAGCACAGAGCCGCCACAGCTCCCTGCGGGGCTGCCCTCGTCCTGTTGCATCCACTGGTCAGCTAAAATAGAGAACTACAAAAACCAGTGACAGCACACATGAACTTTATTGAAAATGAGAAGCAGGCCGGCGCCGTGGCTCAACAGGCTAATCCTCCGCCTTGTGGCGCCGGCACACCGGGTTCTAGTCCCGGTCGGGGCGCCGGATTCTGTCCCGATTGCCCCTCTTCCAGGCCAGCCCTCTGCTGTGGCCCGGGAGTGCAGTGGAGGATGGCCCAGGTGCTTGGGCCCTGCACCCCATGGGAGACCAGGAAAAGCACCTGGCTCCTGGCTCCTGCCATCGGACGAGCGTGGTGCGCCGGTCGCAGCGCGCCGACCACGGCGGCCATTGGAGGGTGAACCAACGGCAAAGGAAGACCTTTCTCTCTGTCTCTCTCTCTCACTGTCCACTCTGCCTGTAAAAAAAAAAAAAAAAAAAAGAAAAAAAAAAAAAAAAGAAAATGAGAAGCAAATGAGAGGCAGGGTAACCGATCGGGACCAACACTCCTTACCCCTCAACAGCAGGTTACACAGCTCTGTATAGTATTCTGTCCACTGGGCTCACAATTTCGAAATGGGCCCCTGGTATGCAGTGAATAATAAAAAGGAAAACCAGAATATGGCTGTAAGTTAACAGCTAACAATAACAAACCCAATAATGGATCCAAGATACAAGATAACAGTGAGGGCACATTTCAACCTAGTTCCTGGGAATTTGGGCCCACATAGTTTCTTTCTTTCTTTTTTTTAAGGATTTTATTTATTTATTTGACAGGTAGAGTTACAGACAGTGAGAGAGAGAGAGATAAAGGTCTTCCTTCCATTGGTTCACTCCCCAAATGGCCACAACGGCTGGAGCTGTGCGGATCTGAAGCCAGGAGCCAGGAGCTTCTCCTGGTCTCCCATGCGGGTGCAGGGCCCAAGCACTTGGGCCATCCTCCACTGCCTTCCAGGTCAACAGCAGAGAGCTGGTCTGGAAGAGGAGCAACTGGGATGAGATCTGACACACACACACACACACACACACACACACACACACACGGGATGCCAGCGCCGCAGGCGGAGGATTAACCTAGTGGTCACATGTGGTTTCACAAGAGACACCCTTAGTCGTTAGCGAGCAAAGCTAATATGTACAGAAGCAAGAGATGTGCAATTAGCTTTTAGCCACACTCATTCTGTTAGGTAGGAAGTTAGTTATGAGCTTATGTGTGTGCGACATAAAGGCCTAAGGAAAAGACATCTATGTCCAGCATATGCATCTGCAACTCAGTCATCCCGGCAACATTCCAGGGGCAGTCAGGCCTCCGGGTCCTACCCTGCCCCCTTCTACCTGATAACCTGCCTGGTGGGGGACCCTGCCCCTTCTCCCAGATGCAGCCCAGTATCTGCATTTCAAACACCCTGCTCCGGATCCCCATTCTCCAGGAGGTCTTGCTCACCCTTCCTCCAAACCCAGGATGGCGCCAGCTAGCCTTCCTCCTGTCTGATACCTTCAGGGAAAAACTCAGATAGGAGTTTTTCTATTTACATCCAAAAACCCCTTTGTTCCAAGAGGAGCAGAGGTGGGAAGCAAGACCCATCTCCTTAAAAACCCCCGGCCTCAACCGGACTGCGCGCTCAGCCCTCTGCCTGTCTGCTGAGCCGCCCGCCTGACCTGGTCAGGTGTACTCTCTCTCCACTGCCCCCCCCCCCCCAGTCTCTCAGGCTCTGTCTGGAGAAGTGCCCATCCGTTTTCACGGATGTCCCTTCCCTAATAAACTTTGCTATTTTACCTCCCACTCTTCTCTGTCTCACGCCTGAATTCTTTCTTGCGCGAAGACAAGAACCCTGCAAATTTCTCCGGTAACAATTCCATTTTGATTCTGATTCTACAGTCCCAGTGCCTCCAAGTCACTAGTCGCCCCCCAGATCCTTTGGACTCAGGGTCAGAGGTCACAGAGGTGTCCTCAGCCAGAGGGCATCAGGCTTCAGTGTGTGTTGATGGGGCAGAGGGGAGAAGCACCTGACCTGAGCGGAGAGCAGGGGACAGAGTCCTCCAGCCTCAGGCTACAGCTCCCCACCCAACCACATGCCAAAGGCAGGGCTCAGGGTCAGAGCTTGGTGGGACACAGAGGGAGGGCCCAGTAGTGTTTTGAGCCCAGCAGGCAGAGATAGGGCTGAGGGGTTCAAAGGCCAGGAAGCTGGCCCGGAGGGGCAGGGCTGGGAACCCTCCCTGGGCCTGGAGCTCAGGACTTGCCCTGACCTCCTGACCCAGCTGCTCCCAACCGGATAGCAGCCAGGCCAAGGTCCCCGGCTCCCCTTCCTGTTTGTGCTGGGGCTCCAGCTGGTTCCTGGAGACTTGGGCAGGGGAGCATGACTCAGCAGGCAGCATTTGCCCTGGCAGACCCCAGCCCGGCACCTAGGGAGAGGCTTCCCCACGCCCATCCTAACGGGGGCTCCTGAGGGCACAGGGGCTTCCTACGCCTCCAGCGCTGGGGGCAGTGGGAAGGGAGTGAAGCAAGGGGCCTGGGGCCGCTTGTGATCACGTGGCATCCACCACCTCTGTCCCAGGACCCCAGCTTGGGGCCAGCTGCCAGGGTCCCAAGCCAACTCCCTTGGGGAGCAGAGGGGCGGCCCCACCAGCTGCCTCTGGGGGGTGGCAGGTAGGGGAGCAGGTGGCCAAGGCCACCCACCTGCAGGGAAGAGACCGGGTCTCACCAGACACATAAGGCTCCACAGCAGCCCCGGGGAGGACCTGCTACTGGAATGGCTAATCCGGCTCCTCCAGCAGCCAATCACAGAGCCCTGCAGCCAATACCTGGGAGAGGTCTCCCATGGCCCAGCCCCAGCCTGGCCCCAGGCAGCCCCAGTGACCCAGACACCCACAGCCTCCAGAAGGTGCTGAGCAGCAGGCCGATGATGGCGGTCCCGGCGTTCCCGGCCTGCCTCCGGCCGGGGCTGCTCCTGGCCTTCCTGGTGGTGGTGGCCTCGGCGGCTCAGCACCCCCGTCTGCTGAGCCTACTCACCTCCAGCCAGGGCGCTCTGGACCGGGAGGGCTGGGGGAGGTAATTTGTTTTCACAGTGGCCTGGGAGCTCAGAGGGTGGGATGCCACTCCCCTGCCATTCTCATGATAAAACTGGAAGCTCCCTATAGGCAGCTTTTGGGGAGAGGCATGCTGTGGGCTCCAGCACTTGGACCTTGCTAAGGATAAACGGGCAGCAGCTTGCACCCTCTTAGGGAGACACCCCCCCCCCCCCCCCGCGCCCGGACCAACCTATCACAGAACCAGCATCCTCCAGGCTCCCCACCAGGTAGCAGGGGTCAGAATCCCCTTCCTCTTGAAGGCTGGATGACGCCCACCCCCAGGGGCTGCTGCCTTGCGCTGGGTGTTTGGTCTCAGATGGGAGCAGACAGACACCAGACACCGAGCTGCGAGCTGCAGCTGCTCTTGGGGCAGCAGGGCGAGGCTGCAAGAAGGGGGGGGGGGGTGCTCCTGAGCCAGGAACAGGGAAGCCCCCAGGCTGCCCTGAGCCCCCTGTGGGGAGACCTCCAGTAGCTCAGCTCAGGCAGCTCTGCCCCTTGACCCAGAGACTGGGGGAGGGGAGACTGGGATGGCCGAGACCTTTGACCAGAAGCTGATAGCTCCCAAGCAGTGTGGCCCAGCCTCTGTCCACTGTGGTGGAGCACAGAGCCGCCACAGCTCCCTGCGGGGCTGCCCTCGTCCTGTTGCATCCACTGGTCAGCTAAAATAGAGAACTACAAAAACCAGTGACAGCACACATGAACTTTATTGAAAATGAGAAGCAGGCCGGCGCCGTGGCTCAACAGGCTAATCCTCCGCCTTGTGGCGCCGGCACACCGGGTTCTAGTCCCGGTCGGGGCGCCGGATTCTGTCCCGATTGCCCCTCTTCCAGGCCAGCCCTCTGCTGTGGCCCGGGAGTGCAGTGGAGGATGGCCCAGGTGCTTGGGCCCTGCACCCCATGGGAGACCAGGAAAAGCACCTGGCTCCTGGCTCCTGCCATCGGACGAGCGTGGTGCGCCGGTCGCAGCGCGCCGACCACGGCGGCCATTGGAGGGTGAACCAACGGCAAAGGAAGACCTTTCTCTCTGTCTCTCTCTCTCACTGTCCACTCTGCCTGTAAAAAAAAAAAAAAAAAAAGAAAAAAAAAAAAAAAAAAGAAAATGAGAAGCAAATGAGAGGCAGGGTAACCGATCGGGACCAACACTCCTTACCCCTCAACAGCAGGTTACACAGCTCTGTATAGTATTCTGTCCACTGGGCTCACAATTTCGAAATGGGCCCCTGGTATGCAGTGAATAATAAAAAGGAAAACCAGAATATGGCTGTAAGTTAACAGCTAACAATAACAAACCCAATAATGGATCCAAGATACAAGATAACAGTGAGGGCACATTTCAACCTAGTTCCTGGGAATTTGGGCCCACATAGTTTCTTTCTTTCTTTTTTTTAAGGATTTTATTTATTTATTTGACAGGTAGAGTTACAGACAGTGAGAGAGAGAGAGATAAAGGTCTTCCTTCCATTGGTTCACTCCCCAAATGGCCACAACGGCTGGAGCTGTGCGGATCTGAAGCCAGGAGCCAGGAGCTTCTCCTGGTCTCCCATGCGGGTGCAGGGCCCAAGCACTTGGGCCATCCTCCACTGCCTTCCAGGTCAACAGCAGAGAGCTGGTCTGGAAGAGGAGCAACTGGGATGAGATCTGACACACACACACACACACACACACACACACACACACACGGGATGCCAGCGCCGCAGGCGGAGGATTAACCTAGTGGTCACATGTGGTTTCACAAGAGACACCCTTAGTCGTTAGCGAGCAAAGCTAATATGTACAGAAGCAAGAGATGTGCAATTAGCTTTTAGCCACACTCATTCTGTTAGGTAGGAAGTTAGTTATGAGCTTATGTGTGTGCGACATAAAGGCCTAAGGAAAAGACATCTATGTCCAGCATATGCATCTGCAACTCAGTCATCCCGGCAACATTCCAGGGGCAGTCAGGCCTCCGGGTCCTACCCTGCCCCCTTCTACCTGATAACCTGCCTGGTGGGGGACCCTGCCCCTTCTCCCAGATGCAGCCCAGTATCTGCATTTCAAACACCCTGCTCCGGATCCCCATTCTCCAGGAGGTCTTGCTCACCCTTCCTCCAAACCCAGGATGGCGCCAGCTAGCCTTCCTCCTGTCTGATACCTTCAGGGAAAAACTCAGATAGGAGTTTTTCTATTTACATCCAAAAACCCCTTTGTTCCAAGAGGAGCAGAGGTGGGAAGCAAGACCCATCTCCTTAAAAACCCCCGGCCTCAACCGGACTGCGCGCTCAGCCCTCTGCCTGTCTGCTGAGCCGCCCGCCTGACCTGGTCAGGTGTACTCTCTCTCCACTGCCCCCCCCCCCCCCCCCAGTCTCTCAGGCTCTGTCTGGAGAAGTGCCCATCCGTTTTCACGGATGTCCCTTCCCTAATAAACTTTGCTATTTTACCTCCCACTCTTCTCTGTCTCACGCCTGAATTCTTTCTTGCGCGAAGACAAGAACCCTGCAAATTTCTCCGGTAACAATTCCATTTTGATTCTGATTCTACAGTCCCAGTGCCTCCAAGTCACTAGTCGCCCCCCAGATCCTTTGGACTCAGGGTCAGAGGTCACAGAGGTGTCCTCAGCCAGAGGGCATCAGGCTTCAGTGTGTGTTGATGGGGCAGAGGGGAGAAGCACCTGACCTGAGCGGAGAGCAGGGGACAGAGTCCTCCAGCCTCAGGCTACAGCTCCCCACCCAACCACATGCCAAAGGCAGGGCTCAGGGTCAGAGCTTGGTGGGACACAGAGGGAGGGCCCAGTAGTGTTTTGAGCCCAGCAGGCAGAGATAGGGCTGAGGGGTTCAAAGGCCAGGAAGCTGGCCCGGAGGGGCAGGGCTGGGAACCCTCCCTGGGCCTGGAGCTCAGGACTTGCCCTGACCTCCTGACCCAGCTGCTCCCAACCGGATAGCAGCCAGGCCAAGGTCCCCGGCTCCCCTTCCTGTTTGTGCTGGGGCTCCAGCTGGTTCCTGGAGACTTGGGCAGGGGAGCATGACTCAGCAGGCAGCATTTGCCCTGGCAGACCCCAGCCCGGCACCTAGGGAGAGGCTTCCCCACGCCCATCCTAACGGGGGCTCCTGAGGGCACAGGGGCTTCCTACGCCTCCAGCGCTGGGGGCAGTGGGAAGGGAGTGAAGCAAGGGGCCTGGGGCCGCTTGTGATCACGTGGCATCCACCACCTCTGTCCCAGGACCCCAGCTTGGGGCCAGCTGCCAGGGTCCCAAGCCAACTCCCTTGGGGAGCAGAGGGGCGGCCCCACCAGCTGCCTCTGGGGGGTGGCAGGTAGGGGAGCAGGTGGCCAAGGCCACCCACCTGCAGGGAAGAGACCGGGTCTCACCAGACACATAAGGCTCCACAGCAGCCCCGGGGAGGACCTGCTACTGGAATGGCTAATCCGGCTCCTCCAGCAGCCAATCACAGAGCCCTGCAGCCAATACCTGGGAGAGGTCTCCCATGGCCCAGCCCCAGCCTGGCCCCAGGCAGCCCCAGTGACCCAGACACCCACAGCCTCCAGAAGGTGCTGAGCAGCAGGCCGATGATGGCGGTCCCGGCGTTCCCGGCCTGCCTCCGGCCGGGGCTGCTCCTGGCCTTCCTGGTGGTGGTGGCCTCGGCGGCTCAGCACCCCCGTCTGCTGAGCCTACTCACCTCCAGCCAGGGCGCTCTGGACCGGGAGGCGCTGGGCGGCTTGTTAAATACGCTAGCGGCCCGTGTGCACTGCGGCGGGCCGTGTGGAAAGGTAACAGCCCCACCCGACGGGTCCCCCAGCCCCAGCCCCTTCCCGCCTGCTCCACCCTGTGTGCCGGCAGCAGAGGGCCTGGGCAAACTCCAGGAGGCGGGCCTCGGGCACCCAGGAATCCAGGGGCCATCAAACTGGTGGTGGCTCCTGGGGAAAGCTGGAGACGGGGAGCCCAGCCAGGGACGCCCTGTGTGTACACAACAATCCGCCGGCCTAACAGCCATGCAGTGTGGACTCCCGGGGTGGTGACCACTGAGTGCCCTGGGGGGGAGCTACAGCTCCTTGCACACAGACCCACAGCCCAGCCTGGCCCCTGCCCACCCGTCTCTGCCCACAGTGCCCGTCTGTGGAGGATGCCCTGGCCCTGGGCGAGCCCGAGGCACCGGGGCAGGCCCTGGAGTCCCAGCACATCGCCCGCCTCAGTGCGGCAGCTGCTCTCTTCCTGAGCGACCCGGAGAGCACCTGTGCCGACATCCAGGCTGGCCGCTGGGCTGCCCGCGCCGATGGACTTCTGGCCCAGCTCGAGGGCCCCGGGGCCCTGACCCTGGGCCTGAGCCAGCTGCTGCAGAGGATCGAGGACCCCAATGACCACCAGGCCACTGGGGAGGAGGTCAGGGCAAAGGCAGGCCTGGTACAGAATGGACGAGAAGGGCCAATGGCCAGTGGAGGGGCGGCCTGGGGGGCCTGGCTGTGGCTACACAGGGCACCTGGGGCACGCCAGGGAGGTGGCAGGGGCTGGGGTCCAAGGTGGTGTTCACTGGCAGCTCCTGGGAGGAGAGGGCTGCCAAGGGAGGGTCTGGTGAGGGAGACCCAGGGGTGCCAGGGCAGGCGGCCAGCCCAGGCGCCGGGTGAGGTTGAGGCCATCTCCTCCCCCAGGCCTGCACGGGTGTCCCTCAGCTGCTGGAGGAGGCGGTGGGGGCAGGAGCCCCCGGCAGCCCTGGCGCGGCCCTGGCCGCCCTGCTGGACCATGCCAGGAGCGGGTCCTGCTTCCGAGCCCTGCCGGGCCCCCAGTACTTCGTGGAGTTTGTGTTCCAGCACCACGGCAGCGAGGCACCCAACCTCACCCTGGCCGGTGAGACCCAGGCCCTCGGGAGGGCGAGGGCGGGCCGGAGCCATGGGCCAGCGCTGACTCTGGCCTCCCCGTCAGAGCTGGAGACGCTGATGCACACGCTGGGGCTGGGTGCAGAGGCCCACAGTGACCACAGGAGTCTGGGCAGGGTGGCCGGGCCCCAGGAGCCTGGTGCCCTCAACAACAGCTCCCACGAGTGGGACGTGGTGAGTGGCCTGGGGCCCGGGGGCAGATGGGCACCCACGGGGCTGGCTCAGGCCCTGATCGCTGTCTCCCCCCACCCCACAGGCGTGCCTGAGTGCCAGGGACGTGATGGCCGTGTACGGGCTGTCAGAGCAGGAGGGAGTGAGCCCAGAGGGCTGGGCCCAGCTGAGCCCCGCCCTGCTCCAGCAGCAGCTGAGCGGGGCCTGCAGCCCCCAGCCCACCACCTCCACCAAGGACCAGCTCAGCCAGAGCGAGCGTGAGTGCCCGCCCGGCCACCCCCATGCCCCAGGGTGCCCCAGGGTGCCCCAGGGTGCTGGATGTCCCAGAGGATGGGGCAGGGGTGAGGGGCCAGCCGTGCGTGCCCCCTCACGCGGCCCCGCTCCCCAGAGTACCTGTACGGCTCCCTGGCCACCCTAATCATCTGCCTGTGCGCCGTCTTCGGCCTCCTGCTGCTGAGCTGCACCCACTGCAGTGTGGCCACCCACTACGTGCTGCAGACCTTCCTGAGCTTGGCCGTGGGCGCGCTCACGGGTGACGCCCTCCTGCACCTGATGCCCAAGGTCTGTCCGCCCCCACCCCCGCCCCCCACCCCGGGACTCCGCCCCAGACTCTCTCCCAGCCCAGCGCCCCTGCTCCCCAGGTCCTGGGCCTGCACACGCACGGCGAGGGGGACCACGCTCACGGCCACACGGACAGCGGGGATGGCGTTGGCTCGGAGCCCACCTGGCGCCTCCTGGCCGTGCTTGGCGGCCTCTACGCCTTCTTCCTGTTCGAGAATCTCTTCAACCTCTTGCTGCCCAGGGACCCCGAGGTCAGGCCCTGGCGGGCGCTGGACCTCACAGGTGGGTGGGGGAGGGGCTCCACGGGACCTAAGCCGCCGTCCCCCTCAGGACCCGGGAAAGGACGCACCCTGCAGCCACGGCCATGGCGGCCACAGCCATGGCGTGTCCCTGCAGCTGGCCCCCAACCAGCTCCGGCAGCCCAAGCAGCCCCATGAGGGTTCCCGCGCCGACCTGGTGAGTGGGACCCCTGCTTGCGGGGACCAGACCCCTGCCCAAGGCCCTCCCGGCAGCTCCCCTTCCCTCCCCCACCCCCTCAATCCTTCTCCCAGGTAGTGGAGGACGGCCCGGAACTGCTGAACTCGGAGCCACGGAGGCCTAATCCAGGTGAGGCCTGAGGGGGGCGGGGCAGGCCCAAGACGCGGGGCTGGGGCTGGGGCCAGGCCCGCACGACCCTGTCCGCCGCCCCGCAGGGCTGAGGCTGCTGCCTTATCTGATCACGCTGGGCGACGCAGTGCACAACTTTGCCGACGGGCTGGCTGTGGGCGCCGCCTTCGCATCCTCCTGGAAGACGGGGCTGGCCACCTCGCTGGCCGTGTTCTGCCACGAGCTGCCCCACGAGCTGGGTGAGCGGCGGGGCGTGGCGTGGCGGGCGGGGCGGGGTGAGCGGCGGGGCGGGGCGGGGTGGAGCTGGGTGAGCGGGCGGGGCCGGCGGCGGGCGGGGCGGGGCTCAGCTGCGACCCCGCCCCCAGGGGACTTCGCGGCCTTGCTGCACGCCGGGCTGTCCGTGCGCCGCGCGCTGCTGCTGAACCTGGCCTCGGCCGTCACGGCCTTCGTGGGACTCTACGTGGCGCTCGCGGTGGGAGTCGGCGAGGAGAGCGAGGCCTGGATCCTGGCGGTGGCCACCGGCCTCTTCCTCTACGTGGCGCTCTGTGATATGGTCAGGGAGGTGGCCGGGAAGGGGCAGCCCTGGGCACCGGGCGGCTGAAGAGCTGGCTGCTGAGCCCGTGCCCGCTCCTCCTCAGCTCCCGGCCATGCTGAACGTCAGGGACAAGAGGCCCTGGCTCCTCTTCCTGCTGCACAACGTGGGCCTGCTGGGCGGCTGGACCGTCCTGCTGCTGCTCTCGCTGTACGAGGACGACATAACCCTCTGAGACCCCTGCCTGGTCTCCGGCCCCGGCCCTGCCTGTGTCCCTGCCCTGTCTCCAGTCCCTGGCCCTGCCCCCCTGCCTGGTCTCTGGCCCCGGCCCTGCCCTGTGTCCCTGCCCTGCCCTGTGTCCCTGCCCTGTCTCCAGTCCCTGGCCCTCCCCCCCCCCCCCCGTCCGGTCTCCAGCCCCAGCCCTGCCTTACTGCCTTGTGCCCGTTCGG
The DNA here is from genome assembly GCA_949820135.1 of Sylvilagus floridanus. Lineage (NCBI taxonomy): Eukaryota > Metazoa > Chordata > Mammalia > Lagomorpha > Leporidae > Sylvilagus > Sylvilagus floridanus. Next base: position 168,646,037 of record OX463241.1, on the reverse strand, counting down.
TCTCTGGCACCCTGGCAATCTTGAGCCTCAGACGGCTGAAGAGCCCCTGGCCTGCAGGCGTCCCCCCCACCCCTCTGTGCCCCAGCCCCAGCCTCAATAAAGAAACTCTGCTTTGGAGCCCAGCCCCACTCTGGCCAGCACCACGGGCAGCACCAGTTCCCCCGCGACTCACCGATCTGGCCCCCGGGACAAGGGCTGCAGTGGACACCATGCCTGCAGGTGGCCAGGCGAGTCGGCCAAGGGGGCCCCCGGCCTCCGGCTGGCCACAAGCAACAGAGTCGCTGCTCGCAGCTCTGGAGCTGCGTGAGGGCCAGGGTGCCAGCGGGTGGGGCTCGCTCCCTTGGAGGGTGCCTGGGTGCTCAGGGTCCCTGGGCGTGTGGCAGCGGGTCAGCGGGTCGCCGGCCTTGAAAAGGATTTCACTCATCCGTCCTGGATTTCTGGCCCCACCCCACTGCCGGTGGCCTCACCTTAACTCGTGCCATCTGTCGCCATCCCGTGTCCAAACAGCCACATTCTGAGGTGCCGGTCAGGGCTTCAACATGTCCTTTTGATGTACACCGTGCAACGCATAAGCAGCTGCTCGTGGCCCAACGCGGCTGCCAAGGCTCTAGCATCACATGAGCTCTCCTGGCGTCAGAAAGGCGGGTGGAGAGAACTGCGGGCCCCAGGGCACCAGATCAAACCTGTTTTTGGCTCCATACCTCGGGCATGGGAGCAGGAAAGACACTGTGCCAGGCCCAGGACGGCTGGAACCCGGTGCAGCGGACCCTGCCATTCCGTCTTCTCCAGGGAGCCTGTGCTGTCGTGCAGGTGAAGCCGCTGCTTGCGACACTGGCTTCCCGTGCCAGAGTGCGGCTCTGGCTGCTCCATGCTGATCCAGCTCCCTGCTAATGCGATGGCCCAAGTGCTCGGATCCCTGCCACCCACAATCGAGACCAGGATGGCGCTCCTGGCTCCTGGCTTCTGCCTGACCCAGCCTGAGCAATTTAGGGAAAACCCAGTGGATGGGAGATATTCTCTCTCTCTCTCTCTCTCTCTCTCTCTCTCTCTCTCTGTGTGTGTGTGTGTGTGTAACTCTGCCATTCATAGATACATAAGTCTTAGGAAGACAAAACCTGGGGCTGGTGCTGTGGCAAAGCAGGTAAAGCCACCTGCAGTGCCGGTATCCCATATGAGCGCCAGTTCGAGTCCCAGCTGCTCCACTTCTGATCCAGCTCTCTGCTATGGCCTGGGAAAGCAGCAGAGGATGGCTCAAGTGCTTGGGTCCCTGCACCTGTGTGGGAGACCCAGAAGAAGCACCTGGCTCCTGGCTTCAGATCTGCCATTTGGGGAGTGAACCAGTGGATGAAAGAAACCTCCCTCCCTCCCTCCTTCCCTCTCTCTCTCTGCCTCCGCCTCTCTGTAACTCTGCCTTTCAAATAAATAAATACAAAAATAAATCTAAAAAAAAAAGTCTCAGCACGCAGGATCCAGGACTGTGCGGCAGGGGCGGTGGGTGTCTTGGGTGCAGCTCAGGGGACGCTACCTGTCTGGCCACGCCAGAGGCCGTCATCCGCCGCCTGCACGTTCTGGCTTCACTTGTCCAGGTCAGGGTGTTGGGTCCCAGCAGCTCAGCGAGCTGGCACTCAGCATCCCTGTAGGCGCCTTGGGTAACCCCAGCAGCCGGCCCTCAGGGCTGGGGGCGCCTAGCGAGACGGAACCGCCACCCCCGGCCGCCAGGGGCCGCTGTCGCCACTCGCGCCGCTCAGGAGCCCGGAACCTCGGCGCGGGGCTTCCGGGTGAAGCCGGACCGAGTCCGCCGGCGTCCCGGGTCCCCCGGTGGTCGGCTGCAACGGCCGGGTGGGCGGGCGGCGCTCGCGCGCGGGCCGTGCGCTCCCGCCGCCATGTACGCCGTGTACAAGCAGGCGCACCCGCCCACCGGCCTCGAGTTCTGCATGTACTGCAACTTCTTCAACAACAGCGAGCGCAACCTCGTGGTGGCCGGCACCTCGCAGCTCTACGTGTACCGCCTGAACCGAGATGCCGAGGTAGGCCGGCCGAGCCGCGCCCGCGCCCGCGCCCGCGCCCGCGCCCGCGCCCGCGCCGCCTGGACGCGCGCGTCCGCACCCGGCCGCCGGGGCCCTCAGCGACGGGCCCGCACCGAAGTGCAGGGAGCGTGTGGCGGGGGAGCCGCAGGCCCCGGAGGCTCCTCGCGGAAGGAGGCAGCGTCCCAGCTGTTTTCAATTTTATTTCCCTTTAAGTTGACGTAGGGAGAGAGGACTCCCGCCCGCCGCCTCCCAGATGCCTGCGGCCCCCGGGGTCGGGAGCCTGGAGCTCTGCCTCGGCCGCTCACGTGGGTGGCGGGGCCGGGACCCCCTGCGCCTTCGCGGCACGCTGGGGTCGGGCCGGCGGCTCCTGGAGGGGATGCGGGCGCCCGGGCGGGAGCAGCCCGTGCCCAGGGCGAGCTGAGGGTGCAAAGAAGGCGGCGGAGACTGAGCGCGCGTGCGTTGAGTGGGACACGCACGGCGGTGCCAGGGCGCACACGACAGGGATCGTAGTGAGAGCTCTGAACCCAGCCCGTCCCCAAAAGCAAGCTCGCCTCCCGCTTCCTTGAGCGCGGCACGTGGCTTCAAGGCCAGAGTTTCCATCTGCGGGGATGTGGCTGGCAGGGTGCGCCCTGGACTGGGCTCCGGGTGTCTGGGGGTTGAACTAGGCGGGTGGGAGATCATCTCCACCTCCCCCACCTCTCTCTCTTGCTCTGCTTATGAAATGGATAGAAGTAAGAAGCTGGAGAGGGGTTCTTGCAAACACGGGAGCAGATGAGGGCATCGTGCGTCCGGGCTGCCTGGAAGACTTTGTCCTTTCCAATGGGGTCAGACCTTGTCATGTAATCTGATTTCTACTATACGAGGTCACAGCCCACTGGAGCTCATTCCTGTCTGCTCATCGTGTACTGAATGCTTGCCGTGGGCAGGCATCCGGGGACACGCTGGCGAGTACCGGGCCCGCCTATCCCGGGAGCTCGACAGGCAGGGTAGGGAGTGGGGAGCCAGGACGGTGCTAAAGCCTCCTTGGGAGGCAAGGGTCCCGGGTGTGGGGCAGAGGTCCTGGAGGCAGAGGGAGCGAGGAGGGGAGAGCAGAGGCACAGGGGCTGGCCAGGCCAGCCGGGCGCTGGCCCTGGTCAGAGCCTTCACTGGCTGGAGCCTTAGAGGTGGTGGGGCACCCTGGTTGGGTGGTTGTCATGGCCTGGGAGGGCGCCTCCAGAGACTGGCATGTGGAGGGGCGGGGCTCGGGCCGCTGTCTGGACTTGTGTCACTGTTTGGGGTGTAACCGGTGACCCCGAACTCAGACGGTGTTTTAGAGTCAGGGTCAGGAATCGGGGGAGGGTTGGCTGTGTGGCTGCTGTGCGGGGTCCTGGCCCCCTGGGGCAAGCACGCTGCCTCCCGCTCACCGCACGCTGTCCTGGGCTGCAGGCACCAGAGCCGGTGAAGCTGCTCTGTGTCGGGGGTAGGCCTGTTCTGGGGTTGTCTCAGCTGCGCTGCACCTCAGAGGCCACTCCTGCCGTGGTGCCCAAGCCTGGTACCACCCAGGAAGCAGCCTGGGCCTGGGCCCTGCGGGAGGGGCTGCGGAGGTCTGGCTGGCCACAGTCCACTGGTGGGGGTGGGGAGCCTGTATGCCCCCAGAGGCAGCACCCACACTGCTCTGTAGACCCAGGGTTCTTCACAAGACAGGGGCCTGGGTGGGGCTGCAGTGGGTGTGGCGTCTGGCTCAATCCTGTCACTGCCCTGTCCTGGGGGGGCTGGCCAGGCCAGGCGTGAGCTCACTTGGTTTTCCTGGCAGTGTCGTGGGTACACAGAAGTTGGGCTTCTCGGGCGCTCAGGGTCGTGGTTGTCACGGCCTGGGAGGGCACCTCCAGGAAGTGGGCCAGGCTTAGCCAGCCGGTGTCCAGCACAGCAAGGCTGGAGGAGTCCTCCTTTCTGATGGTCACGGCACCCGGGCCCATGCTGAGACCCGGGTGCAGATGCTGGGGTGGCAGGGGTGGAGCCTCCCTGGGGTGAGGGCATGAGTGACCCCTCACTGCCCTCTGTCCTTCCTCTAGGCTCAGACCAAGAATGACAGGAGCACAGGTGAGTGTAGGGTGGCCACTCTGGGCCTGGCCCCTGGGGGCGGGGGGTTGGTCGGAGCACCTGGCTGAGACCTGAACACACCGCCCCCTCGCAGAGGGGAAGGCCCACCGGGAGCGGCTGGAGCTGGTGGCCTCCTTCTCCTTCTTCGGCAATGTCATGTCCATGGCCAGTGTGCAGCTGGCGGGGGCCAAGCGGGACGCTCTGCTCCTCAGCTTCAAGGACGCTAAGGTGAGCACTGGGCCTGGGGTGGGGTCTGGCCAGGTGGGGCAGGGGCAGGCAGGCCACAGGTGTGCTCTCCCCGCAGCTGTCGGTGGTGGAGTACGACCCGGGAACCCACGACCTGAAGACCCTGTCCCTACACTACTTTGAGGAGCCCGAGCTGCGGGTAGGGGCCCCTCTGCCCACTGTACTGCCCAGGTGCCCCCAGCCTGGCTGACACCCCTGACCACGCCCCCCCCATGCCTGGCTGGCGCCCCTCCCCCCCCCCCCCCCCCCCCCCCGCTGACACCCCTGCCTACTTCCCCCGATCCCAGCTGACACCCCTGCCCCCTTTTCCCTTGGCTGATGTGCTGCCCCCTGCAGGACGGGTTCGTGCAGAACGTGCACACGCCGCATGTGCGGGTGGACCCTGACGGGCGCTGCGCGGCCATGCTCATCTACGGCACGCGGCTGGTGGTGCTGCCCTTCCGCAGGGAGAGCCTGGCCGAGGAGCACGAGGGGCTTGTGGGGGAAGGGTGAGTGCCGGGCGGCAGCCATGCGCAGCGGGCGCGGCGGGCGCTGTGGCCCCGGTGCCCCGGCTGAAGCCTTTTCCCCAGGCAGAGGTCCAGCTTCCTGCCGAGCTACATCATCGACGTGCGGGCGCTGGACGAGAAGCTGCTCAACATCGTGGACCTGCAGTTCCTGCATGGCTACTACGAGCCCACCCTGCTCATCCTGTTTGAGCCCAACCAGACCTGGCCCGGGTGAGCCCCCTTCTGGCTGGGGGTGGGAGCTTGCCTAGGGAGGCCCGGTCCAGCCCCGCTGACTGGCCTGTCGGCCCAGGCGCGTGGCCGTGAGGCAGGACACCTGCTCCATCGTGGCTATCTCCCTGAACATCACGCAGAAGGTGCACCCCGTCATCTGGTCCCTCACCAGTCTGCCCTTCGACTGCACCCAGGCCCTGGCCGTGCCCAAGCCCATAGGTGAGGGCCCTGGGCTGGGCGGAGGCGGGTGCTGGGGGCGGGGCAGTGGGGCAGGAGCCCAGCCCCCAGCCTCGGCCCTCCCTCAGGTGGCGTGGTGATCTTTGCTGTCAACTCGCTGCTGTACCTGAATCAGAGTGTCCCCCCGTATGGCGTCGCCCTCAACAGCCTCACTGCGGGCACCACTGCCTTCCCGTTGCGTAAGTGTAGGGGCCTGGGGGGGTGCGGGCGGCTGGGGGTGGGTGGGTGGGTCTGCCCGGTCTCACTTCCCCCAACAGGCACCCAGGAGGGGGTGCGCATCACCCTGGACTGCGCCCAGGCTGCCTTCATCTCCTACGACAAGATGGTCATCTCCCTCAAGGGTGGCGAGATGTGAGCCCCCGTCCCCCCAGAGCCCCCGCACCCTCTCAGCGCCCTCCTCGCACAGCTACGTGCTGACCCTGGTCCCCGATAGTGTGCACCCCCTACCCCCCAGGGCCCCTCAGTGCCCCCGTCCCCCCAGGGCCCCCGCCCCCTCTCAGCGCCCTCCTCGCACAGCTACGTGCTGACCCTGGTCCCCGATAGTGTGCACCCCCTACCTCCCCAGGGCCCCTCAGTGCCCCCGTCCCCCCAGGGCCCCTGCCCCCTCTCAGCACCCTCCTCGCACAGCTACGTGCTGACCCTGGTCCCCGATAGTGTGCACCCCTGTCCCCCCAGGGCCCCCGCCCCCTCTCAGCACCCTCCTCACACAGCTACGTGCTGACCCTGGTCCCCGATAGTGTGCACCCCCTACCTCCCCAGGGCCCCCGCCCCCTCTCAGCGCCCTCCTCGCACAGCTACGTGCTGACCCTGGTCCCCGATAGTGTGCACCCCCTACCCCCCAGGGCCCCTCAGTGCCCCCGTCCCCTCAGGGCCCCCGCCCCCTCTCAGCGCCCTCCTCGCACAGCTACGTGCTGACCCTGGTCCCCGATAGTGTGCACCCCCTACCCCCCAGGACCCCTCAGTGCCCCCGTCCCCCCAGGGCCCCCGCCCCCTCTCAGCACCCTCCTCGCACAGCTACGTGCTGACCCTGGTCCCCGATAGTGTGCACCCCCTACCTCCCCAGGGTCCCCGCCCCCTCTCAGCGCCCTCCTCCCACAGCTACGTGCTGACCCTGGTCCCCGATAGTGTGCACCCCCTACCTCCCCAGGGCCCCTCAGTGCCCCCGTCCCCCCAGGGCCCCCGCCCCCTCTCAGCACCCTCCTCGCACAGCTACGTGCTGACCCTGGTCCCCGATAGTGTGCACCCCCTACCCCCCAGGGCCCCCGCCCCCTCTCAGCGCCCTCCTCACACAGCTACGTGCTGACCCTGGTCCCCGATAGTGTGCACCCCCTACCCTCCAGGACCCCTCAGTGCCCCCGTCCCCCCAGGGCCCCCGCCCCCTCTCAGCGCCCTCCTCCCGCAGCTACGTGCTGACCCTGGTCACCGACGGCATGCGCAGCGTCCGTGCCTTCCACTTCGACAAGGCGGCTGCCAGCGTCCTCACCACCAGCGTGAGTTGGGGCTGCAGGGGGGGCCCTGGTGCAGCACGGCCCTGCCCTCACCTGCCCTCCTTTCAGATGGTCACCATGGAGCCCGGGTACCTGTTCCTGGGCTCTCGCCTGGGCAACTCCCTCCTCCTCAAGTACACGGAGAAGCTGCAGGAGCCCCCGGCCAGCGCAGACAAGGTGGGTGCCCTGGGCCTGCTGGGTGGCTTCCCCTTGTCTTGTGCCTGGGGCCACTCACCCCCGCCCCCGCCTCGCAGGAAGAGCCTCCCTCCAAGAAGAAGCGAGTGGACGCCACCGTGGGCTGGTCAGGTGAGGCTCCCGGGGGGTGGCTGCGTGGGGAGGGGCCAAGAGGCCCAGCTGCGCTCAGACAGGCTCTGTGCTGCAGGGAGCAAGTCGGTGCCGCAGGATGAGGTGGACGAGATCGAGGTGTATGGCAGTGAAGCCCAGTCGGGCACACAGCTGGCCACCTACTCATTTGAGGTGAGACTTGGGGTGGCGGGGGGGGGGGCTGCCCTGCCAGCCCAGCTGACTTGGGGTGTCCCGCAGGTGTGTGACAGCATCCTCAACATCGGGCCCTGTGCCAACGCCGCCATGGGCGAGCCCGCCTTCCTCTCTGAAGAGGTGCCTGGGGCTGGGGTGGGGGCGGCGGGGATGCCCGGGGTGGGGAGGGGGCACTCACACCCACCCTCTTCAGTTTCAGAACAGCCCTGAGCCGGACCTGGAGGTCGTGGTGTGCTCCGGCTACGGAAAGAACGGGGCTCTCTCCGTGCTGCAGGTGTGTAGGGCAGGTGGGCGTGTCCTTGGTGGCAGCTGGCTGGGCTGACCCCACCCCACCCTCTCTCCATTCCAGAAGAGTATCCGGCCCCAGGTGGTGACCACCTTTGAACTTCCTGGCTGCTACGACATGTGGACTGTCATCGCAGCTGTGCACAAGGAGGAGGTAGAGGTGAGCGGGCTGTGAGGAGGTGCCAGGCACACAGGTGCCACATACCTGCCCTGCCCTGATTGTCCTGCTCCCCGACTGCTCTGCAGGAAGACACCCCCAAGGGGGAGGGCTCGGAGCAGGAGGTGGGGACCCCCGAGGCGGAGGACGACGGGCGCCGACACGGCTTCCTCATTCTGAGTCGAGAAGACTCCACCATGGTGAGGGCTGGGGCCTGGGCAGGGTCCCCTGCGTGTGTGTGTGGGGGAGGGTTCACCTCCCACTGTCGCCCCCAGATCCTGCAGACGGGCCAGGAGATAGATCACGGAGGGCAGGGTCCCCTGCGTGTGTGTGTGGAGGGGGGGGGGTTCACCTCCCACTGTCGCCCCCAGATCCTGCAGACGGGCCAGGAGATAGATCACGGAGGGCAGGGTCCCCTGCGTGTGTGTGGGGGGGGGGGGGTTCACCTCCCACTGTCGTCCCCAGATCCTGCAGACGGGCCAGGAGATCATGGAGCTGGACACCAGTGGCTTTGCCACACAGGGCCCCACGGTGTTTGCCGGAAACATCGGGGACAACCGCTACATAGTCCAAGTGTCGCCACTGGGCATCCGCCTGCTGGAAGGAGGTGGGCTGGGCGGCCACTGGGTGGGCCGCTGGTCCCCTGGAGGCGCGCCTGTGCTGACAGCCGTGCCCGCCGCCCTGTGCCCACAGTGAACCAGCTGCACTTCATCCCCGTGGACCTGGGCGCCCCCATCGTGCAGTGTGCCGTGGCTGACCCCTACGTGGTCATCATGAGTGCCGAGGGCCACGTCACCATGTTCCTGCTCAAGAGCGACTCCTACGGGGGCCGCCACCACCGCCTGGCATTGCACAAGCCCCCACTGCACCATGTAGGCCCCCACCCTGCCCTGCCATCTCCCCTCACCCGTGTCCCCGCCCAAGGCTGAGCCCCGCGTGCTCCCCGCAGCAGTCCAAGGTGATCGCGCTGTGCCTGTACCGGGACGTCAGCGGCATGTTCACCACCGAGAGCCGCCTGGGCGGGGCCCGCGATGAGCTCGGCGGCCGGAGCAGCATGGAGGCCGAGGGCCTAGGCTCGGAGACCAGGTGAGTAGGCGCTGGGGTGGGGCGTCGGGTTCATGGGCAGCCTGTGACCACCTGCTGCCCCCAGCCCCACGGTGGACGACGAGGAAGAGATGCTGTACGGCGACTCGGGCTCCCTCTTCAGCCCCAGCAAGGAGGAGGCCCGCAGGAGTAGCCAGCCTCCCGCTGACCGTGACCCCGCGCCCTTCCGCGCGGAGCCCACGCACTGGTGCCTGCTGGTGCGGGAGAACGGCACCATGGAGGTGGGTGGGGCCCGAGCGAGGGGTGGGTGGGTCACGGAGGAGGGGTGCTTCCTCAAACACAGCAGGGCGCCCCTCCTGCCTCCACCAACTGCTGCTTGCTCCCTCAGATCTACCAGCTCCCCGACTGGCGGCTGGTGTTCCTGGTGAAGAACTTCCCTGTGGGGCAGCGGGTCCTGGTGGACAGCTCCTTTGGACAGCCCACCACCCAAGGCCCTGAGGCCCGCAAGGAGGAGGCCACGCGCCAAGGGGAGCTGCCCCTGGTCAAGGAGGTGCTGTTGGTGGCCCTGGGGAGCCGCCAGAGCAGGCCCTACCTGCTGGTGAGTGCAAGCCCCGAGCCCCCTGCCCCACCCCCCCACGCCACGCACAGCACTTGGCATAGCCCCTCCCTGCAGGTGCACGTGGACCAGGAGCTGCTCATCTACGAGGCCTTCCCCCACGACTCACAGCTTGGCCAGGGCAACCTCAAAGTCCGGTTCAAGAAGGTGCTAGGGGTGGGGAGAGTCTGGGGAAGGCTGGGGGCTGGGGGCTGGGGGCTGGGCCAGCGGGGCCTTCACAGTGCCCGCCCCCAGGTCCCCCACAACATCAACTTCCGGGAGAAGAAACCGAAGCCGTCCAAGAAGAAGGCAGAAGGCGGCAGCAGTGAGGAGGGGCCGGGGGTGCGGGGCCGCGTGGCTCGCTTCCGCTACTTTGAGGACATCTATGGCTACTCAGGGGTAGGCTGGCGCCTTCCTGGGGCGGAGCGGGGCCTCCATGCATGGGGCGGGGTGGGGCGGAGCGGGGCCTCCATGCATGCTCACGCCTCTGCCTCTGCCTCTAGGTGTTCATCTGCGGCCCCTCCCCGCACTGGCTGCTGGTGACGGCTCGGGGGGCCCTGCGGCTGCACCCCATGGGCATTGATGGCCCCATCGACTCCTTCGCCCCGTTCCACAATGTCAACTGCCCCCGTGGCTTCCTCTACTTCAACAGACAGGTAGAATGGCCCTGGGCCCCCAGAACGAGGACCCTCAGCTGTGCTGGGGCCAGGGGTGACCTGTGCAGGTTGGTGCGGCCCAAGGGGTGGTATTCAGAGCTTAACGTGGGGAGGGGTGCAGGACGTGGACCCGACAGCCCTAGCCGGAGGAGCCCTTCCTCGGGGCTGTGTGTCCGGGGCATGCACCCTCCATGAGCCATTTCTTGCAATGGGCCACCAGGGCAGTGGATGGTCTGCAGCCCTGGGCGTGCCCAGTCTGTGGCTGTCCCTCTGCAGGGCCTCTGTCTCCAGTCGTAGGGGAGTCCCTGAGGGTGGGGCTCAGCAGAAGCTGAGGTGCCCAGGCCACCACCTGTGTGCAGCACTCTGTAGGTCTCCTGGGCCGAGGGCCAGGCTCGGCTGACCCCTTCCACCCACCCACCCCAGGGAGAGCTGAGGATCAGTGTCCTGCCTGCCTACCTGTCCTATGACGCCCCCTGGCCCGTCAGGAAGATACCACTGCGCTGCACAGCCCACTACGTGGCCTACCACGTGGAGTCCAAGGTCTGTGCCCTGCCCCGCCCTTCTCCCCCAGGGAACTTTGGTCTGAGTGCCCTGCCCCGCCCCTTCCTCCTGACCTGTGGCACCCGCTGGTTACCAGGTGTACGCCGTGGCTACCAGCACCAACACCCCGTGTACCCGCATCCCACGCATGACGGGCGAGGAGAAGGAGTTTGAGACCATTGAGAGAGGTGGGTCCTGCTCAGGGGGCCCCTGTGCTGGGCACAGCCCCACCCTGACCTCAGTGTGTCCCCACAGATGACCGATACGTCCACCCCCAGCAAGAGGCCTTCTCCATCCAGCTCATCTCCCCGGTCAGCTGGGAGGCCATTCCCAACGCCAGGTGAGACTGGGCCTGGGCAGGTGGGAGGGCCTGGCAGGGTGGCCTGGCCTCCTGACCACCCCCTCCCCAGGATCGAGCTGGAGGAATGGGAGCACGTGACCTGCATGAAGACTGTGTCGCTGCGCAGTGAGGAGACCGTGTCGGGCCTCAAGGGCTACGTGGCCGCGGGGACCTGCCTCATGCAGGGCGAGGAGGTCACATGTCGCGGGCGGGTAAGTCCCAGGGGTCCAGGGCTCACCCAGGGTGCCCGGCCGCCCCTGTACCACCCACACGTCCCCTGCCCTGCAGATCCTCATCATGGATGTGATTGAGGTGGTGCCTGAGCCTGGCCAGCCCCTGACCAAGAACAAGTTCAAGGTCCTGTATGAAAAGGAGCAGAAGGGGCCAGTGACCGCTCTGTGCCACTGCAATGGTCACCTGGTGTCTGCCATTGGCCAGAAGGTGAGTGGCTGTGCCCCAGCCCCCCCCGCCCTGCCCCCCATCTGCCCCCCACTCACCCCCACCCCCCTTGTCCGCAGATCTTCCTGTGGAGCCTGCGGGCCAGCGAGCTGACTGGCATGGCCTTCATTGACACCCAGCTGTACATCCACCAGATGATCAGTGTCAAGAACTTCATCCTGGCTGCCGACGTCATGAAGAGCATCTCACTGCTGCGCTACCAGGAGGAGAGCAAGACGCTCAGCCTCGTGTCCCGGGTGCGTGGGGGCTGCGGGGGTTCAGCCTCCTGCCCTGCGTGTGTGGGGCTTGGCAGGGGCAAGCGGCAGACCCCGGCTGGGCCTGATGCCTCTCCTCTCCCCCACAGGATGCTAAGCCCCTTGAGGTGTACAGCGTGGACTTCATGGTGGACAATGCCCAGCTGGGTTTCCTAGGTGAGTATCAGGGCCTGGGGGCTGAGCCAACATGGGGCTCGGCTGGAACTAACTGAGCCCCTGCCCCACAGTGTCTGACCGAGACCGCAACCTCATGGTGTATATGTACCTGCCGGAAGGTGAGTAGGCCATGGGTCTCCCAGGGAGGGATGGGGCGGGGCTGGGCAGGCAGTGACCTGAGGGGTCTCTGGCCAGCCAAGGAGAGCTTTGGGGGCATGCGCCTCCTGCGCCGGGCTGACTTCCATGTGGGCGCGCACGTCAACACCTTCTGGAGGACGCCATGCCGAGGGGCGGCCGACGGGCCGAGCAAGAAATCGGTCATGTGGGAGAACAAGCACATCACATGGTTCGGTGAGCGCGGGGTCAGCTGTGGCTGGACCACGGGAATGTCAGGGCAGTCGGCCTCGCTCACACCCTCCCCCAACCCCCCAGCCACACTGGACGGCGGCATCGGGCTCCTGCTGCCCATGCAGGAGAAGACATACCGGCGGCTGCTGATGCTGCAGAACGCACTGACCACCATGCTGCCCCACCACGCGGGCCTGAACCCACGCGCCTTCCGGTGAGCGCCGCTCCTCCCCAGCCCTGCTGCCCAGCCCCCTCCTCCCCCCCTGACCCGCCCCCACCCTCACCCCCAGGATGCTGCATGTGGACCGGCGCACCCTGCAGAACGCCGTGCGGAACGTCCTGGATGGAGAGCTGCTCAGCCGCTACCTGTACCTCAGCACCATGGAGCGCGGCGAGCTGGCCAAGAAGATCGGCACCACGCCCGACATCGTGAGTGCCGCCCGCCCACCCCTACCCCTGCCCCCTATACCCAGGCCACGCTGACCCACTCCCTCTCCCTGTAGATCCTGGACGACCTGCTGGAGACGGACCGTGTCACCGCCCACTTCTAGCCCTCGGACACCGCCGCACTGCCTCCCACCCCCTTTTGTACAAAACACAGACAGATTGGCTTGAGCAGAGTGGTCATTGCTTGCGTCTGGACACGTAGCCCAGTGTCCCAGGCTGTGGGGCATCGGTAGGGTTGGCCCTGGGAACCTGAGACTGGATGGGCAGCTCTGTGGTCATGGAGCCCCAGGGCCTAGGTCTCCAGGGCTTGGTACAGCTCCTCTGTTGGGGGCATGAGGCCCAGTTGCACCAGGGCTCGAATCAGGAGGGTGGTGAGCCGCATGGCCAGCATCTCCAGCCTGGGGCAGGGGCAGAGTGGTCACTGGCTGGCGGGGGCAAGGCCCTGGCCAGCCTCCCACCAGCCCCACGAGTCTGCCCACCTCAGGGCTACTTCGAACTTGAGCATCTCCCAGAACACCCTGACGTGGCGCAGGAGGCTGCTGCTGCGGAGGCCCTGGTATGCAGCACCGGCCATGCGGCTCCAGGCCCGGACGGCGCTGCCAGACACGAGTGTGAGCCCTGCTGCCTGTGCCCATGCGCCCTGCTGCCCGTGCCCGCCCGGCCTCTCACGTACCTCTTGGCCATGAGGAAGTAGCGGTCCACGGGGCTGCCCAGGGCGGCGTGCACGGCCCGCACGGTGTTGATGTTGCGCAGCACAAGCAGCATGGGCCGCGGCAGCGCACGCAGCACCGCCATGATGCGCTCGAAGTGCTCGCGCGCCATGGCCTGCATGTAGGCCGCCTCTTGGCGGCTCAGCAGGTGGGAGCCCCACAGCTGCCCCAGGCGTACCGGCCGCTGCATGAGCATCTCAGAGAACAGCAGGTAGTCTGGGGGCGGGCAGGGGGCAGCTGCATGGGCCAGGCCCTGGGGGTGTTGTACCCCCATGCCCCACCCCACCCCGGGCTGTCCTCACCTCGCACCCCCAGGGTAGCCGCATGCTCCCTCATGGCAGTGTCGTTCCTCAGGATGATGGCCCGCCACAGCTGGCACAGGGCCGAGCGGTGCCTGCGGGGGCCCGGCCGTGAGCCCAGCGCCGGGCAAGACGCCCTGGGACAGGCCTGCCCACCCCCCAGCTTACTTCTCGTCCAGGAACTGGTAGAGCCCGTGGTCCAGCAGCACCAGCTCAGCCGTCCCGTCCGGGCCCTTGCGCACCAGCACTAGGAGCACAGCGTGTGGGCTCGTGCTGTGCCGCCCCCACTCCCGGCCCTCCCCGGGGACGTCCTACCGTTGCCAGGGTGTGGGTCTGAGTGGATGAAGCCGGTGTAGAAGATCTGCTCCGCAAAGGCCCGGGTCAGCTTCTCCGCTATCTGGGGAGGGCGGGTGCTTGCGGCGCTGCGGCAGCTCCCTGCAGCCAGCCACCCCACCCCCACGCACGTGGCACTCACGTCCGCAACCGCCAGCCCCTGGCGCTGGATGGCTTCCAGGTCGGTGACCTTGCAGCCGTCACAGAAGTCGGCCGTCAGCACGCGCTGGGGGCGAGTGAGAGGCTGAGCATCACGGGCCCCGGGGCCCCACCCGGGGAGAGGCCAGCCCCAGCCCACCTTGCTGGACTTATCCCAGTGCACCCGGGGGACCACGACGTAGTGGAAGTGCCCCAGCTCGCGGGCACAGCGCTCAGCGTTCCGGCCCTCGTTCTCGAAGTCCAGCTCCTGTGCCAGGGTCCCCTTCAGGTCCTGGGGGCCACACACAGTCAGAAGGCCAGGGCTGGGGCGGTGGCCCTCCCCGCGCCCGGCTGCCCTGGGCGGCCGCACCTGCAGGACCCAGCTGAAGCCGAAGCTGGGGTGCATGAACTCCACCAGACGCAGCAGCAGCTCCAGCGTCTGCACATCTCCCTCAAACCGGTCCTGCAGGTCGATGTACTGCACCTGCGCAGAGAGGCCAGCTGAGGACCGGCCCCGGACAGCCGGGCGCCCAGGCTGCCGCAGCCCCACACACCTTCACGGCCACTGTGGTGCCATCCTGCAGCTGGGCTCGGTGCACCTGGGCCAGGCTGGCAGCCGCTATGGGCTGGTAGTCAAACTCTTGGAAGAGCTCACTGGGCAGGGCCTGGAAGTCTTCAAGGAACAGTTCGTCCACCTGGCAGGAGCGGGTGCGTGCAGTGTGGGGGAGTCACGGTGGGAGGGGCTCGCCTCACGCCCGCCCCCGCCCTGGGGGCCGGCTCACCTCTCGGAAGCCCCGGCTGAGGGCCCTGTCCTCCAGCACACGCAGGGTCCGGATGTACTCGGGCGGCAGCAGGTGGTTGAAGGAGCATAGCCCCTGGCCCAGCTTCACGTACAAGCCCCCGTTGCTGATGGCGCCGGCCACGAGCGCGTCGGCAGCACGCTGGTGACACGCTGACATCACTTCCACGTAGCCCGGGCTGTTCTGACCACAGGCAGAGTGCAGGATGGGGGCAGGCGGCTGTGCCCTGGTCCCCAGCACCCACAGCCTCCAGGGTGCCCCCTCGTGGGCCTGGGGCACCAGCACAAACCTCCTCTACCCCTCGCAGAACGACATTCGTGCACCACCAGTAGTCCATGGAGATGAGCAGGCCAATCCTCAGAGACCTGCGGGCAGGAGGGCACCTCTGAGCCTCTCCCTCTCCCTCTCCCCCTCCCCCCAGGAGCCTGTGGGGAGGCTGCAGAGGTGCAGGGCGGGGTTCCAGTGGCCACACCGCAGGCAGGCCAAGCGCAGAGCCGTGGTCAGGGCGGAGACAAGAGGGTGTGAGAACCACGAGGCTCCTGGGCAGGTGCACCAGGAGCTGAGGTGCTGCAGGTGTGTGGCTCACTGGTCATGTGTTAGATTCGGGAAAAGCAGGGGGTGGGAATGAGCCCAGTGACAGAACAGCCCGCTGTGTCTACACTGGCTGGGCAGCCCGGCAAGCACACAAGCAGTGTGTGTTGGAGAGACAGCCGAGTGACACGGCCAGGGTCCAGGGAGGCCCCCAGACCCGAGCAGCCACAAGGGACTCCGAGGGGATAAGGGAACAGCTCAGGTTTCCTGCAGCACCCCTGCCAGAGACCCGGCAACTGCAGCCAGCCTGTGGTACAGCAGTGTAACAGCCGAGCCCCACTGCCCCACTTCCCATCCGGCTCCCGGCCGAGGCACCTGGGAGAGCAGCGGAGGAGACCCAAGTGCTTGGGCCCCTGCACCTGCGTGGGAGGCCCGGGGGAGCTCTTGGCTTCAGATCAGCGCAGCTCTGGCTGCTCCAGCCATTTGGGGGGTGAGCCAGCAGGTGGATGACCTCTGTCTCCCCCTCAAATACATAAATCTTAGGAGGAGGATCAGGCCTCTGAGGCAGGGAGGCCTGGGTGGCTGCTGTTCTGCCCTCTGCTCTCCTGTGGCCAAACGCTGCCAGCCCTCACGTGGGAGCTGGCCCTGACCCTCCCCACCTCACTCCTTCCTTGGGCTCCTGCTCAGCCAAGTGTGCGGTCCTGGCACCCAGCCAGGGGTGTGCCACAGCCTGCAGCTGCCCGGGAAGCCAGGTTCAGGGTGCTCTGCAGCCCCAGCTCAGGTGCTGCTTCGCGGGCTGTGGAAGCAGCCAGGACCCCGCATTGCAGGGACACGGACGCCTGGGAGCTCCGGGCAAGCTGACCAGCGGTGGTCATGCAGGGCCGGTCCTTCCCAGAGGCTGCAGACCCAGGGGTCACGCTTCCTCACGCCTGTGGCTGCCCCTAAAGTAAATCCCAGCTAAGCCTCTGTGTGTCTGAAAACCTGGGGACCCCGGGCCCTGCAGGGGGCAGGCGTCGAGGCTGGCAGCAAAGCTACCCACAGCCCGTGTTGGAGGGCCTCGCGCTGGCCCTGGCCCTGCCTCCCGCCTCAGTGGATCCAGGGGGCTCCTGGCCTCAGCCAGCCTCCAGGTGAACCAGTAGGCAGGAACTCTGCCTGCCCCCAGCTCCAGGACGTCAGCTTAGCCTGGGGCCGGGGGGGCTGCAGGGCGCAGCAGTGCCACGTCCTCCCCTGGCGGTCACTCCCTCCACCCCAACTGAGGTTCCCCTCAGAACCGGGGGCAGGAGGTGACTGAAAGCAGCAGCACCAGCAGCTCTCCCACCTGCAGGTTCTGGCCTGGGAGAGGAAGGACACTGGACAGCTCTGGGGACCAGAGCCCAGAGCAGGCCCAAGGAAGGAGCCCCCCACCCCATCCCAATCTGTGTGTGGACACCTGTGTGTGTGGACACTGCCTGTCCCTATGTGGTCACCTGTGTGTGTGGACACTGCCTGTCCCCATGTGGACACCTGTGTGTGGACACTGCCTGTCCCTATGTGGTCACCTGTGTGTGTGGACACTGCCTGTCCCTATGTGGTTACCTGTGTGTGTGGACACTGCCTGTCCCCATGTGGACACCTGTGTGTGGACACTGCCTGTCCCCATGTGGACACCTGTATGTGTGGACACTGTCCAGCTGCATGGGTGAGGAGGAGGTGCCCCCTACACAGGCCTGGGCTGATTTGGGGGACCCTCACCTGCCAGCCTCTTGCCTGCATCACCTGTGCCCCATCCATCAGCTCCTCCCCATGTGTTTCCAGAACCCCCAACCCCAGGAGGGGCTCGCAGGGGCCAGGCCACAGGCTACCTACCTGCCGAAGCGCCCGATGCCGTCCAC
Source organism: Sylvilagus floridanus (assembly GCA_949820135.1). NCBI lineage: Eukaryota > Metazoa > Chordata > Mammalia > Lagomorpha > Leporidae > Sylvilagus > Sylvilagus floridanus. The sequence continues at coordinate 168,628,784 of OX463241.1, read as the reverse complement.
GGTGAGCCGCATGCGCCTCCTCTCGCGAGGCTCAGAGGTGAAGTAGCGGACGCCGAGGAGCAGGGGCACGGCCACCACGGTGCCGGACAGCACCCTCCTCCACAGGGACGTGCGCCGCAGGGCCCTGAGCACAAGGAACAGCTCTGCTGCGCGTGCCCTCCACAGGCCTGTTCTCAGCCCCACGCCTTCCGGGGCTGTGCTCACGGGACTGCAGAGGATGGGCACCGCTGGCCATCAGCCTGGTGTCCAGCCACGGCTGCAGGCCAGGATGGCGGAGGCCACCAGTGTTGCACAGGGGCGGTGCTTGGCTCGGCTGCCACCTGGGACGCTGGCCGCCCACATGGAGCGCCTGGTTCGAGTCCCAGCTCCTCTGCTTCTGTCAGTGCACATGGGGGCAGCAGGAGCTGGTCCAAGCGCTTGGGCCCTGACCCCATGCGGGAGACCCGGTGGCGTCTGGGCTCCTGGCTCCAGCCCGGCCCAGCCCTGGCTGTTGCAGGCACTGGGGAGTGAACCAGTGGATGGAAGCTCTCTCTATGCATTGCAAATCATTTTCTTAAAAAAAAAAAAAAAAAAAAAAAAAAAGCCGGGGCCAGCGCTGTGGCACAGCGGGTTAAAGCCACGGCCTGCAGTGTCAGCATCCCATATGGGTGCTGGTTCGAGTCCTGGCCACTCTACTTCCAATCCAGCTCTCTGCTGTGGCCTGGGAAAGCAGCAGAGGATGGCCCCAGTGCTTGGCCCTGCACCCGCGTGGGAGACCCAGTGGAGCTCTTGGCTTTGGCCTGGCCCAGCCTGGGCCATCTGCAGTGAACCAGCAGATGAAAGACTTCTGTCTCCCTCTGTAACTCTGCCTTTCAAATAAGTGACCAATTCTCAAACAAAACAAAACCACGAAACAGGGCAGGGCCTCCCCGTGCCCAGCCCCCGTTCCCAGCCTCGAGTCCCCGTCTCGGGGTCTCTCCTGCTGTCACGCACTGAGCTGGGGGCAGGACTCACCCGCCTCCCCGTCAGACCACCTCGCTCCCACCGCACGCCTGGCCTGTCCGCCACCACAGCCTGGGGGCCTTGGCTCAGCCTTTCCTGGAGCTGGGAGCCTGCTGTCCCCGCCGTGACCCACGGCCCTCCCCGTCCCAGGTGGGGGCCCCTACCTTGCAGGGGGGCTCCTGAAACTTTTCTGGAAGCGGGCAGCGGGGGGCGGCCAGGCCTTCTCCCTGCCATGCAGCAGGGCAGAGTGGAAGCGGCAGAGTCGCAGCTGCAAGACAGCGGAGGCTGGGGTTGGCGAGCAGGGACACTCCCTGGGGGCCCTGCCGCAGCCCAGCAGACGCCAGCCAGCCCCCGACGGAGAGTGGACAGGCGGCCCGCACTCTCAGCCACAGAAAGTCCGCGCAGCTCAGCCCGGGCCCCAGAAGGCACCGAAAACCCTCATTGAGGGACAGGTGCTGGGCACAGCTGTGAGGGCACGGGTTCGAGTCCCAGCTCCAGCTTGGACTCCAGCGTCCCGACGCGTACCCTGGTGAGGGCTCCAGTGGTTAGATTCCTGCCGCCCGCACGAGGCCTGGGCTGAGGCCCGACCCAGCCCGAGCACCGCGGGCACTTGGGAAGCGAGCCAGCAGGTGGGAGCTGTCTTCCCTCTCTGCCTCTCGACCACAAGCTGCCCAGCAGTGCGCCGGAGAGAAAGGACTCAGGGCACCGATGGACCAAAGCAGCAGCTGCCCCTGCACGCTGCCCCGAGCCGAGCACATGGCCCTGCATGCGGCCCAAGGGCTGCAGAGCAGTGCAAAAGCCGGGAGCGGCCATGACCCGCTGTCCCAGGACCACACAAGGCCACACACAGCCAGCGCCGCCTCTCAGGGAGAACCAGAGGCAGACAGAGGGGAGGGGCAGCCGCCCGCCACGCCGGGGGCCTCTGGAGCCAGGATGCCTGTGTGGAGAACCTGCTACAGCGACCACGGCAGGGACAGATGCCCCAAACTCCCTCCCTCCTCCTCAGCCCTGCGCTGGCCGCCACTTCCACACACACGGGTGCACACACGCACATGCTCGCCCGCCAAGCAGCCCCTCAGGCAGGCCCTGTGTGCACCCAGGAGCCGCAGCGAGAGCACCGTGGCAATTCTGGAGGCAGGAGACGGCCTGAGTGCCTAGAACAGAACTGAAGACGGTGGGGCTGGGGGGCGGCTGCTCCAGAAGACAGGGGCACCAGGCTTCCTTGCAAGAGAGGAATAGACCCCAGCAGGGGCTCCGGCTGGGCGGCCAGTCCAGGAGCAGGCACAAGCGGGGGTGGGGGTGGGGGTGGGGGTGGGGTGGGGTGGGGAAAGCCACAGCCTGGGAAGGGGACATTGGGAGACAAGGCCAAGTGGATTCAGGACAGGGCGCCCAGAGGCGCGGGGAGCGTATTCTGGTCTCGGGAGCCCTGCGTCCATGAACAAGGATGGACGCCAGCCAGCAGCGCAGCCCTGTGCTGGTCCTGGATTATCAGTGACCCCCAGAGCAGCCCCGCAGATACAGCACCAGGCACCCACTCGGCAGCGCCGCTTCTGTAAACATCTGCAGTTTCTCAGAAAAAGTCAGGGAAGCCCTGGGGTTGGCTGAGGACCGGGCACACCCAGGGCGGCGAGCACGGCCGACCGTGGCCAGGACCGGTGCTTCCAGGCCTTGCTTGGTCAAGGGCTGGCCTCTGACTTGAGTGGCCCGAGGACAACACAGACGTAAACGCGCAGGGCTGGGCACCTGGCATGGCAGGCCCCGACGGCAGCTCCCTGCCGATGCACACCCAGCAGAGGTCCCGGCCCAGCCCCGGCAGCTGCTGCCGCTCAGGGAGGGAACCAGCGGGTGCAAGACCTCTCTCTCCCTCTTTCCAATCTAAGAGGTATGGGGCTGGTGCTGTGACACCGCAGATTAAGCCGCCACCTGCAGTGCTGGCATCCCCTGTGGGTGCCAGTTCCAGTCCCGGCTGCTCCACTCCCAATCCAGCTCCCTGCTGATGTGCCTGGGAAAGCAGCGGAAGATGGCCCAAGTGCCTGGGCCCCTGCACACACGTGGGAGACCCGGACGAAGCTCCTGGCTGCTGGCTCAGCCTGGCCCAGTCCTGGCCGATGCAGCCGCTTGGGGAGTGAACCAGCAGACGGAAGACCTCTTCCTCTAGTTCTGCCTTTCAAATAAACAATCTAAGAGAGAGAGAAGGGGGAGGATGGGGGTGGTCTGTTTGGCCCGGACCAGAAGGCAGGCGATTCCAGCGCCCGCCCGTCTGCAGCAGTTCTGCCCACGTGTGCAGGGGCTCAGCACAGGCACAGCTGCCCCTGTGGGGCCTGGGAAGACAGCAGGCCAGCCTGAGCAGACAGAAATGTCAGCGAGCAGAAGGGAACAAGAGGGGCAGGGCAGAGACAGCCCCAAGGCCGAGTCCAACAAGGAAGCAGTGGAAGGCGGTGCCAGCGCAGCCCCTTCAGGGAGCCCAGCCCAGGCACCCGGGGGAGGGGGAGGGAGTAAGACCCTGCCCGCCAGGATTGGGGAGCGCACTCAGGACTGGCAAGTGCGTGTCTCACGTGCCGCATGGCCGCGACACCCCGGCCGACTGCCTTCTACAGCGTCTGATGGTCACCCCCAAAGAGGGTGGCAGGAAGAGCCAAGGCCCTGCCCGAGGAGCAGCCGCACGCACAGTCCTTGCACAGAGATCGCTCGAGTTGAGTCATCTCTCAGCGATGCCTGAGCCTGTCTCTGTGCCCGGCCCCTGGCACCTGCAGGGCTGGGGGCTCAGGGACAGCCAAGGCTCAGAGCACACAGAATGTTCCAGAATAAGAAGACGCCACAGAGCAGGGAGGCTGCCCCTCCAGCGGCCCCAGGTTTCTCAAACAGCAGGCAGGAGCTCCGGGGGCCCTCCCCCTTCCCGCTCTGACGGCCCCGCCGCCCTAGCACGGGGCTGTCCTGCCCCTCGCAGGCACCCCGGAACAGAGGCGGTGGGTGCGCGGTGCCCCGCAAGGCACGGCGCTCACCTGCCCCAGGCGCGGAGGGCGGCAGGCGGGCCCTGGACACGAGGTCTTCCGCTGACCTGTGCAGAGTCCCCAGCAGGGCTGTGCCACCGGGCACTCGCCACAGCACCACCAACTCCCCTCCCACAGGAGACGTCCCCCAACACCCAAAGGACACGTGGGGCCCCGCGGACGGCCACTGCAGCACAGGACAGCACGAGGAAGACCCGCAGCTGACCCCCGCGCCGCCGGGGCTGCCGGCGCGTGCGCAGTCCGCCCGCAGCGGCAGGCACACCCCTTTCCCAGAGGTTTGCAGTTCCCAGCGGGGCTCGGCCGTGGGATCCAGGCGGCAGGGAAGAGGCCCCCGGACCCAGCTCCCCAGCAGGACCCCGGCGCCGCCACACCACCCGCGGCCCCGCGAGCGCCCCGCGCGACCCCGGGGGCAGGACGGCCGCGGCCGCCGGAGTGCCCGTCCCCGGGCGCGGGAGCTCCTAGCCGCGCATCCCAGCCTCCCCCACGCGCATCGGGTCGCGGGTCCCGGGTCCTGGGGGGGTGTCTGAGCGCCGTGGGGGCCCCCGAGGAACCGGGGCGCCCCAGGGTCCTCACCGGTCGCCACATCTCCCGAGACGCGCCGCGCTCCCGCCCGAGCCGCCTCGCGTAGGCCAGTGCGCACGCGCGCCCCGCCCCCCGCGGTAGGCGGGGCTCACGGCCGGGCCGCCTGGCTCGTCTGGCCCTGCGGCGCAGCGGTGCCCCCTGGCGGTCACCGGCGGCCCAGCCTCGGCGCCTACATGCACTCCCTGGAGCGCAGGTTCGAGTCCTATGCTCACCGCTGGAACGCGACGCCGCGGTAGGGGCTACGGCAAGCAGCAGCTGGAGCGAGGTGTGGAGGGCTGGGGAATCCTCCCCAGATCTCTCTCTCCAAAGGGAGGCTGTAACTCACAAGCTAAGCCCCTAGTTGGGTCCTTGTATTCTGTTGGGTCAAGTCCAGCTTTCGTCTTGAGCAGGAGCAAGGAGCCAGAGGCCGCAGGCCCAGCCTGCCCTGGCCCACCTCCCTCTCCCCAGGCCTCTGCCACCACCAGGCGCTGTCCAGTGGGTCTTTCTGCAGCACAGCTGTTCTGGAGTGGCCACTGGGCTCACTCTGGCTACCATCGGGGCACCCAGCCCCACTGAGAGCTCACGCGCCGGGGAGCAGGCCCAGGAAGGCCCGAGCAGAGGTGGGTAGCAAAGGCCTGGGATCGGGCAGAAGCCCGGCAGTGGGGAGGCCAGCACCACCACTTCCTGGGCCCTGGAAGGGCTGCCCCACGAGACAGAGCCGGGGCTGGCAGGAGCGCAGCAAGGTGCACCAGCCGGGGGGGGGGGGGGCGTCCAGGGACCAGAGCCGCTCTGCCAGGCACCTGCTGGGAGGCAGCCTGGCTCCATCCCAAACAGGCGCCAGTTTGAGTCCTGGCTGCTCTGCTGCTGACCAGCTTCCTGCTAATGTGTCCGGGAAAGCAGCGGAAGGCGGTCCAAGTGCTTGGGTTCCTGCACCCACATGGGGGCCAGGACAGAGCTCCAGGCTCCTGGCTTTGGCCTGGCCCAGTCCTGACCATCACGGCCATTTGGGGAGTGAACCAGTGGGTGGAAGATCTGTGTCTTTCCCTCTGTGTGTGTGTCACTTGGCCTTTCTGTTAAGAGGGGTTCTTTGCGGGGTGCATGAGCGTCAGCAGTGGTGACCTTCAGTGAGGTGAAGGTCATTGTGGGATGTTTTTTTCTGGCCAACACAGGGGCTGGGCCGGGGTTTTCCATTGCACAAGCTGGGGAGGGGGAGGGGCAGTGCAGCCCACAGCGTCAGGCCCTCCCTGTCTAGCACCTGGCTGTCCACACTTTTTTTTTTTTTTTTTGACAGACAGAGTGGACAGTGAGAGAGACAGAGAGAAAGGTCTTCCGTTGCTGTTGGTTCACCCTCCAATGGCTGCCGTGGACGGCACGCTGTGGCCGGCGCACCGCGCTCATCCGATGGCAGGAGCCAGGAGCCAGGTGCTTTTCCTGGTCTCCCATGGGGTGCAGGGCCCAAGCACCTGGGCCATCCTCCACTGCACTCCTGGGCCACAGCAGAGGGCTGGCCTGGAAGAGGGGCAACCGGGACAGAATCCGGCGCCCCGACCGGGACTAGAACCCGGTGTGCCGGCGCCGCAAGGCAGAGGATTAGCCTGTTGAGCCACGGCGCCGGCCCTGTCCACACTTTTTTCCAAGCAGGTCGGGTGAGAGCCAGGCCAGGGACGCGGGGAAGTGGCCTCAGGGGAGACCTCGGGGGAGGGAAGCCTGGGAGTGAGACTATGGTGGGACAGTGGGGTCAGCCGGGGCCAGGAGACCGGGAGGCTACAGCCTGCCAAGGCCGCCATGCGGGGGCTCGCACAGCCGGCCCTGGCAGGGCAGCTCCCACACTCCCGTCAGCCCCAGGGAGACCCTGCACCGCCTTTTCCACGGTGGCCATGTCCTGGCTGTACTGCCCGGGTACCCGGCCTGCTGTGCCGCCTCCATGCTGAGAGGTCTCCTGCCTGTGACACGGAGGGACCAGGAGAGTAGCCCACAAAAGGCCCCCAGCCCCCAGCACGTGGCCCACACGTCTGTCCCCTCACTCAGCACCCACGGGAACAGCACAGCCTGCCACACCCCCGGCTGCTCCCTGCTCCATCTGCTGGGAGCCATGACGGGGAGAGCCCAGGGCAGCCTGGCTCCTGAGGCGCCTCCCGTGCAGACCCCTCGATCAGTGGCCAGGGCCGATCCTGCCACACCTTCTGACCCATAGAGACCACCAAGGGGCGACAGACTCCCTTGTTGAGCCCAAGAGGTCTCTGTGGCCTGGCCTAGAGGCGCAACCTGGCGGGGAATGGGCGCCCCTTCTCCTTGGCCAGGGCTCCTCACTGCGGCTGCCCCTTGGCAGTCACCTGTGTGAGGTCCCTGGGCAGTGAGGGTGAATACCCAGCTGGCCAGACGCAGGCAGAGGTCCTCACGGAGTCTCTGCCTGCTCAGCAGAGGGGCCTTTTGTCCCCTAGCTCTCGGCCCCCACATCCGGGCCAGGGCTCAACCAAGGCACCTGGAGCCCCTCCGAGGGCCAGACTTTATGGAATGTTCCCAGGTGTACACATCTGAGCTCCCCCATAACCTCACAGTCATGGGACAGGTTCAGGAGGTCCTGACACGCTCAGGCCCAAGGGCATAGCCGATGGGAGCACAGAGAAGCGCTCCCTGGAGGGCTGGGCACCTGCTGCCCTGGCTGCCGGCTCCAGCAAGGGGCAGCTGGAGGTCTCGCCCCCACCCGGGGAATCCAGGGCAGAGCAATGTTTGTGGCCCAGAGGAGCCAAGCAGTGAACTCTGCCCCATCTCGGGGGAGAGAACCCGGCTCTGGCTAGGGCCCTGCCCCAAATGGCCCAGCCCTGGTGGTTCATCTCCCAAGCTGGGATTGCTGGGCTGAGGGCATGGGAACCCCTCTCCCAGGTAACAGGTGGCCTCCGCTTCTGCTCCCCCCAGCCCCATCAGTCCCCTACTCCCATGTCCCCAATTCCCTTTGGCCTCCAAAACTGCCACAAAAAGGAAAGAAGTCCCAGGGGACACGCCCAAGGCCAGCCTGGAGGCTCAGCTTAGGTTTTGTTTACTTGAAAGGTAGAAGTAGAGCGGGGTTGGGGGAGGGAGGTCTTCCATCTGCTGGCTCACTCCCCAGATACCTGACTCAGTTGGGTCTGGGCCAGGGGCTCCATCCGGGTCTCCCCCCGTGGGTGCAGGGGCCCAGCTACTTGAGCCGTCACTTCTGCCTCCCAGGGTGTGCACTGGCAGAAGCTGGCTGGGAAGTGGAGCAGGACTTGAACCCAGGGACCCGGATATGGGAGGCAGACACCCCAAGAGGCGCCCTAACCACTGTGCCAATCCGCGCCCCAGCCAGTCGTAGTGAGTTGTGCCGGCAGCCTCCAGAAAGCCCCACAGTGCGGCCAGGGTGTTACGTCATCAGCTCCAGAAAGCTCTCACGACGGCTCCAAAGCAAAGGCCAAGCCCCGCACTGAGCAGAGCAGAGGAGCTGGTGCCGGGGCATGGCGGCTAAGCTGCCGCTGGTGAGGTTGGTCTCCAAGATCAGACTGCCAGTCCACATCCCGGCTGCTCCACTTCTTTATTATTTATTCATTTATCTGAGAGGCAGAGTTACAGTGAAAGGGTGAGACAGAAAGAAAAGTCTTCCATCATTGGTTCACTCCCCAGATGGCTACAATGGCTGGAGCTGAGCTGATCTGAAGCCAGGAGCCAGGAGCTTCTGCCCAGTCTCACACACAGGTGCAGGGGCCCAAGTACTTGGGCCACCTTCCCCTCTTTCCCAGGCCATAGCAGAGCGCTGGACTGGAAGAGGAGCAGCCGGGACTAAACGTGCCCATATGGACATGCACTGCAGGCGGAGGATTGTTTTTAGTAGAAAGCTCACTTTGCAGCGCTGGTGTGTAGGCTGTCAGCTGTGGAGTCCCGTGCCACGGGCGCCCAGGCCCTCCACGCCGGTCCACCGTGCCCCTCTAACTTCAGTAGTTCCCTCCGCTGTTTCCCTAACCCTTCCCTGCTGCTACACTATCTCCACTTTTTTCAACCATCTTCTCCTGGGCTAGAGCAGTAAGTGCCCTCCCCACTCCACACCTTGGACTACGTACTGCTCTACTGCAGGTCCAGCAAGGCACAGGTGATGGCTCCAGTGCTCGGAACCCCCATGTGGGAGATCGGATGGGGTCCTTGGCTCCTGGCTTCAGCCTGGCCCAGCCCTGGCTGTTGTGAGCATCTGGCAGTGAACCAGTGGATGCAAGATCTCCTTGGTCTCCTGCTCTGCCTTCCAAATAAATTGACCTTAAAAGCAGCAGATGTGAGGCTGGCTTTTTTTTTTTTTTTTTTTTTTTGACAGGCAGAGTGGATAGTGAGAGAGACAGAGAGAAAGGCCTTCCTTTTCCGTTGATTTACTCCCCAATGGCTGCCGCAGCTGGCGCACTGCGCTGATCCGAAGCCAGGAGCCAGGTGCCTCTCCTGGTCTCCCATGGGGTGCAGGGCCCAAGCACTTGGGCCATCCTCCACTGCACTCCCTAGCCACAGCAGAGATCTGGACAGGAAGAGGGGCAACCGGGACAGAATCCGGCGGCCTGACCGGGACTAGAACCCGGTGTGCCGGCGCCGCAGCCGGAGGATTAGCCTAGTGAGCCGCGGCACCAGCCCCATGGTTCCTTTTTTGATTAAAAAGTACAATACAGGGGCCGGCACTGTGGTGTAGCAGATAAAGCTGCCACCTGCAGTGGCAGCATCACATATGGGCGCCAGTTCTAGTCCTGGCTGCTCCACTTCAGATCCAGCTCTCTGCTGTGGCCTGGGAAAGCAGAAGATGGCCTACATCCTTGGGCCCCTGCACCCACATGGGAGACCAGGAGGAAGCACCTGGCTCCTGGCTTCGGATCAGTGCAGTTCTGGCTGTTGTGGTCAACTGGGGAGTGAACCAGCTGATGGAAGACCTCTCTCTAACTCCAACTTTTAAATAAATAAATACTTTAAAAGAAAAAAGTATAAAACATCAGGACCAGCACGGTGGTACACGTTTAGCTGCCACCAGTGATATCCCAGGTTAGAGTCCTGCCTGCTCCACTTCCGATCCTGCTCCTGTTAATGCACTTGGGGAAAGCAGCAGCAGATGGCTCACGTGCTCGGGCCCCTGCACCCATGTGGGAGACCTGGAGGAAGCTCCTGGCTGCCCCAGCTCTGGCCTTTGTGGCCATTGGACAGTGAACCAGCGGATGGAAGACCCCTTCTGTCTTTCCCTGTAACTCTGCCTTTCAAATGAATAATCTTAAAAAAAAAAAAACTCCTTAACTACTACCACATTGTAGACAGAGTGGCGAATCCCTGACAAGCGTACACCTTACTTCCTGCTGTGGGGAGAAGCAGGGACACCATTCCTTGGGCTCACGGAAGTGGCGCCGGGCAGAGGCAGGCCGGTGCCCACTGATGCAAGAGGCCAACGGCGTCTCCAGGGCGCACGACTCATCCTCAGGCTTAGAGGAAGGAGTTCCTTCAGTAGGGAACTAAGCTCGCTGCAGGGCACACGCCCCCCACCCCAGCCTGGCCAGGGTGCACACCCCTCATGGCCACAGCTGCCACCAGCTTGCCCTCCCCCCATCGAGGTCCTGCCCCCTGCACATCCAGCCCCGTCCCCCAGCTGCCCCCCCATCGAGGTCCTGCCCCCTGCACGTCCAGCCCCATCCCCCAGCTGCCCCCCCTCCAGGTCCTGCCCCCTGCACGTCCAGCCCCATCCCCCAGCTGCCCCCCCTCCAGGTCCTGCCCCCTGCACGTCCAGCCCCGTCCCCCAGCTGCCCCCCCTCCAGGTCCTGCCCCCTGCACGTCCAGCCCCGTCCCCCAGCTGCCCCCCCATCCAGGTCCTGCTCCCTGCACGTCCAGCCCCGTCTTCCACCTGCCCCCTGCATGTTCAGCTCCATCCCAGTCAAGGTCCTGCCCCCTACATGTCCAGCTCTGTCCCCCAGCTGACCCCCTATTCTAAAGTAAATGTGGGTGGGTTTCCATCTGTGACCCCCAGGGCCCCTCCTGTCCTCAGCGACCTTTGACATAGCCCTGTCTCCCTCCCTTGCCAAGGGGAGAGTTAATCATTGTCTTGGCGACACCCCATATGCTGTGACCCCTCCCCTCGCCCCCCCCATCGAGCTCCTCAGCCAAGTGCTTCCCTGGCTTGCTCCCCTGCCGCAGAGGAACACGGACAGTGGAGGGGGGGGGCAGGCAGGCCCCTCCCCAGCCACACCACACAGATAAAAGCCCCAGGGTGGGCTGGCAAAGGGTGCCAGGGCACACCTGCCTGCCCGGCCTCCACCACACCTGAGGGCAGAAGAGCCGGCCAAGTCACTGCTCTGTAAGGCGGGGAGTGAGACCAGGTTCCGATCTGCTGGTTCACTCCTCAAGGCCCGCAGCCATGAGGGCTGGGCCAGGTCAACGGGGAGCCAGGGACTTAGCCCAGGCCCCCACGCGGGCAGCAGCCCAAGCATGCTACCTCCCCTGGAGCACGAGACCCGCGTCTGGTGATGAAGCAAACAGGGGGACCCAAGTGGGGGCTGGGTCTTGGAGAACGGAACCAGGCTCCCAAGAACGTCGGAACTGTGGGTGCTAGGCCGAAGAATGGGGGGCTGGGGCCCTGGAGATCCCACACCAAGGGGACCTGGCTTCAGGCACAGCTGGAGCCCCGCAGCCCTGAAGACGATGTCGAGGTTGTGCGTTCGGGTCTCGGCTCCGCTGTCCGCGCTGGCCACGCTCTGGGCGCACAGCTCCCACGATGAACTGCCGTGAGCGCCACAGGGGTCACCGCCCCCTTTCCAGTCGCTGTGGGCAGGAAGAGGTGCTCTGACCAACATACCACAAGGACTGCACCAAGAACCGACCAGGCTGGCTCTTGGAGCCGCAGCAGGCCGGGCAGCCCGGGGGAGTAGGCAGATTTCCCAGGGAGGGCTGGGGGGCAGAAGGGCCTACTCCTGCACTGCTGGGGACCTGTACCTGCCACCACCCCGGCTACATCTGCGGCCTAGGAGAGGTCCTTTAAGGTCCACGGAGCCTAGGGGCCCCGTCCCTAAGCCGCCAACAGAGTCCTGGGCAGACCAAGTGCAGGATGAGGCCGCTCTCCCCCCAGGCGCTGCACACCTGGCTCTGGTGGGCTGAGAACCCCGGGAGGGAGGGAGGGAGGGAGGCGAGGGTCCTACCTCTCATCTCTCACCAGGTCAGCAGCCACGCCCGGCTGGTCCTGCCTTCACCTCCTGAAGCGTGGCACGGGCAACGCCCTCCGGGACAGCCCGATGCCTCCAAGTCGTCTTCCTCCCTTTGGCCACTGACCTCTGCCCTGTGCCTGTGGCGCCAGCAGCAAGGCCCAGATTCAAAGGGCAGCGGCTCCCTCGGATTGTCAGCCTCCACCCTGGGGGCTCGGGGCCACCTGCCCCTCTGCAGCAGGGCCAGGCAGGGCCTTCTTGCTCCACCCACCGCCCCAGGCCCCCGGTGTGGGTGCATACACACACATGCATACGCACGCACAGGCCTGAGAGGCCTCTGATCACAGGCCAAGGGGAAAGAAAACAGGAAGGCACTGGGGGTGGCCCTGCAGCCCAAGGACAGGCGCTGGCCTGGGAGGAAGGCACCGCCAACCCCGCCAGCCTCGTCCTTGCCCTACGACCACCCCAAGGCAGCTGGCCGGCCCCACTGCCAAAGGGAAGGGACCTCCTCAGGCAGCGGACACCGTGGGGGGGGGGGGTTCTGCCCCCCGTGCGGGCCTGGCCCAGTCCAGGGTGGGACCTGCCTGTGGGAAAGGCCCTGACGCCAGCCTGTCTCCTGCCTCCTCACAGGGCAGGTGCAGCCCCTCCACACCGCAGCCCTGACGGCCCAAGGTCCAGGCTGAAGCCCTGCTCCCTGCAGATACCAACAAGCGAGGCCCAGACTGCCCAGCACCAGGGGGAATGGAGCTCCCTCCACATCCGCCCGAGTAGAGGGTGCGGAGCCGGGGACCAGAGCTGGCGGCTCAGGAGGGGGCAACGCTCCCAGGCTGAAGGGTCCCCAGACGAGCAGGAACCCCGCACCTGCCCCCAGGAAGGCACAGACAGGCAGAGATGCTCGTGGAGCAGCGGCCCCGCAGCGAGGCCCTCCCGCCCGCCCGGCAATCCTGGAGGGGCGCACGATGGGCAGACCCCGTGCCAAAGCCGCCCCACATGGCCCTCGCCCTCCAGAGCCTGCAGCCCGAGTGGGCCCTAGGAGCTGGCCTCTGTCCACCCTCGTGCAGTTCCGAGAGGCAGTGGGGGTGGATGTCCTGGGCGCACAGGCCTGAGCCCGAGATGTGTGTGAGGGCCAGGCTGCCTGCCCAGGAGAGGGGCTCACACCAACGACGCCAGCCCACCACGCAGACACACTTTATTGCACAAACCCCACCAACATCCGGCTCAAGCTGGCTCTCTGGTCCCTACCCCGCAGCGCAGGGCGTCCTGTGGAGTGTGCAGGTGCGTGCAGCTTGGAGCGCCTGCAGCCTCGAGTGAGTGGGAGCGAGGCCCCCGCCTGCCCAGGCTCAGGGCCCACACAGGTCCACGCAGTCTTGCCCGCTGCGGAACACGCGGTAGATGCTGGTGGGCGGGAACATGGCGACGGCCCCAAGCAGGGAGCCCAGCTGGATGGCCACGCCGGCCGCCAGCAGGGCCGGCCGCCCCCCGCCGTGCAACAGGGAGCTGGCAGCCACCTTCACGTAGGAGAACACGCCGGCACACAGCACCCAGGACAGCACCTGAGGGAGACGCCTTCTGAGTGCCAGCCCTCCCTGCCCGGGGCAGCCGGCCCTCCCTCTCACGCCCCGCAGCGCTCACCACGAGAACCACCCCGGCAGAGGTGCCCACCAGCGGGGGGCAGGGGCTCAGAATCGCCAGCGCCATCAGGTAGGCCCCAAGGAGCACACCCAGCAGCGAGAGACCACCCAGGCCTGCCAGGGACCTGCGGGGAAAGAGTGGAGACTCAGGGCTGGCCGCGCCAGGACCGGCCCCGGCCCTACGCTCCTCCCGCCCTCGCGCACCTGCACAGCACGCCCATGGCCAAGAAGCAGGCGAGGGGGTTTGCGGCACTGCCCAGCACCACAGCCAGGTGGTAGGCCAGGCGCCCGTAGGGCAGGGAGGAGAAGCTCTGTACTGCGGGCAGCACGCCATTGGTCAGCGCGTTGGTGGCGGCCAGCAGGCCCAGCAGGCAGGCGGTGCGGGCCGACAGCAGCCGGCGGGCCTCAGGCTCCGGGCTGGCAGGGGTGCCTGCCGCCTGGCCTGGCGGTTCCTGCAACGGCGAGGCCTCCTCCTCGGTCCCTGGGGCTCCCACCTGCAGGCCAGGGCCGGAGCCCCCCGTGGGGGGCAAGGGTGGCAGCAGCTGCAGGAGGCCCTGGAAGGCGGCGGCCGAGGCGACCAGGAGGGCAGTCAGCACCCAGAAGAAGGTGCTGGCTGAAAACCGCTCGGGGAAGTTGACGGGGGGCCCCGGCGTGCCGTTCGCCGGGGCTGGCAGGCACTCGAGCCGGCCCACGCCCTGCACCAGGGCCAGCACGCAGGGCAGCAGGGCGCTGAGGCCCTGGCCCAGGAAGAAGGACCGCAGGAAGGGGGGCGGCAGGTGGCTCAGGAAGGGCAGGAAGGTGACGTTGGAGGCGCAGCAGGCCATGGCCAGCAATAAGGCCAGCGTCAGGAAGGCCACGGAGTGCTGCTGCCCCCCCACGGGGGCCACATGGTGCCACAGAGGGGCCAGCAGCGCCGTGGCCGCCACGCTCAGCGCCTGCACCACCCGGATGGGTATCCGGTCGCTCTTGCCCGGGGCCAGCCGCCTCCACGCCGTCACCACCAGCAGGCCCAGGTTCCCCAGCGCCACCAGCACGGACAGGTAGGAGGGGAGGCTCCAGCCTGTGGAGGGGGGGCAAGAGGCCGCGTGAGGAGCCCGCACAGGCACCGGGCGCGGCTGCCCGGGCCCGGCTCACCGGTACCCCCGCGCCACTCACCCTCGGGCAGGTCCTTCACCACCACGGGCAGCTCCACCCAGACCCCGTTGACGGCCGCCCACGAGCCCATGCCGAAGAGGGCCACCAGCAGGTGGGTCAGCACCAGGCGGCACAGCGGGGGCGCCGCCATCCGGCCCGAGTCCGGCAGGCTCGTTCCCCACGTCGGGCCGAGCGCGCGTGGGCTCGGCGGGCAGCGGGACGCCTCTTCCAGCCGGGAGGAAGCGGACGCCGGCGGGGCGGGGCGGGGCGGGGCGGGGCGGGGCGGGGGAGGGATTACCGTGCGCTGGGCAGGGCCCCCCCGGAGGCCGAAGGTCCTGTGGTCCAGGCCCCGCGCCGTGGACGGGCTCCAGCAGGGGTGCGCCCTGCGCCGCACCCCGCCCGACGGCTTCTGCCGAGCGCAGGCCCGCAGCTACCGGCCGGCTGGGGGGCGTGGCAGCGGCGCAAGTCCCCGCCCCAAGGTCTTCCCGCGTGGGAGGGCTTCCCGCCGCTTGTCCCCCGCCCCCGGCCAGAGCCCGCAGCAGCCGGAGCGGGCCGGCCGGAGCGGGGACTCGAACTCACGCGCCGCTCCCGGGGTACTCCGACGGCCGGCCCGCCCCCCGCGCGCGCGCCCCGACCGGAAGCCCGCCCCCGGAAGTCGCATGCCGGCGAGCAGGCGCGTGGTCTCGCCTCTTCCGCCGCAGCCCGGCCCCTTCCGCCCCGCAGAGGGGTGCGCTTGCTCATGGCGCCCGGGGCGGCCCGGCGAACGCGGCGCCGGGCGCGGTGCGCGCGCGGGGCCTGGGCGCGGGCCCACTCGGCCGAGGACTGGTGGTGGGACCGGCTGGCGCCGCGCGGCTCCGAGTGCCACCTGCTGCAGGCGGACAGCATGCTGCTCGTGCTGCCCGGCCCGGGGCCCCGCGAGGCCGCTGCCCATCCCAGGGCGCGGCCCAGACCCGAGCCGCAGCCGGCGCCCGCGCCGGGGCCCGACTTGGGCTGGGGGGACCGCATTCCCTTGGAAATCCTGGTGCAGGTTTTCGGGCTGCTGGTGGCGGCCGACGGGCCCCTGCCGTTCCTGGGCAGGTAGGCCTGGGCCCGACCGCCCGGGGCGGGGCGAGCCCGCGGAAGGCCGGACGCCCGCAGCCGTCCTGTGCCCGCAGGGCCGCGCGCGTGTGCCGCCGCTGGCACGAGGCCGCCTCTCATCCTGCGCTCTGGCGCGCGGTGACCCTGGCGCCGCCGCTGGCCGGCCGCCCTTCCAAGAGCGGAGTCAAGGCGGAGAAGAAGCTCCTCGCTTCCCTGGAGTGGCTCATGCCCAGCCGGTGAGGGGCTCCCCGCTGGCCGCCCCACGAGCGGGGGTGCCGACGCCCCCGGGCCCTCCGTGTCCCGGCGCGGGGGGGGGGGCGGGGGGGACTGGCGCAGCTCGGCCTCTGCTGTCGCCCAGGTTCTCACAGCTGCAGAGGCTGACCCTCATCCACTGGAAGTCTCAGGTGCAGCCCGTGCTGAAGGTGAGCCCCGGGCTGCGGGACCCGCCGGACCCTGCCTGGGCCTCCCTCCTTGTGGCCTCTTGCAGCCGCCTGCACCCAGGACAGGGCTGCACGGGCAAGGCCCTCCTCCCAGCTGGCCTCCGTGTCCCCGCAGCTGGTCGGCGAGCACTGCCCGCAGCTCACCTTCCTCAAGCTTTCAGACTGCCACGGGGTGACTGCTGACGCTCTGGTCACGCTGGCCAGAGCCTGCCACCAGCTCCACAGCCTGGACCTGCAGCACTCCGTGGTGAGCCCCGAGTCCGCCAGGGGGCGCTGAGGCCACCTGGCCCGGGTGACCGGTACCCCTGTGCTGGGTCCCCAGGTGGAGTCCGCGGCTGTGGTGAGCTTTCTGGAGGAGGCAGGACCCCGCATGCGCAGGCTGTGGCTGACCTACAGCTCCCAGACGACAGCCATCCTGGGCGCGCTGCTGGTACGTCGGCGGCTTCGGGCGGGAGCTGGGTCAGATGCCAGCCCACTGACCCTGTGTTTTCCCCGACCGTGCAGGGCAGCTGCTGCCCCCAGCTCCAGGTGCTGGAGGTGAGCACGGGCATCAGCCCCAACAGCACTCCCCTGCAGCTCCCGGTGGAGGCCCTGCAGACAGGCTGCCCCCAGCTGCAGGTACCTGCCGCCTCGCCCCCACCCCCAGTCCCCGCCCCGCCTGCCGCTTGACCCTGCCCCCAGCCCCGCCCCGCCTGCAGCCTCGGCCCTGCCCCCAGGTGCTCCGGCTGCTGAATCTCGTGTGGCTGCCCAAGCCCTCTGCGCGGGGGGCGGCCCCCGGGCCCGGCTTCCCTGGCCTGGAGGAGCTCTGCCTGGCCAGCTCCACCTGCAACTTCGTGAGCAACGCGGTCTTGGGCCGCCTGCTCCATGGCTCCCCCAACCTGCGCCTGCTGGACCTCCGCGGCTGCGCCCGAATCACGCCTGCGGGCCTGCACGACCTGCCGTGTCAGGGTCAGCCTTCCCTGGGCAGCGGTCGGGTGGGCAGGGCCGGGGACGCTGGCCCAGCCTGCCGCTCACGCCCACGCACCTCCCCTCAGAGCTGGAGCAGCTGCACCTGGGCCTGTATGGCCTGTCAGACCGGCTGACCCTAACCAAGGAGGGCAGCCCCCTGCTGACCCACAAGTGGTGCCACACCCTGCGGGAACTGGACTTGAGCGGCCAGGGATTCAGCGAGAAGGACCTGGAGCAGGCCCTGGCTGCCTTCTCGGGCACCCCTGGGGGCCCACACCCGGCCCTGTGTTCCCTCAACCTCAGAGGCACCCGGGTCACTCCCAGCACAGTCAGGTCAGCACCCCTCCCTCGGCCCCTTGGAGCTGGGCCTGCCTGCCTCTGTGTCCACCTTGGGCTGGCCTCAGGGTGCTGGGCCTGGGCGGCCCAGGGGCAGAGCACAGGCAGAGGGCCCTGTGTGTCTCCACAGCGCTGTCATCACCAGCTGTCCGGGTCTGCTGTACCTGAACCTAGAGTCCTGCCGCTGCCTCCCCAGGGGCCTGAAGCGGGCCTACCGTGGCCAGGCGGAAGTCCAGTGGTGTCTGGAGCAGCTTCTCACCAGCGCCCCGCCCCCCAGCTAGGAACTGCCCCCTTTTCCCGTTTGGTTACAATAAATGTGTTTTTTTTAGGAGCTCTGTGTGGTCCTTGGGGGGAGAGTGGACCCCTGCGTGCTGCAGCCTGTTTTGTGGGGGTGGGGTGGCCAAGGACTCCACTGGCTCCCAGCTTTCAGGAGCGTGTGTCCCACCGCAGGGGACACTGTGGGCGGGCACGGGAGCTGTGGGACCCGCACAGCCATGGCATCAGGGAGGGGCCACGGCCAGTGGGTCCCCCCCTTATCCCTTAGGCCACCTCCACATGAGCCTGTGCCAGGAGGTCTTGCCAGGGCAGGGGCTGGTAGAGAGGGGAACGGTCACAGCCCGGCCTGACCCAGGGGCCTCCACATGGGAGAGAGCAACAGAGAGGCCCATTCTAGAACCCGCCGCCCAGAACTTCTAGAACTCGCACGGCCTGCCTGGCCTGGCCCCTGTGTCCACACCGACTCACCGCTGGCCCCTGGACCACAACCCTGGAGGTTGGAGCGCTGCTGGGCTGTGGGAGGGGCGCGGGACCGTGGCCAGCGCCGGGCTGACCGCCGCCATCCCATGCAGACCTCCAAGGGCCAGGCCAGCGGCCTGCCCACGACCTCGGGCGGCAAACGCTTCAGGCTCTGGCGGCTGGGTTTCTGCACCGAGCGGCACCTGGCCAAGCACCTCAAGAGCAACAGCTTCTACCCCTTCACGCAGCAGCAGCCGGGCGGTGCGTGCGGGGCGTGCGGGGGCGTGCGGGGCGCCGGGTGGGGGCAGGGCCCCTCGGTCCTCACCACCGTCCTCGGCCTGCAGTGTTCGTGCTGCAGTACTACCTGGACACGCTGTGGAAGGGCGCGCTGCTCTTCGTCGTCTGCCTCGCGCTCGTCAGCTTTGACTTCGTGAGGCAGGTAGGCCGGCAGGTGCACGCCCGGGGCCGGCCCGGTGCCAAGGCCTGTTGGGCTCACACGGCCCCGCCGCGCCTGCAGGTGCGCAAGCAGGAGACCTGGGGCTTCCCCGCCTTCGGCGTGGGCGTGGGGCTGTGGCTCCTGGTCTCGTCGCTGCCGCGGCGCCGCCTGGTGCTGAACCACACGCATGGCCTCTACCACTTCTCCATCCGGGGCCGCACCGTGTGCCAGGGTCCGATGAACCTCATCTACGTGCGCCTGGCGCTCAGCTCCGACGGTGATGCCCAGGCGGGCAGGGGCGGGCAGGGCCGGGGCGGGGGGGACGACATGGGATGGCCCCCAGCCCCAGGGTGACCTGCTCTCTCGAGGCCCGCCGCGCCCTCAGAGCACCCCTCGTCACTCACCCCACCCCGGAGGTGCGCCCGGGGACCCGAGGCTGAGCCCACCCCGTCCCCCGCCAGCCTATGGGAGGTGCTTCTTCCGATTGGTCCTGTGCGGCCACAAACTGGAGCCTCTGGTGCTGGTGCAGCTGTCGGAGCGCTACGAGGTGGGTCCCGCTGCAGACGCCGCCCCGCGGTCCAGGGTGCTCCGGTGGGGCGGGCTCGGGGCGGGCGTTGGCCAGACGAGGCGCAGAGCCCACCGCTGCCCACTCCCTCAGCAAATGGAGTATCTGGGCCGTCACATCGCTCGGAAACTCAACATCAACTACTTCGACTACCTGGTCACGTCCTACCGGCACGTGGTCCGCCACTGGCCGCTGGGGGGCACCTCCAGCCCGGGCTTGGGGCAGCACAAACCCCACATGTACCCCCTGCCGCGCCAGGCAACGACCGAGGCCTAGGGGCTGCCCTAGGGCCCGCGCCCTGCCCCCACCGCCCTCAGCCCCCGCCCCGTGTGGCCCCACCGGCCCTGCTAGAAATAAAGCTGCCTCTGGCCCTCTGCCGCCGGGTCGTGTCTCCGAGGGCAGGGGCGCTGGGGTGCCTTGACCAGCTCGTGGTGGAACACCCCTTACAGAGAAGGCTCAGTGGCTGCCCAGCGGGTTCCCTACCTGTTCCCAGTGCAACCAGCGGTGGGGTGCAGCAGAGTGGGAAGACAGGCTCAGGGCCTGGGGATGAATCCTGGACTGGCCAAGGGCGAGTCGCTGCCGCCCTCCCCTGGGCAGCAGGCACAGGGCCTGCTCATGGCCTGGCTGTGTCTCCCGGCCAGCAGAGCCCTGGCCTCTGGCACTGCAGCCCTGGAGGCCACCTGGTGGGAGAAGAGAAAGTAGGGGGCCTGGGTGGAGCAGTGCCCACCACGGCCCACATGGCTGTCCTGGTCAGCATGTCTCCAGACGTTATCCAGTGAGCATCCCCAGAACCAGCACTGGCTGCACAATTTACAGGGCCCAAGGCAAATACAGAGCCTCACTACAAAGTTCTGGAGAATTCCAGGATGACAACAGAACTTTCAAACCAGCACAGGGGGCCGGTGCTGTGGCCTAACCAGTAAAGCCGCTGCCTGCAGCAACGCATCCCATGTGGGCGCTGGTTGGAGCCCTGGCTGCTCCACCTCCCATCCAGCTCTTTGCTAATGCTCCTGGGGGAACAAGGGAGGATGGCCCAAGTGCTTGGGCTCAGGCCATGCATATGAGTGACCTGGTGGAGCTCAGGGCTCCTGGCTTCGGCCTGGCCCAGCCCTGGCTGCTCATTGCCACCACTTGGGGAGTGAACCAGCAGATGGAAGAGCTCCCCCTCTCTGTAGCTCTGCCTTTCCAATAAATAATTAAAATCTTAAAGAAAGCAACAGGATGGGGGCAGGCGGTTCAGACGCCACAACTGGGATCTGGCTGAGGCTGCCACCCCGCTTCCTGCTGGTGAGCACCCTGGGAGGCTCAGATGCCTGGGCCGCTGACACCCACTCAAGAGACACAGATGGAGGGACAGTTTCCTGGCTTCCCCCTGACCTAGACCTGGCTGTGAGGGCATCTGAGGATGAGCAGGTAGAAGCTCTCTCTTGCCTTGCCTGTGTGTGTCTGCCTTTCAGATGAAATGAAAATAATTTTTAAAAAAGATTTAACACAGCATGGGGCCTGTCTGAACAGGGAGCCTGGTGAAGCAGCTCTGGGTGAGACCACGCCTCTCGAGTCACTAAGCCACCCAGCCAGTGGTGCACAGGAAGCCCAGGTCCAGAGCCATCACCACCAGGAAGCTCCCTAAAGCCCAAGTCCCAGAGGATGTCCCTGGCCACTTGGTGGTGGGGTGGAACCAGGTGTGGGCTGTGGGCGGGGCCGTGGGAAGTGGGTAGCAGGAGCGTAGGGGTAGGGGAGCTGGCAGCAGCAGGAGGGAGGCCCTCTTGTCCATTTCCCTTTTATTATTTTGAATTTATTTGAAAGACAGAGTGAGAGAGAGAGGTCTTTCATCTACTGGTTCACTCTCCAGATGGCCTCAACAGTCCCCAAATGGCCAGTGGTTGCAAGAAGCCAGTCTGGAGTTGGGCCACCTGCTGCTGCTCCCCAGAAAGAAGGCATGGGGTGTGTGCACTATGGACTACTACACAGAGGTTAAGAAAATGAAATCTTGTCGTTTGCAACAGAATGGGAGAATCTGGAAAACACACTTAGTGAAATAAGCCAGTCCCAAGGACAGACACCACACATTCTCCCTGACCTGTGAGAGCTGATGGAGCCCCAGGAGCCATCTGTGGAAGGGCTGACACTGACATTCGGAAAGGTGGTGACTCTGAACAGTCCTCGTCTCAGCTGCTGAGAGCAGCTCTTTTTGGTTTTGTTTGTTTTCATACAGTTTGTTGAACTCTTACTTAGTATAGAGTTAATCGTATGTGTATAAAGTTAACTGTTCCCAAGGTGCCCATGTGCGTCCCACAAACCAATGGCCCACCATCAGTGTGTGTGTGGGGAGCAGTCCCCACCGTGGTTTCCAGTCTGGCCTGCAGCACTTGTGTCAGGCCAGGTGCAGCACACGCACACATGTGAGTGCTAATGGAGTGGGGGGAATGTCCTCAGTGGACATTTCCCATTAAAATGTGGGGGCACCAGTTCATTTCCTGGCTGCTCCTCTTCCAATCCAGCTTCCTGCTATGATCTGGGAAAGCAGTGGAGGATGGACCAAGTGCTTGGGCCCCTGCACCTGTGTGGGAGACCCAGAAGAAGCACCTGGCTCCTGGCTTCGCACTGGCTCAGATCCAGCCATTGTGACCATTTGGGGAGGAAACCAGTGGATGGAAGAGTTAATCCTCTGCCTTGAGGAGCTGGCACATCAGGTTCTAGTCCTGGTCGGGGCTCTGGACTCTGTCCCGGTTGCCCCTCTTCCAGGCCAGCTCTCTGCTGTGGCCCGGGAGTGCAGTGGAGGATGGCCCAAGTGCTTGGTTCCTGCACCTGCATCAGAGACCAGGAGAAGCACCTGGCTCCTGCCATCGGATGAGCGCGGTGCGCTGGCCGCAGCGTGCCAACTGCGGCGGCCATTGGAGGGTGAACCAACAGCAAAAAGGAAGACCTTTCGACCTTTCTCTCTGTCTCTCTCTCTCTCACTGTCCACTCTGCCTGTCAAAAAAAAAAAAAAAAGTGGGGGCAGTAGAGCTGGCATTGTGATGTAATGGGTTAAGCCTCCACCTGCAATGCTGGCATCCATGTGGGGACCAGTTCATGTCCCGGCTGCTCCACTTCCCATCCAGCTCCCTGCTACAGCGTAGGAAAGCAGCAGAAGATGGCCCAAGTGCTTGGTCCCCTGCACCCACGTGAGAGACCAAGAGGGAGCTCCTGGCTGCTGGCTTCAGCCTGGTGCAGTCCCGGCCATTGCCACCATTTGGGGAGTGAGCCAGTGGATGTAAGACCTCCCTCTCTCCCTCTCTATCCTTCTCTGTAACTCCACCTTTCAAATAAATATTTTAATAAAAAAAATTCATGCAAATCTCTTCAAGGCAGAGCCCCCGTACTGCAGTGGAATGTGTCTGAGATCCCAGAAGGAAACCC
This sequence comes from Sylvilagus floridanus, assembly GCA_949820135.1. Classification (NCBI taxonomy): domain Eukaryota; kingdom Metazoa; phylum Chordata; class Mammalia; order Lagomorpha; family Leporidae; genus Sylvilagus; species Sylvilagus floridanus. Next base: position 168,606,373 of record OX463241.1, on the reverse strand, counting down.
TCTGTGTAGCTGCGAGGGGCTGTGGAACACGGCCTCATAGCTTTCAGCAACATGAACATCAAGATTCTGCCAAAAATCAGAGCCTGGAGCTCCATCCACGTCTCTCACGTGGCGTGGCAGGGGCCCACGTACATCTCCTGCCTCCCAGGATTAGCAGGCAGCTCAACTGGGAGCGGAGCAGCTGGGACGGGCACTCACATAGCATGCGGGCGTCACAGGCGGTAGCTTAACCTCGTGCCACAGCACCAGCCCCTGCATGTGGACGTCTGAACCAACCTCTTAGCCACCAGGGTAACGCCCGCCTGATCCCGGTTGTGTCATGTAAGAAGACGGATCCGGCTCTTGTACTGCCTCCTGCCCTGCTGTGGAGGTGAGCTCTGCATCTGTGGTCTGACATTCCTGTGTGTGGCTCTGATGATCCATGGGAGGCTGTGAGGGTGGGGGCCTGGGGAGTGGGGGAGGAACTCTCTGGGATGGGGTCAGTCCCCTTGGAATTCCAGACCCCAGGCAGCTCCCACTGGCCAGGTGACGACACAGTGAGGTGGAACCCGGACCAGCCAGTGCCCCCACAACTGGACCGTGAGACGCCATCTGCTGCTCGGTGCTCTGCCTGGGCGGTCTGAACAGAGCAAGACACAATTGGCTGCTCCTAGCACACAGTCCTGGCCGGTCGCTGGCTCCGAAGTGGCCCCCGTGCCCTCCCTGCCCCTTGTTCTCCCCTCTCAGCAGGCGGCTTCCACCTCTGTCCCTGGCCTGGAAGCTGGCCACTCACCCTCCACCCCTTCTCCAGAAGAGAGGCTGGGAGAGTCCCCGGCCACGCCAGCCTCCCTCCGTGTCAGCCCTTGCTGTCCCGTCACGGCATCCTTCCACTCCCTGGTCTCTCTTCCTGCCAATGACCTTGTCCTCTGCCCGCCATGTACCCTGAACCCATGTCTGCCAGTCATGACCCTCACCACACATGGTGCAGCACCCTGCCTCTGTCCATCACCAAGAGGTGATGGTCACCATGACCAGAACATGACCCTGGGGTGGGGAGCTGCAGCAGGGGGACCCACCTTCCAGCCAGGCCTTTCATCGGGGTTGTGCAGCCCGAGGCAGGAGTGCTCCCTAGCTGTACAAGGTTGGAGGCCAGCAGCAGGGCGGCGTGCAGGCCTGGCCAGGCAGGCCCCAGCATCACCAACGCGGCTTTGGCTGGGGGCCCTGACTTCGCTGAGCCCTTCAGTCCCGTCTGGGAGACTCGGGACAGCCTCTGGGGGGAGCTGAAACTGCCCCAGATCGGATGGATGGTCGCCGGTCCTTCCTCAGAGCCTTCCGGCTGGACCTTCCCACGTGGCTGGGGGTGGGGGCCAGTGTTCCAAGAGAGGCCACGCCAGAGGGCCAAGTCCTTGTGCTGGGGCCGCATGTGTGCTCAGTACCCAGGAGGGCCCAGACTGATGGCCAAGGCCTGGGCCCAGCTGCCCTTCCCTGCCGGGTGACCCAGGGGCTGCAGGATCCACCCGAGCGCCAGCAAGGACCGCGGAAATGGTTCCCTTGGGAGCGCCTGGCTGCGGGACACAGGTGTGCCCGCACTGAAACCTCCTGCACCAAGGACACTGGGGGGCTGCAAGACTGACAGGGAGGCCAGGGGATGGGGGGACAGGCGATGGAAAAATGGGGCTCCAGACAGCGAGATGCAGAAAGGGGGGAGGGGCGGAGAGGTGGGAAAGTGTAGGAGGGAACTCCGTGTCTGCGAGCAGGCGGTGGGCGCCGGGCGAGGGCATCGCGCCGGGCACGTCCCGCAGGCGCCCCGAGGGCCTGCCAGGTAATTAGGCCTTGGTCCAGCTGGGCCCCCCAAGTCCCGCAATCAAAATGCTAATTGGCCCTGCGACTCCGGCTGCGCCTCGGACGGACGAGCATCGCCACCCCCCACCCCGAGGGGACCCCTGCCCCGCCCCCGCGAGCCTCGCCGGCTGTGGCTCCGCGATAGGGGGGCGGCAGTGCCCTCTGGGCTCCCGGGAGCGCCCATGCCGGCGCCGGGTCGGGCACGGGACGGCCCCTGGTCTCCGCTGCGCGCCTAAGCTGGGTCGGCTCGCTCGCCCCGCCGTGGCTCGGCGGCGGCTGTGGGCGGCGCAGCGAGGGACGAGGCGCGGGATTCGCGCGGGTTGGACGCTAAGCAGCCCCCGCACGCCCCGTGCGCTCCCAGCCTCCGCACGTTCCCGGCCGCCCTGCGCCCAGCACAAGGTCACCGCGCTCAGCTCGACGAGCGCGCGCGCCCCCGCTTGGCCGCGCTCCCGGCTCCGCCGCGCTGGGACACGCCCGGAACCGCTGAGCAACCTCGGCCCCCGGGACCGCGGGCGGCGCGGGCACGCGCCCGGACCGTGGAGACCCAAAGGACCGGGCGGGGGCGGCGAGGGGACAATGGCGGCGCTGGGCCCTAATTGGGGACATATGCACCGCGCGCGGCCATTGTGCGGCCCCGAGCCCCTGCGCCCCGCGCGCGCCATTGGCCGCCGGTCCTGACGTCATGGGGGCTGCAAACTCCGCGCGGGCGGCCGCAGGAAGGTTATGCGCCTGGTTGCGGGGCCGCCGGGGGGAGCTGCAGCCCCGCGGAAGGGCGAAAAACCACCCACGAAGTAAAAATTCTGGAGCGGGGCACAGCGTCCCCTCGCTGCCTCCACGCCGGACGCTCGCTGGGCCGCAGCGCTCCGCATCCGCCGCAGGGGCGAGAGGCAGGGAGGGGAGGCCCCCCGGGCACGCTCGGGGTCAGCCCGGGTGACGGGGTGGCCGGAGACACTGCGGCACAGGACGCACACGCGGCACCCGCACACTGCGGGGTCGTCGGGCGCGCGCCGCGCCCGCACACCCGCTTTCGCTGCCTCAGCACTCGCTCCCCAGTCTGGCGCCGCCCCCGCTCTCCCCCGCAGCCCCGCGCGTCCAGGCCCCGGGCGAGGCAGGCTGACCCGAGTTGGGTGCGCCCGCGTCCCTCCCTACATGACCCCAAGCCCCGGGCGAATAGGTCCCAGGCCCTACCTCCACCTCTCCCACCCGCCCGGCAATGCCGCCGACCGCGGGGTGGCCGTTCCCGAGCCGCGCGGGGGACCCCTCCCCCAACACGCAGAGGCCAAGGCATCCCCGAGACCCCTCCCAGGAGACCCTGGCCGAGGACCGGCCCAGCGCAGCCATTTCCGCCGGCCTCTTCCCCTCCCCTGCCTCCCCCTCCCCCCGCTCGAGGGCTTTAAAAGCCGGAGGCTGGGCCGGGCCGCAGGCTGAGGCGGCTGCGAGCTCGGAGGCCGGGCGGGAGCTGTCCGAGAGCCGAGCCCCGCCCCCGGAGCCCCGTCCCCCCCCCCTCGGCCCGCCCTCCTTGCGCTCCCCTCCCCCCAGGACCCCCGCCCCCCGCCCGCCACCGCCGCCGCCGCCGCCACCACCACCACCGCTCGGGCTGCAGAACAATAAAGCAAGCCTCCCCGAGACCCCCGCCGAGGACCCCCGCCCGGCGGCCGAGCCCCCTCGGCCCGCCCCTCTTCACCCGCGCCGGCCGAGCGCGCCCGGGCGCTGGCCGCGGTGCTGCCCGGGCCGGCGCTGGCCGCGGTGCTGAAGACGCCGGCGCCCCCGCCGCCGCTGCAGCCGCCGCGTTCTCCCGGTCCGGCGCCGCCGCCCCCGGGGGCATGGGGGACCGCTGACTGAAGCTCGGCCACGGCGGCGGGGGGGAGGGCGAGGGGCCGCAGCCCTGCACCCACTCGCAGCCTACGGGCCCGGGACGGAGCCGCTCCCCCCTCTCCGCCCCCCCCAGCCTCCTCCCCCGCCTGTCCAGGGGCGGCACTGCGGGCTGGGAAGCCGGGACCAGAGGAGGGAAGGAAGGAAGGAAGGAAAGAAGGAAGAGGAGAGCGGAGCGGAGCGGAGGACGGAGGAGAGCGGCCGGGAGGCGCAGCGGCGGCGGCGCAGGGCAGGAAGCGGGCGGCGAGCGGACTGGCACTGGCGTGGCAGCATCCAGCGGCCGGAGGGGGGACCCGAGCCGCCTCCGCCGCTCCTCGGATGGTGACGGGGCCCCGCCGCGGCCGCAGTCCCCCCGAGCCCCGGCTCCGCAGGAATCATGCCCAGGTCCTTCCTGGTCAAGAAGGTCAAACTTGACACGTTCTCTTCGGCAGACCTCGAGAGCTCCTACGGGCGTGCCCGCGGCGACCTCGGCGTGCGACTGCACGATAAAGGTGCGAGCCGGTTGGGGTGCAGGCCCAGGGCGTTGCTGCGAGGGGTAGAGGGCCGGAGCGTGGGGGGTGGAAGGGCAAGGTCGGGGGGGGGGGCGGAAGAGGCCCCAGGGAACCAGAGGCACTGAGGGGCTGTGGCCAAGCCTGGACCACAGCAGGGGATGGGGACCTGGCCTGGCTGGGAGGGGAGGAGGTGGAGGAGATGGGTGAGAACCAGGAGGCAGGCCGCCACCAATGCCAGGCCACCTGCTGATACGGCACGTGCGGGCCCACACGCGGAATCCTGGACCCATTGCCCTCTTCCTGTGCTCCCAGGACCCCTGCTAGGGAGCAGGCATGGGGTTCCAGGGGCCGCCCACCTGTCAGGGCAGGAGCTGCAGCAGAGGCAAAGGCGGTACCAGGGCCTTCCCTGAAGCCAGGGTCAGGGGGAGAAGGCTGCGCAGGGGAGGCTCTCAGTGCAGGGTGCCCGAGTTCAAGGACAACTGTTCGCATGGGAGCTGGGTTGCAGGGAGTGCCAGCAGCCTGGCGGCAGGGCCAGTGCGACCTGCAGGAGTGGGAGCCTGTGTGGGCCCATGTGACTGCGTGTGACCATGTGACTGTCAGTGTGTGACCCTGTGTGAGTGTGTGCCTGCTTGTGTGCCACTCCATGGGACCATGTGATTCTGGGGCCAGTGTGCACCATGTGACTGAGAGTGTCCAGGTGGCTGCATATGTGACCCTGCACGAGTGGGTGGCCTAGCCGGCCAGGGGCTCCAGGGAGGACCAACGGGGGGGGGGACACAACCTCCTCCTGAGAGGTGCGCTTGTGATTCTGAGCTCGTGAGATCCATCCAAGGCTCTGGGTTCCACTGCGGTGCCGGCACAAATCATGCTGCCTTCCTGAGGCTGTGTCTCTCTGAAGGTGTCCCATGGTGGACACCTGGGCGCTGTGCTCACCACAGTGTCTCTGGCCAGGGAATGGTCCCTGCAGAGGCTAGGGGGTGGGAGGAAGAGGCTAGCAGAGAGCAGGGCAGGAACCCGAGGAGCAGCCCAGGAAAGGAGTGGCGTGTGGAGCCACGGAGCCACCATTGCCGGCCTGGGTGGGGGTCAAGCCCAGCCAGGTGGGGGGGCGCGCCGGAGGAGCCAAGCGGGGAGCCCGTCTCTGGGGCTCGCTGGGGGGTAGTACCAAGGCCGGGCACGGGGAAGAGCCTGCGGGGACCCCGGAGCGGCGGCCCCGGCTTTGTGCGCCGCAGGTCTGCAGTGTGTTGCATAATCAGGGAAAACTGCTGAAGTGGGGAGAACCCGAGGGGGAGGGGGAGGGGAGGGGAGGCGGGAGAGGGAGGAGCCGCCCCTCCCCCCTGACCTTGAGGCTCCGCGGAAGGGGGGCGGCCGCGCCCCGAGCTGCGCCTCCCTCCTCCCCCAGCGGGGGCGGGGCGCCGGGCGGCGGGGGCGGAGCTCGGCCGGGCCCGACTCATCCTCGCCTGTGCTCTCCCCTCCCTCCCCGCTGTCTCCATCCCGCCTGCCCCGCGGTCCCCCGGCCCCTTCTTTGTCTTCCTCCCGGTTCGTCCCCGCTCTGTCCTCCCTGTACCCCTCCCGCCCCCTGTCCGTGTGCCCGCCTCGGTCCGCAGGATACCTCAGCGACTACGTGGGGCCTGCGTCCGTCTACGATGGCGACGCCGAGGCGGCGCTGCTCAAAGGGCCGTCCCCGGAGCCCATGTACGCGGCGGCCGTGCGGGGAGAGCTGGGCCCCGCGGCCGCGGGCTCGGCGCCGCCGCCCACCCCGCGCCCTGAGCTGGCCACCGCTGCGGGCGGCTACATCAACGGCGACGCGGCCGTCAGCGAGGGTTACGCGGCCGACGCCTTCTTCATCACCGACGGGCGCTCGCGCCGCAAGGCCGCAGCAGCAGCAGCAGCAGCCGCCGCCGCCGCCGCCGCCCCTTCCACGGCCGCGGCCGCGGCCCCCGACGGCGACGGCGACGCCGGAGGCGGGGCGGGCGCGCGGGGCTCGGGCTCGGGGGCAGGGGGCCGGGGCGGCGCGCGCGCGGGGGCGGGCCCCGAAGCTCGCGCGGGGCCAGGGCCCGCGGGTGCCGGTGGCCGGCATGCGTGCGGCGAGTGCGGCAAGACGTACGCCACGTCGTCGAACCTGAGCCGCCACAAGCAGACGCACCGCAGCCTGGACAGCCAGCTGGCGCGGCGCTGCCCGACGTGTGGCAAGGTGTACGTGTCCATGCCGGCCATGGCCATGCACCTGCTCACGCACGACCTGCGCCACAAGTGCGGCGTGTGCGGCAAGGCCTTCTCCAGGCCCTGGCTGCTGCAGGGCCACATGCGCTCGCACACTGGCGAGAAACCCTTCGGCTGCGCGCACTGCGGCAAAGCCTTCGCCGACCGCTCCAACCTGCGCGCGCACATGCAGACGCACTCCGCCTTCAAACACTTCCAGTGCAAGCGTTGCAAGAAGAGCTTCGCGCTCAAGTCCTATCTCAACAAGCACTACGAGTCCGCCTGCTTCAAGGGTGGCGCGGCCGGCGGCCCCGCGGCCCCCGCGCCGCCGCAGCTCGGCCCCGTGCAGGCCTAGGGCGGAGGGCCTGCGCCAGCCCGCTCGGCGCTCAGCAATACGGGGCCCTCCCCCAGGGAAGTCTCCGCCGGCGTCCGGGTGGAGGGGCCGGAGGGCGGGCCCCTCCTCACAGCAATAGGGGGAGGGGGCCGGCCCCACCCTGCCCCGCCCGCCGGGGGCCTTGCCAGCCCCTTCAAGCAATAGGGTCCCGAGGGGAGACCCACCCCGAACCCGCTCCCCTCCCCTCCAGGGTGCCCCAGGCTTCCTCCCAGCAATAGGGTCGCCGAGGCCCAGAACCGAACCTCAGCTCCGAGCTGGGTCTCCGAAGATTGGGGCGGGGGGCGGGCGCGCCCCCCCTGCTCCCTCCTCTGCGCCTCTGGATCGCGTCGCGAGACTCAGGTCTTCCCCACCCCTTCCCAAGCCTTCCAGGGCCGGGCCTTCGGCCCAGACGTCCGGGGCGTCGGTTCCTCGCGGCAGCGGGTTGGCGGAGGGGCGGGCGCGGACGCGGCCTGCGGAGGCGCCGCTGCCCGCTCCGGAGGCCGGGGCCGGGGCTGACCGCGGCGCTGCCCTCCCTCGGGCCCCTCCGGGGGGGCCCGGTCCGAGCCGCCCTCCCACGCTCAGCCTCCTCGCATCCTCTGCGAAATCCGAATTCTTCCAGCCCAGCTCCCGGGGCTCTGTCCTCCACACGGAATAATAATGACGCATATCGAATCGCATGGACTCACCGACCCCCTGAGACCCCCGCCCCGTCCCGGGGCCCCGTCCCGCGCACCCGCGGCGCTAGGTGGTGTTGGAGGACGGATTCCGGGCCCGGCAGGCGGGCGCGGCTCTGCCCTCCACACACCTCTGTATTCGCTGCGAGGGGTTGCGGACGCGTCGGGGCTCCTTTCTGTATTAGTTTTATTTATGAACGGATTGCACTCGGGTCAGGGAGGGGGCGCCGGATCCCCCACCCCCTAATCCTCCCCGCCGACGCTGGGGACTCGGGAGTCCAGGATCAGTGTCCCCGCCCCTAGCCGGGCTCGGGCTCGGGCTCGGTCCCGGTCCCGGGGGAGCCTCGGACCCCGCCCCACTCGGTTGCCAACTTTCGCCCGTCTATGCCAAAGCCTCGGCGGCGACCCCGCCCCAAGGGCCCGCCCCATTGGCCGCCGCCTTTGTGACGTCACTGCATGCAGCCCCACCCCTCCTCCCGACCCTTCCCGGGGCTGCCCGCTCCCCTGGCCCCCTAGTTAGTCCGACGCCGACTATAGAGCAATAATGCGCACTGCATGCGAAGCTGCCGCCGCCTCTAGTTCTTGAGAATCAGGTATCCCCGCCCCACCCCGCCCCGTCCCATAGGCCCCTAGATCAGGGATGCTGCGCGGGGCCGGCCGCGCGGACTTTCTCCCCCCTTCCCCGCCCCCCTCCCACGGCAGAGCCCAGCGGGGGTCTCGGCCCCGGAGGGGCGGGGCGGTTGCACCCAAGACCCCGCCTTCAGTCGCCCATCACTCACCGACCGCTCAGTGGGCACCTGCTGGGCGCCAGGCACCTGGCGGCCTGCGGGGAAGTGCAGGACCACCGCGGAGGCCCAGCGGCTCCCGCGGGGCGAGGGACGCGCGCAGATGCAGAGGGAGGCCGGGGTCCCGGGACCAGACGCCCCTCCTCTCGTCCACACCTCAGTCCGGGGGCCTTTTCCGGCTCTGCCTTTGATCTGGGCCTCGCGTTCTCAGCTCAGGCAGGACGATCGCCCGCGTGGCCCTGCGAGTCCAGCCGGCGCCAGGGCCCTTGCGAGACAAGGCGCACTCTTGAGTGCTTGACGCGCCCAGCCCTAGGTTCGGCTGCGCCCACAGGGGCAGGTCCGCGGGCCCGGCATCGCGGTGCCCACATCCCGAACCCCCTCCCTCGCCAGGCGCGGTGCCCGCCTGCGCCACGCGCAGTCGCGTGCACAGGCGCCCCCATCCCACTCTCCTGTCTACCTACCTGAGGAGAAGGCCCGAGGGCCGTGGGCCGCCGGGAGCCCCCGCTTCTCCGCACACCCCGCCGCCGTGGAAAGCCATGGGCCCCCTCCCGCCCCCATAACGAAGCAGCACAATAACCGACTTAGCGAATTCAGGTAGAAGGAACGTTTAGCTAGCACCTGTTTTGTACTATTCTACAAGTAGGGCCCGAGGTGCGGGGCCCTCGGTGGGGGTCGTGGCCGCCGGCCCGCCCCGCCCCCACCCCCGCCTGCGCCCCGCCGCCTTGTACAGATTCCCACCCGGAACACGCCGGGATTTTTACTCGGGCCGGCCCCTCTTCCGCCCCCGTTTGGGGCTGGGCCGGCCGGACAGACGGACGGACGGACAGACCTCCTTCCTAAGCACAATAGCACCAGCTCCCCGGAGCGCCGCACCTCCACAAGGAGAATAAATGCCACTCTTGATAGAATTTGGAGCGTCATGCCGGTGTGTCCTGGGCTGGGCCGGCTGCAGGGGAGGGGTCTGCGGGCTCCTCCTGGTCCCTTGCAAGGCTGGGCGCTGCATCCCAGGCCGCTCCCGGGCCTGGGAGTGGGAGTTCCCCCTGCCTGAGGCGCCTTTGTCCAGCAGTCACCAGCCAGGCAGACCTGAGAGCCGGGGGTGCCGGTGGAAGACCCAGGACTGAAGAGAGTTTGAAGTCTGGCCTCTGCCTGCAGTCTGCAGCCCTCACCCCGACCCCAGACTCCAGAGCAGTGCTCCCCCACCCTACACACCAACCACCCCCAAGCATGGCTGGGCCCGGGGCCACCCAGAACCCTGCACAGAGTCAAGGAGGCGAGGACCAGGCTGTGGTGGACAGCAAGGGCAGAGGGCCGGGGACATCCTGCCCAGCCACAGAGCCTGGCGAGAAGGTAGGCAGGCCTGAGCGGAGAGCCCTAAGTCTTGGGCCTCAGGGGTTCCTACCAGGCCAGCCCTGCAGGGGCCAGCACAGCTGCCCACAGCCAGCGGCATGGGGAAGGGGGCCGGGGTCTACAGCAGAGGCGGCTTTCCAGGGATGAGTGCCCCCTTCTGGAGCCCACAGCCAGTGGGACAGCCTGCAGGGTGAAGGCACCCCTGCCCAGGGGGCCAGGCTCTCCTGCAGAGACCCTCCCTCTCATGCCCCCTAGCTGCAGGAGTCTGAACCCTGGGAGGTGGCAGCTGGAGGAAGGCTTTCCTCCATCGGCACTTCCCCAGCCAGAGCAGCCCCGCGGAAGGCCAGGAGGAGCCACAGGTGAAGCCACAGGTGCTGGCACCCCCCACCTGCTCCATTCCACCAGGACGGCAGGACCCCCTGGTGGGGCCTCACCCTCTGCCCTGTCATCTCCCAGCAGACAGACCTGCCCTGGCCAGGACACCACAGGCTTCACCTGCCCCACCGCCCTCCTCTCCCCGGTAGTCACCGCCTGGCCTTCCCGCTGTCTCTGCCCTAGGCCCAGCTGGACCTTCCTCCCCAGGGGCCCCGGCTCCACTTTCATGCGGCGGCTCGGAGCTGGGACGTGGCCGCACACAGCCGCCTCCGAAGCGGCCCCGCACTGCCGCTGGCCAGCCCCTGCGGGGGGACCCGACCCGTGCGGCCCGGCGTGGCCGCCGCGCTCCGCGCTCTCTCCCCGGAGCCCCAGGCGCAGAGCGGAGGCGTCGTCTGCCACGCCCGCCGCACGTGGCTGCGTTTACAGCAGCGGGCGAGAGGTTCGGCCGTCGGGCCGGCCCCGCGGACGCCTTAGGTCCTCGGCCGCCTCGCCGGACCGCCGCGGCCCCGCGCGCGCCCCTCGCCCGCCGCCGCGCCGCGACTACAACTCCCAGGGTGCGCCGCGCGCGCCTGCGGGCTCCGCCCACGCCGGCCGCGGGCTACAAATGGGCGCGCGCGCGGCCTGCCCGGCAGGCGCGCGCGGTCTGAGGCGGCGGTGCCGCGGGTCGTCGCCGGAAGCGCGCGACGCGGGCGGGCTACGGCGGCCGGCAGGGGGCGGCGGCGGCCGTTGCCGAGGGTCCGGAGGCGGGGCCGCGGGCCTCGGGCGCTGCGAGCCCGGAGGGCCACGACGAGGGGGCCGCAGGGTGCGGGCGGAGGCCATGGGCGACCGCGGCGGCGCGGGCGGCTCCCGGCGCCGGAGGACCGGTGCGCGGCCCTCGGGCCAGGCCGGCGGCGGGCCTGCGGCGGCGGAAGAGGAGGTGCGGAACGGGGCGGCGGGCCCGGACGTGGGCGCCGCGGGAGACACGCCGGCCCCGGACAAGGACGCGGACGCCGACGTGGGCGACGGCCACTGGGAGCTGAGGTAGCCGAGCGCCCGACCCCAGCCCGCGTGGTGCGCCCCGCGGGGAGAGCCGGGCTTGGCGGGGGAGGGTCACCTGCCAAGGTCACGCAGGTGGCCGGCCAGGTGGCGCGGAGCGCATCCTCAGGTGCGGAGGCCCGTGGAGGGTCCGGCCTCGTGCTTGGCTCCCCCCGCCCCCGTGGCTGGACCCGCAGCTGCCGGGATGGGGGGCGTCTCGGGGCTGCGGGAAGGGCCGGCCTGCCCGGGAGGGGGCCCGCTCTGAGGGCGGAAGGGGCGCGCGTCCTGCGGAGCGACCGGCCGGCCCAGGCTCTGGTCCTTTCGCACCCTCTGGCTCTTGGCGCTGCCGTCATGGGGCCCAGGGTCCTCGGGGCAGCCGAGGGGCCAGGAGGAAGTGGGCACTGTGAGCCTGCCTGGGGGGTGCTCACGGCTCACCGGGGAGATAAGATAACCCCGCGGAGCAGTGTGGACAAAGGTCGCCGAGGCGGCCACGAAGGCGCTGGGGGGGGGGGGAGGTGGGGCCGCCCGAGAGGGGTACAGCTTCCCCTGGGCAGGGCCTGCCCGGAAAGGGGGTGTGGACTCTGGAGGGGCCTCTGTGTGAGACGGGGGCCCCGGCCTGGCAGGGGGAGCAGCCACGCCCAGCTTGGCACTGGCCAGTGCGCCTTTCCTGCGTCCTGGTGTGGGCTGGGGCAAGGCGAGTGGAGAGCCAGCAGGCCCGGTCCCTATGCCCGGGTCTGGTCTCCCCGGGAAGACCTGGGCCCTGCTGGGGAAGGCGTGCTCCTGCGTTGCCAGCACCTGTGTCTCTGCCTGTTGCTCAGATCTGGGGGTGCACCGTGGCTGCGTGCCTGCCCCTCAGACCTGGGGGTGCACCGTGGCTGCGTGCCTGCCCCTCAGACCTGGGGGTGCACCGTGGCTGCGTGCCTGCCCCTCAGACCTGGGGGTGCACCGTGGCTGTGTGCCTGCCCCTCAGACCTGGGGGTGCACCGTGGCTGTGTGCCTGCCCCTCAGACCTGGGAGTGCACCGTGGCTGTGTGCTTGCCCCTCAGACCTGGGGGTGCACCGTGGCTGTGTGCCTGCCCCTCAGTCCTAGGGGTGCACCGTGGCTGTGTGCCTGCCCCTCAGTCCTGGGGGTGCACTGGGGCTCCACGTGCCTGCCCCTCAGCCCTGGGGGTGCACCGTGGCTGTGTGCCTGCCCCTCAGTCCTGGGGGTGCACTGGGGCTCCGCGTGCCTGTCGCTCAGTCCTGGGCTGCACTGGGGCTCCGCGTGCCTGCCCCTCAGTCCTGGGCTGCACTGGGGCTCCGCGTGCCTGCCCCTCAGTCCTGGGGGTGCACCGTGGCTGTGTGTCTGCCCCTCAGCCCTGGGGGTGCACCGTGGCTGTGTGCCTGCCCCTCAGTCCTGGGAGTGCACTGGGGCTCCGCGTGCCTGCCCCTCAGTCCTGGGGGTGCACCGTGGCTGTGTGCCTGCCCCTCAGTCCTGGGAGTGCACTGGGGCTCCACGTGCCTGCCCCTCAGCCCTGGGGTTGCACCGTGGCTGTGTGCCTGCCCCTCAGTCCTGGGGGTGCACTGGGGCTCCGCGTGCCTGCCCCTCAGTCCTGGGAGTGCACTGGGGCTCCACGTGCCTGCCCCTCAGCCCTGGGGGTGCACCGTGGCTGTGTGCCTGCCCCTCAGTCCTGGGGGTGCACTGGGGCTCCGCGTGCCTGCCCCTCAGTCCTGGGAGTGCACTGGGGCTCCACGTGCCTGCCCCTCAGCCCTGGGGGTGCACTGGGGCTCCGCGTGCCTGCCCCTCAGTCCTGGGGGTGCACTGGGGCTCCGTGTGCCTGCCCCTCAGTCCTGGGGGTGCACCGTGGCTGTGTGTCTGCCCCTCAGCCCTGGGGGTGCACCGTGGCTGTGTGCCTGCCCCTCAGTCCTGGGGGTGCACTGGGGCTCCACGTGCCTGCCCCTCAGTCCTGGGGGTGCACTGGGGCTCCACGTGCCTGCCCCTCAGCCCTGGGGGTGCACCGTGGCTGTGTGCCTGCCCCTCAGTCCTGGGGGTGCACTGGGGCTCCGCGTGCCTGCCCCTCAGTCCTGGGGGTGCACCGTGGCTGTGTGCCTGCCCCTCAGTCCTGGGGGTGCACTGGGGCTCCGCGTGCCTGCCCCTCAGTCCTGGGAGTGCACTGGGGCTCCACGTGCCTGCCCCTCAGTCCTGGGGGTGCACCGTGGCTGTGTGCCTGCCCCTCAGATCTGGGGGTGCACCGTGGCTGTGTGCCTGCCCCTCAGTCCTGGGGGTGCACTGGGGCTCCGCGTGCCTGTCGCTCAGTCCTGGGGGTGCACTGAGGCTCCGCGTGCCTGCCCCTCAGCCCTGGGGGTGCACCGTGGCTGTGTGCCTGCCCCTCAGATCTGGGGGTGCACCGTGGCTGTGTGCCTGCCCCTCAGATCTGGGGGTGCACCGTGGCTGTGTGCCTGTCGCTCAGTCCTGGGGGTGCACTGGGGCTGTGTGCCTGCCCCTCAGACCTGGGGGTGCACTGGGGCTCCACGTGCCTGCCCCTCAGCCCTGGGGGTGCACCGTGGCTGTGTGCCTGCCCCTCAGTCCTGGGGGTGCACTGGGGCTCCGCGTGCCTGCCCCTCAGTCCTGGGGGTGCACTGGGGCTCCGCGTGCCTGCCCCTCAGTCCTGGGGGTGCACCGTGGCTGTGTGCCTGCCCCTCAGACCTGGGGGTGCACTGGGGCTCCACGTGCCTGCCCCTCAGTCCTGGGGGTGCACCGTGGCTCCACGTGCCTGCCCCTCAGTCCTGGGGGTGCACCGTGGCTGTGTGCCTGCCCCTCAGTCCTGGGGGTGCACTGGGGCTCCGCGTGCCTGCCCCTCAGTCCTGGGGTTGCACCGTGGCTCCACGTGCCCGCCCCTCAGTCCTGGGCTGCACTGGGGCTCGGGGCTGCTAGCAGGGCAGCCCTTGCTCTGTGGGCTCAGCTCGCCATCTGTCCCTTCTCTCCGGGCCTGTGGCTGCTCTTCCTCTCTCCCTTCCTGGTCGCTCTGAGCGCCTGCCTCCTCCTCTTCACTTCCTGCTCCCCTTGGCCTGGGCAGCCGGTCAGGCGCTGGGCATGAGCTCACTTCTGCCCTGTGGCAAGGAGAGAGCACCCTTCCTGCTCAGCCTGTGGCCTTCCAGGCTCCGCAACCCCGTGGGTCCCTGGGGTGCAGTGAGCCCCACACTCCGGGGTCAGAGTGGAGGCAGTGCTGCGGGGTGGCAGCAGGGGGAGCTGCCTCGCTCTGCTTGGCCCTGGGGCAGGACCGTGTGGTCTGCAGGTGACGCCCGACTTGGAAGTAGAGCTGTGTGTGTGTCTGCCGCCTGTGCTGCCTGGGCGGGGGAGGGGTTAAGGGGCTCAGCTGGGGAGTGGGTGTGGGACAGCTGCAGGGCACAAAAGCACAGGCAGGCTGTCCAGTGGTGAGAGGGTGGGAAGATGGCTCTGCACAGCTGGCCTGGCCCTTGCCTCCCTGCCAGTCGTCCCTGTGGCTTGCCCTCTAGCCCACTTGCTGCTGGCTGCACTGGCAGTCCTGCAGCTCTGTGGACGCTGGGGACAGGGCCTCGGGCATGTCGGGGGGGAGGGCAGCCGGGCTGAGAACGGAGGGGTGCTAGGGGCAGGGCTGGTGAGGACCCCTGGAGGGGTCTGAGCATGTGCAGGCGTGGCTTGGGGAGGGCCCAGCGAGCGCAGCAGGGGCGACGTGGGAGTCTGTCGCTCTGTCACGCACCCCGTCCGTGTTCGTGCTGGAGATGGCCATGGCCATCTCGGTGGTGGTTGCGGTGTGGAACGCCGTGCTCAGGAGTGGCGCAGGAAGCTCGGTGGTACTCTAGCAACAGCAGGTGGGCGTGCGTGTGAGCCTGAGGACGAAGGATGCCCTGCCCAGTCCGTGCTGCTAGGCTCTGGGGGGGAGCTCAGGTGCCGAAGGAGCTGGTGTGTGCGTGGTGTGTGCAGGGGAAGCCCAGGCCGAGCTGCCTGCCCTGGTGCTGCAGCCCGAGGTGGGCAGGTGGGTGTGTGATCTCTGTACCGCTGGGGGCCAGGGTGGGCACAGGGCTGTGTGGAGAGGGGCGCCTGGAGGCAGCAGCACCGGGTGCTTATGGGAGGGAGGGGGAGGAGGTGAGGCCGCGTGGCCTCTTACAAAACCCGGGCCTTGCTCAACGTGGCCCGGGGCTGCCTGGAGGGAGAGTGGGGTGCAGCTGCTGCCACTCTGAGCTTGCCAGGGGCTGGGTCAGGACCTTGCCCCAGCCACCCAAGTGGCCTCTCTGTTGGGCCAGGTGTCCACCCCGGCACTGATGGAGGCCTTCACTGGGGGCCTGCCCCGTGCTCAGGGAGAGGACACGTAAGCACATGGGGTGGTGCTCCTGCCTCCAGGAAGCTGCGTGTCAAGCTGGGCGCTGGGCTGGCCCTTGCCTCGGTCCCAACGTGTGGCCGAGTGGGGAGGTTTTGTTGGCACATTGGGCCAGCTGAGCAGGGTGGACTTGAGCCTCAGCCCCCGTCCCTGCAGTGCTAAGTGGTGCCAGGTGAGCCCACAGACCCCCAGAGTGGACTTCTGTGGCCCCTGGAGAGCGAGGTGTGGCCTCCTGCTTTCGGGCACCCAAGCGCATGGAACCCTGGGCAGCCTGGGACAGGTGCCTGGGCCTCTGCCTGTGACCTGCTCTTTCCTGCTGCCTGCAGGGCAGGCCTCCAGGAGCTTCGCTGCCGCCCGCCCTGTGGCTGCGGGGTGGGCTCGCCGGCTTCTCTGCCCATCTGTAAACTGGCCGTGGGGGGTGGGGGTAGATCACGGTTTGGGGCCCTGCCATGCCCACGTGGCTCACCAGGTGCCTGTTGCTCTGCCAGATGCCATCGCCTGCAGGACTCACTGTTCAGCTCTGACAGTGGCTTCAGCAACTACCGTGGCATCCTGAACTGGTGTGTGGTGATGCTGGTGAGTAGGGCCGGCTGGCGTCCGCCTGGGCATAGGCTGTGCCCCCAGGTGCAGGACCGTGGGTTGGAGACACTGAAGCTGCCCTGAGGAGGCTGGGCAGTGGGGGCCACACAGGGGTAGTCCCTGCAGTGACCAGAGGGGCTCACGCTGGGCAGGAGGGAGGGCGAGCAGTGTGTCCAGGGCTCTAGGCCTCCGTGCTGTGAACTGCCCCTGAGGGCCCAAAGGTCCCTTGTGGCCGCCTGGGCTGGTGTGGGGTTTCAGGGTAAGAGGGGACTGCCAGGCGGCACTCTGGGCCACGAGGGCTCTCTGGGAGCTGGTGAATGTCCCCGTGCCTTGCCATGTGACCCTCGGGGGCGGAAGCCCTCTGGGCCTCCTGGCCAGCCTCTCTTCTTTGGGTCCCAGGAGTTTGTAGGGAGGAACTGATGGACACCTGTACTACATACCAGACCTGGTGCACTCCAGAGCATTGGAGTCTGGGCTCAAATGGGCAGCCTGCGGAGCAGGTCAGGGCACACAGGCCTGTCTGGGACCAGTGGCTACCGCGCACAGCCCATGTGGCTGAGACCTGCGGTCCTCACCTGGACGAGCTCTTGGGCCTCTGTGACTGCTCTGCACATGCCCACACTCCCTGCCAGTTGCTCTGGGAGGGTCCCAGCATCCTCAGCCCAGAGATGGCCTGATGGTTGAGAAGCTGGCCAGGCAGGGGGACAGGGAGCCCAATGCAGCCTGGCTTCCAGAGATGGTGTGCCCATTCTGGCCAGGCTGGCTCTCAAGCCCTGAGCTGGGGCTCTAGGGTAGCCTGGGCAGCACTGTCTGCTCTCCTGGAACACCCAGGACCCTCTTTTTTTTTTTTTTAAAGACTTATTTATTTGAAAGTCAGAGTTAACAGAGAGAGAGAAGGAGAGGCAGAGAGAGACAGAGAGAGGTCTTCCATCCGATGGTTCACTCCCCAATTGGCTGCAACAGCCGGAGCTGTGCTGATCCGAAGCTGGGAGGCAGGGGCTTCTTCCAGGTCTCCCACGCAGGTGCAGGGGCCCAAGGGCTTAGGCCATCTTCTGCTGCTTTCCCAGGCCACAGCAGAGAGCTGGATCAGAAGTGGAGCAGCTGGGACTTGTATGGTGCCCATATGGGATGCCGGCGCTGCTATGCCACAGTGCCAGTCCCTCTGTGGCCTGGCCTATCTGCAGGCAGCTCAGGCTCCTGCCTTCCGTGGGCCCCCCAGGCAGGACCACCCCCCTCCTCTCCATATGTGTGGCTCCTCCACAGTCCTTGTCAATTCTGTTGCGCAGAGTTGAGCTCTGGGCAGACAGGTCAGTGGCATCAGGGCCTGGCTTGCCAGAGTACCTGTGAGATGGGTTCAAGGGAGACCAGGCCCTGGCCCCAGGCTCGAGCCTGGAGTCTCTGCTATGGCTCAGGTCTTAGAAACCACACTGGGGCTTGGAGAGCTCCAGGCCCAGTCCCCTGCACCTCATAGCTCTGGCCAGTATCTTTCTCCCACCCCCAGGACTGCACCTCCCTGCTGCAGTCTCTTGCCACAGGCTGGACACTCGGGATTGGCCTGGCTGGTGGGCAGGCTCTGGTGTGTGCTTTGGGGCGGGTGGTCACTGTGCTGCTGGCCATGGCTCCAGGCAGCTGGTGCCTGGTTCTGCGGTGGTTTCTCTTGGTGTCTTCTCTGCCCCTGTGGTGGAATGGGTTGGGGTGAGGTGGGTAGTGAGCCCCAGAGCTTGGCATGGAGGCCAGACAGGAGCCAGGCTGCTGCCCAGGAGCTGTGCCAGGACTGCCCGCACTGGGCCCTCCTGTCTTTCAGATCCTGAGTAATGCACGGTTGTTCCTGGAAAACCTTATCAAGTGAGTACCCTTCCAGGCCCACAGGCCTCCTCCTCACTGCCCGCTCAGGTTCCACCCCAGCCCAGGCCTTGCCCCCAGCTACTCAGGCCCCCATCCCCTGCCCCCAGGTATGGCATCCTGGTGGACCCCATCCAGGTGGTGTCTTTGTTCCTGAAGGACCCCTACAGCTGGCCCGCCCCGTGTCTGGTCATTGGTGAGCTGGGCTCCAAGGAGGGCCTCGGGCGGGGACTGGGCCCACCGTGCCCTGAACCCGCCCTGTGGTGCTTCTGTCCTCAGTGGCCAATGTCTTTGCCGTGGCTGCGTTCCAGGTTGAAAAACGCCTGGCAGTGGTAAGCAGGGCCTGTCCTCGCCACCCACAGCCCTCGGCCCTCGGCCCTCGGCCCTCGGCGTGGCACTCCTCACTGGCTAGCCAGCCCTCTCCTAGAGGCAGCTCTGGCTGAGCGCGCCGTCTCCACCCCAGGGTGCCCTGACAGAGCCCATGGGGCTGCTGCTACACGTGGCCAACCTGGCCACCGTTCTCTGCTTCCCTGCGGCTGTGGCCTTACTGGTGGAGTCCATCACCCCAGGTGCGCCTGCCCCACCCGGCTCGGGCCAGCCTCGCTCCGGAGTCGCCTCTGGCACCGGACTGAGCCTGCCTCTCCACAGTGGGCTCTGTGCTGGCGTTGTCGGTGCACACCATCCTCTTCCTCAAGCTCTTCTCCTACCGAGATGTGAACCTGTGGTGCCGCCAGCGCAGGGCCAAGGCTGGTGAGGGCCCTGGGGGCGGAGGCTGCCCGTGGAGGCCGGGGCTGGGCAGCCATGGCCTACTCTGGCCTGTTTGCAGTCTCTGCAGGGAAGGCCATTGGGGCCGCAGGCCAGTGCACTGTGAGCTACCCGGACAACCTGACCTACCGCGGTAAGGGCCTGGGTGGGGCCTGGGCGGGGCGGGGCCAGGCCTGTGAGGGTACCAGCCCCCGCCTCCCCCTTTCACCCCAGATCTCTACTACTTCCTTTTCGCCCCTACTCTGTGTTATGAGCTCAACTTCCCCCGCTCCCCACGCATCCGGAAGCGCTTCCTGTTGCGCCGGCTCCTGGAGATGGTGAGGTGGGGGGCAGGGTGGCTCCCAGGGCTGGCAGACCCCCTGGATTGAGGCTCAGGTGCTGTCTGGTTCCTCCTCCAGCTCTTCTTCACACAGCTGCAGGTGGGGCTGATCCAGCAGGTACGTGGACCTGGGTGTGGGGGCGGGGCCCAGCCAGCCTGAGCTGACCATGTCTCCTTTTGCAGTGGATGGTCCCCACCATCCAGAACTCCATGAAGCCCTTCAAGGTGAGCGGGCAGGCTCTTTGGGCTGGGGTGGGGGCGGCCGCGTGCTGAGGGAGCCTCTCTCCTGGCAGGACATGGATTACTCCCGCATCGTTGAACGGCTGCTGAAGCTGGCGGTGAGTGGGGCGGGTGGGGCGGGTAGGGGGCAGGTGGGCATTCTGGAGCCTGGAGCCCCTTCTCCCTGCAGGTCCCCAACCACCTCATCTGGCTCATCTTCTTCTACTGGCTCTTCCATTCCTGCCTCAACGCCGTGGGGGAGCTCATGCGATTTGGAGACCGACAGTTCTACCGGGACTGGTGGTGGGTGGCCTTGGGGTGGCTCTGGGGGCAAGGCTTGGGGGCTGCATGTGCTCCAGCAGCCTTGTTCTCACCGCCAGGAACTCGGAGTCCGTCACTTACTTCTGGCAGAATTGGAACATCCCTGTGCACAAGTGGTGCAGCAGGTAGCTGGGTGTGGGCGTGTGTGGGGGCAGGCTTGGACCCCCTCCCTGCCCCCATCCCATGGCCGCCTTCCCCGCAGGCATTTCTACAAACCAATGCTCCGGCGGGGCAGCAGCAGGTGGGTGGCCAGGACGGGGGTGTTCCTGGCCTCGGCCTTCTTCCATGAGGTCAGTGCTCCTCGGGGTGCCCCGCCTCAGCCCTGGGCCGGGGTCTGGCCCTGGCAGACACTGACGCCCTCCTTCCCTACCCAGTACCTGGTGAGCATCCCCCTGCGCATGTTCCGCCTCTGGGCGTTCACCGGCATGATGGCACAGGTGAGCTCCCTCTGGCCCACCTTCCTTTTGGGACCTGGAACAGCCAGCCCTGGGGCCGTGTCCCTGTGACACAGCCCTTGTGTCCCTAGGTCCCGCTGGCCTGGATTGTGGGCCGTTTCTTCCGGGGCAACTATGGCAACGCGGCCGTGTGGCTGACGCTCATCATCGGGCAGCCGGTGGCCGTCCTCATGTACGTCCATGACTACTATGTGCTCAACCACGAGGCCCCAAGCGCCGGGGCCTGAGGGTTCCCAGGACCCAGCCTCTCCTCACTGTCCACACCCAGAGCTCGCCTGCCCTGCCTGGGCCTCAAGTGCCGGGAGGGGCCGCCTGCCCGCCCCTCCTGCCCTGGGAAGGCTTCTGCCCCCATGGGGCCTCAGCTGCCCTCAGGGTGAGGGTAGCTACCCTGGCCCAGGTGGTCAATAAAGTGCTGCCCACAGTGACCTCTGCCTCCTGGGGTTGGGGATGTGCCCAGGGCTGCTGCTGGACAGAGGGAGGTGGGTCCCACTTCCCGCTGCAGCCACCTTGAGTGTCCACATGGGCGTGGGCTCTGCTTGGGTGTGGGAGGCACTGGCCTACCAGGGTGGGGACAAGCCTGCCTGGCCAGGGTGGGCCCTGCAGGCCTGAGGCTGCTTTCACCTGGCAGAGGTCTTGGGACAGGGCCTCAAGCAGGCAGGCCAGCAGCGGTAGGCTTGCCTGCAGCCCAGCAGCACTGTGTGATTGGTCCCAAGGCGCCACCACGCCCCTGGGCCCCGTGGGCTGCACGGGAAGCCATGTTGTAGCAGAGGCCTTGGTGGTAGGGGTGGCTGTGGGCCCATTTCTTCCTTCCCCGGGCATGGTGGGTTTCTGATTGCCGTGCAGCCATCTTGGTGGTGGGCAGTCCTGCACACTTCTGCTGTCCTGGGGGAGGTAGCATCTCCCAGTGGCCAGTGTCCTGGGCCTGCCAGGATGGGAGTAGCTGTGGAGCTCTGGGAGGTGGGTGGAGCTCGCAGACCCAACTTCCCTGTGCGCAGCCTGACAGGGAGCTGGGTCCTCTCCCGGGGCCCTGGAGCAGCGCCATGGGTGCCTACCTGACGCATGCACACACAGTGGGGGGATGGCCTTCCCCTACCCATCCTCACTGTAGCTAGCCCACCCGCCTCGCCACCAGGGGCAGGAAGCACACAGAAGCTGCAGCCTAGAGCCTGTCCATTTATACAGCATCTCTGCCTGTCTCATCTCCATCTGTCCACCTGTGTGTCTGGAAGGGGCGCGGTACCCTTATGTAAAAATCAAAATACACCTCTGAGCAAGCCACAGGTCAGTCCAAGTGTGGCTGTAAAGCTCCAACCAAACCCCTGGACGCCGGGAAGGGGCAAAGGCAACTCTGGCTCCTGCCTGGAGGCACTGCCCACCCAAGCGCCTGTCCAGCTGCCCCAAGCCCTGCCCTGCACTGGGGGTGGCGGTGGGCAGGCCCTGGGTGGCCCAGCTCCCCCCAGGGCCTCTAGGAGACAGCAGGGTCCTTGGCTTTGGGGGGCTCGGAGCCTGTCAGCAGGGATATGGTGGGGTCGTCTGAGTAGTCATCCCCTTCGGAGAAGTAGGAGCCTTCCCCCAGCTCGAAGAGCACGGGCAGCTCGCTGCTCCCTGTGTCCACAGCGTCTGGGTCCAGCAGGAGCAGGGGCTGCGCTGTGTAGTGGACCAGCTGCTTTCCTGTGTGGGGGACAAGGCAGGGTGGTGGAGGGCAGGGGGCAGGGGGCAGGGGGCAGGGATGGGGGCTGCAGTTGGCGTGGAGCCGAGTCTCAGCTCACCTGAGTCCGGGCTGCTGTTTTCTGCCTCGAGAGGCCTGGGGGGCTCCTGGGGAGACAGGAGTTCCTGGATCTGTGGGGGGATGGGGTGTTGTGGGAGGGACATGGTGAGGGTCCCTGCTGGTTCTTGTACCTGCCCCCTCCCTCCTGCCCGCCTACGCACACTGGCCAGGCTGTTGTCAAGGTCAGGCAGGTTCATGTCAGGCAGCGTCACCGAGGGGCTGAACAGCTGCAGGAGGAGGGAGGGAAGTCAGGGCCCAGCTGGGGAGGTGGTGGTGGTGGGGGCGGGGCAGAACTCACGTCCAGCAGGGCGCTGGTGTCCACGCTGAAGCCGTGACTGGTTAGCATGGTCTGCAGGTTATCCAGATTGGAGTCCATGGCATCCAAGTGGTCACTGAGCTCGTTCCTGGCCCGGGGTGAGTGGGCAGGTGAACCAGCGCCCCAGCTTCCCTGCCCAAATGTGCTGGGGGATAGGGGCTCCCCGTGACCACAGCTCCGCAGGATGCCCAGCAGGCTGGGTAGGGGGTGTGGTGAGCTAGGGGATGGGAGACTTGGGCTGGGCTGAGACAGCAGAAGTGTGATGGGGGCTCAAGAGTGTTATCAGGCCAACGGTGTCGCCACTGCGTTTGGAAGGTGGTGAGGAGGGACACGTGGGGCTGTGTGGCCATGTCGGCTCCACCCGAGTTGCTGCAAGGCTGTGGCCAGGGAGGCCCCAGGTCCCTGTGGCATGGGTGGGCTGGCTGGGCCAGCACAGAAGCCTGCATCCTGCTTTCGCCAGCCACAGGGCCAGGCTGGGGCCCAACCCCGGTCCAAGACAGTGGAGATGCAGCGCCTGGGAGGCCCCCCGCACCAGGCAGGGCCTAGTGCCGCACCCAGGCTGGGGGAGGGGCCCGAGCTCTGGCGGAGCCCTCCTCCCTCCCCAGAAGGGGCAGTGCTAACCCCGGCTGGACTCGGCCATGCAGAGAGGAGAAGGAGGGGCAGGGGAAGAGGCGGGCAACCCCAGACATCTGTGGAGCGCGAGCCACACTGCAAGATACAAAGACAAGAGCCCCCATTGCAGGCGGGGGCCCAGCAGGCTGCGCCCTCGGTCCTTGCACTCAGCGGCTGGGGCGGGGCGGGGCGGTGGCGAAGAGCTGGAGAGCAGGTGCTCCTAGGGTGTTCTGCCAGGGGTGCCCTGTGGTGCCAGCGGCTCTGGAAGCTGTGGGCCCCCCAACCTCCCCCAGCCCGAAGTCTGGTGGGAGCCAGGCCTGTCCCTCTCGCCCCTGGAAGCCTGAGGCTCAGCCATGTGTCCGGCCTCGTTGCCCACCCTGGGCCCAGCCCTCCAGGAGTGGAGTGGGCATGGCACTCACTTGTCCAGGCAGGCTACGCTGAGGCACTTCTCGGGGGCGGAGGGGGGTGGGGGCGAGGGGGGACGGCCCCCTGCGTCCGGGAGGGCTGAGGCTGAGGCGGCCGTGGGGGCGGGTTCGCTCTCTCGCAGGATGGAGTCGATGAAGGTGGTCGGGGACAAGGGGGTGTCCACAGATGACGGGCGCCCGGGACTCGCCTCCTCTACCCGAGGGCTCCGAGGCGGGCTTGGGGGCTCCTCCTTAACTCGCACCAGGGAGCTGCTGGATAGAGGTCTGGACGGTGGGGTGGCGCCGCATCAGCAGGAGCCCTGCTGGCCCCACCTCCCCACAGCCCTACCTTGGGCCTACGGAGCCCCACCTCTCGTCTGTGCTCACGCCTGAGGAGCCCAGGGGGCTGGAGGGGGTCAGCTCAGTGATGTCGGAGATGATGGGCCCGGAGCTGGCGACGGCGTCTGCCGCGTAGAGGCTGGAGCTGCTGTAGGCCGGGGCCGGGGCCTGCAACCAGAAGGCGGTGGCTGCATGTCACACGTCCCCCGGCAGCACCCATCCCACCTGGCCGTGTCGCCAGGCCCCCGGCGCTCACCGCGTAGGGGCCGGCACTGGGGACGTGCTCCAGGGAGTACTGCCGGCCATACTTGGGCATGGAATGTGCAGAGCTGCCATCATTCAGCATCAGCGGGCTGCAGGGAAGGGGTGGGGTTAGCTGCCTCCCGGGGCCTCGCGTGGCCCAGGGCTGGAGTGCGGGGGGCAGGGACCCCAGCGTCTCACATCTTTCTCTTCACCCCCAGGATCCGGTTGGACTGCACCAGCGAGATCAGGAACTGAATGAGCTGTAGGGGGGAGGACTCGGTCAGCCTGGTCTGTGGGAGGACTGTGGGGGGGGGAGGGGAGCCGCTGGCCCTGCCCCCACCTTGTTGACAACTTTTTGCTGCTGGGCGTGCTTCTGCCGCAGGCTGGCCACCTCCCGCCACAGGGCCTCGTTCTCGCTGCAACACACAGGGCTGTGTCACGGGGTGTGGGGAGCTCCACAGCGCCCTCCCCAGGCGGCTGCGAGCTCTGGCTGGGGAGCCCATGGGGCCTGTACCACTCAAGTGCACTAGTGTACCCCAGGCACCTGGCACCAATCCTGGACAAAACCTCCCAGGGGCCTTCTTGCCCCCATGAGGGCTGGGGGCCAGGTTCCAGGAACACCCGGCACCTGAGGCCCAGGAGTGGCCCAGATGGCCACGTGGGCCGGGGAAGAGCTGCCACGAGACATGGCAGGTGAGCGGACTGGGTGCACTCCTGCCCTCAGGGCCTCCAGAGATGTGTCTGGGACCTGGAAGGTCAAGTTCACCTGGGCCATCTCCAGGTATCACAAAGTTAGTCACTTCTGCTGGGCCCGAAGGTGGGGCCCTGGAGCCCAGGGCCTCTCGCACCACTTCCAGGGAGCTGCACAGCTGCCCTGTGCTGGGGCTCCCACGCTCTTGGGCCCCAAAGTGGACGAGATGAGACCCATGCTGGCCGTCGTCCTAGGTGGCCTTGCCTCAATGTCCCAGGTGCAACCTGTGTGGCAGGACCCCAGCTAGGGGCTTTCCCAGAACTCTGGGGTCCTTGTTGAGGAGGGGGCCACACCTGTAACCAGAGTGACCAGACCCCCGGCAGGGGCAGAGTTCCGACAGAGCCAGAAGGCAGCCTGCTTCAGGCCTGCGGTGGAGGTGCTGCAGGTGCACTGGGAGTGACCCGGGTGGGGACAGCACTGCTGGCTCCCAGCCCGGCCAGGAGCAGGTGGCTGTCCTTCCTGGGCAGTGCAGGCGGTGCACGGAGGGTGCGCGTGGGGCTGAGACATGTGGGACCCCGGCACGGGACCCCCTCTTCCCACCCGCCACTCCCGCAGCACGTGGGGACCTACTGCTTCATGGCCAGGAGCTTGGAGTCCATGCACTCCTGCCGCCCCTTCATGAGCTGCACGTCTGTCAGCAGCTTGGTGACGCTGTCCTGACGCACCTTGATGTCCTCGCTCTTCAGGGTGGAGGCCTGGGTCCCGGGGGAGGGGGCGTCACAGAGGCGGCCCCACCCAGGTCCCCGGGGAGAGGGGAAGGCCTGGGGCCCAGGGGAGGGTGCGGGCCGCGCGGGCAGCGACTCACGCTGGTCACTTTCCGCTTGATGTTCTCGAGCAGCTGCTCCTGGCCACGCAGGAAGCACGGGTGCTGGAACTCGGTGTCGTCCCTCTCGGGCTTGACCAGGCCGCCCTGCTCGATGCGCACCACCTTCCGGAAGCCATCTGCACAGAGGCGGCAGCAGGTCTGCCTAAGGCCCTCGGCCAGACGGGTGCAGCCTGGCGGTCTTGGGCTGGGGGCACCCTGTGGGCTCCCAGCTCCTGGCTCCAGTCGTGTGGGGCTGTAGCTGAGGTTGGCTCACGCCCCTCCCACAAGGACCCTTCCCCCAGGAAGAGCCCCCCCCGCCCGGGCCTGCTGGGCGTCACATCCTGCACTGGTCATCCCAGAGGCCGGGGCCCGGCAGGCACTCACACATGTTGAGCTGCCGCACGAAGCTGGCCATGTTGCTGTGCTTGAAGTACTTGGGCAGCACCTCCTTGGCAAACTGGCCCTGGTCGAAGACGTGGAAGCTGTTGCCGCTCTGGCAGGAGACACATGGGGGTCACACGTGGCAGCATGGGGCCAGGCGGCGTGGCTGCAGGACTTCCCCGCCAGCTCTGTGATGCGCCCTCCACGCCATGGGTTGGGGCTGTGGAGGGGCTCAGGGGGTAGGGGTACTGGCAGGAGGAGGAACCGTCTCCCAGGGACCGGCAGACACATATGCACTGTACATGCCCCATGATGTGAGGCACCGGGCCGTCGGCCAGAAACGGGGCCCTCACCCAAGGCCCCACCTGGGGTGAGAACAGCCACACCTTCAGGCCCATGCGCTGGGGGCCAGCACTGAGCAAGCCCGATTCCCGTCGGAGGGGAGTGAACGCAGCCCCAGCCCCTGGCCCAGACGGTGGCGGGGTGCACTGCCCCCTCTGTTCTCCTGAGCGCAGCCCAGGCACCAGGAGGAGGGTCTGGCACGGCGACTGTGCTGGTAGCAGCTGTGGTGGCTCCGATTGGGCAGAGTCCACACAGCGGACTCTGTGTCCAGGGACTGGGAAGAACCAAGGGCCTATGGTTCTGGACAGGAACTGGAGCTGCTTCTGAACTCCAGAGAGAAGGAAAAAGACACAGCAAGGGGCATGCAAGAGGCGGAGGAGGGACCCGCAGCAGCAGGGAGAGCCCCAAGGGCCGACGCCCCCAGAATCCAACTCGCACTGGGGGGGGGGGGCGCATTTCTTCCCCAGGGACAGCAGCGAGCCTCCTGGTGAAGTCAACGGCCCTCCCTCCACCCCCTGCAGCTGGGTGTGGCAGGTGGGGCTGCCAGTCCCATTCCACAGGGGCTCCCCCAGGGCAGGTCTACGGCAGCATCTAGATGACACTTTCACTGCACTGTTTCACTGTGGGGGCAGAGACAGCTGTCCCATCTGCTGATTCACCCCCCAAATGCTTGCAGCGAGCTGGCTGAGGCCAGGTAACAGGAAACTCAACCCAGGTCTCCCAGGTGGGCAGCGGGGACCCACCCTCTTGAGCCATCACCTGCGGCCCTCCACGGTTCACATTAGCAGGAATCTGAGGTCAGGGGCCAGAGCCTCTGCCGTGGGATAGAGGTGTCTGAACCTCTAGGCCGAACGCCTGCCCCCAGAGGCAGCTGCCAGCAAAGCTCGCTGGGGGAAGACAGAACACCAAGCAGAGGAGGCAGGCGGGAGACACCTACGGGGGCCTGGACGCTAGGGCAGGTATGCAGGGGTGTGCACCAGAAACCCTGTGGGCTCCAAGGAGGCAGGCAGGGAAGGAGGTGTGGAGAGGCTCCCAGGAAAGCCCAAGGCTGGCTGGCCCCAGCACCTCAGTACTTGCTGCCCTCAGGAGACCACGCCCTCTCCTACACGGGAGCCTAGGAGGTCAGATGATCAGAGCTGTGAGTGAGGCGAAGCCCCTTCCTCAGACACCTGCCTGGGCCACAGGACGCAGCGCGGGGCTGCACAGAATCAGCGACCACAAGCAATGACGACGACTCCGGGGAGGATGTCTCATCTCCAGAGCAGCCCCATCAGGCTCCGCAACAGCCAGTTTCCAGCAAGCAAGCGAGAAGGGGTGGGTAGAGCTGCCGCCTGCAGTGCAGGCATCCCATATAGGCGTCGGTTCAGGTCCCAGCTGCTCCACCTCCGATCCAGCTCTCAGCTATGATCTGGGAAAGCAGTAGAGGATGGCCCAAGTCCTTGAGCCCTGGCACCCATGCGGGAGACCTGGAAGAAGCTCTTGGCTTGCGGCTCTGGCCGTTGCGGCCATCTGAGGAGTGAACCAGCAGATAGAAGACCTCTCTTTCTCTGTGCCTCTCAAGTAAATAAAAAATAAATCTTAAAAAAAAAGAAAAGAACAACAACAGGAGCCCCATGCAGGAGCTGGTGCTTTGTGCAGCGGGCTAAGCTGCCACCTGGGACACTGCATCCACAGAAGTGGGGTCAAGTCCTGGCTGCTCCACGTAGGGCCCAGTGCCCTGCTGACTTGCCTGGCAGAGTGGGTGACAGGCTCCTGGCTCTGGCCTGGGCCACCTGGGGAGTGGATCTGCCAGCAGAGCCTGCTGGGGCTGAGGATTTCCTTGACACGAGGCTTATACCAGGGACCTAACCCGTTTAAGCGTCGTGGGCTTTGGGCAGTTGGTTTGCGAGGACCTGGCCCATTTCACCTAAGGTGCAAACCTACATGCATGCAGCTGCTCCGCTCCAGGTACCGATGGCAGAAGTGCACTGGGGTCCCCCCACGGCATTCTGCAGACCTGCAGATGGACGGTTCCTGCCCAAGACTCGGGCCCGAGGACGTCACAGAGCAGCGGTAGCCTGAAGCTCTCTCCTCTGCGTGGCGGGTCACTGCTCCCCTTCCCTCTGTCCCTGGGGCTCTGTGCTCTAACTCAGAGCAATGCCTGGAATCCGGCAACCCACCGCACTACTTCACAGAACCCTCACAGCCGTGAGCCTGACATGAGGAGAGAGGCTCTGGGCCCGCTGCCTCCTCCCCCCGGGCTGTCCACCCAGCCCAGAGCTGGACAGAGTCTCAGGAGACGGTGCGCTCGGGAGGCTGATGTGGGCTTGGGCCCAGGACCTGAGAGGTGAAGCCCGCCTCCGGCGCCAGCTTCAGTTCCATGCAGCTTCCTAACGCACCCGGGCGTGCTGCTGCTCACGGGGGAGACCCGGAAGGAGCTCTGGGCTCCTAGCTTCGTCTGGCTCAGCCCCGGCTGTTGAGGGCATTTGGGCAGTAAACTGGTGGAGAGAAGCTCTCTCTCCCTTTCTCTCTCTACTGCTGTAACTTCCAAGTATATGAAAATAAGGAAACTTTTTTTTTTTTTAAAGTGCATTCTGGAAAACACCCAGACCTTGGGTGTGGGGAGGGCACGGGCTGCAGGGCGGAGGCGAGGTGGCTTGGCAGAGCGGGAGGCAGTGCCGCAGTCTACGCAGGGGGCCGCAGCAGTTCTGGGCCAGCAGGAACGGGGGAGATGGCATGGGTTCTTGAACTCATCCTTCCCTGAGTCTTGTTTCTTCCTTTCTTCTTTTAAAAGAATGGCTGTTTCTATTTATTTTTAAGTATGTGTTTATTTGAGAGGGAGGGAGGGATCTTCCGACTGCTGGGTTACTCTCCAAATGACGACAACAGCTAGGGCTGGGCAGGGCCAGAGCCAGGAGCTTCCTCAGGGTCTCCCACGTGGGTGCAGGGCCCAAGCACTTGGGCTGCTTCTGCTTTCCCAGGCGCGTCAGCAGGGAGCTGGATTGTGGGACGCCGGCACTGCAGGTGGAGGCCACACCGCCTACGCCACAGCGCTGGCCCCTCTATTTTAAAATCAGGAGCCTGGAACTCAAGTACGTGGGCCATTCCCAGGGTACCCATCAGCAGGAAGTGGGTTATGCAAGTGCAGCTGGGACCCCGCACTCACGGCCCACACGCCACTGCCCACCGCTCAGACGCCCGCACCCACTGCCCACCGCCCAGACACCCGCACCCACTGCCCACCGCTCAGACGCCCGCACTCACTGCCCACCGCTCAGACGCCCACATGCCACTGCCCACCGCCCAGACGCCCGCACTCACTGCCCACCGCTCAGATGCCCACATGCCACTGCCCACCGCCCAGACGCCCGCACTCACTGCCCACCGCTCAGACGCCCACATGCCACTGCCCACCGCCCAGACGCCCGCACTCACTGCCCACCGCTCAGATGCCCACATGCCACTGCCCACCGCCCAGACGCCCGCACTCACTGCCCACCGCTCAGACGCCCACATGCCACTGCCCACCGCTCAGACGCCCGCACCCACTGCCCACCGCCCAGACGCCCGCACTCACTGCCCACCGCTCAGACGCCCGCACTCACTGCCCACCGCCCAGACGCCCGCACCCACTGCCCACCGCCCAGACGCCCGCACTCACTGCCCACCGCTCAGACGCCCGCACTCACTGCCCACCGCCCAGACGCCCACATGCCACTGCCCACCGCCCAGACGCCCGCACCCACTGCCCACCGCCCAGACGCCCGCACTCACTGCCCACCGCTCAGACGCCCGCACTCACTGCCCACCGCCCAGACGCCCACATGCCACTGCCCACCGGCCAGACGCCCACATGCCACTGCCCACCGCTCAGACGCCCGCACTCACTGCCCACCGCTCAGACGCCCGCACTCACTGCCCACCGCCCAGACGCCCACATGCCACTGCCTACCGCTCAGACGCCCGCACTCACTGCCCACCGCCCAGACGCCCGCACTCACTGCCCACCCAACGCCACTGCCCACCGCTCAGACGCCACTGCCCACCGCCCAGATGCCACTGCCCACCACTCAGACGCCCGCACTCACTGCCCACCGCCCAGATGCCCGCACTCACTGCCCACCCGACGCCACTGCCCACCGCTCAGACGCCACTGCCCACCGCCCAGATGCCACTGCCCACCACTCAGACGCCCGCACTCACTGCCCACCCCAGACGCCACTGCCCACCGCCCAGACGCCTCTGCCCACCGCCCAGATGCCACTGCCCACCACTCAGACGCCCGCACTCACTGCCCACCGCCCAGACGCCCGCACTCACTGCCCACCGCCCACACGCCTGCACCCACTGCCCACCACCCACACGCCCGCACTTACTGCCTACTGCCCACACGCCCGCACTCACTGCCCACTGCTCAGACACCCACATGTCACTGCCCAGACGCCCGCACTCCTTGCCTACTGCCCAGATGCCTGCACACCACTGCCTTGCTGTTGACCAGCCACTCACCAGTGGATGGGTCTTGGCGGGCATCCACACTGGCTGCTATGAGCAGTGTCACGCTCGTTTCTGCGTGGCCTCTGAAAGGACACGGTTTTCCCCACTTATCTCCACAAAGACTTGCCGGCTAATTGCTGGGCCATGTGTAAATGCCTGGCCAACTTTCACAGGAAACCAGCAAACTTTCCCAACACGGCTGGCCCACCTGCACTCAGTAACAGGTCGGGGTGCAGTCACCGCCCACGCCTGGTGTGCAAGGTTCAGCCCCTCCCTAACGCTCACCGCCACACTGCCTGTGGGTCTTCTCGGGGTGCCTCGGGCAGCTGACTGGCACGGCTGTTGCTGATGCTGCTTGGGGCGCCCACGGATGGGAGCCTCTGGTCTGAGTCGTGGCTCTGTTTCCCACTGCGGATTCCTGCTAACGCACACAGCAGCGGTGGTAAGCAGCTGGGTGCCTGCCAGCCATGTGGGAAACTCACATGGAGCTCCAGACGTGGGCTTTGGCCGTGCCCAGCCTCGGGTGTCGTGGGCCTTTGAAAAGTGAACCAGGGGAGGGGAGATCTGTCTTCAGCATTAAAAAATAATTTCCCTTAAAAAAAAAAGGCTGCCTTACAAGCGGTCCTCACTTTTCCCTACCTCATGCTTCCTGGTTCCTAACTCACTCAAGGGGAAAGGTGCTCTCCAGCCTAAGAGCTTCCGCTCCGCTCCATTCCAGTGCACAGCAGAGTCCAGTCCACTGCTGGCACGAGGTACGCTCTGTCACCCAGCCCTGCACCTGGGCCTGACACCCCACGACCCTGTTCTCCACACCGCGACGCTGTTCTCCACACCGTGACACTGCTCCCTGTTCTCTACACCATGACACTGCTCCCCACACACCGCGACGCTGTTCTCCACACCGTGACACTGCTCCCTGCACACCGCAACGTTGTTCTCTACACCGTGACACTGCTCCTCACACATCGCGACGCTGTTCTCCACACCGTGACACTGCTCCCCGCACACTGCGACGCTGTTCTCCACACCGTGACACTGTTCTCCGCATACCATGACACTGCTCCCCATACACCGTGACACTGTTCTCCACACCATGACACTGCTCCCCACACATGACGCGGCCTTGCACACCGTGACACCATGCCTGCGCCCCGTGATGCTGTTTGTGAGCACAGTGACAGCCCCACACCGTGCACTGCCCTGCACGCCGTGACGCTGTTCTCTACACCATGCCACCGCTCTCTGCACACCGTGCCACAGCCCCGCACACCATGCCACTGCTCCCTGCCCTCCACCTGTGCCTGAGCACAGGGCTCCCCGCACACCGTGCCACTGTCCTCCACACACTGCTGACGCTGCTCCCCACACTGCGACGCTGCCCTGCACACTGTGACCCTGGCCCCTTTGTGGAAAATCAGAGGCGCTCCGATGTCTGAGTCTGCCCCGTGCCTCTTCCAGTTACTGGCGTGCCCACCCCTGGCCAGCACCGCTGTCCTGCCGGCACAGCATACCGCTAGGGCTTGCAGTCACACTGCAGTCTTCCTACACTGTCTGCAGCTGCGTCCTCGGCGTGTGAACCGGGTAAAGGTTTCCTGCTGGGCAGCCCGCCGTGTGCCCGGTGCCGTGGAGCACGCTCCCGGAGCAGCCTGCGCCGCGCACTAGAGGCACGCTCGCAGAGAGGCTGCTGCCACAGCAGCTGCAGGGCCCACGCAGGGAGGAAGCGGAGCTCCTGGCCAGCGGCCAGGGAAGAACTGGGCTGGCCAGCAGCCTGCGGAGCGAGCCCCGAGGCGGCCCTTCTTGCCGAAGATGGTGCCAACTTTGTGTGAAACCTTGAGCCACAAGCAGCCCAGGACTCTAAGAACCCGAGACAGCAGATGTCTGTGGCTCTAAGCGGTCCAGCTTGGAGGCTGCTGGCACAGGGCGGCGGATGACTTCCATCCTGCACTTTCAGTAGCTCAGAGCTAGTTCTCAGAAACACGACCTGCTTTGTCCGTGGATCTTCGCTCGTGGCCTCTGCTTTTCAGAGACCCGCTGGGACTTTGTGTTTCTCGTTGTTACGCACGGAAGCAAAGTTTCATGGAGGGAGCACTGTGCTCAAGCACAGGTGGAGGGCAGCATCACGGTGTGCCGGGGGCCTCTGCGACGGCCCACGCCTCCCGTTTGTGACCGGCCGGCCCTGTCCAGTCCTGGGGGAGCCTTCAGTTCTGCGCCGTGGCTAGGTGTGAGCTGTGGGCAACGTGGACAGTCCCTGAGTGCATGCCGGCACTGCCGCCTCTGCGCGGGCGTGCCGCCTGCCGCGGGCAGTTCTTCTTTTGTTTCTGTTTTAGTTTTTCTCCTCATTGGTCTTTTTCAGACACTTGACTGTGATGTTCCTGGGCTTGGTTTTCTCTGTTCTTATTCTGCTTGACGCTCGTCCATATTCACAGATGTACGGGGTGGCAGCTTTTCAAAAGTTTGGGGAAACTTTTGGTCATCCTTTTTTTCCTAAAATAAGATTTATTTACCTGTCTGAAAGGTAGTTACAGAGAGACAGAGAGAGGGAGAGACAGAGAGAGACAGAGATGGAGAGAGGAATCTCCCATCCGCTGGTTCACTCTCCAAATGGCTGTAATGGCCGGAGCTGGGGCAGGGTGAAACAGGAGCCAGGAGCTTCTTTCAGGTTTCCCAGGTAGGTGCAGGGGCCCAAGCACTTGGGCCATCTCCACCTGTTTTCCCAGACATTAGTAGGGAGCTGGATGGGAAGAGGAGCAGCCGGGACGTGAACTGGTGCCCATGTGGGATGCCAGCATTGCAGGTGGCGTCACCACCACCCATGACTTCTATGCACCCCCCGTCTCCCTCTCTCCTGGGTCAGAGTGAGGTGAGGCCCCCCGTCTCCTTCTCTCCTGGGTCAGAGTGAGGTGAGGCCCCCCCGTCTCCCTCTCTCCTGGGTCAGAGTGAGGTGAGGCTCTGCTGATGCTCTCCAGGGACTGGCACAGCCTGTGCAGATTCCAGAAAAGCTGGGAGGACAGCACCCAGATTCCCGCAGGCCCCTGTTGTGATCACCCGTGTCCATTCCACGTGCTTTTCCATGCGTGGTCTTTCAGACCCTGCCAGCTTTCGGGGAGCCTCACGGCTCCGAGGGAGCAGGTCAGTTATCCCGCAGGCTGCCCTTCAATCTAGACTTGTCGATGTTTTCTCGTGATGAGCGCAGTCATCCGTGTTTTCAGGAGGCAGAGCACGGAGGTGAAGTGGACAGCACAGGCAGCCGCCACACACACCATCGCTCCCTGGGAGCAAGTCCATCAGTGCCCACGCCTCCTCCAGGGGCCGTCCACTCCAGAACTCGCCACTCTGCCGGAGACGCGCTCCAGGGACCTGCGCTCCAGCACGCGACTTTCCGCCTGTCTCCTGTTCCTGCTTTACGTCCTCCAGCGCACAGTGTACTCTCCACCCTCACTCACGCCCTTCTGGCCAGTCTGGGTCTCCCACTGCGGACTGATCTCTCTGGGCGCGGGAGTTCTTCCTGGGGCTCCCCTCACAGCCGCCTCCTGTCACATTGCTCCTGGTCTGGCTTGCTAAGTGCACATCAGCGCCTGCCACAGGCCCCAGGGGCTGATTCCCTCCAAGTCTGGGCTCGGCCTGGCCCCCCTCTTTCTGCCCGGGACTCTGAAGAGAGCCTTCCCAAGGGCGACCGCTAGGCTGTCTTTGGCCCAACGGATTTCTAACATCCCAGCATCATGAGATGGGTCCTGACACTTGAGGGTTAATTCAGGGAAGCCCCACCCAGGCCCCTCCTCTGCTGACCACAGCCAATTCCAGCCTGCTGACCGGCTGGGAAATGCCTCGTCTCACTGAGCTGGGGGTCTGTGTGCACGTGCGCTGCACGTGGAGAAGCGACGTGTGGCTTCTTTCCTTGAAGGGCTCCATGCCACTGCCTCTCACGGGACCCCCTCCTCAGGCCCAGGATGTGTCCCAGCCACAGGGGGCCCGTCAGTCACCCTGTCCAGACAAGACCCACACGTGGCGTGTGCTCTGCTCTCCGTGCCCCAAATGCACACACGTGGCACGTGTGGGGCGAGGGAGCTACGGGGTGGCCAGGTGCTGTGGCCACCTGGAAAGTGGGGCAGAGAGGAGGGCCGACTCCTGGAGCTCCTCCCCAGTCCTAGCTTGGCTCTCACCCCCGCCCAGGCTGGCTGTGGCCCCTCTGCCCCGGGCCCGTGGGTACACACGGCCCAGACAGTTCTCTGCTCACCCAGGACGAACAGGGCCAGAAGAGAGAAGCAGGCTGTGGCAGCAGCTGCCAGGGCTGCGGGGCACCCGCACACTTGGGGGCCGACGGCCCGTCCCCCAGGAGGCTCCTCCTCCTGCCAGGCCTCTGAGAAGCCCTGGGGCCCGTGGGCCTTGTGGGAGCTGTCTGCTGGCCCCTCCCCTCAGTGAGGGGCTGGGAGCAAACACTGGCACTGCTCTAACCCCCTTGCCTGCCTCACTGAGCCCTACCTGCCTCTCTGTCCATCATCCGTCTGTTCCAGGGGGCAGGACCCTCCGAATCCTGACTGTGAGCAGGTGTGCTAGGGGCCCTACTGCCTCCCCCCGGGGAGTGACGCTGGCTGGCTTGACTTGGCTTTACCATTTCCTGCCTCACTGTGCCAGCAGACCCGCCCGGGTGGGCCTCGGGGACCTGGTGGACAGCACAACCTCCTCCCAAGGAGGCCAGGGAGGTGCTCAGCAGGGGCCGCACTCTCCTGGCAGCCACCCAGCCAGCCCCGCAGGGCGCTGCCTCCGGGTCAGGGCACGCCCACCTGCACTCTGGAAAGTCTGCAACCCCACAACCAGGCGCTTTCTAAACTCCCTTCCACCTTCT
The DNA here is from genome assembly GCA_949820135.1 of Sylvilagus floridanus. Classification (NCBI taxonomy): domain Eukaryota; kingdom Metazoa; phylum Chordata; class Mammalia; order Lagomorpha; family Leporidae; genus Sylvilagus; species Sylvilagus floridanus. The sequence continues at coordinate 168,571,305 of OX463241.1, read as the reverse complement.
CAGGACTCTGGTCGGAGGTGGGCTCCGTCCCCGCTGTGTCCCGGCCCCCGCTGCTCCCGTACGCACATTTGGGCTGGAAGAGGCTGCAGCTCGAGCTGGCCCTCAGCCCTGCGAGGCCCCGGCACCAGGAGCGGGCAGCGGTGGGAGGCCTGCGGCAAGGTGCACAGACCCACCTGGAACCCCGACCGTGCACCCAGCAACCTCGCTACCCCCAGCCCCCCCAGAGTCTGACTGCTGCGCCCAGCAGGCCCGCCCAGGGGTTTGGGCCGCTATATGTGTGTGTATGTGGGGGGGGGAGGGCCCTGGGCTGCCTCGGGTGGCCTGAACTGGAGGATTTGCCCCGGAGGGCGCCGAGCCAGGATCCCTGCCCCCACAGACCCTCTGGGTGGTGGGTGACTCATTGCCCCGTCCTCCCCACGCCTGTGGCTGACAGGAGCCCGGATCTCAGGCCAGAGCAGGCAAGTGCAGGGGCACACAGGCCAGGCTCTCCACCCACCCCACCCCTGCTGACAGGCAGCCCCGGCTCTTCGGGGAGGAGCAGCCGAAGGCATTTCAGACCCTCCCCAAGGCTTGGCGAGCTGGACTCTGGGCAGTGAACCTGCAGAGGCTACGGGCCCTGCGTGGGTGTCCTCCAGGCCAAGGTGACCAGAGCACCATAGTGCCCAGGCAGCCAGCCTGAGGCAGCGCCGCCTTCCACTGTGAAGCCAGGGCTTGGTCTGGGGTCGCCGTCAGCTGGGTGTCGGGTCCCGGTGGCCCGCGGGGACCACGCGCCGGCAGGGCCACAGGTGGTGGGGCCTTTCCCCACCCGCTTCCCCAGCCGCCTCCCCGCCCAACAAGCAAGACAGCAAGGGGCCGCGGCCGCTCCCGGGGCGTCCAGGCGCAGGACCCTCAGAGGACCCGCGAGGTCCGGGCCCTGCCCGGGCAAGAACACTGCCTGTCGGCTCAGGAGGCAGGGGGCGGAGAACGCGCGCAGAGGAGCCGGGAGGCACTTCCCGAGGTCCCGGGCCTCGGCCCACACACGGCCTGCGCGGCGGAGAGCCGGGCCTGCAGCGCTGGGCCCGGGCCGTGCCCTCCTCCGGCCGCCGCGCCCCCCGCCGGGTCCCCGGCGCTCCCCGCCCCCGCGGGCCCTCACCGGGCTCCAGCAGATAAGCGCGTCGGTGTCGGGGTCGCTCACGAGGGTCCACAGCTTGGTCAGGAAGGCCGGGACGTTGCTGGGCCCCGCCGCGCCGGGGCCCACGGAAAGGTCCATGTCGGGCGACGCCGGGAAAGGCGGAGGGAGTGGCCGTGAGGAGGGGCCGAGGGCAGGGCTAGCGCCGTCGCCGCGCCGGTCTCCCGGGCCGCGCCGCCGCCCGCTGCGCACACGCAACTCCCGGGCCTCGCATGGCCGCCGCCATCTTGCGCCGGGCGCGCTCCCGCCGGCGCCCCGCCCGCCGAGGCCCTGGCGTGCGCCTGCGCGCCTGTGCGTGCCGGGCCCGCCCCTCCCGGAACGCGCCTGCGCACTTGCGCGCGCCTCGCGCCTGCGCAAGCAAGGCCCCGCCCCTTCTCCGAGCAATCACCAATCAGGGCCGGCGGGGCGGTCCCGGGCCCGCAGGCGCATGCGGCTGCGAGGTTCTGCCGGAAGCGGCCGGCAGAGCATGGCGGGCGTGCAGGGTGCTGGGCGCGCCGTGGCGCTGGCACTGCGGCCGGGGAAGCGGCGGCTGGATCCCGGGCAGGAGCGGGAGTCCGAGCCGGAGGAGGTGACTGGGGGACGGCGGGGGTGCGTCTGATTGCGGCTGGACATGCACGTGGCGTCGGCGGAGGGCTCGCGGGGCTGGGCGTATTTCCCGTGTGCTGGGGATCTGCCTTGGGGGATGCGGGTGTCGTCTGCTGCAGGCGTCTCCGCTGCCTTTCCGGCGGAGGAGGCTCGTAGCGGGGCCGCTGGGGCCGGGGACCGGCGAAGGAAAGAGACGCGAAGGGGCCGGAGGCGGCCCTGGCGCCCGCCTCGACGCCATTTGTGCGTCGCGGCGCTGGAGGGTTTGTGCTTGCGCCCACGGCTCACCTCCGGGTCCCGCGCGGGGCGCGTCGTATGCGTGGGGGCGATGCAGAGCTGAGCTCCCCGCGCCGCGGCGGGGGCCTCGGCGGTGCGGTAGACCCCCGCGCTGGGTGGCGGGAGGCGCGCTCAGGCCTGGGTCGCAGAGGCCGCCCCCTTTGTCTTGGGCAGTGCCGTGGCCGGGCTGCCCGCACCGGTGCCGCGGGTGATGCTCCCGCGGGGCCGTCTTCCCGTGTGCCCGGGCGTGGGGTGGGCTCGGCTCTGGTTGTGCCGCAGTGGCAGGCGCCCTGCGGCGTCGTGGTGCTGGTCCCGGGCTGCCTGGAGGAGGAGGTGTCTAGCCTGGATGCTCCCGGGCCGGCTTCCTTTCTCCCGCAGGGCCCAACCTTCCTGTTACTGGCGTCGGAGTGCGGTTTTGCTGGCGCCTAGAGCTGGCCCTGTTAACAGCAGGTGACAGCGGGTGGCCATGCCATCAGTGGGGGCCTAGGTGGGCGGGCCGCTTTGGAGGAGGTGGGGGCCTGAGGGGGCACCTGCTGGGGAGACGCCCACCAACCTGTACTTCCTCGCAGGCTTCTCCCGGCTGCGACCCGGACCCCGGCCACGGCCACGGCAGCGACTCCGGCCTCTCGGACAGCGAGGAGAGCCTGTTTTCAGGCCTGGAAGACTCTGGCAGCGACAGCAGCGAGGATGAGGATGAGGATGAGGATGGAGCCAGCGCCGAGGACGCCGAGGAGGGCCAGGTGCGGGTGAGCAGCAGGAGCTGCTCCGGAGAGGCCGAGCAGGCCCTGGGCCCTGGCGTTATGCCTGCTGCGGGGACGTGAGATGGGGCGGAGCAGGGGCGGGGCAGGTGCCGGCTGCGTGGGCTGGGTCTATGTGCAGTGAAGTGCGCGGGAAGCTGCTGTGACACCTTGCACTCCGAGGAAGCCCAGAGCTGTGCGAGGGCGGGCATGGTGGTGCGCCCGGCCCGTCCTGGGGAGCCCGGGCTTCGCCGCATCAGGTCCAGCTGCTCACAGCGCATCCCAGCAGCCTTTGCTCTGGCCAAACCCTGGGGCTGCAGGCATGTGGGGAGTGAGCCGGGGAAGGGAAGTCTCTCTGTCACTCTGCCTTTCAAGTAAGTGAAAATAAATAATTTTTAAAAATAATCAGGTTTAAGGTTGCATTCATTAAAACTTGAGTCTTTATTTTTTAGAAGTTGATTACATGAAACAGTAAAGAGAGGGAGAGACAGAGAGATCTTCCACCTTATGGTTCACTGGAGCCAGGAGCTCCATCTGGGTCTCCCACGCGGGTGCAGGGGCCCAAGCACTTGGGCCATCTTCTGCTGTTTTTCCAGGCCGTAGCAGAGAGCTAGATCGGAAGTGGAGCAGCTGGGACTTGAACTGGTGCCCATATGGGAGGCTGGCACTGCAGGCAGCGGCTTTACTCGCCCGCTAGGTCACAGTGCAGGCCTCCCATAAAGATTTATTTTATTTATTTAAAAGGCAAGAGTTACAGAGGTAGAGACAGAGAGAGGTCTTCCATCTGCTGGTTCACCCTGCAGATGGCCGTAACAGCTGGAGCTGTGCTGATTCGAAGCCAGGAGCCTTGAGCTTCTTCCAGGTCTCCCACATGGGTGCAGGGGCCCAAGGACTTGGACCATCTTCTACTGCTTTCCCAGGCCATGACAGAGGGCTGGATCGGAAGAGGAGCAGCTGGGACTTGAACTGGTGCCCATATGGGATGCCAGTGCTGCAGACCAGGGCTTTCACCCACTGTGCCACAGCGCTGGCCCCCCATAAACTTTTTAAAACAGAAAATACTAGGCCAGCGCCGCGGTTCAATAGGCTAATCCTCCGCCTGCGGCGCTGGCATATCAGATTCTAGTTCCAGTCGGGGCGCCGGATCCTGTCCTGGTTGCTCCTCTTCCAGTCTAGCTCTCTGCTGTGGCCCGGGAGTGCAGTGGAGGATGGCCCAAGTGCTTGGGCCCTGCACCCCATGGGAGACCAGGAGGAAGCACCTGGCTCCTGGCTTCGAATCAGCGCGGCGCACCGGCACGGCCAGCTGCAGCGGCCATTGGAGGGTAAACCAACGGCAAAGGAAGACCTTTCTCTCTGTCTCTCTCTCACTGTCCACTCTGCCTGTCAAAAAAAAAAAAAAAAAAAACAAAAACAGGCAGCACTAGTGCAGAGAGAAGGTGCTGGTTTGGGCATGTGGCCCGTGGTTTGTCGCATTGTGATCAGCTGTGAGCTTGCCTGGCAGAGCCTGGGCGGGTGTAAGCTGCGGTGGGTGCTCCTGCCGCCCTCAAGGTGGAGAGCCCACCCGTTGGGGTTGGTCCTTTGGGACAGCTCGGTGTTGCCGGTGTGGAGGCTGGACAGGAGCCTGCGCAGGACACTGGCCTGCGGTATGTGTGCCCGGGCCCCCGGGAGCAGCTCTGTCAGGTTCTGCGGGGGCTCCCAGGGGAGGCCTGCTCACCTGTACCCTTTCCCCATGAGGGGTGGGTCCCTGGGCTGCTGCAGCCCTGCGTCAGCCCCCGAGGGCAGCGTGGCTCCAGCAAGCAGCTTCTGTGGTCAGTGCCCCGCCCGGTGTCTCCGCTCTCTGGGTTCTGCCGGCCATGGTCATGGCCACACCCCTGTGGGTGCGCGGCTCTTGAGTGGAATAATGTCCGGGCACCTGTAACAGTGCCCCCAGATCCCTGCTGTCCCTGCACTCCTGCTGTCTCGTCCTCCGGGGCTGGTTCTTAACCAGGGTTGCTGATAAGCACTAAGGAGTTTTTTTTTTTTTTTTTTTTTAAGAGATTTATTGGGTCCGGTGCTGTGACACAGCAGGCTAAGCTACCACTTGTGGCACTGGCATCCCACATGGGTGTTGGTTCAAGTCCCGGCTGCTGCACTTCCGCTCCAGCTCCCTGCTAGTGCTCCTGGGAGAAGCAACAGAAAATGTCCCAAGTGCTTGGTCTCCTCCACCAACGTGGGGGACCTGGAGGAAGCTGCTGGCTGCTGGCTTCGGGCTGGCCCGGTCCCGGCTGTTGTGGCCATTTGGGGAGTGAACCAGCGGATGGAAGGCCTCTCTCTGTCTCTCTCTCTCTAACTCTGCCTTTCAAATAAATAAAACCTTTTAAAAAATGACATATTTATTTGAAAGGCAGAGTTACAGAGAGAGACACACACACACATACAGATCTTCCTACTGCTGGTTCAGTCCCCAGGTGGCCGTGTGGGCCAGGCTGGGCCAGGCCAAAGCCAGGAGCTTCCTCCGGGTCTCCCATGTGGGTGCAGGGGCCCAAGGACTTGGGCATCTTCTGCTGCTTTCCCAGGCTATTAGGGAGCTGGATCGGAAGTGGAGCAGCTGGGATTTGAACTGAGCCCACGTGGGATGTGGGGTCACAGGCTGTGGCACAGCGCTGTCCAGTCGCACGGTTTACTGCTGCCGCCTGGTGCTCCTGTCTGTCCAAATAGCGCGTGCCCGCTGCTGTGTCTCTGGGGTCCACTCTGGCCCATCTGCAAGCTCTGCCAGTTCTGCTGCGGATGAGTGGGAAGCCAGGAGGGCGTGGGTGGGCGGGGCAGTGTGGCCACACGTCCAGACCAGCAGAGCCCAGCGCCAATGCAGAGACAGGGACTGCCTGCTGCCTGCCCTGCTCTGGGGGCTGCCTGGCTGGTAGGTGACTTCAGGAGTCCTGTCTCCAGATCTGGCTTCCAGCTCGGCAGGCTGCTTGGCCAGGGGAGGGGGAGGCTCCGTCCACACCTGTGGCAGCAGTCGGGTGGGATGACCCTGGCCCACCCGGCCCAGTGGCTTGCCCCTCCCACCTTGGTCCTTAGCATTGACACGTGTGTGTGCACCACATGCGTGCGGCAGGGACATGTGCATGAGACGGTGTAGGGATGCCAGGGGGTGCTCAGGCGCTCCTGCGGGGCTTGCGAGGGGAGGGGTCTCCATGTCCCCGGCCTGCCAGCCCCATCTCCAGCTCATAGGGCTGTTTCTCGGGCATTCTTGTGTCGGAGCCTCTCTGTATACCTTGAGGTTTGGTGGCTCTGTGGGAAGCGAGCAGCGAGGCGTGACTGCATTCCAAGGAAGGTGGCAGGCCGTGGCGAGCATGTGGCCCTGGTTCAGGACCCTGGTCCCAGCTAGGACCTGCTGGCAGCGATTGCATTGCTGGGGTTGGATTCTTATTTGAATGGCAGAGTTACGGGGAGAGAGAGGAAGAGCCAGAGAGAGATCCGTCTGCTGCTTCACTCCGCAGATGGCTGCAGTGGCCAGGATGAGACAAGCCAAAGCCAGGAGCCTGCAGCTCCGTCCTGGTCTCCACTTGAGCCATCTCTTGCAGTTTTCCCTGGCCTTGGCCAGGCCAGCTCCACTTCTGGCTCTGGCTACCTGCTAGTTCTGTCTCTGGATAGCTTCCATATGTGGGCCCCTGTCACTCAGATGGGAGGCCTGGATGGAGTTGCGGGACCCTGGCTTTGGCCCAGCCCAGCCTGGCCTGTGGGCATTCGGGGAGTGAATCGCTGTGTGGGAGCTCTCTCTGTTTCTCAAATAAAAAATTCCCAGGTCCAAGGGCAAATGTACATTTTTTTTCAAAGATTTATTATATTTATTTGAAAGAGTTAGAGAGGTAGAGTCAGAGAGAGAAAGATCTTCCATCTGCTGGTTCACTCCCCAAATGACTGCAATGGCCAGAGCTGAGCTGACCAGGAGCCAGGAGCTTCCTCCAGGTCTCCCACATGGGTGCAGAGGCCCAAGGACTTGGGTCATCTTCTACTGCTTTCCTAGGTGCATTAGCAGGGAGCTGGATTGGAAGTAAAGCAGCCGGGACTTGAACTGGCGCCCATATGGAATGCCAGCGCTGCAGGCCGGGGCCTTAGCCCGGTCCTCAGAGGACCAAGGAACCGGTTCCTGTTTCTGGAAGACCTGGTTCAGCATAGCTTGCACCTGCCACGCCAGCGTCTGCGGCTGTCTGTCGTGAAGGCTGGTGTCCCCTCCGCAGAGCACCAGGGGCTGACTCGGACCCGGGGCTGGCCCATATTCCCCACACTCAGCTGTACTGGGATTCTGCTTGGAGCTGTCCCCCAGGGAGCCCTTCCCGTCTCTGTCCCAGTTCTCTCCTGCTCCTTTCCCACCAAGGCTCAGCGCGTGCCCCGACCCCAGTGGCCCCCGTGTCTCCTCTTGTTCAGGCCGACTGCGCCTTTGCCCGCGGACTGCTGCTGAGCCCAGGAGAGCTGGCCGTCCCTGTCGTTGGGTCTGCGGCCCCCACCCCGGGAGCTCTGACTTTGTCTGCCCGGGGTCACCCAGGCCTTAGCCGCTGTCTGGCCATGGTGGTGTCGGGCGCTGGGTTTGTGGCACAGAGGGGCCTGAGCTGCCACTGAGGGCTTTTGTGGTGGTGTCGGGAAGGCGGCCCCTGCCCCACCGGGCAGGCCCCATAGTCTCCTCCTGTGTGCTCGTCCTGCAGGGCCATGCCCTCTGCCTCCGCTCCTAGCACCCACTGCTGTCTGCCAGGCACCCTGGTGAGCGCAGTGCCCCCGGCCTCCCCAGCCCCCTTCCCGCCTGACCAGGCCAGGCCTCCCACCCCCACCCGCCGCGGCCGTTCCCCTCTTCGTGCCCTTGTCTTACTTACAATAGGGCCTTCGCTCACTTTGGGGTGTGAGAAAAGGCCAGGCAGCACTTGGCTGGCGTGAGGCCACTAGTGTTTCCCAGGGCACCGCCGTGGGAGCTGGGGGCCGGTTCTCGATGGGCGTTGAGTGCAGCATCCGACCGCGCTCTGCCTCTGGATGATCGGGGTTCAGGCACCCCTCAGGGCCTCTGTGTCTGCTCCCGGCCCACAGGCTGTGTTGTGGGGCTTGGGTGAGGGTCCCAGGTGCGAAAGCTGGGGCCTGTCCTCTAGTGGTCTGGTGGCCACAGGACGTCTGTCTGTGCCCCTGCAGGGAGCTGGGCTTGGCACAAGCTTGTAGGATGCCGGGTGGAGCCATGTGAACCTTGCAGTGTGGACCCAGGTCTTTCACGGCCCTGTGGCTTTGCAGTGGGGATTTTGGGCAAGGGGATGAGGCCTCTGGAGGGCAGGGTCAAGGGTTGGCCGTGCTTCCACGTCCACGGCCTCCCTTCCTGGACATGTCAGAGCCTGGCTCAGTTGCCACCAGCCCACGACCCCTCGGACCTGTGCGTGTGTGAGCATGTGTGTTTGTGCATGCATTTGTGTGGATGCATGTGTGATGTGCGTGTGTGTGTGTATGCGTGTCTACGTGTATCGTACGTGTGTACGTGTACATGCGTGTACGTGTGTCTGTGCGTGTGTGTATGCGTGTGCGTGTTTGTTCGCCTATGCTGGGAGGTGGCCGGGCTGCTGCCCGTCTGCTGCTTTGGGTCACTTACAGTGAGGACAGGCAAGAAGTCTTGCGCAGCCCTGACAGGGTTTCCTGGGAGTGCCTCGCCTGCTCCTTGGTGGGCATCTCTTTTCTTCTAATTTTTTTAGAGTTATTGTATTTACTTGAAAAGCAGAGTTAGATATTTCATCTGCTGGTTCACTCCCCAAATGGCTGCAATGGCTGGAGCTGGGCCGATCTGAAGTCAGGAGCCAGGGAGCTTCTGGGTCTCCCATGCAGATCCAGGGCCCAAGGACTTGGGCCATCTTCCACTGCTTTCCCAGGCCATAGCAGAGAGCTGGATTGGAAGCAGAGCAGCCGAGACTCGAACCGGCGCCCACGTGGTGGCTGCTGGGTTGCTGCTCAGCTCCTGGCACGGTCGCCCCATCCTTCATGGTCAGTGCAGCCTCTGCCCTGTGTCCTGGAGCCCTACTGCCTGCTGCTGATGCCACCCGGCCCTGAGAACGGTGGTATCCTGAGGTCGCCCTCGTGCAGCCACGTGTGCCTGCCTGATTTCTGGCCCAAGGTCTGCTGACAGAACTCTGAGCCCCGGGGCAGGGGTTTGGTGTGGTCCTTCAGACCCTGCCTGGGGGCCCACGGCATGGACCAGTGTGCCCGGGTTCAGTCCCAGCCACCTGCAGTGGGACCCACGTGGGGCTTCGGCCTGGTCCAGCTCTGGCAGTTGCCAGCTTTTGGGGAGTGAACCAGTGGATCAGTTCTCTCCGCCTCTTGCTCTGCCTTTCAAATAAACTAAAAAAGGAGACTAAACCACCCGGAGTCCCCCCAGGAGTCCCCCCACTGCTACACACTGCTGAGGGCCCTGGAGTCAGGCCCTGCCCGTGGGCTCCCTCGGCAGCTCCCAGCAGGGAAACCCCACCCTCCCTGTGTCTGACCGAGAGCACTCCTCTCAGTCTGGTGAGTTTTACTTGGAAAAATGTCCAGTGCTCACCTGCAAAGCCTCTGCCTTTGGGACAGGAAGGGCCAGTCCCGGAGCTGTGCTGCTGCCCTCTGGTGGACACTGAGTGCTCTGCAGCTGTCCCAGAGCCCCGGGTGCCCCCTGTGGAGCGCATTTGTAGGGGGCTTTGGCCCTGTCATTGGGGTGCCTCCCCTTTCCCGGGGCCAGCAAGGACCCTGTGGCCGTGGCCTGCGGCTCCCAGCGCCTGGCTGACAGCATCTTCCCCAAGCCACCCCAGGGCAGACCGAGAGGCCGGAGCCCCGCTGGCAGCCAGGGCTGCAGACTCTGGGAGCCTCCTCTGGGCCTGGAGTCCGTCCGCCCTGGGGCCTGGGGCCTCTCAAGTGTTGGGGGAGGGGCTGTGTGCCCTGGCAGGGGCAGGAGTTGGGCTCCCCCGCCACAGCCCCCACTCCCGTGCTGACCGGTGTTGAGCAGGGAGCGGGGAGCGGGGGAGACGTGGAAACCGAATCCCTGGTTCCTGGCCTGCAGAAGAACTTAGACCCCATCCTCGTCCTCCTGAGGGGAAAAACAGGCCCGAGGAAGAGCTGGGCCTTGGCTGCTGCCTGGGGGGGGGGAGTGGGGCCTGGGCGGGGGTGCCCTCACACGGGGCTGCTGCTCCCGAACACCTTCCTGCCCCGGGTGAGGGGCCTGTTTTCCCCATCAGGCCTGGTTCCGCCAGCAAACTTGATCCGGTCGCAAACGCCCACGTTCTGACCTGGCGAGACGGGGTCAGCCCAGGGGCTGGGGTTGGCCCTGCTGCCGCCCGTGGCATTCTGAGGGTTCAGGGCATCTCTCTGGGCCTTGGCCAGCTGGGCTGGACGTGGCTCACCGCAGCTGCCGGTGCTGGCCAGGCCACCTGAGGGTGGGCAGGCGGCTGTGGCCCCTGGGACAGCGGCTGACTGCGAGGACCTCTAGCCCCCCACAGCTGGTTTTGACATCAGTAGGGGGCAGGGCGGCCAGGAGTAGGGGCTTGAGTCCCCTGCTGGTGGCTCTGCGGGTCTATGCGTCAGTGCTTCTCAGAGGGTGTTCCCCCAGGCCCCGATGGCAGGGGTGGGTGAGGACCTGGGGGTCTGTGGGGTGGGGCTGCAGAGGCTCACAGAGTGGGGCGTCCTCAGGCTTGTGCCAAGGCCTGGGGCCAGGACCCTGGGCCTGGGATCTGCCTGAGGTCCCCCCTCCCAGTCCCCTGAAGTGACCGTGTGCCTCTCTCCGCAGCCTGGCACCCCTGGCCTGAAGACGGAGGCAAGGACGCACAGCGGGGACGAATATGCGGAAGACAGCTCCGATGAGGAGGTGGGCCTGGGCCAGGGCCGGGGCTGTGGGGGCTGTGCTGCCCGGGGGCAAAGGAGAGTGCGGGGGCCCGTGTGTGCGTCTTGGCGTGGCTCCCTGTTCCCGTCTGGAAGAGCCATTTTGGGGTCTGCTTGTGTCATGGCCAAGGTTGCGGGGGAGGCTGGGCGTGGTCTGGGTCCCCAGGGTGGGGGGAGGACCCTGGGGCTCCCGGGCATCTTTGTCCAAGTGCCTCTGGTTGGCGAGGAGAGGCTGGGGCGGCCAGGAGCGCTGCCCGGGCAGCCTGGGGCAGGGGCGGCGGCTCCACCCTTCTCCCTGGCATCCCCAGGTGCGGGCCTCCCCTAGAGCTCTAGGGGTCCTGCCCAGGAGGGACCAGAGCGGGTGCTCCTTCCTGGAGGAGCACGCGCTGTGGACGGCAGGCTGGGTCTGCTCCCCGGGGAGCTGTGGCCCAGGAGGCCAAGGGGCTGGCGTGTGTGCCCTGGTTCTGAGAACTCCCGGGCTGAGGCCTCGCCCGCTCTGCCTGCCTGTCAGGGCTGTCCCTGGGCCTGGGGGACACACGCCCCTCCCCAGTCAGGCTTCCTCCCCTCCCCGCACTGTCTTGGCAGTGGCTGGGGGAGCCTTGGCTGCCCGCCCGATCCGGAGAACAGAGACAAAACAAAATAAATTGGTTTCCTGGCCGGAGCAGCGGGCGCGCTCGGTGAGGGGGGCCACGCTGCGCGGCTCCCGGCCCGTCTCCCCTCCCCCCCAGGGGCTCTGGCTGTCGGCAGCCACATCCTGTCGGCTACTTTTTATATTTGGTATTTTGAGAAATGGATGGTGATTGTAAGTGGAGCGCAGAGGCCGGGCGGGGCCTGCCTGCCCACAGGGAGGCGCTCCTCGCCAGGGGCCGCCGGGGGCCAGGCCCGGGAAGACCCTGCCGGGCAGGAGGAAGCCGGCCGTGATGACTATCCCATCTGTAGGGCTGAGTGACAGCGCGGGAGCAGAGGTGCCCGCCTGGGAGCTTCTGCCAGCACCGCCGGCCAGCGGCTCCAGGGGGCGGCAGAGTGCAGGGACGAGTCCCTTCCTGAGAAGTCTGTGTGGGGCGCCTGCCGGGTCCCCCACCCCGAGGTCGCGCCAGGCCCCCTCACCTTCGTGAGAACTTGGCCCCCCTGAGCTGCCCCGAGCTCCTGCCTGGGGGGGCCTGGGTCGGCAGGTGCCCTCCGAGGCTGAGGGGCCGAAGTCCCTTCTCACAGGGTCGCTGGAGGGGCCTGGCCAGGCAGACTGAGCAGTGGTGTCCCCGAGGGTGCTAGTCAGGGCCCCAGGCAGGGGTGGGCCCTGCTGGGGGTGGGGTGCTGCCCAGGACCCCTCCTTGGCCTCCTTCTCTCCAGCCCCCACCCAGAGCCTGGATCCAGAGGGACTTGCTTTGGGCACCCCTCACTGGACTCCTCAACCTGCCCAGCCCCTCGCGAGGAGCAGTGGTCCCCCATGCACTCGGCTCCCTCACTCTCTCCCCCATACTCCAGGCAGAGCAAGGGGTGGGGGTGTCCTGGCTGTGGGGAGCGGGGAGCCCCCAGGAGTGGCTGCGCTGCGGCCGCCCCACCCCCCAGCCCTCCCCGCAGCACCCAGGCGTCACAGACGTGATCTCATCCAGCCGCCCGGGGAGGTGGGCTGGGGGAGGGGCGGGCCTGGGGCGCAGAGGCCCCTCCTGCTTCTGTGGGGCAGCTGGGAGAAACTGAGGCCGCGTAGGTGGAGGGTGACCAGCGTGCCGGGCTGAGAGGCCCTGGGCGCCGCTGAGGGGCTGGCCTGCCTTCAGGCCCTGGGCCTGGGCCCTGGGAGACCTCTGTGTGGCTGGGGCTGGCCTGCCACACCCCGCCCCCTGCCCCTCACTCAGCCTGGGCTGTAACTCGGCTCCCGCAGGGACGCGGCCCGGCCTGTCTGCATCCAGAGCCCGCGATCCCCTCTGCTCTCTCGCCAAACGCCGTTAATGGCTTCTCCCAGCTACTGAACCGGCAGCTGCCTCCAGCGCTGGCGGCCTCCGGCTCCTCCGGGCCCCCGCCCCCGCCCGCCCGGCCCTGTCCTGGCCGCCGCCCCGCACACTCACTCGCTTGCGTCGCTGCTGGCAGCAGTGCCTGGCGGCTCAGGTTTCCAGCAGGAGTGAGCTGCGCTCCCCGCCCCGCGTGTGGAGGGTGCTCGGGCTGCAGACCGCCCTGGCGGCCGTCCACCCCGGCCAGCCTGCGTGCCTGTCTCTAGACGGGGTAGCTGGACGGGCTCGTCCTGGCCCTCTGGTCTGGTTCTTTCCCACTGCTGGCCATGGGGCCTTGCCCGTGGCCGCTGGGCGTGAGTGGGCCTTTGCAGCTGTGACCACTATGTGCTCTTGGCCCGAGAGTCCGCTCCTGTGCCCAGCACCACTGCCGCCCTCGGCTGGTGGCTTGCTGTGCAGCCGACTGTGCCAGCCAGGGGGCTCCCCTTGGAAGGGCAGGGTAGGGGTCGTCCACTGTGGTGAGGGTCGCTATGTGCCCTCTGTGCGGCCCTAACGGCCTGGTGGCCTTCACAGCTGCCCTTCCTCCTTGCTGGGGGGGCGGGGGCAGGGGCTCAGCAGGAGGAGCAGGCCTGTGGGACCAGCAGGGGAAGGCTAATGCTTGGAGGTCCCTGGAGTTGAGCTGAGCAGGAGCAGCGGCTGTCTGGACCAGAGGCTCGGAGCAGGCGTAGCCACTCAGCCCGTGGGGCACAGAGCAGCTGGGCTGAGCTGGGGGCTACAGCTTCTGGAATCCCCTGCCTGGGAGATCCTGAGGGCAGGGGCACCCCCCCTCCCAGCACCGCAGGCCCCATGGAGGTGATGGGGATGGGGGCCCTCGCAGGAGGCCGACCTGCCCGATGGTCCCAGATTGGGCTGGGGTGGCCTCTTGAGGGGCGTCCAGGGGGAGGTTCCCGGAGCCGGTCGGGTCAGAGGCAGCAGGTGAGACTGGCGGGCAGCCCCTCCCCACCTGAGCACACTGACAGAGATAAAACACCCCAGAGGAGGAGGTGGCGCAGGAAGGCCCGGTGGTGTCCGAGACAGGCGGGGTCTGGTGCAGGGGAGCCGGCAAGCACCGCGCACTGAACACTGCCCCATTGTAATCGGAGAGGGGCTGGGGAGGAGAGAGACAGAGCGAGGGCGGCTGACCCCCAGCTCCCGGGGGACAGGTGGGAGCGGCAGAACGAGGAGAGAGTGAAGGATTCCAGAGGTGGGCCGGCTTCCTCTCTCGCAGACAGACACGGGAGGGAGGTGGGCAGCCGGCCAGCCCCGTACCTGCAGTTCCAATCTGTGGTCCTGACAGCTGCAGCCACTTTGGGGAGGGGGAGGGGAGGGGGCTCCTCAAGCGGAAAAATCCCAGCCGACACCGCAGCGGCTGCGGTGTCCTGTGCAGGCGGGGTGGGGTGGGGGGTGGGGGGGGGAGGGCTACCCAGCCCGGCCCACGGGCCGTCCTTGGGGCCAGCGGCCCCTGGGGGAGCTCTGGTTCTGAGCCTGTGGGTGCCCTCGGCCAGCCGGGCCTGGGCTCTGGAGTGTGGTGCCTGACCTGCAGGGGTCACATGTGTTTCCTGGCAGCCCGCAGGTGCTGAGCAGGGCGGGGCTGCCGGCCTGGGGTGCCGGCCGCCTGGTGACGGATCACGTGCTGCCGCCAGCAGCCGGCTCCCCAGGCTGGGGACGGGGCTGACAGCCGAGGCTGGGCCCAGCGTTTCCAGTCCCACCCGGCAGCAGGGCGCCTGCTGGGCCCCCCTTCCTAGCTGCCTCCATGGGGCACACGCAGAGGGGGCTCTGGGTCTTTGTCCCACAGCTTTCCGGCTGGGGAAGTGGGGGCTGGGGTGGGCGGAGTGCACCTGCCACCCCCTGGCCATGGGCTGCGCTGGGACCTCGGGGCAAGGGCTGGCCCACACCACCCCCGGTCTGGTTTGAATTTCTGGAGCAGTGAGGGTGACGGAGTGCTCCTCCCCGCCCTCCCTCCTCCTGCTGGCTGAGGCCTCGGCCCGCTGCTGCTGCTGCTACCGGTGCAGCTCGGGGAGCTGCCGGGCCGGCTGCCCAGGCCTGCGGCTGGCCAAGCTGCAGCCTGTCGGAGTCAGGCCCTGCGGCGGAGGGCTCGGCCAGCGCGTGCCGCGCCCGACCAGCCAGGCGCCTGGGGATCCTGCCGGCCCAGGGGCTGTTTTGTCCCTGTCCCCTCTGACCCAGCCGCCTCGGACACCCCGGAGTTGGCTTGTGACCCCGTCTCCCTCTGCTCCAGGCATACTCCTGAGGCAGTTCTGAACCTCGAAGTGGGTGTCCCATGGTTAGCGCCTGCCCTGGTGTGTGCAGGGCCGGTGGGTAAGGGGAGGTGGCCAGGGTCCCTGGGCCTATGCAGTCCAGGCAGGGGAGTTGGGTGACCAGGCCACAGGACCAGGGCTGTGGTGTCTGCCTGCCAGGCTGTGCTGCGCCCTGCCCTGTGTTGCACCCAGTGGCCTTGCTTCCTGGGAGGGTGCCATGCAGGCCCTGAGAATGAGCCCCACACCCCCCAGGTCCTGGCTTCCCGAAGGGCAGGGGCTTCTGCAGCGCCTGCGCCCCCCACCCCCAGCCTCAGCCAGCTGGAGGCTCCTGCAGGATTAAGGAGAGGAAATTTGGGGTTGGGTTTCTCTCTGAACGAAAGCTGCCGCGGTGACTTTCTGTCCTGTTATATTTCTATCAGATTGGACACAGCCCCCTCCAGCCCTAATGGCTCTGGCTTTGAGAATTTCCTCCAAAATTACAGCACCACTTCCTGCCCAGGGGTCCCTGGAGCCCGGCCCTGCAGAGCGGGGCAGCCGTGGCCCTGCCCTGGGAGGATGCCCACGTGGGCCTCAGCACCTGGTCTCCCCTGGAGCCTGGGGGAGGTGCCATTGTCTGGTGCTGGTGGGGAAGGCCCAGGCCAGCGGCCGCCCGCACCTGGTGCCTTGGGCCAGGCCCCGCCCGCCCACCCTGCCGGAAGTCAGGCTGCTGGCCCTGGTGGGGGAGGTGGCCCTTTCTTCTCGGCTCTGCCCGCTGAACTGACGGCACTAAACTGTAGTCATCACCTGCAGGATTTTAACGGGCGGCCAGCTGTGCCCAGCGTGGAGGGGGCCGATGGACGGCCTCTGAGCGGGTGGGTGGGGTTTTGCGGGGGTTGGGGGCTGCGGGCCCTTCCTCCACAGTGGACCCATGCGGTGTCTCCAGATCTGGCTTGTCCAGGCAGGGGAGCAGGGCTGCACCAGGGCGGCTGTGGCCTCGGGCCGGCGGGGGCAGACGCGCTGTCCCTCTAACACACACGAGGCTCCTGGTGGGCAGCCCAGGGAGGGAAGGTGAGCAGCCTCATCAGAAAACGGTCCCAGCGCCTGTCAGAGGTGGGGCCTCTGGGCTGGAGTGTGGGCGTCAGCTGAAGTGGACAATCGGCCTCCATGGTTGGAAGATACGGTTTCATTTTTACTTATACAAAATTTCCAGACTTTATATTATATCAAAGACAGGCAGCACGTCGCCCCCTGAGGCAGACCCAGGTCAGAGGCCACGGCAGGAGGTTCTGTGGGCCTGGGGCAGGTGCTGGAGCCGCTCTGCGTGCTGCCGCCAGTGCTGTCTGTCCATCTGTCCATCTGTCCATCGGCCCCGCTCAGAGCTGAGACTCGCCAAGGTCCCCGGTGCTGCTGCACCCTCCTTCTAACTCCGTATCGCAGTCTTCCTGTCTCGGTCCTTGCTCTGCGGAGGGCAGGGAGGGGTCAGGCCTGGGCAGGGGCTCAGCACTAGCCCAGGTCTTTGGCTTGGCGCTGACCGCCCCGCCAGGCTCCCAGCTTCCCCCGTGCGTTCTGCAGCCGAAATTGTAAAATTAAATTTCCCAGATGTTCGGGCCCCAGGAGCTCGCGCGCTGTCTGGAGAGGAAGCGGGGATTGCTCCCCACTCACCCTGCTTTTCCGGTGCCACCAAGCACAGCAGGGGCCGTAAATCACAGTGGGCCCCAGCCCCCCAGGGCTCCCGGTGCCCTGCAGCCCACCCCGCTGCCCCCCCTGCAGGCCCTGGCGTCTGGGGGCAGGGCTGGCAGGTGCCCTGGGCACCCAAGCCGATGGCCACAGGGCTGTGGGGTGTGGGGCCGGGAGGGCTGCTTCCAGCCGCTCGCTCACTGCAGGACTGCTTGCCGTGGGGAGGCAGCTGAATTGCCGGGGCCGGCCCCTCCTCCTCCCTCAGCCCTCCGTCTGCAGGTCCCTGGGACCCACCGGCCTGCCCTGCGCGCCCTCCCTGGCCGCGGGCACCTGCCAGGCCCCCGCCGCGCTCACCAGCTTCCTCTGGCTGCTCAGGCAGAAGGTGCAGATCTGTTTGGGCTGCGCGTTCTCGGCGTCACGGGCCGGGGGCGGCGGGCTGCCTGCGCGCGCTGCGTGGAAGAAGGCGGGCCCCGCGTGGCACGGCTGCCCGTCGCCGCAGGCCTCGCCGGCCAGCAGCACGTTGCCCAGGTGCGAGATGTAGCTGGAGGCCAGGCGCAGCGTCTCTATCTTGGACAGCTTGCGGTCGGCCGGCTCGGTGGGGATGAGCGTGCGCAGCGCCGTGAAGGCCGTGTTCACGCTGTTGGTGCGGTCCCGCTCGCGCGCGTTCGCCGTGTGCCGCTGCCGGGGCTCCCGGCCCGGCCGGCCCCCGGCTCCCGGCCCGCCGGCCCCTGCCCGCCGGCCCCCGGGCCTGCGCCGGGTGCCCTGGAGGCCGCAGCGCGCCGCGTGCACGCGGCAGGGTTTCTCGTCGGATCCCGAGCTCTCGCTGCCGCGGTCCTCGTCCTCCGACAGCGGGCTCACCTCGGGGTACAGGTAGCGGCCCGGCGGCGCCGAGCGCAGCATGGCGAGGGCTGGGCCGGGGGCCGGCGTCAGCTCCGCCGCGCGCCGCGCATGCCGCCGCCTGCGGCCGCCGCGGGCCTCGCGGGCCGCCCGGGGCCGGGAAGGCGCGGGGTCTCGGCTGCGCCCCGCGGTGGCGGCTGCCGGGCCGCGCGCACACGTGCGTCCCGGGCTGGAGCAGGGCGGTGAGCAGCGCCTTTATAGCGGCAGGGCCCCTCCCCCGCGCCGGCCGCCCGTCCCGCCCCGCCCCTCCCCCAGCCCCTGGAGGCCGGCGGGGCCGCTGTCCCTGTGCCTCCCCGAGGCCACACTTCTGGGGCGCAGGTCTTGGGAGCGCCTTTCAGTTTCCAGGTGGGGGGAGGTGGGAGTCCCCAAGACGGAGCAGCGCTTGCCCCTCCCCCGTCCCCCCCCATGAGGACCCCGGCTCAGAGCGTTCTCCCCTGGCCTGACAGCTAGCACAGCTGCCCTGGTCCTGGCCCTGGCCGCACCCAGCCTGCCTGTCTCTCCCTCCCTGGGCACTCAGGCCTTATGCCACGACGAAGGGGGGGGGTTGGGCCCCAGCCCTGGCCGCTGCAGCCCAGAGGCTCAAGCCTGGGGGGGGGGCACAGCATGTATTGCACCTGCCCCTGCGGGCTGGGCCAGCCCCGGCTTCCTAGAACTGACTGGCCCTCTCCTTGCTGCTCCCCACGTCACAGACCCTTCCCCATCCACCTGGGCCGTGCCAGCCCCCTTGGAGCACACATGCACTCCCGGGGCCATGGAGGGTGCTGCAGGCTCCTGCCCCAGGGGAGAGGGAAGGACATTCTCTGCAAGGGGTGCATGGGGACTGAGCCCTGGGGGTCCCAGATGGCCTCAGGGGCCGCCCTCCTCCTTCACGCACTGTTGCAGGAAGTGGCCGCCTGGGCAGCAGTGCCCATGCTGGGAGGAGGGAGGGTGGTGGCTGGCAGGGGCTGCACCAGGAATGTGTCCGGGAATGTGGGAGGCGGCTGGGGGCACTGGCCACCTCCTGGCAGAAGGCAGTGGCCTCGGGCTCCCGGTGGAGTAGGCCGAGGGGGTCTCTCCTGCTCCCTGCCTTGTAGCTGCCCTCTTCTTCCTAAGGCCCCTGCCAGGGGAGGGAGCCCACGGGCGATGAGGTCATCCCCGTCTGTGGCTGCCCAGAGCCCTGGCCAAGGAATCCAAGGCGGGGGGAGCTCGGGTTGGCACCACTTCAGTGGAAAATGTGAAGGTGCAGCTCCGGCGCCGGGGGGGCAGCGCCGGCCACAGTGCCACGTCAGACCCCAGGGCCAGGGGAAGGGCGCGTGGTCAGGTGCTGATGCTGCTGTGGCTGGTGGCCGCAGGATATCCGGAACACCGTGGGCAATGTGCCCCTGGAGTGGTACGCCGACTTCCCCCATGTGGGCTATGACCTGGACGGCAGGCGCATCTACAAGCCCCTGCGGACGCGGGATGAGCTGGACCAGTTCCTGGATAAGATGGATGACCCTGACTATTGGTAAGCAGAGGGGCCTGCAGGCAGGGGCGGGGCCTGCAGGCAGGGGCGGGGCCTGCAGGCCCGAGGGGCTCTGACTGGAAGCCCCCCAGGCGCACTGTGCAGGACCGGCTGACAGGACGAGACGTGCGGCTGACGGACGAGCAGGTGGCCCTCGTGCGGCGGCTGCAGAGGGGCCAGTTCGGGGACATGAGCTTCGACCCCTATGAGGTAGGTGGCAGCAGCTGGCCCGGGGTGCGGGGGACAAGTCCCGAGCTCACACGCCTGTGCCCGTCTCCCCAGCCGGCTGTGGACTTCTTCAGCGGGGACGTCATGATCCACCCAGTGACCAACCGCCCAGCAGACAAACGCAGCTTCATCCCCTCCCTGGTGGAGAAGGAGAAGGTGCGAGTGGCCCCGGCCCCGGCCCCCAGCCCCCTGCTCACCCTGCCCACCCTGACCCAGCCCCCTCTGCAGGTCTCCCGCATGGTGCACGCCATCAAGATGGGCTGGATTCAGCCTCGCCGGCCCCGGGACCCCACCCCCAGCTTCTACGATCTGTGGGCACAGGAGGACCCCAACGCCGTGCTGGGGCGCCACAAGATGCACGTGCCGGCACCCAAGCTGGCGCTGCCCGGCCATGCCGAGTCCTACAACCCCCCTCCCGAGTACCTGCTCAGCGAGGAGGAGGTGAGCCTGTCGGGGGGAGGGTGCCTGGGTGCACCCTCTGCCCCCGTCCCAACTGTGCCCCCAACCCTGTCTCCTGTCTGCACAGCGCCTGACATGGGAGCAGCAGGAGCCCAGTGAGCGGAAGCTCAGCTTCCTGCCCCACAAGTTCCCGAGCCTCCGGGCCGTGCCTTCCTACGGCCGCTTCATCCACGAGCGCTTCGAGCGCTGCCTCGACCTGTACCTGTGCCCCCGGCAGCGCAAGATGAGGGTGCGTGGGGGGGCACGCCTGGGGGGCGTCTCTGGGCGGGGGCCACAGTGATTGGGTGCTTGTCTCCCAGGTGAACGTGGACCCTGAAGACCTGATCCCTAAACTGCCCCAGCCGAGGGACCTGCAGCCTTTTCCCACGTGCCAGGCCCTGGTGAGTGGGGGTGGCGATGGCAGGGGCTCCCAGCAGCCGCGAGGTCTGTGCTCACGGCCCCTCCTCTGCAGGTGTACAGGGGCCACAGTGACCTCGTCCGCTGCCTCAGCGTCTCCCCGGGGGGCCAGTGGCTGGCTTCAGGTGGGCCTGTGGTGGGGACAGCCCCGCGTCGGGTGGCAGGGTGGGAGGGCTGGGTGCTGAGGACCCGCTCTGCTGGTCCAGGCTCGGATGACGGCTCGCTGCGGCTCTGGGAGGTGGCCACTGCCCGCTGCATGAGGACCGTGTCTGTGGGCGGTGTGGTCAGGAGCGTCGCCTGGAACCCCAACCCCACCGTCTGCCTGGTGGCTGCAGCCACGTGAGTGGGCAGGTCCTGGGGGGGGGGGGGGTTGGGGGGGGAGGCGCAGTGCTGAAGGCTGGCCCCGCCCCCAGGGAGGACTCTGTGCTGCTGCTGAACCCGCTGCTGGGAGATCGGCTGGTGGTGGGCAGCACGGACCAGCTGCTGGGTGCCTTCTCCCCGGCTGAGGAGCCGGCTGTGCAGCCTGCCCGCTGGCTGGACGTCTCCGAGGAGGAGCGCCAGCGGGGCCTGCGGCTGCGCATCTGCCATGACAAGGTGTGGGGCGCCAGGGGTCAGGGAGGGAGTGTGGTGGGGGTACCAGGCCCAGCCCACGGCCACCAGCCCTGTCTTCCTGCAGCCCGTGACACAGGTGACGTGGCACGCACGTGGGGACTACTTGGCTGTGGTGCTGGCCACCCCAGGCCACACCCAGGTGCTGCTCCACCAGCTGAGCCGGCGCCGCAGCCAGAGTCCATTCCGCCGTAGCCACGGGCAGGTGCAGCGTGTGGCCTTCCACCCCACCCGGCCCTTCCTGCTGGTGGCCTCCCAGCGCAGCATCCGCGTCTACCACCTGCTGCGGCAGGAGCTCACCAAGAAGCTGATGCCCAACTGCAAGTGGGTGTCCAGCATGGCTGTGCACCCTGCAGGTGAGGGGTGTGTGTGTGTATGTACCCCTGGGGGTGAGGGGTGTGTGTGTGTGCCCCCTGGGGGTGAGGGGTGTGTGTGTGCCCCCTGGGGGTGAGGGGTGTGTGTGTGTGTACCCCTGGGGGTGAGGGGTATGGGTGTGTGCCCCTGGGGGTGAGGGGAAACGTGTGTGTGCGCGCGCGCGCGTGTGTCCCCCTGCAGGTGAGGGGTGTGGGTGTGTGTGTGTGTGTGCGCGCGCCCCTGGGGGTGAGGGGTGTGGGGGTCTGCGCCCTGGGGGTGTGGGCCCTGCCGGTGGGCGGTGCAGTGCTCACCCTGCAGGCTCTGGCCCCCAGGGGACAACGTCATCTGTGGCAGCTACGACAGCAAGCTGGTGTGGTTCGACCTGGACCTTTCCACCAAGCCCTACAAAGTGCTGAGGTGGGGGCGAGGGGCGAGGGGCGAGGGGTGGCGAGGAGGGTGTGGCCAGCTGGGCCCCTCCCGCGCGCCCGCGCCTGAGCAGCCCCGCCCCCGCAGGCACCACAAGAAGGCCCTGCGTGCCGTGGCCTTCCACTCCCGGTACCCGCTCTTTGCATCCGGCTCCGACGACGGCAGCGTCATCGTGTGCCACGGCATGGTGTACAAGTGAGTGCCGAGCCCCGGCCCGCCCGCCCCGGCCCGCCCCACGCCTGGGTCTGCAGTGAGCCCTCCTTCCCCACAGCGACCTGCTGCAGAACCCGCTGCTGGTGCCCGTGAAGGTGCTGAAGGGCCACGCGCTGAGCCGGGACCTGGGCGTGCTGGACGTCGCCTTCCACCCCACTCAGCCCTGGGTGTTCTCGTCGGGCGCGGACGGCACAGTCCGCCTCTTCACCTAGGCCGCGGCGGGCGCGGGTCAATACAGTCGTGTGTCTGCTGCCCTGCCTTGTTCCTCCCACCACGGCGCCGAGCGTTCCAGAATGGGGGCACGCGTCACCCACCAAGGGCAGCGGTTTATTGCAGAACAGGGTGGGCACAGCGCCTGCTCCCCCCCACTGGCTGCCAGCGCTCCTCCGCGGTGCCCCGGCTCAGGCGAACTTCCCCAGGCGGCCCAGCGTCTCGGCGGCGCTCACCCGCACGCGGGGGGCAGGGTCCTGGAGCAGCAGCCGCAGCGCTAGGGAGAGGGCGGTGCTGTGCGGGGCCTGCGGCGGGGCCTCACCCACCGCCCTCCTGACGGGCCTCTGCGGGGAGGGCCGAGGAGCCAACGGAAAGATAGTTTTTCCTTTTTTAGTGTTTTTTAAGCTCTTTTGGAACAGTTAAGAAGTTTCCGTGAATTACTAGAGACGATGAGGTCACCAGTGACAGGGAAAAAAATCCTGAAATCCAGGAAAATCGCTTGGTCCCCCGTGGGCGCCCGCGGGGTCAGCCGGGCCAGGCAGGTTGGGGACTCAAGGGGGGGGCGAAGGTCGGGCAGGGGGCTCACCCGCAAGGAGCTGCTCCAGGTCCACCTGTGGGAGGTGCTCGCGCTCCGTGTGCAGCACCAGGAACCCTGCGGTGGGGGGGGGGGGTGAGGCGCTGGGGCGGGGGCGGGGCGGGGTGGGGCGGAGCTGGGCGCCCACCTGTGAACATCGGGGCTGCAGCGCGCACGCCCTCCCAGCTGCTCTTGAAGTAGAACAGGCTTGTGCTCACCAGGCGACCCAGCAGGTCCGGGAAGCCGCGCATCTGCGAGAGCGGAGCGGGGTCACGGGGTGGGCCTGGGCAGTGAGCGCGCGCAGGTCGGCCGGCCGGCCCCGCCCCGCCTCACCAGGGCCCGGCAGGCTGCGCTGAGGAGCTCCCCGAAGTGCAGGCCACGCCCCTCCTGCAGGTGCTGCTGGAAGACGTTCTGCAGCTCCTCGCACTCCAGGTTGCGGGCGCACATGCGCAGAGCGAACCTGCAGGCCTGTGGCGTGTGCGCTCAGCCCGGCCCGGGGCCCAGCCCCCCAGCCCCCAGCCCCTTCCCCCCAGCCACTTACACCAGCCACCGAGGCCTGAGGGTCCTGCAGATGCAGCAGGAGGGGCGCCAGCCCACCTACCACCTGGTCCAGGAAGACGTCCTCGCAGGCCCCGTGGCACGCCTTATTGAGGTGGCCGAAGAGGCGGATGGACGCCGTGCGGAACTCTGTCTTGTCCTGCGGGTGTAGCCATCACTCAGGAGGTGCCCACCCTCTTGCCTCTGCCTAGGGTGGGCAAGGCTGGCAGCCAGGGTCCCTCTTCGGGGTGTGCAGCGCACGGGGGAGGGGTCAGGGCTGCGTACGCTGTCAAAGAAGGGCCGGGTCCGGATGGCCACGTGCAGCAGCACAGCGCGCAGCTCCCGTGCTTCCACCAGCTCCACCAGCCGCGCCAGGCCCGCCATGGCCTCCAGAGCCACCAGGCTGTGTGCGTGGTCCCCGTCGTCCAGCCCGCCAACCATGGCTGTGAGCAGCTGGGGGCCGTGAGCCCGCACCTGGAGACCCCACACTCTGGGACAGGCGCCAAGTCGCCCCGACCCCCTGCGCTGCCCGCGGGGGCCATCCCCGAGCCCCACCCCTGGGCCCCCATGTCACCTTGTCAGGGGAGCCCGAGGCGACGTTGGACATCCCGCGGAGCACCAGCCGCCGCACACTGGCACAGGGGTCCTGCTGCCGGGCTGCCAGGCTGTCCAGCAGCGCCTCGAGGAGCGTCAGGTCGTCTGCCACGCTGCTGCTCAGCAGCTGGGGGCAGAGGCTCCGTGTCCACTGGGCACCCCCCCCCCCCGACAGCTGGTCGAGGGGAAGCCTGGGCCTCCAGTTCAGCCCCCGGGGGTGAAGCACTGGCCACCAAAGGAACCTCAGAGGGCGCTCGGCAGAGCTTGGGGCCAGGTCCAGGCGCAGCGAAGGAAGGGTCTGGGAGGCTGCAGGAGAGGGAGGGCCCACCAGGGTCCTACCTCGGCCAGGAAGGCGGTGGAGGTGACCCGCTGCACCTCATACAGGCTGCCCTGCACGCATGCCAGGCACTTCATCACCAGGGGCAGCCGGGGGCCTGCGTGCTTGGCCATGGCACTGGGGAGGCCAAGAGGTGTGGGGGCTGCAGGTGCTCCCCACCCGGTAGGGATCTACGGGGTACTTCCACCTCCCAGCACACCCCCCACTCCCACAGCTGCAGGAAGCTGGAGCCCGCTGCTCCCTTGGGTCCCCTTGGTCTCCAGCAGCCCAGCCCCACACGGTGCCCTGTGGGGACCAGCCAGCACTGCAGCCGCTTACCTGGCCAGCCGGGTGACCCCCTCTTCGTGCCCTGCAGAAGTCCTGAGCAGTGCCCAGCCTCCCTCCAGCTCCATGCACTGCTCCACGTCCTTGCTGCCCCCTCGGAGCAGCACAGCCTGCAGGGCGTCCACTGCAGAGCTGCAGGTGCACAGGGCTCAGTGGCCAAGGGGATGCAGCTGACCGGGCGCAACCCCACTCAGCGAAGAGACCCCGGGGCTGCCACGGCTGTACCTGCTGGCACCCTCTAGGAACAGGCAGGAGCAGCTGGCAAGGAGCCAGCCAGCCAGCACCAAGGGGAGGAGCCGTTCAGCCACATGGCCTGGAGCCCCCAGCACCAGGTCTCAGGCAGGCTCCCATCCCCCAAGCTTGCCCACCTGTAGTCTGACAGTGGCTGGGCCCACACCCCCTCCCCAGGCGAGCGACAGGCTGGGCTGGGTGGGAGGCGTGCCCTGTGGCCTGGCCTCGGGTGTGTGCGCAGGCGCACACGTGGTACAGGTAAAGCCCCTCAGAGAAGTCTGGGTTCTCTGAACCAAGGACCGTTCCTGGGAATGGTCCCTGTCGAGCTGCCCACACCAGCGGTGGCCACCTCACATACTGGGCCCTGGCCAGCCTGCTGATGTCCAGGTCTAGTCCTCAGCCCACCGTGGAATGAGTGGCAGAGCTGACCCCTGGGGAGAAGGCCTGAGTGCGGGTGAATAGGCTGCAGGAGCCAAGTGGCCCCAGGGGTCCGAGCCCCAGTGGCCTCCCAGGGTAGTACTGCCCACACCAGTCCTCCACGTCTGATACTCTTCCACACTCCCAACCCCTGGGAGAAAGGCCCTGGACAGCAGCTTACACAAGGCCCATGATGCCAGTGGAGGGGAGAACTGCACCAGCCCCTCTGGGGACTGGACAGATGCCCACGGGGTTCCCCCTAGGGGCAAGACAGGGAGCCCAGCCAAAGACCCATGGGCTTCCACAGGACAGCGGCCCCCCACCCAGTCTGCACAAGGCTGAGTGTGTCCTGGCGCTGACCTTTGCTGGGGTTTGAGCCAGTCCTGGGGCATGACAGTGCCACGTGGGGTGGCCAAAGGGCCCTCCCAAACCCAGAGCCAGCAGCCCCAGCTGTCACCGTTAGGCCTGTGGAAGCCAGGAGGGGCCCTGAAGTGCCACCATGCAACCCAGGGGTGGCCAAAGAGGTCAGGGCCTGAGGTCCGGAAGGTGGCCCGGCCTGGCCGCCAGCCTCGCAGCAGTCATACTGCTCCAGCCCCCTGGACCAGAACCCAGGGCGCATCTGGCGGGGACCACAAGGTCCCCAGCGGAAGGCGTGGAGCCCCTCGCAGAGGTCGAGGCACCACGGCCATGGTGGCACACCCCAGGCCACTCTGTGTGGATGGCTTCCTTGCAGAGCCACACCCCTGAGGCCCTGGGCTCCCCCTCAGCCTCCCATCCAGAGCGTGTTGGCCACGCGTGCACACTGCACCCACACGTGTCCGTCCACACTGGGAGTAGAAGGAAGGACCCTGTTACCTGCAGGGCTCGAGGCCCCCCGGAGCCGTGCTGGCACCCCGCCTCTCCTTGGCTTGCAGGTTCCGAGGCAGCTGGACACCAACAGTGCTGCTGACCCGCAGCAGGAGGGCCACAAACAGCTGTGGGTAGAGCTCCAGCACGGCGGGCGCCGACGCCGGGGCAGACACGACCTCACGGAGCGCGCAGGTGGCCTGGGGGCACCGCAGAGCTGGGCTGCAGCACCCCGCCCAGTCCAGCACACCATGGCCAGTGGAGGTCACGGCCTGGGTGGGGTGGGGGACGTCTGCTCCAAGGAAGCCCTCAGCTGCTCTAGGGCCTTGCCAAGCCGCGTTTACTTTCTTCCCCGGGATAAAGTCAAAGTGGCCACCCCTGGGGACGACACCTGTGAGGGCCTTGTGAGCCGAGGTCCCACGCCCCAGTGCAGCCCCACTTACCACAAGGGGCAGCAGTGTGGCCACACGGTCAGGCGTGGTGCCCGGCAGGAAGGTCCGGCTCTCCTTGAAGGGCACGTCCTTGCTCATCTTGTCCAGGAGCAGTCTCAGGACCGGGACGCTGAGGCTGGGCTCCACAGCCAGTGCCCGCCACAAGGCACAGGTGTGGCTGAAGCAGAGGGAGGGGAGGCGCCTTGAGCCTCTGCTGACCACGGTACCCCAAGGCCCGACTGTCTGCCCCCTCAGAGCCATGGCCCTGGAGGGCTCAGACTGAGCCCCAGCTGGGCGGGAGGTGGACTCCTGACCTCAGGTCCGAGCTCCCTTGCCTCTGACCCCAGGGCTCCAGGGGAGCAGGGCTGGGAGGGGCCCCCTGGAGGAAGCAGCGTCCATGCCTGGCCCAGAGCAGCCCAGAGAGAAGCAGGCACAGGGAGACCATGAGAGAGGAGTGCAGCTGGGGCCTCGGGAACCGCCGAGCAGCCGCACTGGCCACCAGCCTTGAGCTACTGCGGGAGCGAGGCCTGTTGACAGCTGTCTAGCTCAGTGCCTGGGTTCAAGTCCCAGCTCTGCTCCTCACAACAGCTCCCCAGTGTTGGGCCCGCAGTGCCTGAGATGCCTGGACTGACTGCCCCAGCTCCGGGTTTTGGCCCTGGCTGCTGTGGGTATCTGCAGAGTGGACGGTGGTTCCTGTCTCTCTGCCTCAGATAAATGGCAGCCTGGATACAGAAGAAAAAAACTGTGAATTGGGAGACAACTCCCAGAACCCAGCACAGACACAGAACATGGTTGAAACTGGAAAGCAGAACAGATTATGGGAGGCGGACAGGGAGAGGAGGGGGAGGGAGGGGAGCTGGGCACCGAGGGCAAACACTGGCTCTCGAGAGCAGGGGAAGAGGACCACCTGAGACTTGTGCTGACTGCCCAGCGAGTTACAGGCTGGGCGGCTGCCAAGCAGAGACGGCTTCGGGCGGACACAAGTGAGCCCTGCGGGCACAGTGGCCACCAGGGCCGCAGCAGTGAGGGGCGTGGTCTCTGGGCCCAGGCAGTGAGAGGGTGGGCTCTGCCTGGCAGCACAGCTGGACCCAGGGCAGGGCCAGGGAACAGTCGGAGCTCTGCAGACCACGGCAACCCCTGGGCTGCTGGGGAAGGGGGAGCTGTGAACACGGATCTGCACTCCATGCCCCTTGCTGTCACCCTGGTCTCTTCCCTGAGTGTACAACACCTGGCATCTACTCCCAGGTGCGTGCACGGAACAGAAACAAGGACAGAGCAGAGCAGCCCTGCAGCACTGCCTGGGTCTCCACCACAGCCGGGGCGCCAGGTCATCCCGGCTGCTCCACTTCCAGTCCAGCTCCCTGCTACTGCGCCTGGGAAAGCAGCGGAAGATGCCCAAGTGCCCTAGGATGGAGTTC
The DNA here is from genome assembly GCA_949820135.1 of Sylvilagus floridanus. NCBI lineage: Eukaryota > Metazoa > Chordata > Mammalia > Lagomorpha > Leporidae > Sylvilagus > Sylvilagus floridanus. Next base: position 168,543,823 of record OX463241.1, on the reverse strand, counting down.
CAGATGAAGTTCCAGGCTCCTGGCTTCAGCTTGACCCTGGCTACTGTGGCCGTATGGGGTGCTGGTTCGAGTCCCGGCTGCTCCACCATGGATCCAGCTCTCTGCTAACGAGCCTGGGTAAGTAGTGAAAGATGGCCCACGTGCTTGGGCCCCTGCACCCATGTAGGACACCTAGATGAAGCTCCTGGCTTTGGCCTGGGCCAGCCCTGGCCACTGCAGCCATCTGGGGAATGACCAGCAGATGGAAGACTTCTCTCTCTCTGCCTTTCAAATAAATGAAACAATTCTTTTTAAGAAAGCAGTGAACATCAGCTGAGAGGTCTCAGGACTCCTGTCCAGTCTGACAAGCTGGACTCCATCCAGTTCAAGGGGACCATGGTAGGAACAGGCATAGGGCAGGGCCTCTGGAAACAGCCCATGGAACACAGGCACAGAGAAGCGAGCAGGCCAGAAGCCATGGCGACAGGGGAGGGGTACCAGGCACGTGCACCTTGATGTGAAAGGCGTCACCAGGAGTGACAACAGTGCCTTCCGAGGGACTCCCCGACAGCAGGTCCCCAAATGCTGAGCTCCCCATGCAGCCCCAGGGGCCCTGGCGGGAGCAGGCTCTGCCCTCTGGGGAGACAGCATCATGTGGCGGGGGGCAGCAAGCAGCCCCGGGGATGCACACAGCTCGCAGCACTGGTACCTGTCAAAGGGCAAGGGGCTGCCCAGGAGGCTGGACACCACGGCGGCGCAGTGCTGGGTGGCCAGCAGGTACACGCTGTGCTGGGCGGCCGGCAGGACGTGCTCCTCCCGCGCCTCCCGCAGCTTGCAGCGCAGCACGCTCACGATCTCGGGGACCTGCAGACGAGACGGCGGCGCTCAGGCCTGGGCGCAAGGAGGGACACCAGTCTCCAGGCCAGTCTTGAAGACGGAAGGGTGGGGCAGAGAGGACGACACACCTGCCTGACAGCAGTGACAGAAGGGCAGAGGACGTAGACAGATGGGCAGGGAGCCCTCTCTGTGGGACCCCCAGGCTGACCCCAGTGGCTTCATTCTGGACACCACCTCATTACTGGGTCCCTGTGCCCAGGGCACTGGCCCAAGGTGGGAGCATACTCGCCTCACCCCTGGGGACAGCTGGCAGACTGGGGCTCCAGCTACCACGATTCTCAGGCAAGGGCTGATGCCAAACTTCTGGACATGGCCACGGGACCCACCAGACGGCCTGGGCAGCCAGGAACCCGAGACGGGACTGGCTTGGTAAACAGGCACGCGCTAAGTGCCACAGCAGATGGCACAGCCAGCCGGGCCAGGTCCGCGCGTGCTGGCGCATGGAGCCACTGGCAGGCGACTGCAGGCACAGTGTGGGCAGCACGGGCAGCTCCTACATCACCACTGCCCACTCAGGGCAGGCCTGGTACGGAGAGCTGCTACCCCGCTCAGAGCACAACACAGCTGCGTCCGCAGCCCCGATCCTGGGCTCGTCTCCTTGCTCCACCTGCACCCCTCCCTGTTGCCACAGTCTCTGGACTCTGCCCGCTGCCCCTCCAGCTGCTTCCCAGCTCTCCCAGCTTTCGGGAAGGCCTCCCCACAGGAGCAGCTACACGACGGGCTCTGCACTCAGCGCCTCCACACCTTCCAGGCTCTTCTAGGCTCAGCACCCGGCACGCCCTGGCCTCAGCACGGTGTGCTCCTGGGGCTTCCCTGGGATGGAGTCAGGCAGACGGTCAAGCACGCAGCTCAGGGGTCTCGGCAGCGGCCTCCGAGGGCTGGAGCCTTCCCTCACCCACACCCGTTTGACCTCCAACCCCCTTTCTGCCCCCATGGGCTGCTCTTCTGGGAGTGATGGCCTTTGGGCTGGCTTCTTTCAGGAGTGGGATGCTTCCAGGTTCACACGTGCACCAGCTCACTCGATGCTGCGCTCCTGTCTGTGGGCATTGTGCTGTTGTGTGTCCGTGGGCTGTATGACGGGACCCATCCTTTGCTGCTTTTTGAACTTATGTGAAAGGCACAGGCCGGCGCCGTGGCTCAACAGGCTAATCCTCTGCCTTGCGGCGCCAGCACACCGGGTTCTAGTCCCGGTTGGGGCGCTGGATTCTGTCCCAGTTGCCCCTCCTCCAGGCCAGCTCTCTGCTGTGGCCCGGGAGTGCAGTGGAGGATGGCCCAGGTGCTTGGGCCCTGCACCCCATGGGAGACCAGGAAAAGCACCTGGCTCCTGCCATCGGATGAGCGCGGTGCGCTGGCCACAGCGCGCCAACTGCGGCGGCCATTGGAGGGTGAACCAACGGCAAAGGAAGACCTTTCTCTCTGTCTCTCTCTCACTGTCCACTCTGCCTGTCAAAAAATTAAAAAAAATAAAAAATAAAAAAAAGAATAAAAAAAAAAGAAAGGCACAGACAGGGAATGAGGTCTTGCATCCACTGATCACTTCCCAAATGCCTGCAATAGCCAAGGTTGGGCCAGGACAAAGCCAGGAGCCAGGGACTTCCTCTGGGCCTCCCATCTGCTGCCTCCCGGATGCACTGGCAGAAGTTGAGGCCGGAGTGCAGCTGCGACGCGAAGCCAGGTAGTCCACGGCGGACTGCGGCTGTCCCAGGCAGCAGCTCGACTGCGTGTCAAGTGCCCATCAAGGGGCACGTTTTCTTACAGACCAGTGGATGGACGCGTTCCGCGCTGTGGACTGCGGGCTCTGCATTGCAGTCTGTGTGTGACGTGTGCTGTGCTGGGGGCCGCTCTGGGCCCAGCCATCTGAAGACCCTCCAGGCTGCTTCCACGGGGGCTGCACCCCTGCTTCTGCCTGTCGGTTTCAAGTGGCGCCTCTTCTTTCCTTAGTTTCACCTGCACACCCCGTTCGACCACGAAGACCCCTCCCCACTCGGCAGCTCTGGCGACACCAGGGCCTACACCATGTTCTGCCGTGATCACCCTGTGGGGTAGGGCTCAGGCTGGCACAGGACCAGGTTTTCCGCATCAGCGCCAGGAAACTCGTGGCTGCGAGGACCCCGCAGAGGGGGAGGCTCCTGGGACCCCAGGGCACAGGGGCAAACCTGGGCTGGAGGAGGTAGACTGCCCAGGGCGCTGTGCCCAGGGGGACATCGCTTTACCAACAATGGGCCCAGAGTTGCAACATTCCCAGAAGACAACAGGGAAGTTTCGTGACAGTCGACCGGGCAATAATTTCTCAGACGTGATGCCACAACACAGCCAAAGAAAAACACAAATGAAGAGCTGTTTGACCGAAAACCTTTTGTGCATGAAAAGACAATCCGTGGCTGAAAAGTCCACGGATAAAAGGGAGACTACATTAGCAAGTGGCTGCTCCAACAGCATCTACTGTGCAAAATGCATAAAGCATTCTGGGGGCCAGGGCTATGGTGTAGCGCGTAAAGCCGCTGCCTGTGACGCCAGCATCCCAAAAGGGCACCTGTTCAAGTCCCATCTGCTCCACTTCCAATCCAGCTCCCAGCTAACGTGCCTGGGAAAGCAGAGGAAGCTCCTGGATCCTGGCCCTGTCCTGGCCCAGCCCAGGCCATTGTGGCCATCTGGGGAGTGAAGGCGGCTGCTGTCGGAAGATGCCCAAGAGGGCCGGCTCCTTCCTTACACAGGTCTGCAGCAGGATCTTAAAAAATTCAGACAACTCAACAACAAAAACATTAAATAATCAGATTTATATATTTATATATATTTATGTTTTATTATTTATTTGAAAGTCACTTACACAGAGAAGGAGAGGCAGAGAGAGAAAGAGAGGTCTTCCATCCGCTGGTTCACTCCCCAAATGGCTGCAATGTCTGGAGCTGTGCTGATCCGGAGCCAGGAGCCAGGAGCTTCTTCTTTTTTTTTTTTTTTTTTTTTTTTTATTATTTTTGACAGGCAGAGTGGACAGTGAGAGAGAGAGACAGAGAGAAAGGTCTTCCATTGCCGTTGGTTCACCCTCCAATGGCTGCCGCGGTCGGCGCGCTGCGGCCGGCGCACCGCGCTCATCCGATGGCAGGAGCCAGGTGCTAGGTGCTTTTTCCTGGTCTCCCATGGTGTGCAGGGCCCAAGCACCTGGGCCATCCTCCACTGCACTCCTGGGCCACAGCAGAGGGCTGGCCTGGAAGAGGGGCAACCGGGACAGAATCCGGCGCCCCGACCGGGACTAGAACCCGGTGTGCCGGCGCCGCAAGGCGGAGGATTAGCCTGTTGAGCCACGGCGCCGGCCAGGAGCTTCTTCTGGGTCTCCCATATGGACGCAAGGGCCCAAGGACTTGGGCCATCTTCCCCTGCTTTCCCAGGCCACAGCAGAGAGCTGGATCAGAAGTGGAGCAGCCGGGACTAGAACCAGCACTCATACGGGATGCGGGCACTGCAGGCAGTGGCTTTACCCACTACACCACAGCATCTGCCCCAACAATCTGATTTAAAAATGGGCGAAAGGGGCACCTATTATGGCACAGCCGGTGGAGCTGTGGTGTAGCCAGACACACCCCTCCCTAGGACGATGTTGCTGCCTGCAACATCGGCATCCCATCTGGGCACTGGTTCACATCCCACTTGCTCCACTTCCAATCAAGCTTCCTGTTAATGGCCTAGGAAAAGCACGAGAAGGTGGCCCAAGTGCTTGAACTCCTGCCACCCATGTAGGAGACCCGGATGAAGCTCCTGGCTCCTGGCTTCAGTCGGGCCCAGCCCTGGCCACCGTGGCCATCTGGGGAGTGAATCAACAGATGGTGGCGCTCTCTCTCTCTCTCTCTCTCTGTATCTCTGATTTTCAAACAAATTTAAAAAAACAAATGGGCAAGGGCGGGAATTTGGCCTCAGAGTTAGGATGCCAGTCAAGGCACCCATGAAGACACCAGCGCTCTGCAGAGCACCTGGGTCTGAAGTCTGGCTCTGGCTCCCGCCTCCTGGAAGGCAGCAGTAATGGCTCCCTGTCAGGTCCCCACCACCCACATGCAAGACCTGGATGGAGTTCCTGGCTCCTGGCTTCGCCTGGCCCAGCCCCAGCTGTTGTATGCATTTGGGAGTGTTTACCAGCAGACTGGAGCTTTCTCTGCCTGTCTCCCTTCCTGTTAAATAATATTTTTTAAAGGGCAAAGAACTTGAACAGAGAAGACATACAAATGGGAGAGGAAAACAAATCCCAGAGAACCACAAGGAGACAGCACCTTGCAGTGTCAGGACTGCCACTGAGAGCAGAAGGAGGGTGGCGTGGACACCCGTGCGCCGCGGGGGGAAGGGACCGACGCAGCCGCTGTGGAAAGCAGCTGGGCGCTTCCTCAGAAACGCAGACTGGGCTGCGTGGTGCACGTGACCCACCAGCTGCCACTCCAGCAGCCCACATCCGAGCTCCAGTTCGAGTCCCAGCTGCTCCACTTCCTACCCAGTTCCCTGCTCACCTGTCTGGGAAAGCAGAAGGCAGATCAAGTGCTTGGGCCCCTGCCACCCATGCGGGAGACCCGGATGGAGCGCCTGGCTCCTGACTTCACCCGGGCCGTTGCAGTCATTTGGGGACTGAACTAGCAGATAGAAGATCTCTCTTCCTGTCTCTCCCTATCACTGTGCCTTAAAAAAAAACTCTATTAAAATAAATTTAAACACAGAATCACCTCATGACTCCACAATCTCGCTTCTGGGGATATGCTCACCTGTCCACCAAAGGGCGACGGATAACGAAGCGTGGTCCACACACCTGGGACCACACGCGACGCCCAGCGGCCACCCCTCCCAGCCCGGCCCATCCCTCCATCTGACCTGGAGAGCCCCTCGGCCTGCTGTCTCGATTGTGGCCTCCTCGCCCCCCCACCGCCAGTCTCTTCCACCTGCCCCATGACGGCACAGACACTACAGCACACACAGGCTCCTTGCTCGGGGCTCCTACTGGACACACCCCTCCCTAGGACGATGTGTGCAACATACAAACCCAACAGATGACCTGTACCTGAAAGGTACAAAGCTCCCCAAAACCAACACACACGTGAGCCTTGGAAGACAGCCAAGGAGGCGCAGATGCGCCGTCAGCAGGGAAGTACAGGTTGAACCTGGCCACGGTGCCTGGGTGGGTCCTCAGGGCCTCTGCCTGACGGCCAGCTGGGACTTGCCCAAGAGCTCACTGAGGCTGCAGGAGGGGCAGTGGGACAAAGCCTGGGTCAATGACCTACACACCCAGCTGAGGAGCAGAAGGGCACTAAGCCCACCCTACACCCACACACCAGCTCCCCTCACCTGTGATACAGGGCAGCAGCTGGGGTGAGGCTTGGGAGCTGGCAGGAGGCTCTGCGAGGCTGTCTGTGCCAGCTCCAACGCCTCTGCTTCCCTGCTCAAAGTCTTGGCTTCAACACCCCCCAGGGAAATGGGCCAAGCCCAAACCCTCCAGCTGCATTCTAGGAGCCACTTGGCCCACGGGTGCCCAGCAGACTGGAAGGTGCCGGGCACAGAGACGTGCACTTCAGCCCCAGAAGAGGCAGTGGGGCAGCCCCCATGAGCCCAGCCCAGCAGTCCCACTGAGTGCCCCCAGCTCAGCCAGAGCCACGGCCCACTCCCGGCACTCCATCTTCCTCTGACCGCTCTTCCCCGGGATTCTAGGCAAGGCCGGTTTTGACAAGTTTGTCTTCAGATTAGCACAAATATTTGTCCTTAACTGGCCCACAGGAAAGAGGGCAGAGCAACAAAGGTCATTTCGGGGGCGGCCAGGTGTAGGTGCACAGCCACTGTGTCCCGGCCCAGCCCCGCCCCGCCCTCACCCTCTCCAACAGCGCGCTGCCCCGCCCCAGCCTGGCCTCCCGCTCCTGGTCCCGCCCCGCCTTCACCTTCTCTAACAGCGCGCTGCCCCGCTCCTGCAGCAGGCAGTTGATCATGACCGTGGCGGCTCGAGAGCAGTTCTTGTCCGGGTCTCCGAGGCCCTCAAACATGGTCAGCAAGAGGCTGATGAGCTGGTCTGGCGGGAGGCGCTTGGCAATGATCTAGGCGAGCGGAGAGGGGCGACACCGTCAGACGCGCCCTGTGCAGACCTCCAACCTTGGGCTGGCACTGCCTATGGAGGCCCCTCGCTACTCCTGGAGAAGCACCGGGCAGCTGAGGTGCCCTCCCAGGGGCTCCTCCTGAGCAGGGGCGAGCTGGGGGAGGCCCTGTGCAGCCACTTCAGAACTCTCTAGAACAAGGAGGCGGCGGCTCAGCAGCCTGTGCCACCGCGGGGACCCTGGCTCTCTTCCAGGTCGGCAAGGGACAAAGCTGTCTCGTGCCCTCAGCAGAGAAGGGCCAGGAATTAAAGCAAACATGGCAGTGTAAGCCAAGGGAAGATGGAAGCAACTGAGGCCTGACCCCAAGACGACCAAGTCCCACACGAGCCTGACTGGCCCCGGGTGGTCTCTGCTCCCCAGGGCTGAGTCCCCAACCCTGGGGACCCCTTCCTCCCTCTGTCCTCTGCTGGAGACAACGCCTCCAGACCCCAGGAGCTACTCCCAAATGAGAGCGCAGCCATGTCCTGACTTCTCGTGGCCCTTAGGGGGGCCTAGGAGAAAGGAATCTTGGGCCTTACTGGGCCTGGTGGGCAGGACAGCTCCTGGCCAGCGTTGGGTCCCAGGGAAGGCAGTGGGGAGCCATGGGGCCGCCTTCCACAACACAGTGGGAGAAGCACCTGCTGTGGCCGAATGTAGCGCTGCTGCCCACCCCACCCGGCCCTGGTGCCCCCACTGCCTCCCATGGCTCACAGGCAGGCAGGCAGCACACCGACCTGTGCACGCTGACACTGGCACCGCGGTCCCGAGTCTGCTCCAGGGACCCACATCTGCAGTGTGCGGGCTGGAGAGCACCAGGCCTCACCAGGCAGAGAACCAGGGCCGCAGGCGCAGGACACAGGGCCAGCGCCGGATGGGATGGCTCCAATGAGGGCACGTGCCGAGGCTGTGGGAGGCCCTCCCAGCCCGGCACAGCCCTCCCCCTGCTCCGCCGTGCTGGCAGTACCTGGGCTATGCTGTGGCAGCTGTGGAAGAGGATGGCAGGGTCTGGGTGCACAAGGCTGTCTTTGAGTGGGGGGAGCTGCTCAGCCACGTCATCCTGGTGGTCTCGAGAGAAGCCTGGGGTGAGGCAGGAACAGGGGTCAGGCTGAGGGGCCCCAGCTCCACACCTCGTCCCTCCCCGCCCCTCCCCCAAGACCGCACCCTCATAGGCCAGCTGGAGATAGAGCAGGGAGTACACGCAGTCCACAGCCTCCCGGCGGCTGGCAGGCCACAGGTCTGCGCATCGTGGCGAGAAGAGGCCGACAAGGAGGCCCAGGTTGTGGAAGGGCACCAAGGCCTGGGGGAAGACCAGCGTGGGGCCAGGAGCCTGCACCCAAGCCCTGGGCCCCCCTGTGTCACACGGCCCTGTGCGGTGAGTTCCTTCTCCCCAGACCACATGGCCCAGCGTGTCCTCAGCTCAGCTCTGGGTATCCATGTCCACACGGTGCTGCTGGGGAGCTGGTGTGCACAGCTGCACAGCCCATCAGATGGAGAGCCAGCCCTGAATGGCAGCTGGGGGGCAGGACACACAAGGACAGCCACACAGGTACCGCTCTGCTGACGCCCTTGCATGTCCCCCAGGTCACTCCCCTGTGGACTGGCCCAGGCCCACCTCCCTGCACCTGATCCTTCCCCGCCCTCAAGTCCCGGCCGGCATCTTCACCTCCCACTGCCCGGGGCCCTGCCCCTCCACTCCCACTGGCCCCCAGGGAAGTGGCCCTCAGCCAGCACAGGCTCTTGACCCTGCTGCCCTTGTCTGGCAAAGACCTGGCCTCTGCCCAAAGCAGAGGGGGTGGATGAGAGGGAGGCACCACTGCCTCAGTGAGGGGACTTGAGCCCGGGACTCAGAGGCTCCAGCTGGGGGGGGGAGCCCCGGTCACATACACGGGAGGCCGGCTTTCCAGAAATACACTGAGGATGAGAGCTCTGGCAGACTTAAACAGCGTCGGGAAAAAGCCTACAATAATCTGACAAAGGACAAAGTCCAGCATCTCATAGGCGGATGTTTCTGGAACCCAATCCCAGCAGTGCCCTCAGCCGGGGCTCTGAGGCCTGGGACCACCCTGGCTCAACTCTGTGCTGAGCCTGAGACACTCCTCAACCCACCTCTCAATCAGAGGGTGGGGGTGGGGCAACACTGCTGCAGAAGGCAGCCAGAAAGCCGGGTGCCGGGACTCACACTGACACGCAGGTGCTCCAGGAAGTAGCGCAGCAGGCTGGCGCTCAGGGCGAGTGCACGTGCCCGCTCATGGGCCCTCGGGGACTTGATCCACGGGCTCAGGTGCTGGGAGAGAGGGGGCTTCACACAGGTGCTGGCTCAGGGGCAACCCCAGAAGCCGCCTGCCAGGCCACCCTTCCCAGGCTGCAGGGCCAAGCAGGGCACCTGTGTGGCTTCAAGCCCAGGGCCCGCCCATCACTCTGTCCACAATGCCCTGCTCTGCACATTCGCAAGGGGCATCGTGGTGCCCTCATGGGAGGAGAGGACAGGAAGACAGGCGAGCAGCCGGTCACCAGGCCCCGCCCCCAGCAGAGGCCCCGACACACCTCGACCATGACCTGCAGGCCCTGGGGAGTCATGTTTCTTCGCAGCAGGCTCGTCAGCACATTCTCAAGGGCACGCATGGTGTCCAGATACAGGAGCTGGAAGGAGAGCCAGGCTGCTGGCCCCCTCGGTAACCCTGCCGCCCACAAGGCATTCCCGCTGCCCTGCAGACGCTGGCCCTTGGTGAGGACCCACAGCCATACCTCCTGGCAGTCAGCACCCTCCTCCTGGGGCTCCGGCGGCAGGGCCATGACACTGTGCAGGCAGCCGTGGACCACGTCTGCCTGAGCCTGCTCCTCCAGTGCCGGCTCCAGGGAGCTGAGCGGCAGGTTAAGGTCTCCTGCAGAGACCCCCGCACACCTCTGAGCCCATGTGCATAGCACAGGGGCCATGTGTTCAGTGTGCTTCAGGCCCAAGGCTGTCCCCCACAGGCATGTGCACACGCATACACGGGCACACACATGTGTGCGCACACAGGAAGGATACACCAGGCAGGCACAGGTAAGCATGGCTGTCTTCCGAATGGGTGTTCTCAGGGAGTCTGGGGGCTCCGCCCTGATGAACTCCTGGGGAGGCAGCCACGGGACTCAGCCCATGGAGGGGTGCCAGCTTTCCTCCCTGTTCGGCCCCTTCCCCTCCTCCCACGGCTGTGATGGGGCCCCCACCCGGCCCCCCAGCACTCACCATCAGCTGTGCCACCAGCTCTGCTTTTTTGGAGAACTGGAAGCTGTCGGCCTGCATGCTGCTGTGAACAGCCTGGCTCACCATGCACAGGCCCTGGACCAGGCACTGCTTCAGGGCAGGGTCCTGAGGGCACAGCCACACGGGCTGCAGGGGCCGCCAACACTGCCCCAGGGTGGTTCAGCCCTGGGGCGGTGGCCACCAGCACAGGCTGTGGACACGCCTCTCTTCCCTGCACAGCCAACGTCCCCCCTTCTCCCTGGCTCTCCGAGGTGGAGCCCAGGGCCCTGGGCAGACAGGCCACAGGGCAGATGCCATGCTTCAAGGCCAGGGGCCCTGGATGGCTGCTCCCCATCTGCAGGCCCTGGAGAAGGGGTCGGGCAGGGTCCTGAGGACATGGAGGGCCAAAGATCACCCTCCCAGCCACCCTGCAAGACACAGAAGAGCCTGCTCTTCAAAGGGTGCCCAACCAACTCATTAGTTAGTGCCGGAGAAGGTTAGTGAGGCTGGGGCTGGGCCTCAGGGGGACCAGAAGCCTTGCTGGGGTCCAAACAGGGGCAGCGCCTGACAGCAGCAGAGGAGCAGAGCCTGTCCCTGGACGGCCTGGGGCTCGGGCCCCTGGGGTGCAAGCCCAGGATCCGGCTGCCAGGAGATGCTGATGCTCCCTGCTCCCCACCCCGCTCAGGGCCTGCTCCCAGGAGCCCCAGCGAGTCTGAGCCAGGCAGAGGAGACAGTGAGGAAGAGCCCGCTCCGTCCCCACTGTACCTTGCTCTCTATCTTTATTCCCAGAACCTGAGCGACAGAAAGTGGGAGCAGGTAAGACGTGAGGCACTGCTGTCGGCAGGCCCCTCGCCTGGCCGCCCCACGCAGCCACGGTGCCCACCTTGGTGCTGAAGACCTGGGACATGTTCCGGAGGATGTCGGACTCCACCTTGGCCAGCAGCAGCTCACGGGGGGCCTGCGCGGCCACGTGCCCGTAGCACAGCACCAGTGCACTCCTCACCCTGTCCGCCTCACTCTCGCTTCGATCCTGGCGGGCAGAGGCAGTGGCAGGAACTCACTTGACCACTGAGGACACTCCGAAAGGGAGCCTTGGACACAGACCCACAAGGTCCCAACATCCTGAAGTTTTCTCAGAAAAGGGGCTGGAGCCAGCTGGCAACGGCAGAGTTAGGACCGAGCCAGAGGCCTGTGTCCCTGGGGATGGTGTAGGGACGGCAGGAGGATGGCTGGCCAGGCACTGGCCCCCAGGGGACCAAGAGACAGGGGAAATTGGGCCACGGTGCATGGCTCCCAGCAGCCCTTTGCCCCCAAGCCTGTCCCACCTCTGCATGCCTGGGGCCAGCCCTGAGAGTCACCTAAGAGGAAACAGGCGCCACCACTGCCATCGGGCGTCCACACCTTCCCTAACTCAGAACACAGCCCCTGCCGGCCACCAGAGGGCAGCAGATGGCCCTTCCCGGCCCCCAGCCCCACCATACAGAGCCGCTCTCTTCGCCTGTGACTGGCAGAGGCTGGGTTTCTCTCTGGGAGGTCCCGCTGCCCCTTCAGCCGGGTGACGGCCCACACCCCCAGGTTGGGTGTAGGGAGCCAGAAGGGCCCCAGGAGCTTGAAGTGGCTTCCTGCCCCAGTGCAAGCTTGCGAAGGGCAGGACCCCCAGCCCTCAGGGCCACCAGATGGAGTGCAGGGGCTGACAGGACAGCCCTCCCAGCCCAGCGGTCCAACGTGGTCCCTATACCTTAAATATGTTGAAAATGCCGGTGGGCTTCCGAGACATATCCGACCTGACGAAGTCCTCCAGCTGGGCCAGGGTGTCCTCGAGGTGGGAAACGGCACAGATTCCAAAGCAACAGGCGAGGCCCTGGGAAGATGCACAGGCGCACTCACACCTGGGCGAGGACGCGCCCTTCACCTGCTCACATCTGGGCCAGGAGGATGCGCCCTTCACCTGCTCACACCTGGGCCAGGAGGACGCTCCCTTCACCTACTCACACCTGGGCCAGGAGGACGCTCCCCTCACCTGCTCACACCTGGGCCAGGAGGACGCGCCCTTCACCTGCTCACACCTGGGCCAGGAGGACGCGCCCTTCACCTGCTCACACCTGGGCCAGGAGGACGCTCCCTTCACCTACTCACACCTGGGCCAGGAGGACGCGCCCTTCACCTACTCACATCTGGGCCAGGAGGACGCGCCCTTCACCTGCTCACACCTGGGCCAGGAGGACGCGCCCTTCACCTACTCACATCTGGGCCAGGAGGACGCGCCCTTCACCTGCTCACACCTGGGTCAGGAGGACGCTCCCCTCACCTGCTCACACCTGGGCCAGGAGGACGCTCCCCAAACCTACTCACACCTGGGACAGGAGGACGCTCCCTTCACCTGCTCACACCTGGGCCAGGAGGACGCTCCCTTCACCTACTCACACCTGGGCCAGGAGGACGCGCCCTTCACCTGCTCACATCTGGGCCAGGAGGACGCGCCCTTCACCTACTCACATCTGGGCCAGGAGGACGCTCCCTTCACCTACTCACATCTGGGCCAGGAGGACGCTCCCTTCACCTGCTCACACCTGGGCCAGGAGGACGCTCCCTTCACCTGCTCACACCTGGGCCAGGAGGACGCGCCCTTCACCTACTCACATCTGGGCCAGGAGGACGCTCCCCTCACCTACTCACACCTGGGCCAGGAGGACGCCCACTTCACCTGCTCACACCTGGGCCAGGAGGACGCTCCCCTCACCTACTCACATCTGGGCCAGGAGGACGCTCCCCTCACCTACTCACACCTGGGCCAGGAGGACGCGCCCTTCACCTACTCACACCTGGGCCAGGAGGACGCGCCCTTCACCTGCTCACATCTGGGCCAGGAGGACGCTCCCCTCACCTACTCACATCTGGGCCAGGAGGACGCGCCCTTCACCTGCTCACACCTGGGTCAGGAGGACGCTCCCCTCACCTGCTCACACCTGGGCCAGGAGGACGCTCCCCAAACCTACTCACACCTGGGACAGGAGGACGCTCCCTTCACCTGCTCACACCTGGGCCAGGAGGACGCTCCCTTCACCTACTCACACCTGGGCCAGGAGGACGCGCCCTTCACCTACTCACATCTGGGCCAGGAGGACGCTCCCCTCACCTACTCACACCTGGGCCAGGAGGACGCCCACTTCACCTGCTCACACCTGGGCCAGGAGGACGCTCCCCTCACCTACTCACATCTGGGCCAGGAGGACGCTCCCCTCACCTACTCACACCTGGGCCAGGAGGACGCTCCCTTCACCTGCTCACATCTGGGCCAGGAGGACGCACCCTTCATCTGCTCACACCTGGGCCAGGAGGACGCTCCCTTCACCTGCTCACACCTGGGCCAGGAGGACGCTCCCCTCACCTACTCACACCTGGGCCAGGAGGACGCTCCCTTCACCTACTCACACCTGGGCCAGGAGGACGCGCCCTTCACCTACTCACACCTGGGCCAGGAGGACGCGCCCTTCACCTGCTCACACCTGGGCCAGGAGGACACGCCCTTCACCTGCTCACACCTGGGCCAGGAGGACGCGCCCTTCACCTGCTCACACCTGGGCCAGGAGGACGCGCCCTTCACCTATGTGTACAGGGGGAGCACACACACTGCACACACATGTATGCAGACGGTACACCTTGCAGTTGCAGCCACACAGCACTATGCACATACACCTATGTCCACAGCACACATGTAGACGTGCGCTGCGCACACAGGGGATGCCACGCACACACGCGCGCACACGGGCCGGCGGGCAGGGGTGGCCACCTCATGCTCTGCCTCCTCCTGGTATCTGGCCGTCTCCAGCAGCTCACGCAGGTGCTTCCTCACCACCTCCCTACTGGAAGCAGCACGCAGGGTGGCTCCTATGCACTTATACAAGAAGCTCTGCAACAGCCAGAGAACACGATGCTGCCACGCTGCTCCTGGGTGCCACCCTGCCAGCCTGATGTGGAGGCCGCAGGGAGCACGGACCAGGCAAGTGCTGGGCTCCCCATCTCCCAGCCATCAGTCACGAGAGGAGGCGCCCGGGCCTTCTCCCAGGCTCTGCCAAGAGCAGCCAGGGTCATGCGAGGCAGCGAGGGACGGGTGCGAGGCGCAGGCATTCGGAGCCTCAGGACCCTGCCAGCCCTCTGCAGGCGGCTCTCACCTTCTCCCGGGGTGCACCGTTGTAGCAGTGCAGCTGTTTGCACATCTCCAGGCTCAGCTGGCAAATCCATGTGTTGTCAGAAACAACAGCCAGAGTGTCCTGCAGAAACTGGACGAGGACACCGTGTGGCTCAGGAGCCCGAGCGCTTGGCCTGAGCTGAGGCAGCGGGCGGCAGGTGGGAGAGAAAAGGCTCCCACGGCCAGGGTGGCTCACAGGCCTGGAATTTGGCCTTGGTTGCCAGAGGTTCAGTGCCCCATCACCACAGCCTGTGCTGTGGGGCCAGCCTATGGCCCTGGAAGGTGCAGGTCCTGGCCTGTGCCACCCCAGCCCCTCTCCCACCATGGAACACGGAAGACATGTCAGTGCCTAGGACCGGCCCGCCCATCTCACCATCAGCAGCCTCGTCTCCCACTCCTTCGGGGACAGAGTCTCCTCCGTGTGTTCTGAAACCACAGTCACCCGCGGGGTCCTCAGAGCCCAGCACCTGTCCTGGCTCAGGCCCCACCCCACTTCAGAGCTCCTAGCGAGAACCCAGTGGCAGCCAACCCCGCCTCCATCTGCTCCGGGTGGCTCCAGGAAGGAGCCACTGTCCAGCCCAGACCCTTTCTTGTCACCCCTGCCAAACCCTGATGCTACTGGTGACAATGACCCCAGAGCAGGCTCCCCTGGCAGCAGCCTTCCCCCAGGACATGTGCCCACTGGCCCCGGGCCTCACCATCCAGGTGCTTCAGCAGCAGGGGCACGGCGCTCTCCCAGTACTGACCCAGCAGAGGGTGGATGTTGGGGTGCAGCACGTGCAGGAGGCGCAGTGAGGCCACCCCACGCCCATCCCCCAGGTAGGGGTTGCAAGACACAGCCTGAAGGAGGTAGGGAGAACAGGTTCTGAGCATGGAGCTCCCAGGGCCTCACTGGCCACCCGGGGGCAGAGGGAGACCCTGCCCTGAGCACCAGCCAGGCGGCTCTGCACCAAAAAGGCAGCAAGGGCCACAGAGATGGGGTGGGAGACAGCGAGGAGAGCCCCCTCCTCTCCAGAGGTCTTCAGAGGGCGGGGGTGCAGTTAGCCTGAGTCTGTCTCCCAGTCCGGCGAGCTGTGAGAGATGGCGCTTACCAGGAGTCTCGTGGTGACGGCATAGGGAGACGGGAGGTTCACTGCAGGTAAGAAATGAAGACACCGTCACTCAGCCCCCAGGATGGCCCGCAGGAGTGGGCGGGGCATCCTGTGTACCCACCGTGGGCATCGAACTGGATGAGGAAGGCATCGGCCCCCGCTTCCTGCCTCTTCAGGGCCAGATGCACAAGGCTTCTGCAGAGTGGAGTCAGGGCCTCGGTGAAGCGGACAGGGGTGAGGAACTCGAGCAGGTGCGGCCAGAGAACCTGGGAGCAGAGGACGGGGCAGGGCTGCACAGAGCAGCTTCCGCAGGAGGTGGGGCTCCAAGGGTCTGCAGCACGCCCGGCAAGCTCCAGGGGACAGGGGAGTGGGAGTGACCCGGGCAGACCCTTTGCTCATGCTGCTGCAGCCAAGGTAGCCCCCAGGCATCCCCAGCTACTGCCCACAGCATTGTTCAGCTGCTGCCCAGGAGGGTAGGGCGGGAAATCTCCTGACGCAGCAGGGGCAGCGGCCTCAAGCTGGAAGAGCCCTGCTGAGCTGCAGCAGGTGGGGGTCGGGCGGCCCTGCTCACTCACATCGCTCATCCTGTCCACGGTGGTGCTGACCAGGTAGAGGGTGCGCACGCTGACTGCCCGCACGCTGTCGGCCGGGGCATCCTCAGTGCCAGGGTCCAGCTGTGGGGGACAAGGCAGCCGCACATGCACCACAGCGCCACAGCTGCAGGTTTCGGGTGTGCAGACTCAGCTGTACGGGGCAGGGTAGGGCCTGGCCAGCCCCACGTATAGGAACAGATAGGAGGTACTGTGCTAAAATCACCCACGAAGACAGGTGCACCTGGCTAAGTGCTCATCTCCAAAAGAAAAGAAAATCAGACTTTCTCTGTGATGCGCTGATCCCACGTAAGAGCAGCTCTGTCCCTGTTGTGCAACCTAACGTGGGGAGAAGTGACACCGCCTCTGTGGAAACCATGGGCACACTTATTCCATCAAGGCACTACCACGACCTCGGCAGCCCGGGCACACCAGTGGCTGTTCCCTGGGGTGCCTGCTGCTCTCTGGATCTGGGGACACCGCAAGGCTCCCTGGGGAGCCTCCATTCATGCCTGAAACCACAGAGCAAAACTGAGGGTCAGGAGACAGTGGCAAAGTACAAGGATTACAGGAGGCTTTCAATGCCTCTACGAGAAAGCAAAAGTAGAAAAGAAAAATAGTGAAGACCTTAAATGTTTAAAGGAAGTTCTAAAAATACAGACAGAATTTTATAACTAACATGCACAGACATTATTTTTATGTTTTTATTTATTGTCATTGTAAGTATAAGGCAGAGAGACAGAGGGAGAAAGATCGATCCATGGATCTTGCATCCGCTGGTTCTTTCCCCAAATGTCCACAACAGACAGCTGAGTCAGGCCAAAGTCAGGATCCAGGACCTAGAATCCGGGTCTCCTATGAGGGAGGCAAGGACTCAACCACTCGAGCCGTCACTGACCGCTGCCTCCCAGGGTGGACTCGGCAGGAAGCAGGAATGGGAGCAGAGCTCGGACAGGGGCCATGGTGACCTGACTACTGCACCAAACAAGCGACAGCCCCACAGACAACTTTAAAAAGACTGACCATTAGGCAAAACAAGAGTATCTCAACACACTCTGGCCAGATCCAGTGTCACAACGCAGTGCACCTTCCACTCTGTGATAGTCACAGCACCTGTCTGCCTGGAGATGCTCAAAGATAATTTTAAACCATTTGAGTTACCTCAACGAAGAAATCAAGCAGGGGCGGGTGTCTGCCACGAAAGTGAAGCTACTGCCTGGGATTCCCAGGTCCAGTGCCAGAGCCTGGGCTAGAGCCCCAGCTCCGCTCCCGATTCCAGTTCCCTGCTAATGTGCACCCTAATGTGGTGCACCCTAATGTGCACCCTAATGTGGGGGCAGCAGTGACAGCGCAGGTACCTGGGTCCCTACACCACAGGGGAGACCCTGCCAGGGCTCCTGGCTCCAGCTCGAGCCTGGCCCAGCCCCAGCTGTTGCAGGGACTTGAGGAGTAAGCCAGGAGATAGATGATCTCCCCCCCCACCCCGTGAATTTCAATATAATTTTTTTTCTCTCAAATGAGTTAGGAAAGCAATGTGCATTCACAGATGTGTGTATATAAAATATATGAAGCATATCAAAGATATAACAAGAAAACTACAGACCAATATAGCCATGGATATCCTCAACGAAATACCAGCAAACTGAACCCAACAATACATACAAAATGATTCTCTATCATGACCAAGCTGGACTCACCTGGGAATGCAAGGTGGAAAATCTTTACTGAAATATACTGTATCACTAGTATCAATAACCACATGCTTGAGGCCGGCCTTGTTGCACAGTAGGTTAAGCTGTAGCTTGTGACAGAGGCATTCTGCATTGGAACCCTGGTTTGAGTCCCAGCAGCTCCACTTCCAATCAGCTCCCTGCTAATACACCTGGGAAAGCAGTGGAAGAAGATGGCCTAGCTGCTTGGGTCCCTGCCCGTAAGGTGGGAGACTCAGGATGGAGTTCTGGGTTCCTGGCTTTGACCTGGTGCAGGCCCGGTTGCTCTGCCATTATGGAAGTGAACCAATGGATGGAAGCTCTCTGTTTCTCCCTCTCCCTCTGCCTTTCAAATACACAAGGGGCTGGTGCTGAGGCGTAGTGGGTAAAGTTGCCGTCTGCAGTGCTAGCATCCCAAATGGGCACCGGTTCAAGACCCGGCTATCCACTTCCAATCTAGCTCTCTGCTATGGCCTGGGAGAGCAGAAGATGACCAAGTCCTTGGGCCCCTGCACCCGCATGGGAAGAACCGCAGGAAACTCCTGCCTCCTGGCTTTGGATCAGCACAGCTCCGTCCATCACTGTCAATTGGTGAGTGAACCAGCAGATGGAAGACCTCTCTCTCTGCCTCTCTTTCTCTCTCTGTGTAACTCTGAGTTTCAAATAAATAAATAAATCTTTAAAAAAATACACAAAATCTAAAAACAACAAACCGCCCACCACATGTTCAACTTAATGAACACATTGTAAAACTTGTAAAATTCGATGCCCAGGACCGGTGCTGTAGGGTAGAGGTTAAGCATCTGCCAGCAGTGCTGGCATCCCATATGGGCACCAGTTCGAATCCTGGCTGCTCCACTTCTGATCCAGCTGTCTACTATGGCCTGGGAAAGCAGAGGAAGATGGCCCAAGTGTTTGGCTCCCTGTACCCAAGTGGGAGACCCAGAAGAAGGTCTTGGCTTTGGATCAGCCTAGCTCTGGCCATTGTGGCCATCTGTGAAGTTAACCAGCAGATGGAAGACTTCTCTCTGTGTCTCTGTGGTATAGCAGGTAAAGCCACCACCTGCAGTGCTGGCATCCCATATGGATGCCGGTTCGAGCCCTGACTGCTCCACTTCCAATCCAGCTCCCTGCTAATGTGCCTGGGAAAACAGTGGACGATGGCCCAAATACTTGGGCCCCTGCACCCATGTGGGAGACCTGGAAGAAGCTCCTGGCTTCAGATCAGCTCAACTCCAGCAGATGGAAGATCTCTCTCTCTCTTTCTCTGTAACTCTGCCTTTCAAATAAAATAAATAAATCTTTTTTAAAAATTCAACACCCTTCATGCAGGAGCAGAAAGAACAATCTCATTGGCTGAAGCACTCACAGCACATGCCACACTGAGTGGTGAGAGACTGAGTGAGGCCAGGGGGCCTCTCACCACCCTGGTCCAACCTCACATGGGGGTTCTGATCATGCCACTTTGCTAAGAAAACTAAACAAAGGGCATCCAAACTGGAAAAGGTGCCTCTGTTTGCAGAAGACATGATCTCGTCTGCGGAAAATCCACTGACAATCGATCAGAACTAGCAGGCAAATCCATCAAGGCTGCAGGGTACAGAAGCAGCATGAACAAAGCACTCCACTTACTTCTCCACAAGAGGAATCACAAAGTGACCATCACATTAAGATTATCCCATTAAGAAGCACCAAGAAGCACCAGTGCTCATGAGCAAACTGAACAAAGAAGCTCAGCACTCACACTAGGAAAGCACAAAGCCTGTCAGCAGGAATCAGCGACCTGCACAGCTCGGCGTGCACCCCAGCCATGGGTCTGGAGACCCAGCGCTGCTAAGCCAGAAGCATTGGCTATCGGAGCCCCAGCTCACCCTAGGAAAATCCCTGTGAGAATCCAGGGGACCCAGAACAGCCAGAGCAAAGCTGAGGGACGCACACTTCCCCACCTCCTGGCTCGCTGCAGCGCCGGAGTGACACACCCCTGGGGAAGGGCCGCGGTGGCCGGGGGCTGCTCCTTGGCTGTTCTCTGCAAACTTGGACTTTTGTTTTTAACCACAGCAAAATCCATAGAACACGAAATTCACATCTCAACAACTTCTAAGTGATCAGCTCAGCGGTGTTAAGTGCACCCACAGTGTCGCGCAACCCTCACCACCACTCTCTTCCAGAATCTTCTGTCTCCCAAACTGAAACTCAGCTCGCACTCAACTCTGACTCCCTACTCCCCGCCGCTTCCACTTCCTGTCCATGGGGGCCCGACCACTGTAGGGCCCATTCAAGTGGAACCAGCGTCTGTCCTCTGGCAACTGGACGACTTCCCTGCGCACAGCGGCCTCCGGGTTCACACACATGGCAGCGGGGCTGAGAGCAGGGCTCTGCTCACAGGCCGCTCACCCACCCCTCCCTCCAGGATTGCCCCCCTCAGCTACTGTGACTAACACTGCTAGGATCGTGAGTGCCAGAACACCCCGAGATCCTCTCTCCACTCCCGTCTTCCATTCTAGGCAGGGAGAGCTCTCGAAATGCCTAAAGGGGCCGGGGGGGAGGGGCACAAAGCCGGGAGCTCGGAACTCAACTCCATCCAGGTCTCCCAGGTATGTGGCAGGGACCCAGTCACTTTCAGGATCACCACTGCCTCTTAGAGTCTGCACTGGCAGGAAGCTAGCTAGAGTCAATACCAGATCGGATCCAGGGGCCGGCGCCGTGGCTCACTTGGTTAATCCTCTGCCTGTGGCGCCAGCATCCCATATGGGCGCCAGATTCTAGTCCTGGTTGCCCCTCTTCCAGGCCAGCTCTCTGCTGTGGCCCGGGAGGGCAGTGGAGGATGGCCCAAGTGCTTGGGCCCTGCACCTGCGTGGGAGACCAGGAGGAAGTGCCTGGCTCCTGGCTTCGGATCAGCGCAGCTCCGGCCACAGTAGCCATCTGGGGAGTGAACCAATGGAAAGAAGACCTTTCTCTCTGTCTCTCACTGTCCATAACTCTACGTGTCAAATAAATATATAATTAATTAATTAAAAAAGGAGAGCCAGATCCAGGTATTGTACCCAGGTGCCAGCCCATGCGACACAGGCATCTCAGCCACTTGGCTCAACACCACCCCCCATTCAATACTCTGAGAAACCCGAGTGCCACCTCCCTTACCGCCTACAGCGCTCCACAGGACAGCACCTCGACACTGAAGCATCCCTAGCGACCAGGTCATCCGGGAGCCTGGGGCACTACGCCTGCTTTCCTACTGCGAGGCTGGGACCTTGGAGGTAGCCTGTGACCAGCCCCCCAAAGCCTCCCCCCGCAGGAAACGTCCATGTGCCCGTGTCTCACGGCAGCAAGAAGGCACACAGCAGGCCTGCCACAAGCCACAGCCTCGAGGACATCTTCCTCTGGGTCCCAACACTGGACCCTCGGCCCCGAGATCCACTACCAAGGCTTACACAGGAAAAACAGACCCCCCTGATAGTCCTGTCCATCAAAGGGGGAAATTCATGATGGAAACTCCCCCAACCCAGACCCCCCACAGGCACTCTCAGGAACTCTGCCAAGTGTGTAAGGAGAAATGATGTCGATTTTCCACCAACTCTTCCAGAAATGAGCAGAGGGAACCAGATTCACTTGATGATTACAGGAGTATTCCTGCGAGACACGGGCTAACACCAACCTCAGCCAGGCTGGGGGAGAGCCAGACCAAGTGGGCTTTACCCTGTACTGCCAGCTCCTGGGTCGCTCACGAGCGTCCAAGGAAGAGGCTACGCCTCTGCTGAGCTGACCACGCAGTCAGCCCGACCCAGGCTCCGAGGCAGCAGCTCAGGGTGATGCTCAGACTGCTGTCTACAGGTCTGTTTCTACCACCTCTACTTTGAACTTCCAGGAGAGATCAGCATCTTTACTTAGGAACTTTTATAAGAGAAAAGACCCAAAGAGACCAAGCCCTGTCTTCTGCCTCTGCTTTCTGAGTCCTGGGAGCAGCTAGGTGGAAGTATGTGGTGCAGACCTTGGTTCAGACACCAGAGGGCGCCCTGGCACACAGCCCCCCCCCCCCCCCCCCCGCTCCAACAAGGCCCGTGCTCAGAGGCAGATGGTGGGGCAGCCCCTTACCTCCTGCTCGGGGGGCAGAGCACACTGCTGCACGATGTACTCAATCATTGCCTCGCCTCCAGGCTGCTCCAGGTAGCCGTGGTGGGCCATGGCGCTGATCACCTGCACCACAGCCCGCTTCACCTGCCCAGAACCAAGGGGAATCAGCGAGGGGCCGCAAATGGAGACAACCCGCACCTGTCGTCTTCTTGGTCCCTTGGTGGCTGGAGGCTCTCTGAGCGCCCCACCAGTGGCGTTCCTGCCGGTGTGTAGGTGACTCGGGTCTGCCAGGGAAGGCTGTCCCGACGCCAGCTCCCCACGAGCCGCCGTGTCTCATTCCTCTCCTTCCTTTCACCCCCAACTCTAGGGAGGCCCCACCCCACTGCCCTGCCCTCCGTCCAGTACTGTCCACAGCCTCTGCAGGCGGCATCCTCAGAACTGGCTTCTCTTGGGGGACACCAATCCATCCCTTCAGGTGGCAGACCCTGGCCTGCAGCTGTTACTCCACCAGTCGGAGCTCCCAGTCAGCATGTCCAGTCCAAGACGGCTGCACAGTCGTCCCTTCCTGGGGTCAGACCTGCGACCCCCGTTGCACAGACCCTGGTCCCTTCCTGCATCCAACGACGCTTCCCAGAGACCTGAGGTCAGAGGCCACCTTGGACCATCCTACTCTGCAGCATGGGCGATGGGCGCATAGGGAGCAAGCAGCTGGCCGCTGGGCTTGGGCCGGGTCCCTGGGATGAGCTGCAGGACTTGGGGCATGCCAGGAGAGCACATGCCGAATGTGAAGGGGGACCCTGCCACAGCTGCGATGTGGGGTCCATTCGAGAAGCTTCTGGGGAAACACAGTGAGACTCCCCCACCAGGTCTCAAGGAGCAAGCCCAGGACCAGTGCGGAGGCAGAGGCGGCCTCCTGTGAAGGCAGCAGCCCCTGTAACCAGGATGTGGTCAAGGGTCCACCTTCCCAGAGATGGGTCTGGTCTCTGCCATTGGCTCCTGGAAGTCCTGCCTGGGGTCTGGGCACTGACCAGGTGGTCTATCAGTGATGTGGGTGGGAGCTTCAGGCAACATGACGTCAGCCCTGCCTCCAGAGGTCACCAGGTGGGGAGGGTGACTGCGAGGCAGGGCCTCCACCCTGAAGTCCGCTGGACAGCCTGGCGCCCTCCTCAGTAGGCAATTCTCATCATACGCCTTTGCTGAAGTCAGCAGTGCCCACTTCCAGTGAGCCAGGAGCCCAGAGTGGTGCCTGGGGCGGGGTGGTCTGGCCACACACACTACAGGGTCCCATGCCTGGGCTGGCTGCCCGGCTGGAAAGGGGCGGGGGCTTCAGGTCCCCCGGGCCACTCCCTGCTGCGGCTCCTGCTGCGGCTCCGGGGGACCTGCCTGCTTTACCTTGTTGTTGGTGTCAAGAAGAGGGAGCCTCATGGAAGAGAGAATAAATGGCTTCTTAACTTCCATTTGAGCAGCTGCAAGAAACAGACAGACGACTCAGCGTCCCCCGAGACCAGCCACCTGTCCCGGGCACATTCCAGGGACCTGCCTCCCTGGCCTCTGAGCAGAGGAGGATGGTGGGAGCAGGAGCACACCCACTTCTCTTTGGGGCCAAACTACTGCCCCCAAAGACATGGTTTTACCCAATGAAAAAGTGGGAAAATTGGCAGTTTGGGGACGTAGGTAAGAGACGGCCTGAGCCAGGCAGCCCAGGTTCAGACACGGTTCTGGGAGTCTCTGTGGGAGCTCTCCACCTGAACACTGTGGCTGGGGGCTCCAGTGTCCAGCTGTCAGCTCCCAGGCAGTCCGTGAGCCCCCCCCCCCCCCCCCCCCGCCGAACTGGAAATACAAGTCTTCTTCACTGCCTGACACTCAAGTGGGGACAACATACGTCCATCAAAAAGCGGTCCGAGGTTAATAAAGACAAGGCCCAGAGCACAGCACAGTGGCACCAGTGGCACAGGACACTGCCAAGGGGGTACGGCAAAGACCCCAACCTCACTCAGGGAACCACCAGGTCTGGGAGTAGCCAAGGTGGAGCCCATGCAGCCAATCCAGGCCTGCAGCCTATCAGGCTCTGCCTAGCCCACCAACCCGCCCTTCCCATGCCCCGCCCTATCCTGCCCCGCCCCCGATGCCCCACCTACAGACCCTCCCCTAGGCCAAGGCCAAGACAAAGCCTGGATAAACCCACAGCAAAAAGAGGGACATAGTTATCTGTACCCCCAAGTTCACTGCAGCTCAATTCACAATAGCTAAGATATGGAATCAACCCAGATGTCCATTACTGATGAATGGACAAAATAAATTACGGTATACACACACTATGGAATACTACTCAGCTGTAGAAAGAAATGAAATCCTGCCTTTTGAAGGAAATGGCTACAACTGGAAACCATTATACTCCGTGAAACACGCCAGGCGCAGAGACAGATGCTGTATGTTTCCCCATCTGTGCTAACTAACAGAGTACCTGGAATGCAATGTGTTGGAGAGAAACGGACATTCCGAGATTCCATGATTGTTTACAGCCCTTGTCTCGACTGTTGAGGAACAGGGTTTTCGTCTTCATATTACTTGTTGAACTCTACTGAGTGTAGGGTTAACCTTATGAGTATAAAGTAAACTGAAACATTTTTGTAAAATTTGTAAATATTAAGAGTGGGAATGGGAGAGGGAGGAGGAGGAAGGGTGGGAGCTGGGCGGGATGGAGGGTGGGGTGGGGATGTCCCTATGTTCCTGAACCTGTATATAGGAAAAAAAAAAAGCAGCACAGTTCTAGAGAGAACTGAGTCCCCGTGGGTGGAGGAATGTAGCCCGCTCCCTGGGCAGGACCAGGCACACCTATCCCATACACAAGCTGCTGCCCGCCACTCCACTCACACCAAGGTCAGAAACCCAAGAATCTGCCCCCCGGCCATATAGTCGACTAGAAACAGGGCATGGCCCTGTGGGTGGCAGGCAGGACTGCTGTGCCCTCCTAAACCACACGCGTGTGGCCTGGGATCACAGTTTGCATTTCCTAGTGAAAGCCTATGAAAAAGAAGAATATCAACAACTCAGTAGGAAAACGGAGATGAGCCCTAGGCTTGTGCCTGGCAGAGGAGGAGACGAGGGCCACGAGGGCCCAGGGCTCAGCAGAACACAAGCTGCATCCGGGTCAAGGACTCACACCCATCCAGCCCCTGGCCCTGAGGTTCAAAACACAGAGAAGAGGCCAGCGCTGCGGCTCACTAGGCTAATCCTCTGCCTTGCGGTGCCGGCACACCGGGTTCTAGTCCCGGTCAGGGCACCAGATTCTGTCCCGGTTGCCTCTTTCCAGGCCAGCTCTCTGCTGTGGCCAGGGAGTGCAGTGGAGGATGGCCCAAGTGCTTGGGCCCTGCACCCCATGGGAGACCAGGAGAAGCACCTGGCTCCTGCCATTGGATCAGCGCGGTGCGCCGGCCAGAGCGTGCCGGCCCGCAGCAGCCACTGGAAGGTGAACCAACTGCAAAGGAAGACCTTTCTCTCTGTCTCTGTCTCTCTCTCTGTCCACTCTGCCTGTTAAAAAAAAAATTTTTTTAATTAAAAAAAAAAAAAAACAGAGAAGAAAGAGAACCCCCCCCCACACACACACACACAGAAAGGTGCCACCTTGTCCTGCAGGTGTGGGGCTGGACACAGCTGTATTTTACTTGCAATCTGTCATTCACTCAAGTCTGTGTCCAAGCCAACCACCTGCCGTGTCCTTAACAACACAACACGGCCAGAGGCGAGGCCTCCGGTCTGGGGAGGTATTCAGTGCAGGGGCTACTGGACAGTGACAGGGAGCAGGACCTGAAGAAGGCAGCATGGGCCCAGTGTGGCCACGGGCTAACCCGCCGCTGTGACATGGATGGCACGCCAGCCCAGCAGCTCCACTTCCGGTCCAGCTCATATAGGCAGGAGAAAGCAAGCGAGGTTAGGTCAGACCTAGGCAGACGGCAAAGCATGGGGGCAGCCCCTGGGTTGTAAGCAGCACGAGGGCATGCACTCAAGACATACACTTGGCAAAACCTAAAAAGAAAAGCCTGAAGATTGGAAATGGACAGGGCAAAGGAGAGAATCCTGTGATTGCAAGCTAACGAGCCCACAGCTGCCAGCACAGTGGAGGCACTGGCTGACCCCCAGCTCACACACCTGGGACCAGAGACTGACCGTCAGGGAGGAACGGGAGGTGGGGAGGCAGGGTGAGCTCAGCACACGACAGACGCGGGTCTCAGAGGACCGAGAGTGTAAGAGCCCTCAGACCACCTGCTGTCTCAGGAGTCTGCCCTCTGCCCCTTCAGAAAGGCTCCTCTCACTGAGCCGCTTGGCTGCCACCTGTCTGTTCACCTACCACTCTGCTAACAACTGTCTCCTCGCTTCGTGCCTCTCCTCGGACTTCAACGTGGACAGAGCAAGTTTGGAGGGTCCCTCAGCTATAACACAGTTATACTTCCTGGCTAGTATGCCTGGGAAAGCAGCACAAGACACCCCACGTGCTTGGCTCCCCAGTGCGTGGGAGACAGAGATGGAGCTCCAGACTTTCGCCTTTTATTTTATTTTTTTAAGATTTATTTTATTTAAAAGGCAGAGTCGCAGAGAGAGAGAGAGAGAGAGAGAGAGAGAGAGAGAGAGAGAGAGAGAGAGATCGCTCTTCCATTTGCTGGTTCACTCCCCAAATGCCTGCAATGGCCACAGCTGGGCCAGGCTGAAGCCAGGAGCTTCTTTTGGGTCTCCCATGTGGATGCAGTGGCCCAAGCACCTGGGCCATCTTCTGCTGCTCTCCCAGGTGCATTAGCAGGGAGCTGGATCAGAAGTGGAGGTGCCGGCATCACAGGCAGAGGCTTGACACACTATGCCACAACACGGCCCCAGGAGAAAAGAACTTAAAGGGAAAAGTGAACCACAGGTAAAGACCGAGCAGCTTCTGAAAAGCAGGAAGGCCATCCAGGAGCCAAGAGAAAGGGCAGCCTGGTTAGGGACACGAAGAGTCCAGCTTCAGGGGCCCCAGGCACACCACTCACCTCCTCCTCTGTGAAATGGACCCTCAGGCTGGCACTGCGGTGTGGTGGGCTAAGCTGCCAGCTGCAATGCTGGCATCCGCATCAGAGCCATGTGCTCTGCCTCCAACCCAGCTCTCTGTTATGTGCCTGGGAAAGCTGCAGAAGGCGGCCCAGCTGGCGCCGTGGCTCACTTGGCTAATCCTCCGCCTGTGGCGCCGGCACTCCCAGTTCTAGTCCCAGTTGGGGCACCAGGTTCTGTCCCGGTTGTTCCTCTTCCAGTCCAGCTCTCTGCTGTGGCCCAGGAGGGCAGTGGAGGATGGCCCAAGTGCTTGGGCCCTGTACTGGCATGGGAGACTGGGAGGAAGCATCTGGCTCCTGGTTTTGGATCAGCACAGCGCACCGACCATAGCGGCCATTTGGGGGGTGAAGCAACGGAAGGAAGACCTTTCTCTCTGTCTCTCTCACTGTCTAATTCTGCCTGTCAAAAACAAACAAACAAACAAACAAAAAAAACGATGGCCCACATGCTTGGATCCCTGCCACCTGTATGGGAGACCTGGACACGGCACCAGGCTCCTGGTTTTGGCTTGAGCCAGCCCCATGTGCTGCAGCCCCCTGGGGAATAAACCAGCACATGGAATATCTCTGTGTCTTTCTCTGTCACCCTGATTTGAAAATAAATGAAATAAATCTTAAAAAAAGACACACACACACACACACACACACACACAGGGCACCTCTGTCCCAGGGTTCCGGGGGCCGAGGCAATGCTGTGGGTTGGAGCAGCTTGCCCTCCTGTCTGGCTGCCCCGCTCTGTCTCAGATGCCCCCTCCCCTAGGAAGCGCAGAGCAGAGGCAGTCCATCCAGGTGCAGAAGTCTCAGGCACTGACCCTCCACCGCCCTGCACCTGGCGGCCCAACCACCGGCCTCAGGCTGTCTCTGGCGGGGGCAAGCACAGCTGTTCTGACGCCTTGGCTCCAAGGCACAATGCAGATGGCCACGGCCCCGTGCCTGCCCCCTCACGCTGCTTCCACACTGCCTTCATCTCTCCCTCCACGGCCCTGAGTCCAGACAGCACACCACGCAGGATACGGCCGGCACACGTGCTCCCTAAGTGGCCACAGAGAAGAATGTCTAGGCCTTGCAGCCACAGGTGGCTGCTGTCACATACTCTTTGTTTGCTTTGTCACCTGTTGAAACAGTAACTGCTGCTTAGCTCGCAGGACGCTCAAGAGCAGGTCACAGGCCCAAGGTGGCCCAGCGCCTATGCTCTGACCCTGTGATAGGACAGGGTGAGACTACACAAGCTTACTACTGCCCCATTACACCAGCCTTAAGAGAAGGAAATGGGAACCCTTCCACCTAATGGGGAGGGAACAGGCGGAGAAGGCACCTGCACACCAAGAGACGAACACACCAGGCCACCGGCCAGCCCGTGCTGCGAGCGGTGTGCCGGGGAGCCGTCATAGGTGTGGCAGAACACACCAGGCCACCGGCCGGCTAGCCCGTGCTGCGAGCGGTGTGCCGGGGCGCCGTCGCGGGTGCGGCTGAGTGGGGCACGCATCTGCGAGCTGCACCTGGTACGGCGCACAAAGGAACTATTCTTTGTACTTTTCAGAAAGGCTGGAATCTTGCAAAATATAAAGTTGGAAACTTAAATATTCAAAGCAGGAACGCTACTGTTCAGCTAACAGGTGCACACCATGCCTTCCTCCAAGGACACGGCGCACCGGCTGCCTGAGGCAGGGGACACTCACCCGCCGAGTTGATGACGTGCCTCAGGATCTGCAGACTGCCCACACGGAGCCTCTCATTGCTGGTGTCCAACTTGGGCAGCAGGAAGGCCAGCAGGCGGTCAGGTGAACAGCAGGCTACAGAGCAAAGCATGCATCAGGCGCCATTCGCAATGCCGTCTCCTTCGCTGCTTGCACAATGCCTGGACCTCCCACCCCTGGAGTCAGGTTCTGTGTCCCTTTCCTGCATGCAAGTGGCCCATGGGGAGCTGCAGCTGCCTGATGGATCCCATCCAAGGGGAGGCTGAGGCCCAGCGGGGGCAGCCGCACCAAGCCATGCCACTCCGCAGCAGGGTGGGCTGACTCCTGAGGACTTGGACCCCCAGCCCACAAGGGGCCAAAGCAGCCCAGCTGCAGTCTTGCGTTCCAGGCTCTGCAGTGGGAACCTTCTGGAGATGAACCAGAGTCACCGACAGTTACCCTGCTCCACCTGGATACCAGGCTGGCCATCCACCCACCCCCTGGCCCGGATGAGGTCAGCCTCCCCACCACCTCCCCACTCCAGGCTCCTCAGGGCTCAGGGGACCCCAGTCTTGAGCTGCACGAGCAGAGGCAGATGCTGAGCTATGGGGGAGGGGGCAGCTCCAGGGAGACAGTGACAGACCTCACATCTCCGTGTGTCCTATGAAGCACACGAGGACAGCACCACTAGACGAGGCTGTGCAAGGCCCATGCTGACCACAGCGCCACTCCCGGGTGTGACGGGGCAGGGGCGGAGCCTGGGGCGGCAGCATGGCCCACGCGTGTCTGCTTACCCAGCACAGTGAAGCAGCGCAGCACCTCCTTCTGGTTGCTCTGCACCAGGGGGCTGGAGGACTCCACAGGCACACAGATCTGCCCAGGCAGGAGGGCGGCACAGTCACCCTGAGCCCAGCGACGGGGCCAAGGGCCCAGTGCCACAGACCACCCTCCAGGCCCTTCTCAGCCAGAAGCAGGGATGGCCAGGCCTAGCTCAGGACGCACTGGCCCCGCGTCACCTGAGGTGTGCCAGGGACAGCCTACCCGCAGCAGCTGGGGATGAGGAGGGAGACAGGTGGACAGATCAGTGCATGGACACCTGGCCTGTCCACTTGCGCCACTTCTGTCAGTAGCAGAACAAATTCTTACTAGAAAGGCGAGTGTTCCCACCCAGACACACGCTCCCAGTCACAGGCCAGAGACTGGAACCAAAACACCGCAGGCCATGCCTTCCAAGGCACAAAGTGGCACGGGTGGAAGGCAAAAGCCAGGCAGTGAGCTCCATGGTGCCTCGGGAGACGCCTCTAGGTGCCAGCTCACACCTTGGCCTCCCGGCAAAGGACACTGTCGGGGGCTGGGACTCCACAGGGCCCCCCGTGAGGCAGGAGAGCACGCACAGCACAGGCGCCCCTGCCTGGAGACAGAAGAGTGGCACAGCACGGGCGCCCCTGCCTGGAGCCTGCTGGAACTTAGGATGGTGGGGAAGCACACAGCACTGACTTCTAGGCTCAGGGGGCCATGTGCTCCCCTGTAATGTCCAACGCTGACCACAGTGGTCCTGCAGCCCCAGGGGAGCCTTCAGCTGGCACAACCAGGACGCGACTGCAGCCCTGGAAACCCTGGGCCAGACTGCCTTGGGGAGGGGCTCTCACAGCCCTGCCCACGACTGCACAGTGACACGCGTGGCTGAGGCTGCCGCAGCCGCAGGTGCCGGACGCAAACGGTCACGTGTCCAAAAGGATCCGGCTGGACCCTCCCAAACATAAATTAACTGGGAGAACGTGAAAAGCTGTCGCTGCACTTCAAAGGTTTTCCACATAGGACAGACTCAGCTGTGAAGTAAAAGACGAAGGAGGTGGAGCCTCCGCCTGCAGCGCCGGCATCCCATATGGGCGCGGGCTCTGGTCCCAGCTGCTCTACCTCTGAGCCAGCTCTCTGCTGTGGCCTGGGAAAGCAGTGGAAGATGGCTCAAGTGCTTGGGCCCCTGCACCCATATGGGAGACCTGGAGGAAGCTCCTGGCTCTGGCTTTGGGTGGTCCAACCCTGGTCATTGTGGCCATTTGGGGAGTGAACCAATGGATGGCAGATCTCTCTAACTCTGACTTCCAAATAAACAAATCTGTATATACAAATACATACATACATGCATATGCACATAAACTTCATATGTGAAGATACATGATATGGATACAACAATCAGTTCTGCATAGTACAGACAGGCACGATGGAGTCACGGGTAACAGGCAGGATCAGTTAAGATGCTGGGTTCCGTTCCCAGCTCCCGCCCTGACTCCAGCTTCCTGCTAATGCACAAGCCGCAGGTGATGGCTCAGGAGCTTGGGCTCCAGCCACCCCACGCACCCCATGGGCGATTGGGATGGAGTTCTGGGCTCCTGCTCTGGCCTGGCTCAACCCTGGCTGTTGCAATTGTAGTTTTTCAATAACAGGCATTTTCCATGAACTCTTAGGAGACCTCTTATGTAGCATGAGGTTGGGAAGAACTGCTACCCATTAACACCACGAAAGCCCAAAGCCCACCAGAAAAATGACAGGCATAGGTATCAAATAGGAAATAACTTTTCAAAAAAGTTTTTATTTATTTGAAAGTCAGAGTATCAGAGAGACAGAGAGAGAGAGAGATACCTCCCCATCAGCTGGTTCATCCCCAAATGCCTGTAAGAGTTGGGGCTAGGCCAGGCCAGAGCCAGGAGCCACGGCAGGGAGGTGAGCCCCCGGAGGGCGCAGTGGCACAGCTGGACTGGAGCTGGAGGGGGACCTGTCCTGGCCACTCAGTGTGGTGTGCGTGCGTTGCGCCACCCCTCACCTGTGTTGTGCTGGCTGCAGAGGGTCGCACATCTCACCTTTTCTTGGTGAGATTCTCCACAGAGGTCGTGGGCCTTCTTGGTTAACTCCCAAGTACAACCTCGAGTCTAGGCTGTCCCACTTCTCATCAACGTTCCTGCTAATGTGCCTGGAAAGGCAGCAGGTGATGGCCCAAGGACCTGGGCCCCACACCCACGTGGGAGCCCCTGATGGAGCTCCAGGCTCCTGGTCTGACCTGGGCCTGGCCAGCTGATGCCGCTGGAGAATGAACCAGTGGATAAAACCTCTGTGTGTCACTCTGCCTTTCAATTAATAAGTACATTTTTTAAAAATAGTTTTTTTTTCTGCATCAACTGAATGCAAATGATTCCTTTTTGCTTTTTAAAGATGTACTTATTTGGGGCTGGTGCTGTGGCATAGTGCCAGCATCCCATATGGGTGCCAGTTCAAGTCCCAGCTGCTCCACTTCTGATCCAGCTTTCTGCTATGGCCTGGGGAAGCAGTACAAGATGGCCCAAGTCCTTGGGCCCCCACACCCACGTGGGAGACCCAGAAAAAGCTCCTGGCTCCTGGCTTCAGATCAGCCTAGCTCCAGCCACTGTGGCCATTTGGGGAGTGAACCAGTGGAAGACCTCTCTGTCTATCTCTGCCATTCAAATAAATAAATACATCTTAAAAAAAAAAAAAAACTACTGGCCGGCGCCGTGGCTCAACAGGCTAATCCTCCACCTTGCGGCGCCGGCACACCGGGTTCTAGTCCCGGTCGGGGCACCGATTCTGTCCCGGTTGCCCCTCTTCCAGGCCAGCCCTCTGCTGTGGCCCAGGAGTGCAGTGGAGGATGGCCCAGGTGCTTGGGCCCTGCACCCCATGGGGAGACCAGGAAAAGCACCTGGCTCCTGGCTCCTGCCATCGGACGAGCGCGGTGCGCCGGCCGCAGCGCGCCGTCCGCGGCGGCCATTGGAGGGTGAACCAACGGCAAAAGGAAGACCTTTCTCTCTGTCTCTCTCTCTCACTGTCCACTCTGCCTGTAAAAAAAAAAAAAAAAAACTACTTATTTATTTGAAAGGCAGAGTAACAAAGAGAGAAGAGACACAAGTAGAGACCGAGATTTTTCATCTGCTGGTTTACTCCCCAAATGGCCGTTACAGCCAGGGCTGGGCCAGGCCGAAGTCAAGACCCAGGAGCTCCACCTGAGTCTTGCATGTGGGTGGCAGGGGCCCAAGTACCTGGGCCATCAACTGCTGTTTTCCCAGGAGCATTCGCAGGAACAGGGGTTGGAAGTGGAGAAGCTAGGACACCATCCGGCACTCCAATGTGGGATAGTGGTGCTGCAGGCCACGGCCCGACGCACTGCACAGCGCCAGCCCCGTGTGATGTGTCTTTGACTGCCATGTGACGAGCGAGGCACACGAGGTCAGATGGGTCTTCTGTTCCTGGACCGAGCCCACCCCATGGGAATTTTTTTTTTTTTTTTTTTTTTTTTTTACAGGCAGAGTGGACAGTGAGAGAGAGAGACAGAGAGAAAGGTCTTCCTTTGCCGTTGGTTCACCCTCCAATGGCCGCCGCGGACGGCGCGCTGCGGCCGGCGCACCGCGCTCGTCCGATGGCAGGAGCCAGGAGCCAGGTGCTTTTCCTGGTCTCCCCATGGGGTGCAGGGCCCAAGCACCTGGGCCATCCTCCACTGCACTCCCGGGCCACAGCAGAGAGCTGGCCTGGAAGAGGGGCAACCGGGACAGAATCCGGTGCCCCGACCGGGACTAGAACCCGGTGTGCCGGCGCCGCAAGGCGGAGGATTAGCCTGTTGAGCCACGGCGCCGGCCAGGGAATTTTGATAACTATGCTGCAGCTGCCAGGACATGGGCATCCTCCTGCGTGTTCTTGTCTGGACCTGGATCCTCACTCATTCTGCCTCACACAACTCTCAGCTCCAGACAGAACTGCTCCCCTAGATCTGGGTAGAGCCCAGACTCAGAGCACGGAGGTCTTTGGGGCCGGCGCTGTGGCGTGGTGGGTAAAACTGTCACCTGCCAGTCAGCATCCCACATGGGCACTGGTTCAAGTCCCGGATGCTCCACTTTCAATCCAACTCTCTGCTATGGTCTGGAAAAGCAGTGGAAGATGAACCAAGTGCTTGGGCCCCTGCATACATGTGGGAGATCCAGAGGAAGCTCCTGGCTCCTGGCTTTGGATTGGCCCAGCTCCAGCCATTGTGGCTGTTTGGGGAGTGAACCAGTGGATGAAGACCTCTCTCTCTCTGCCTCTCTTCTCTGTAACTCTACTTTTCAAATAAATATATATATATATATTTTTTTTTTTTAAAAAAGTAAGGTCTTAGAAGATTTATTCAAGTTCTCTACTTCTATCAATGCTGACACTGTTTATTTTTCTAGGACTCTACCCTTTTATGCAATTTTAATTTACTTTTAAAGGTAATTAAAATTTCTTTCATTTTATTTGAAAGGCAGAGACAGAGGCAGAGACAAACAGCGATCTCTTATTCACTCCCCAAATGCTGCAACAGCTGGGGCTGGGCCAGGCCACAAACTCAGTCCAAGTACCGCATGTGGTCGGCAGAGCCCCGGCTGCCTGTGTCGTCACCTGCGGGAGGCAGAGCCAGGCACTCTGACAGGGACTGTACCTGCTTCTGGATACCTCTGTTCCACTGCCCTCCCTGAGGAGCCCAAGGGTGGGGGATGCAGTGGAGACTTGAAGGTCCACTTCCTTGCTTCTTTTGCAGGGTCTCCTGGGAGAGACTCAGCTCTTGCTCTCTTGCCTCCTGTCCTGTCTCTCCCAGAAAGTCCCAGGGACTCACGTCCCCACCCCTCGGTCACAGGTGTCCTCCACACATGGCACTCACCAGCCGACCACAGGCCTCTGTCAGGCGTCCAACCGACCAACTCCTCACAGCACTTCCCCTGCCCCCGCCTCCCTGTGGCCACTCTGCTGGCTCTAGCTCACAGCATCCCTGGGCCTCTGCTCAGGCCCTGAGGGACTCCCCTGCCTGCCCCTACACAGCGGTCACCTGAGCTCTCTCCAAGAGCACCTTGGTGGCCCTCAGCACCTGCCCAGCTGCCTCCCCCGCCTGCATGCATCACTGCTGGGCAGGCCCTGAGTGTGGCCACGTCTCCAAGGTCCTCATCTAGCAGCTCTCAAAGACACCCACTCTCCAGCCCTGCATGGCAGAGCCACCCACCCGATCGACACCTGCCCCCAGCAACCCCAAGCCTACCTGTGCGTGCAGAGCGGCCAGGAGGGTGTCGAGCTGGACCTCCAGCGTGCGGCTGCCCACACTCACGGCCGCCTCGAGGATCTGGCCCAGGCTCTGCTCAGGGCAGGAGAGGGGCTGTGAGTTCACCTCCAGATCATGTGGTCAACCAGGACCCCAGGCACAAGAGATCCAGGCGGCACAGGCCCTGCCCCGAGTCTCAGGGGCAAGCTCGGCGTCCACATCTGGTGTTTATGGCTGGGGCTCTGGGCCAGACGTCCTAGCGCAGGGTTGGGAGAGGCCCGGTCCTTCACAGCCCAGCCCTGCATCCCAGCAGAGCACCGAGGCCACCCCAGGGGAGGCCAGTTTGAGGGTCCTTGAGGACTGGCTTTGGCCCTGCCTGGCCGGTGGTACCTTGGACACGTGGAAGGCTTCTGCATGCTTCTTGTAGAGGGTGAGGACCCCAGGTAGGAGTTTGGGGAGTTGCTCCTCCAGCTTCTCCCCGGGCAGCAGGTGGCTCATGGGCCCCAGAGCCTCTACCACAGCGAGCCGGAGCTGAGGAGACAGTGGACAGGGCATCTGTGCTGCTCCCATCACCCAGCACCAGGCCAGTGCAGCAGCTGCGGTCTGAGTACAGCTGTGAAGTGGCCCTGGTCAGAGGCATGGGATGTTCAGTGCTGGCTCTGGGAGCACTGGGGCCTCCGGCCAGAGAGGGTATCTCAGTGCCAGGGCTTTAGGAACACGTGCTCCCAAGGGGAAAAGGACAGACTGGGACCACTCTCAGGTAAGGCTGAGCAAAGCGTGCACTGCAGAGCTCCGCCAGCCCCTGAGCACCAACTATGGGCAGGGCACAGGAGACGGAGCACCTGACCACAGGTGTAAACAGACGACTTCCCCAAGCCCCTTCCGCCAGAGGGGCCCTCAAGGTGGGGAGCCAGGTCAGGGCCAGGTCCAGGCTCCTGGCAGGCCTGGGGCTGTACCTTGGCTTCTCGACTCTGCAGCCAGTGGTGGAAGAGAATGTCATAGGCACTGGCGAGGTCAGCAGCGAAGGTGTCCTTCCTGACCGTGGGGTCTGGGGCCTGGTCCAGGCTGGCAAGGTACTCCAGGGCACTCTCGCTGAAGCGCTGCAGGGCTGCAACGGCCATGGAGAGACTCACCTGACACCCCGCAGGTGGCACTGCTGCCCACCCCGGCACACCGGCCAAGCAGTCCCCCAATCCCACATCCCTCCAGAACCTCAGAGAGGGACCTTAGGTGACAGTGGACTGGCTGCAGATGAACTGCTCGGCAGAGGCCACGGCAGAGCAGTGGAGGCCCTAACCCAACAGGAGAAAGGGAGCAGGCACAGAGGCAGGCACACGGAGAGGCAGACTGGGGTGGGGGGCCCACTAAGGGTGCCAAGGGGGGACAGCCACGCCCAGGAGCTGGGACAGGAGCAGACTGTCCCTCTGAGCACACAAGAACCAGCCGGGTCCACACACGGCCCCAGGCCCCTACAGACAAAGGGTCTGCTATCTCAGCTGCACCCGTGGTTGGTCAGGGCAGCCCTCCCACAGTGACCTCTGGCCACAGCGCCAGCAGGAGGCACTATGCCCCTCACTTCCCAAGGGCAGCTATGCAGGGACAGTACAGAGTGTGGCCCCAGGTAGGGGAGACGAAGGGGCACAGCGGTGGCCTGTGAACCCCAGAACCCCAGCACATGGGGCTGGAGAAGGGGACTTGGCCCCTGCCTGGGGGCTGACTGGGCATGCAGACAGGAGTGGACAGGGCCAGGGCCAGGGCTCTCCTTACGTCTACCTGAGCATCAAGTGGCCGTGGCCATCTAAGTGGGAAGTCTGGGAAACACTGGCTATGGGGCCTGGAGTTCAAGACTTGGTGGTAGGTAGGTGCAGATCTGGAAGTGGCTGGTGGGGCCGGGCCCTGGGTCAAGTGAAGAAAGAGGACCCCAAAGGGAGTGACCGAGGCAGGACCCTCCTGCACCGCCCTGAAGGTGCAGTCAGAGGAGCTGAGGAAAGAAGCGCAGCAGGACAGGAGCAGCCAGGAGGCGCCGCTTGCCCTGATCAGGCCTCCCGAGACCTCCCCGGGTGCAAATGGGTGCTCAGGACACCAGACAGGGTCCATCTGCTCCACAAAGCAGCGGGTGTGGTGGGTCCTAACAGCTGGGGCTGTGGGCTCCTGATGCAAACCTCAGCCGCCACTTGGAGTCTGACAACCCGGTGTTGTCCAGACTGACCAAGCACCGCCCCTCTCTGCCCCATGCCCGACCGCCCTGACACCAGGGCTGCATCCTTCCTCCACGTCCTCTGGGTTGTCTTCCCCTTCTGCTCAGAGGGTTTGGATTCCTGGCTATGACCTGGGGCATGTAACTGAGCCTCCTCACCGTCCACTTCTCCACAGCCACAGCTAGGCCTTCCCATGTCTCAAAGCAGCGGTACCATCTAATTTTTATAGCATCTCCTGATGAGCACAGATCCCTAAGCTTCGATGTCCACGGCACTCATCTCTCCGCTGGATCTGCACTTCCTTTACCTTGAGAAACTTCAGGGGCTACCGTGGTGGCGCGGCTATGCTGCCATGCATGGTGCCAAAGTCGCACACGGGCGCCAGAACTGCTTCCAAGCCAGCTTCCTGCTCACACACATCCTAGAAGGCAGCAGGTGACGGCTCAAGGACGTGGGCCCCTGCCCAGGGGAGACCTGGATAGAGTCCTGGGCTCCTGGATTTGGCCTGGCCCAGCATCAGCCACTGTGGCCTTCAGAGGGTAAACAGTAGATGGAAGACCAACCTCTTTTCTCTATTATGTAAGTAAATATTAAAAAAAATCACTTCCAACAGAGAACCACACGGTGGCTGCCACCGACAGTGCCCAGGCTCACCCACATATTCACATCCGCCTCTCACCCTCTCCTTTCCACAGCCCCCCACATTCAGCTCACTGAAGGGGACCCTGACCCCTCCTGAACCCACAGCTGTGTTCTGCACCCTGCCAGGCCTAGAAGCCTCACCCCAACACCCATCTCCACTGCTCCACACTGCCTCCACAGGGGCCAGGGGGCCACAGCCTCCCCCGGGGGCTGGCAGCCATTGGTAGAGGAGCTGTGGAGCTCTCCCTAGGACCTGGGCCGCCACACGCTGCTGCAGAGGCTGCCAGCTCGGGGGCTGCTCTCTAGGGCGCAGGCAGCCCGCCCTGACGCTCCAGCAGCACTCTGCTGCCGCCACTCATCACCTCGGCGGATGGTGGAACGTGCTGGACGTTTCAGAGACCATGAAAGTCTGGTTTGCTGCGGTTCTTCTGGGCTACTGAGCTCCAGCAACTGCTGCCCGAGCACGGTGCCATCAGGCCTCCTGCCCCACTCCCGACTCCAGTTGGGCACTAACGGCTTCTGGACAGGCGAGTGACGCATGTGACTCCACATGGGCCACTTACCTCTCCGGGCCTCTGTCTCCCTAGGTGTAAACAGAGAACTGCCGCGCTCACAGGTGGGACATGGAACAGCACCAGGTGTTCCCACAACCAGCTCACGTGCAAGCCCAAGCCAACCCCCCCCCCCTTTCTGGTCTGCAGGACAAAAGGCCTTCAATGCCACGGGCAGTTCTGCTGCCTGGCAGCCAGGCCCTCAGGGATTTTAGCACCTGTGCCCCCGGGGCCCAGCCTGTCCCACTCGCACTGGCTCACCTGGAGCTCAGCCCCCACGCTAAGCCGCGGGTGCTCTTTCGCTGCCTGTTCTCAGGGTTCTGGTGTGAAGTGGAAAGAGCGCATGTGGTGTTCCGACACTGGCCCGACCGCAGTGCTCTCCGGACAAGGGGCTCTCTTTGGGCTGAGCTAACTCTTTCTTATCCTGTAACAGACGCCCACTCACTTGTATTCACGACGGATTAAGAATCAACAGCCACAGAAGAGGGTCTGCAGGTTTCTTCTGCACCTCCCGGCACTGACCCAGATGGGACACAGCTCAGCTCCATGTCAGCTGTGACTCTGTCCTTGGGCCGCATTGTCACCAGGGATGCTAATCTCCATGTTCCCAGGTTTTGGGACTGAAGCAACACATCACAGGCTACAGATGGACACAGGCATCCAAAGGCACCCCCACTCTGGAAGCAGCACAGTGCGTGGCTGGAGGGGGT
The DNA here is from genome assembly GCA_949820135.1 of Sylvilagus floridanus. Lineage (NCBI taxonomy): Eukaryota > Metazoa > Chordata > Mammalia > Lagomorpha > Leporidae > Sylvilagus > Sylvilagus floridanus. The sequence goes on along the minus strand of OX463241.1, from coordinate 168,505,084 downwards.
GTATTGTGTGTTCTCTCAGTGTGAAGGCACTACCCAGCTCATAGAGAGAATTTGGTGGGGTGGGCACTGTGGCATAGCAGATAAAACTGCCGCCTGCAGCGCTGGCATCCCATATGGTGCTGGTTCGAGTCCCTGCTGCTCCACTTCCCATCCAGCTCTCTGCTATGGCCTGGGAGAGCAGTAGAAGATGGCCCAAGTGCTGTGGGCCTCTGTACCCATGTGAGAGACCTGGAGGAAGCTCCTGGCTTCGGATCAGCCCAGTTCCAGCAGTGGGCATTTGGGGAGTGAACTGTCAGATGGAAGACCTCTCTCTCTCCACCTCTCTGTAAATCCACTTTCAAATAAATAAATCTTCAAAAAAAAAAAAAAAAAGGAAGGAATAAATGAATGAATTTGGCCCTGGGGTGGCATAGTCAGGCGGGGTGCCCCTGGGTGACAGGGTCAGGTAGGAGCCCTTGGGTGACAGAGTCAGGTGGGGAGCACCTGGGGGGAGCCCTTGGGTGACAGGGTCAGGCGGGAGCCCCTGGGGGTAACATCTGGGTGACAGGGTCAGGTGGGGAGCACCTCGGGGGGGAGCCCCTGGGTGACAGGGTCAGGTAGGAGCCCTTGGGTGACAGGGTCAGGCGGGAGCCCCTGGGGGGAGCCCCTGGGTGACAGGGTCAGGCAGGAGCCCCTGGGGATAACATCTGGGTGACAGGGTCAGGTGGGGAGCACCTCGGGGGGAGCCCCTGGGTGACAGGGTCAGGCAGGAGCCCCTGGGGGTAACATCTGGGTGACAGGGTCAGGCGGGGAGCACCTTGGGGGGAGCCCCTGGGTGACAGGGTCAGGTGGGGAGCACTGGCTGCTGCGTGTTTCTCTTAGCGCTCTGACTCTGCTGACGCCCTCAACACTTCTGAGGGGTGTGGCTCCTCGGGAAAGCGCACCTGACCCTGCCTCAGAATGCGAGGACGCCCCAGGCATCTGCACACCATCTCCACACAGGCCACACTCATCTCTCTGACACTGCAGTTTTAGGACATGGCTGCCGAAGCGAGTGCAATGTTGTATTTTCTCAGACGTCTGTCTGTTCATTTTCTGCCCCGTTCCAGTCAGGGCAGGGCAGGAGGGACGAGGACCAGCAGCAGCACTGTCAACAATAACGAGGGAGAACCCTGCTCCAGCAAGGCCTGGGTGGCTCACCAACCACACAGCGGGCACAGCTCCGAGGCACCATGGCCAGAACAAGAGCCACCTGTCCATCTGGGGGGGGGGGGCCTGCAGAGAGAAACACTGGACTCCACCCTGTAGTGGCTCCCTGGAAAGCCCTGGCCGTGCACAGGTGACAAACAGCTGCTACTGCCGTGCGGGCGTGTGTGCCCCACGCACCGGGTCACACTCCACCCTGCAACGTGGGCTCCTGGAATCAGCTCTGCTCCAGCCACCCCTGCCTGCCCCTCTGGCAGATGCAGGCTCCTGGCTTCAGCTGGAGGGGTCGGTGTGGGAGGTGGCCCCTGGGGCCCAACAGGACGCTGCTTCCTGGCCCCTGTGACCTCGGAGGATGCACCCCGCTGTGGACAACTGCGAAGTCACCTCCTTTGCTTTCTAGAGCAAGAAGCCGCTCTAAGCCCTGCCCCTCCCCTCAGCCCTTCCTCCACGCTGCTCCTGCAGTCCCCACAGCTCAGCCCGCTCAGAGCAGCGCTGGGCAGCCCTCAGCTCCAGGCCCAGCTTCTCCAAGTGGCCAACCCTCCACCCTTCATGGAGAACAGCGGCTTCCTGTCTAAACCTCTACTGCCCCTTTCCAAACCGGCCTCGAGGGCACAGAAACACCCTTTTCTCCCGACTTGCTCCTGCTTTTGTTTCCTTACCCTGTTTTTTTCCCCCCATCTTTAAGAATTGTTTACTTTTACTTGAAAGGCAGAGAGAGAGAGAGAGAAAATCTTCCCTCCATGGTTCGTTCCCAAAATGCCCACAACAACCAGGACTAGGCAAGGCCTAAGCCAGGAGCCAGGAACTCCATCCAGATCTCCCACTTGGGTGGTGGGGATTCAAGTGCTCGGCCATCATCTGCTGCCTCCCAGGGCACACTGGCAGAAGTGCAGCAGCTGGGGCTGGAACCCAGCACTCGGATATGGGATATGGGATATGGGATACGGGATGCGGGATACGGGTGCCCCAGGTGGTGCCGCGCCCACGACCTCATGAACATCACAGATACGCTGTCTTCTGCTCTGACCCTACTCTGGGGCTGCTGCGGGTTTTCTGGCTATAACTGACACGGCCCAGGCCCAGGTCGAGATCCTCACTGCAGGGAACGAGTGAGCTGCTGACTCAAGCCTGTGCCTCAGAAGTGGGCCTCCCAGCCCAATAGGAGGCGCAGACCGCAGCGACACCTAGCTGAAAACCAGGCACAGTCACACAACCTCAGGAAGGAAAACAATAAAGGAAAAAAACCCACTTCCCAGGGCCCTTGGCACCAAGGGCATCTCCTCGTCACCCTCTCGCGGAAGATGGGCCGTGCCTGTCTCCGGCGCCTGCCTCCCGTCCCCAGCCGCAGGAAGGACGGCAAGCCCATTGGCATCTCTGGGTGTCCTGCAGAAGGAAGGGTTCTCAAGGTCACCTTCATCCGGTCACACACCGGTTAAGGGAGGACTCTCACCCTCCCTCTATCTCCAGCTGCTGCCTCACGGCACCCTCTCTGTGCCTCATCTGCATGGCTCTGCCACCCCGAGTGGCCCTTTCCAGGGTGGCCAGGCAGGAGTCTCCCTTGTCTCCTAGCCCCAGTTCTCCTTCCTGCACAGCTTTGCTGAGCGGGAGTTAGGGGTCACCTCCTGTGTGTGTCTGCCTGGTTCTCCATCACAAACACAGTCCCCCTCCCCAAGGGGAAGACAGCAGCAGCCACTTGTCCTGGGCCTCCACCCTCCAAGAGGCCCAGGCGCCTGCTGTCCCCCAGGCTCCTGGGTGCCCACGTGGTCAGAGCCTTGTCATGGTGGAACACACCCTCCAATCACCTCCGGGAAGCACGGATGGAAGTTTGTCCTGAGGCTTGCTTTCCCTAAAGTCTTTATTCCACCCTGACACTCACATGGTGCTTGGGGTGGGCTCCCACTCCAGGCTGGAGAGGGCTGGGTGGCACTGCCGCCAGAGCTGCCCATAGGCCATCCCGTCCCTCACCCTCCTCCTAGACCATCTTCCCCACAAGAACACCCTGCGCGCCTCTCAGAGGACCTGCCTGTCCAGCCTCTTCGGCAGATTCGCAACCACTGTTGACTCTTTCTAAGGTGCCCGGTATCGGGGTCCTGGTTCCGTGCCTCAGCATGCTAATTCTCTCCACCTTCTCTTCCACTTGCCATACGTTTGCATCGTGGCTGCTTTGGGGAAGATTTCTACTGTTTCCTCGACTCTATTGTAGTTTTTCTTTCTTTTCTTTTTTGACAGGCAGAGTGGACAGTGAGAGAGAGAGACAAAGAGAAAGGTCTTCCTTTGCCGTTGGTTCACCCCCCAATGGCCGCTGCAGCTGGCATGCTGCGGCCAGCACACCACGCTGATTTGAAGCCAGGAGCCAGGTGCTTCTCCTGGTCTCCCATGGGGTGCAGGGCCCAAGCACTTGGGTCATACTCCACTGCCCTCCCGGGCCACAGCAGAGACCTGACCTGGAAGAGGAGCAACCGGGACAGAACCCAGTGTGCCGGCGCCACAGGCGGAGGATTAGCCTATTGAGCTATGGTGCCAGCCGTGGTTTTTATTTCAATCACCATGACTTCACTCTCAAAGCTCCACTGTATTGTCTGGATGTGGCTTCCTCGAGACAACACGCCTGCTTCACGGATCCACCATCTCCTCGCATCTCCCGGGGGCCTCGGTCACGGCTCTCTCTGCCGTCTTCTCCCGGGGACCTCGGTCACGGCTCTCTCTCTGCTGTCTTCTCCCGGGGACCTCGGTCACGGCTCTCTCTGCCGTCTTCTCCCGGGGACCTCGGTCACGGCTCTCTCTGCCGTCTTCTCCCGGGGACCTCGGTCACGGCTCTCTCTGCCGTCTTCTCCCGGGGACCTCGGTCACGGCTCTCTCTGCCGTCTTCTCCCGGGGACCTCGGTCACGGCTCTCTCTCTGCCGTCTTCTCCCGGGGACCTCGGTCACGGCTCTCTCTGCCGTCTTCTCCCGGGGACCTCGGTCACAGCTCTCTCTGCCGTCTTCTCCCGGGGACCTCGGTCACGGCTCTCTCTGCCATCTTCTCCCGGGGACCTCGGTCACGGCTCTCTCTGCCGTCTTCTCCCGGGGACCTCGGTCACGGCTCTCTGCCGTCTTCTCCCGGGGACCTCGGTCACGGCTCTCTCTGCCGTCTTCTCCCGGGGACCTCGGTCACGGCTCTCTCTGCCGTCTTCTCCCGGGGACCTCGGTCACGGCTCTCTCTCTGCCGTCTTCTCCCGGGGACCTCGGTCACGGCTCTCTCTGCCGTCTTCTCCCGGGGACCTCGGTCACGGCTCTCTCTGCCGTCTTCTCCCGGGGACCTCGGTCACGGCTCTCTCTCTGCCGTCTTCTCCCGGGGACCTCAGTCACAGCTCTCTCTCTGCCGTCTTCTCCCGGGGACCTCGGTCACGGCTCTCTCTCTGCCGTCTTCTCCCGGGAACCTCGGTCACGGCTCTCTCTGCTGTCTTCTCCCGGGGACCTCGGTCACGGCTCTCTCTCAGCCATCTTCTTCTCCCTGGACACTTTGCACCCCGAGTCCGTCTTTGTCTCTTCTGAGGCTGCCTTCCTACGCAGACAGTGCAGGGTGCCAGGAAGCCCGCTGCCCCTGCTGTACTCCTGGGCAGTGTCAGGCTGTGCCCTTTCCCCTGCATGGCACGTCCAGCGGTGGACACAAGGCTGCCCCTGCCGCTCACTGACTGCCAGCGAAGCCTCCCTTTAGTGGGGAGCGGCCTCACCCCCAGGGCAGAAACTGGAGGAGAGGAACCACGGCACCAGGGCTGTGGCAGCTGCAAGGCCTGGGGTCGTGGCTCCCAGCACCATGGGGGTGACACAGGGTGAGCTCAGCACAGACCCAGCAGCCGTCACGTCCCTGGTCGCCGCCACCTGGACGAGGCCCTGTCCTACGCTCTCCCTGCCATGCTTTCACGTCAGGAAGGTTTACCCACAGCCCACACCATGCAGGCACCCCCGAGGCCCACTCCTCCACCCCAGCTCAGCGTGTGGTTCTCTGGGACCCTGTGTCAAATCTCAGCCTCACACATGAGGAGGTGAGGTCTGCATCAGCTCAGCCAGGGGCCTTGTCCCCAGGCAGGCAGGAGTCTTTGAGGAAAAGCCCAGAAACAAAAGCACGAAGAAGCCGGCCAAGGAGACGGGAGCCCAGGCGCTGCGAGGAGACGGCAGGGCTCTGCAGATGCACGGGAGGCTGGGCCCTAAGAGCCCCAGGACCCCGGACCCGAAGTCACCAGGAATGGGCCCAACATGTAAAATGTATTCCTCACTCCGTCATCATGCCCTTCCCCACCAAACCATGCCCCTGGGCACCAGGCCCTGCCTGCTGTCACGACAACCCACCAGGGGAAAAGCCCAGACATCCCAATCCTGAGAGGGACAGCAGTCAACAAGGGGTCAACATTTAAGGAGCTGTTGCCTCCTGGGAGCCTGGAATGACACAGGTGCCCTCCCTACCAGGTTCCAGAGCTGCAGTCTTACAGGGGCTTCAAGGCTGCTACCAAGGGTGGCTGGGTCCCCAGGCCCACATGTGGGGACCCATGGATAGGCCTGCCATGGGACCCCCCATGCTGGGCTTGGCTTATAGCAGTAATGCGGATGTAGCAGCTGATTGAACTTTCCATCTAGCTGAGGATCGTGGAAAACAACAAGATGGCGCTGATGCCCTGCCTGCTGCCTGACTCCACAGCTGATCGTGATCAAGTGCTGGATTGGAGAGCTCTGTGCATGGACTGTGATTGATTGACTGTGATTGGTTGAATTCGGTATATAAGCAGACCGCGGGAGAAGGAGCGGGGCACGCCAGCTTTCCCCCTTAAGGAACGTGCGTGCCATCTCTCCCCCTTCTCCTGGTTCCCCCACTCTCTTTCCCACTCCTAAGTAAAAGTCTACTAAAGACCGATTAACTGCGAGCAGCGTCGTTCCTTTTGCGGCCGAAGGAGCCGACAAGTGGTGCCGTGACTTGGATCGCCAGACCAATCGCTGGAAGCAGGAAGTAAGAAAAGGATAAACGTGCATACACGGGAATCTAGGCGGGTAAAGTAAAAAGCCTAGGATTATAACCGAGGGGAGTGGAGCACCGGAGGACAGGCGGGAGTGAACCGTCGACAAAAGTCGGGGAGTAGAACGCCAGAAGACAGGCGGGAGTAAACCGTCGACAAAAGACGGGGAGTAGGACGCCAGAAGAAAGGCGGGAATAAAGGCAGGAGTAAAACTCCAGGAGAGAGGCGGGAGTCCTGATTGTTGTTAACCAGGTTTCACAAGCAATAGAGCCTGTTCGTCAGCGACATGGAGAAGCAAAAATCCTCCACTATATGGACGATCTATATATTGGAAGCAGCGTTCATAACATTAAGCTCATGTCTACAGGAGGCAGGATTACAGATAGCGCCAGAAAAGGTTCAAAAAGATACTGCAGTTGGATATTTAGGACTTGGGCTTATACCAACAAATGCGGCCCCTTTGAAATTTGCCATTGCTACGACAGGACTAAAAACCTCAAATGACTTTCAAAAACTATGTGGAAATCTAAATTGGATACGGCCTTATTGTAAGTTGACCACTGAGGAGATGTTCCCATTGTTTAAAAGCACAAGGAAAAAAGGCTGTGATAAAGACTATAAAGACTCCGTTACAGACACAGAGAATAGGGTTAAAAAGGCGAGCCATAAAGCAGTTCATTAATGCTAATCGTGGTGAAAAGTGTCCGGACTACCCATTCTGTTTTTGTATTATGTACTAACTCTACCCCCTATTATTGATGGGAATGCTTGAGCAGATTATGTTCGGTTTGCTTTATAAAAGAATGTAAATGCTTCAATTTATCTTTAAAATTGTTTGGCCATCTATGTCTTGTTTAACTTTTGGCTTGTTGAAAGTATTGCTTGATCATTTATTATTGATCTGTAATTATGAAGTTTGTTAAGGGGTTTATGATTTTTTGTACTGAGTTTTGTCTGAGACTGATTTACACGAGAATTCTGATTGTACCCTAGAATTGGGACAGATGAGCAATACCACCTGGAACAGTAATTTTACGAGGTTGTACTTAACGATATAGGCCTCACCTTCCTCACCGAGTGAAATGGGAGGAGAATTTTGAGGTAACTAGTATTTAAAGCTTACAAGATGTGGAGTGGCTGTCTGCATTCAGAACATGTGAAGAATAGTACCAATTAAGCGTTTTACTTTGAATCAAGTATTTCTTGAATAAGATGTATCCTTTGTGCCTAATTGCTAATGTGAAATTATGAAGGAATTTGTTAAAATTTATGTGTTGGATTTAAGTAGCAAGTAGTAAGAAAGCTGACCTAATTTGATTTGTTTTCTTGAATGTACTTAAAGCTGTTAATTCACAATTTGATAAAACTGTTCTGGCTTTCAAAACTCCAATAGCCCAGAAGTTCTGATCAGAACTGTTAACACTCTGCCAGCAGCGTACCAACCTGGTAATTCAGGCTAAACTAGCCACCTTGCGCTCTTACCCCCATGGAGAGGTGTGGCTTAACATGATGCAAAGGTATCCAATAACGGGTAATCGCTGATGGGCGCACCTTGCAACCTAAGACAGAGGGTAGGACAAGCTTCCTATTACCTCCATGACGGGTAAGCAGGTTGCGCGCCATTGGGAACCCAAGACAGGCACGTTTCCATGTCACTTAATATAATAAAAATGGGGGAGATGTGGGGACCCACGGATAGGCCTGCCATGGGACCCCCCATGCTGGGCTTGGCTTATAGCAGTAATGCGGATGTAGCAGCTGATTGAACTTTCCATCTAGCTGAGGATCGTGGAAAACAAGATGGCGCTGATGCCCTGCCTGCTGCCTGACTCCACAGCTGATCGTGATCAAGTGCCGGATTGGAGAGCTCTGTGCATGGACTGTGATTGGTTGAATTCTGTATATAAGCAGAGAGTAGGAGAGACAGAGGGGGCACGCCAGTTTTCCCCCTTAAGGAACGTGCGCGCCATCTCTTCCCCCTTCTCCCGGTCCCCCACTCTTTTTCCTACTCCTTCTAAGTAAAAGTCTTTTGAAGACCAATTAGCTGCGAGCAGCGTCGTTCCTTTTGCGGCTGAAGGAGCTGACACCCACAGTGTCCAGGGTCTCCAACTCTGGCTAAGTTAGCTCAGCTCCCTACAGGAACACCATGTTCCCAGAGGCCATGCCCAAGCCACTCCTACGGCCTGATCAGACACAGGTTTGAGAGCAGGGAGCACTTCTCTGGCTGCTCTGAGATGCCCAGGGAGAGGCCACTCTGTAAGCAGCAGCATGGAGAAATGGAATAGATGTGCAAAGCTGTGATTTAAGGATGTGTCCTCCTACTCCGTGTCCAGGTCACTACAGACCCTTGGTGTGAGGATCCCAGCAGCAGAGAGAAGCGGCGAAGGGCACAGGTTGCAACACAAGAGCAGGCCCACCCAGCCCCCAGGAGCAGCTCAGCTGAGGCACTCCCTCCAGCACCTGCCTGCCTTCCTGCAGCCCCAAGGACCTGTGCCAGCTGAAAGCGGCACGTCCCATAGCGGCCCCGAGACAGAGGGCAGACAGGTGGCAGCCGTACCAACCATCTTACCGCAGCAGAGCACAGCCCGCATGGTGTCATGCTTGGCCATCCCCAGCATGGGCAGCATGGTGCTCAGGACGGACGGCAGGAAAGGGACGGTGCCAAACACTGTGGAGGCAGAGGGTGGTGGTCAGGGTGGCATCACAGCCCCCACCGCTCCACACAGGACACACACAGCCCCCACCGCTCCACACAAGACATACACAGCCCCCACCATTCAGCACAGGAACACACACAGCCCCCACCGCTCTGCACAGGACACACACAGCCCTCACCATTCAGCACAGGACACACACAGCCCCCACCGCTCCACACAAGACATACACAGCCCCCACCATTCAGCACAGGAACACACACAGCCCCCACCGCTCCACACAGGACACACACAGCCCCCACCATTCAGCACAGGACACACACAGCCCCCACCGCTCCACACAGGACACACACAGCCCCCACCATTCAGCACAGGAACACACACAGCCCCCACCGCTCCACACAGGACACACACAGCCCCCACCGCTCCACACAAGACATACACAGCCCCCACCATTCAGCACAGGAACACACACAGCCCCCACCGCTCCACACAGGACACACACAGCCCCACCGCTCCACACAGGACACACACAGCCCTCACCATTCAGCACAGGACACACACAGCCCCCACCATTCAGCACAAGAACACACACAGCCCCCACCGCTCCACACAGGACACACACAGCCCCCAACGCTCCACACAAGACATACACAGCCCCCACCATTCAGCACAGGAACACACACAGCCCCCACCGCTCTGCACAGGACACACACAGCCCTCACCATTCAGCACAGGACACACACAGCCCCCACCGCTCCACACAAGACATACACAGCCCCCACCATTCAGCACAGGACACACACAGCCCCCACCGCTCCACACAGGACACACACAGCCCCCACCATTCAGCACAGGACACACACAGCCCCCACCATTCAGCACAAGAACACACACAGCCCCCACCGCTCCACACAGGACACACACAGCCCCCACCGCTCCACACAAGACATACACAGCCCCCACCATTCAGCACAGGAACACACACAGCCCCCACCGCTCCACACAGGACACACACAGCCCCCACCGCTCCACACAGGACACACACAGCCCTCACCATTCAGCACAGGACACACACAGCCCCCACCGCTCCACACAAGACATACACAGCCCCCACCATTCAGCACAGGAACACACACAGCCCCCACCGCTCCACACAGGACACACACAGCCCTCACCATTCAGCACAGGGCACACACAGCCCCCACCATTCAGCACAGGACACACACAGCCCCCACCGCTCCACACAGGACACACACAGCCCCCACCATTCAGCACAGGACACACACAGCCCCCACCGCTCCACACAGGACACACACAGCCCCCATCGCTCCACACAGGACACACACAGCCCCCACCGCTCCACACAGGACACACACAGCCCCCACCATTCAGCACAGGACACACACAGCCCCCACCGCTCCACACAAGACACACACAGCCCTCACCATTCAGCACAGGACACACACAGCCCCCACCATTCAGCACAGGACACACACAGCCCCCACCGCTCCACACAGGACACACACAGCCCCCACCGCTCCACACAGGACACACACAGCCCCCACCATTCAGCACAGGACACACATAGCCCCACCGCTCCACACAGGGACACACACAGCCCCCACCGCTCAGCACAGGGACACACACAGCCCCCACCATTCAGCACAGGACACACACAGCCCCCACCATTCAGCACAGGACACACACAGCCCCCACTGCTCAAAACACACACACACACATAGCCCCCACCGCTCAGCACATACACACACACACAGCCCCCACCGCCCAGCACACACACATAGTCTTCTACATGGCCTGAGCTCCTGACAGCTCAAGGCGGGTACAGGCACAGGAGCTGGGGCCATGAGGCCAGAGCACAGAGCGGGCCAGGCCACCACCTACCGTTGGAAACGGCGAGGTTGGCCAGCGTCTGCAGCACGAGCGGATGCGGCAGGACCCCAGGCTGGAACTTGCTCAGCACCTCCTCCATCACGGGGTTGATGAAATGCTTCCCCACAGCCACCAGCACACTGCTTGCCGCCTGCTGCCACTCACAGAACAGCTCCTGCCCAAGACCCAGAAGGAGAACCTCTCGCAGATCCTCCCGGGTGGCAGAATGAGCCTGTCTCCAGTGTCCCCCAGGAAAGGCTGTGTGGCACACCAGCAGCAGCGGCAGTGGCACGAGACCTCAGCCAGACACAACCCCCTCCTAACACCCTGTCAGCAAGGCTCAGAAGGGAAGCTGCCCTCCCGAGCAGGGCCGAGCCCACGCACCTTGGTCTTGGTCATCTCGCTGGAGGCCAGGAGGAGGACGGTGCTGGCCGTGTCCTTGTCCAGCCTGCAGGTGTGACTGCTCAGGACCGTCTCCATAGCCCGCAGGACCAGTGCGCGGTATGGGTGCGCCAACTGAGGAGGGCAGTGGGGAAGGCTGTGGGGCGTGCAGCTGCATGCCCAGACTCCGTGTGCCCGGAGCTGTGCTACAGGGGTCCACCCACACAAGGCCACCCCTCTGCCCCTAGCACAGGAGAGGGCACGTCCAGTCTTCTGCATGTGACGGGCAGCAAGCAGCCGAGCTGGAGCTCCCAGGCCCCTGCTCCCCAGTCGGGGCTCCAAGGCCCCACCCCAGGCTGTGACAAGTTCCAGGCACCAGACTCCAACATGAAACACGACCCCATCCATCAGCCACGCCTCCTCCACCCCCTCGGCTGACCCCTGCACACAGTCCTGCCACCCTCTTCCTCCTACACCAGGCCACTCCAGCACAGTTTTTGTCTCAAATAAGCACAGGGGACAATGGCATGGGCTGGCCACACTACTGGACAGCCAGGACCAGCCACGGCACACAGCAGAGCCACCACTGCCCAGTCCCAAACAGGGCACCAGGTGTCTGCCACTGGAGACACCCAGTTAGCCTGAGTCACATCCCCAGCACTCCTCCCGAGGGCAGCTGCCACGGGACACAGCTAATGTCTGCAGAACACTGCCCGCACAGCAGGGGAAGGGACACAGCAGCCCAGCCCCACAGGGGAGAAGCAGGGCTTCCCGGGTGAACTGAAGTCACAGCAGGCTTGCAGGCGACAGTCACAGCCAGCTTTGGGAAGAGAAATTTGAGTCAGGCAGCCAGGAAAGGCTTGGTTTTGCTTAGAAACCATGGGAAGGGAGTTGGCATGGGGTCACTTAACAGACACAGACACGGCTGGGGGGGTGACGGAGCAGTGGCCACCGTCTGGAACTTGGGGGGACTGTGAGTGTCCCAGAACTGCGGAGACAGATATGGCTGCTCCCCACGGGGCTGCGGAGGGGCCGTGACTTTCCCAGAAATGAGCCAGTGTACATCACGAGCACCCCAGGGACGCTGAGTTCACACAAACTGCCAGTTCCCCGGAGAGCTTCAGTTCTGGGTGGTTCGCTCAGCGTGAGACCCTTCTGCCCTGAAGGCCACCTCCTGAGGCGCACTCAGCATGGCCAGTGCCTGCCTTTGCACTTCTAAGTTAGCTGATAAGTCATTTCTCGCTTCTGCAAAGTCGTGGGCCTCCAGGTTTGTGCAGAGAACCACGCTCAGCTGCCAGACAGGAGCCTACGCCTAGAAAGCACCCGTGTGCCCCTGAACACTGGACTGAGTCGCTCCCAGCATCCCAGTCCTCAGAGCAAGACGCTGCAGGCCTGAAACACGCGTGCTGTCTACACAGAGGCAGCCAAACAGGGCAGCCAGGAACACACACAAACAACAGCAAGGCGGAGGGTCTTGTGCCCACACCTGCAAGTAGCTGACAGGAGACAGACGAGGCGTCCACCCCGGAGGAGCAGAGCTCCCGACTCAAAACGTACAAAAACTGGCCACTGATGGGAAAGTCGTTTTACTTTGAAGCCATTTTAATAAGCTAAATGGGAGCCAGGGCTGTGGTGTAGCAGGTCAAGCCTCTGTCTGCAGCACCAGCACCCCATGTGGGCACCAGTTCGAGTCCCAGCTGATCCACTTTGCTAATAATGGCCTGGGAAAGCATGGAAGATGGCCCTACTGCTTGTGCCCCTGCACCCTGGCTCCTGATCATCCAGCTCTAGCCGTTGTGGCCATCTGGAGAGTGAACCAGAGGATGGAAGACTCTCTCTCTGTGAGTAACTCTGCCTCTCAAATAAATAAATGAATCTTAAAAAACAAAAACAAACAAACAAAAAAAACAAAAACAAAAAAACCCACCAGATAAAACAGTTAGAAAAGAGGCAAAATCAGACACAAACCAGGAAGCGGCACACACGACGAAGCACACTGATGCTCCGCCACAGGAGTGGGCATCTGGCCTAGGACATGAATGGAGACAACTGCAACCCACTGCTGTGCCTGAGTCCACTCCCCGGCTCTGCCCTGACTCCAGCTTCCTGTTAACACACACCCCACACCCGGGGAGGCAGCAAGTGATGGTGGCTCAAGTACACGCACCCTTGCCACCCACCTGGGAGACCCACATGGAGTTCCTGGCCCCTGGCTTCAGGTTGGCCCAGCTGCCACTGTTGTGGGCATCTGGAAAGTGAGCCAGCACACACAAGATCTCTGTCTCTGCGTCTCTATCTCTCTGTTGTTCTGCTTTTCAAATGAATAAAAACAAGTAAACATCTTAAACATTTCTGGCTACAAATTACTAAACATAACAGTCTCTTGTTATCTGTGGTGTGTTCTGGTGACTTCCTCTAACAGCAGGGTCAGCCCCAGCATCTGTCAAGGGCAAGGGAGCCGTTCAGCCACCCAAGGAAGTGTGAGCCCAGAGAGTCTGCAGGAGTCACATACGGGCACACACACACACCACTGCACACACGCTACACGCTTGGGCTACGTGCATACGCACCCTGCAGGTAGCACACTGCCATCAACCGCCAGCCACTGTCCAGTTGGAACCACAAACCCACTGCAGGGGGAGAAAGGACAGTCCCCTGTACCCAGGGGGAGTAAGGACAGCCCCCCATGTCCAGGGGAGTAAGGACAGCCCCCCATGTCCAGGGGAGTAAGGACAGCCCCCCATGCCCAGGGGAGTAAGGACAGCCCCCTGTGCCCAGGGGAGTAAGGACAGCCCCCATGCCCAGGGGAGTAAGGACAGCCCCCCATGCCCAGGGGAGTAAGGACAGCCCCCCGTGCCCAGGGGGAGTAAGGACAGCCCCCCATGTCCAGGGGAGTAAGGACAGCCCCCCGTGCCCAGGGGGAGTAAGGACAGCCCCCCATGCCCAGGGGAGTAAGGACAGCCCCCATGCCCAGGGGAGTAAGGACAGCCCCCCATGCCCAGGGGAGTAAGGACAGCCCCCCGTGCCCAGGGGGAGTAAGGACAGCCCCCCATGCCCAGGGGAGTAAGGACAGCCCCCCGTGCCCAGGGGGAGTAAGGACAGCCCCCCATGCCCAGGGGAGTAAGGACAGCCCCCATGCCCAGGGGAGTAAGGACAGCCCCCCATGCCCAGGGGAGTAAGGACAGCCCCCCGTGCCCAGGGGGAGTAAGGACAGCCCCCCATGCCCAGGGGAGTAAGGACAGCCCCCCGTGCCCAGGGGGAGTAAGGACAGCCCCCCATGCCCAGGGGAGTAAGGACAGCCCCCCGTGCCCAGGGGAGTAAGGACAGCCCCCCGTGCCCAGGGGAGTAAGGACAGCCCCCATGTCCAGGGGAGTAAGGACAGCCCCCCGTGCCCAGGGGGAGTAAGGACAGCCCCCCATGCCCAGGGGAGTAAGGACAGCCCCCATGCCCAGGGGAGTAAGGACAGCCCCCCATGCCCAGGGGAGTAAGGACAGCCCCCCGTGCCCAGGGGGAGTAAGGACAGCCCCCCATGTCCAGGGGAGTAAGGACAGCCCCCCATGCCCAGGGGGAGTAAGGACAGCCCCCCATGCCCAGGGGGAGTAAGGACAGCCCCCTGTGCCCAGGGGAGTAAGGACAGCCCCCATGCCCAGGGGAGTAAGGACAGCCCCCCATGTCCAGGGGAGTAAGGACAGCCCCCATGCCCAGGGGAGTAAGGACAGCCCCCCATGCCCAGGGGAGTAAGGACAGCCCCCCGTGCCCAGGGGGAGTAAGGACAGCCCCCCATGTCCAGGGGAGTAAGGACAGCCCCCCATGCCCAGGGGAGTAAGGACAGCCCCCCGTGCCCAGGGGGAGTAAGGACAGCCCCCCATGCCCAGGGGAGTAAGGACAGCCCCCCGTGCCCAGGGGAGTAAGGACAGCCCCCCGTGCCCAGGGGAGTAAGGACAGCCCCCATGTCCAGGGGAGTAAGGACAGCCCCCCGTGCCCAGGGGGAGAGAGCACAGCCCCCCCAGGTGGCCTCACCAGGCCACAGCTCAGTTCTAGGTATCCTCTAGGAACCAGGCCATTTCCTGCCTCAGAGAAACACTCACCCGATGAGGTCCCCTTTTACATATCAAAATATCAAATAAAACAAAAAGAATGAGGGGCCTCTGAGACTACAAAACTCTGCACCAAGAGAAACAAGAACCCAACAATTTCAGGCTCTGCCAAGGCCTAGCAGAGGCAGAAGTCCAGTGAGTCGCGGCAGCTCTGAGTCGCTCACTCCCACAGGGGCTTGAACTGGCAACCTGCCACCCGCGGGCAGAGGGAGCATACCCTGTCTCACAATTCTGCCAAGTTAGCAATACACGGAGCGGACAGTGCGCTCCAGAGCCCCTCCCCGAGGCAGCTCCTGCCTTGGGGGCAATGCAGCCTCCAACCTCAGACCAGCTCTCCACAGCCCTGCCAAATCTTCCCAGACACGGGCACCCAGCGGACAGAGACAACCTTCCCTCCCTGGGGCAGGAGCTTAGTCCGCCACCTGGAGCAAAGCGAATGGCAAGCAGCCCCTGCTCACCAGCCTCAGAGCTGCAGTGGGGATGGCCAGTCTCCAGACAGGCCAGTGAGCCTGTTGGGGCACAGTCACACTCCAGGCACAGGATGAGGGGGCCCTCTATCCTGAGACGCCAGACCTTGAGGGAGCCCAGGGGCAGCTCTCTGCCAACAGCCTGCACGCATGCAGCCCACTGCTTCTGACTGGGCTGTGCGCTCCCAAGCCAGGAAGGCCCAGCAAAGGGTGCCCCGAGGGTGTCCCCATCCGGGCAGGCAGACATACCTTGTCCCGGTGCCGCAGGAACTCCTCACAGGCACGCAGCATCTCCCCCGGCTGCACCTCCCCAAGGGAGCACAGGGCCCTGCACACCTGCTCCTGCACAGCGGGGTCCTTGTCCGTGACAGCCTCCAGCAGGGGATAGGACAGCTCTGTGGAAACAAGCCCCGTCACCAAACACGGTCCAGCAGCCTCTTTACTGTGGCACAACTGCCACCCCAGACAGACGCCGTCAGCCTGGGGCCCAGTGTGGGGGTGGCACATTCCGGCACCATACCCAAAGCCTTAGGGCCCCCCCCACAGAACAGCCATGCCTACTGGCACTTGCAGCTACGCACAGTGTGCCTGCCTTCTACCCCTTGGGGTCAGGAGCACCAGGGGCTGCTGCCTGCCTGGGATACATGGGTTAGGCCTTCAGAAGACAGGCCCAGCTCCCCTCCCCACACACGAGGTTCTGCCAGCCATGATCACGAGGCCTTGGGCTCACTGCCCAGCTGGGCTCAGCCGGACAGGTTCCTCAGGGTCCATGTGCAGGACCACACCCCTCACGTTCCAGGACAGGTGTGGACATCTCCATCTCATACTGTGTCACCTGGTGGACAGGCACCTAATGAGCAGAACCCACAGAGAGGAAGGAAGGAATAAAGCCAGATCCTGCCTCATGGCACTGAAAGAAGGCAGCACTCACAGGCCAGGCCAGGCCTCAGCTGGCCATAAGCACCGCCCCAGGCAGAGACAAGACCCTGCGGGGCTGGCCATGCCCTCTGCTCCACCAGCAGGAGTCCGCCATGAGCAGGACACTGCATTTGAACAGCCCCCACCTCCATACTCAATAGTTCAGCAAATAAGCCACCCAAATTAAGGCGATCCATTCATATCTAAGTTTAACAAAGCAGTTTAACATTCATATCTAAGTTTAACAAGGCACCAGCTCCATGCCAAGGCTGTGTCAAGGCGAGGAAGTCACAACGACCCAAGGACCCCTCCCATTCAGAGCGGTCGGGCCGAGCCCGAAGGAAAAGCTGTGTGCTCGGCTTCAGCAGCTGCTCTGAACCAGCCCGACGCAGCCTGAACGCTGGCCCCCTTCGGTGTGCACACGCTGGACTTGACTCCACGGTGGGCCCCGCGGGAGCAGGCGTTTGCTGCAGCGCGTGTGCGAGTGCCTGGTTTGAGTCCAGCTGCTCCACTTCTGGCCCAGCTTCCTGCTCATGCACGCCCTGGATGCAGCAGATCATGGATCCGCCACCCACATGGGAGACCTGGATGGAGTTCCTGCCTTGACCTGACCAAGGGCCAGCTGTCGTGGGCACTTCAAGAGTGAATGAGCAGATACCAAATCGGTCTCTGCCTCTCTCTGCCATTCTGCTTCTGTAGGTCTGTCTGTGAGCCGCTCCCTCTACGGCATGTCACTACAGCGATCCAAAGGGCCTGAGACAGCACTTCACTTCCTGGAGAAAGCAGCTTCTTCAAGACACACTCCTTCAAGCCACAGCTGCCTGGCCCATGGCTGGCTCTACACCAGAACCCGGCAGGCTCGGAGCTCTGATGGGGACGCCAGGCGTCCCAGAGCCGTGTAAATCCCACCTGGCCCAGCAAGGGCAGCCCCATCCGTGGGGGTCTGGAGGCACTTGGGTCCTGCCCACACCACACACTCACTTTTCACACAGGACTCGGTCATTTCTGAGGTCCTGGCTTCGCCCAGTGGGGATGGGCAGCTTCTCCAACCTAGAATAACAAAACATTCATCCATGAGCCCCCACAACACCCAATTCTTCCAAAAGTTACTACTTCCTGTGGAACGTGAATTTGTCCTACGGGAAATCTCTCTGCCACATTTCGGTTGAGCTGTTCGAGGGGAAAGGACTTCTTCTCAGACTCCGGCTCTGCTCTGTCCCTCAGCACCTGGCAGCCCTGCCCGTGAACTGGCCAGCAGGGCTTGTCCACCACCGTCAGCCTAGACAAGCAGCTCCCTGCTCACCCGGGAATGAGGGCGGATGCACACCTCGGAGCGCCTCCCGCACAGACAGGCATCAACACACACAGCCCTCTGCCTCTGCCTCTGCCTCTGCCTCTGCCTGTGGGGCACGTGCCCAGGCCCTGTCAGGGTCCCCCACCCCCGCATCCTGCCCTGACAAGGAGGCTGGCTTCACTGACTCCTGCGTCCTCCATTCTCTGACAGTTCCTTCAACTTCTGTGTCACCTCTCTGCCATCATTCCTCCCTAATACGTCAGGAAAATGGGAAGACACAGTGCCCACCCTAAGCTGGGGGGTCGGGGGGGCCGGCAGGGTGAGAGGTCATACAAATCCTGGGAGTTAAGGGAATAAGAATCCAGGCCGGGAAGGCAGACTGACCTCAAGCATCTGCCCACATCCAAAAGCCCAGTGAGGAGGTCAACACTAAGGTACAGCAGGCAAAGTCACCACCTGCAACACCAGCATCCCACACGGGCATCAGTTCATGTCCCGGCTGCTCCATTTCCTTTTCTTTTTAAAGATTTATTTATTTATTTGAAAAGCAGAGTTACAAAGAGGCAGAGAGAGAGAGAGAGAGAGAGAGAGAGAGAGGTCTTCGATCCACTGGTTCACTCCCCAGATGGCCACAACAGTCAGAGCTGCGCTGATCTGAAGCCAGGAGCCAGGAACCAGGAGCTTCTTCCAGGTCTCCACAGTTACAGGAGCCCAGGGACATGGGCCGTCTTCTGCTGCTTTCCCAGACCAGAGCAGAGAACTGGATCACAAGTGGAGCAGCTGGGACGCGAACCAATGCCCATATGGGATGCCAGCACTACAGACGTCAGCCTTACCCACCACACACAGCTCCAGCCCCCGTTACACTTCTGATCCAGCTCCCTGCTAATGGCCTGGGGAAAGCAGCAGCAGATGGCCCAAGGTCTTGGGCCCCTGCACCCATGTGGAAGACCCAGATGAAGCTTCTGGTGTTGGCCTGGCTCAGCCCAGACCATTGAGACCATCTGGGGAATAAACCAACAGATGGAAGATGGATCTCTCTCTGCAGCTGTGTCATGCAAATAAATTTATTTGAAAGACAGGAGTTATAGCGAGGTAGAGCCAGAGGAAGAGAGAGGTCTTCCATCTGCTGGTTCACTGTCCAAATGACTGCAATGGCCACAGCTGAGCTGATCTGAAGCCAGGCGCTTCTTTCAGGTCTCCCATGTGGGCGTAGGGCCCAAGGACTTAGGCTGTCTTCTACTGCTTTCCCATGTGCATCAGCAGGGAGCTGGATCGGAAGTAGAATAGCCGGGACTCAAACTGGCACCCATATGGGACGCCAGCTCTGCAGGCTGGAGCTTTAACCCACTTTCAAGGGTGACAGGTTTAGAAATAGCCCATGGGGCCAGCACTGCGGCGCAGAGAGCTAAGCTGTTGCCTGCAACGCCAGCATCCCATATCAAAGCGCTGGTTCAAGTCCTAGCTGCTCTGCTCCTGATCCAGCCCCTGCCAATGTGCCTGGGAAAGCAGGGGAAGAAAGCCCCAGTGCTTGGCCCCTGCCACTTATGTTGGAGAGCCAGGGGGAACTCCTAGCTCCCGACTTTGGCCTGGCGCAGCCCTGGCTATAGCTGTCATTTGGGGAGTGAACCAGCAGATGGAAGAGATATCTCTCTCTGTCTCTCACGCTCCCTTTCAAATAATTAAATCAATATTTAAAAAAATAAGTAAATAAGATAGAGCCCACACGAGCACAATCAACAGGAAAGAAAAATGAACAAACCCGAGGCTGGCAGGAATCTCAGGAGACTGCAGGCAGAGGGAGCGCCCTGGCTTGGAAACACATGTCCTCTTTCCTCCTGGGGAGCATCTGTAAGGAGCAAGAGAAACCAGACATGAACACACACCCTCTGAGCGCACCGCCAGGAGGCAGGAAAGGGCGAAGGGTCAAGTGGCTGCCAGCAGGGAAGGGAGTCTGGCAGACACCAGGAGAGCCGGCACAGCATGTGTCTCCAGGGCCAGGCCTGCCCTGTGGTCGGGCGGGCTAAGCCTCTGCCTGCAGTGCTGGCATCCCATATGGGCACCAGGTTGAGACCCACTGCTCCACTTCTGATCCAGCTCTGTGCCAACGTGCCTGGGAAAGAGGTGGAAGACGGCCCAAGTCCTCTGGCCCCTGCACCCACGTGGGAGACCTGGAAGAAGCTCCTGGCTCCTGGCTTGGGCCTGGCTTGGGCCTGGCTCAGCCCTGACCGCTGCAGCCATTTGGGGAGTGAGGCAGTGGATGGAAGAGCAATTGACAGACCTCTCTCTCTGCCTCTCTGTAACTCTGCCTTTCACATAAACAAATAACCTTTAAAGTGAAGCAAGGCAGAGGGAGGACTCCATCCACTGCAGCTGGCTGTGAAGACGGAGGCGGCTCTAGGACAAGGGAAACTGAAGCTGGGACTTTGGTCCCACAGAAGCCAAGAACCCAAATCTGCAAATGAACTGGAAGAGCAGGAGCAGCACCAGAGGACTAGAGCTGGCAGACGGCTGGAGGACGGCAGCCGGGTGAACGCCACATCAGGCTGCTCACTCGAAGAACTTTGAGAGCAGTTTGTGGTAACTGAAACTAATACAAGAGCCACATGTGAGAAGAGACTGGCCAGGCCTGGGGAAAGGGCCACCAGAAGGGGCTGGCAGCAGCGGCATCTGGAGCTCCACTCAGCCAGGAACATCGCCCGCTCCTGGCAGCCGAGGCACCAGGAAGTGTGCCCGAGTGACCTGGCCTCACAGCAGCACAGAGCTCAAGACTGACGAGTGTGGTAGCGTCTGCATCAACACGGCAAGAGGACAGCATCTGGGTCCAGTCACAGGTCCAGGCCGGGCCTGCACAGAGGCTACCACCTGCGATGCCCGCATCTCTCATCAGTGTTCCTATTCAAGTCCCGGCTCCCTGCTGATCAGCCAGGAAAGCAGCAGAAAATGGCCCAGGTGCTCGGGTCCCAGTCACCCACACAGGGGGACCAGATGAAGCTCTGGCTCCTGGCTTTGGTCTGGCCTTGCCCTAACACTGGGGCCAACTGGGGAGTGAGTTAGCAGATGGAAGATTTCTCTGTTACTCTGCCTTCCAAATAAAAATAAAATAAACCTTAAAAAAAAAAAAGATTTCTAGATACAAAGAAGTAAGAAAATTCAACTTACAATGAGGATGGCTCAATCAATACAAACTGACCTGGAAATGATGCAGACAAATCAGGAGATAACATCTAGACAGTTACAGTAACTACAATTCATACAGCTAAGAAATGACAGAAAGGCTGAATGTGCTTAGGCAAGAATGAGGAAAGAAACAGTCATGGAAAGTTGTGGAAACTATACTGGACAAACAGGTTTCCCAAACATAGCAATCCTAAACATTTATCCCCTAACAAAATCTCCAAAGCCAACTCCAATACAAATGAGAGAAAACAGACAAATCCAAATTATAATGGAGATTCTAACACCTCTCCATGATTGACAGAAAAAATAGACAGAAAATCTGTAAGAACAACACTGTTGGGGCCAGCACTGTGTAGTGGTGGGTAAAACCCCGCCTGCAGTGCTGGCATCCTTATATGGTTGCCAGTTCAAGTCCCAGCTGCTCCACTTCTGATCCAGCTCTCTGCTATGACCTGGGAAAGCAGTAGAAGATGGCCCAAGTCCTTGGCCCCCCCAACCCCGAACACGTGTGGGAAGAAGCTCCTGGCTCCTGGCCTCAGATCAGCTCAACTATGGTCATTGCAGCCATCTAGGGAATCAAACAGTGGAAGGAAGATCTCTCTCTCTCTCTCTCTGCCTCTGCCTCTCTATAACTCTGAAATAAATAAATCATTTACTAATTTCAAATAAATAAATATTTTAAAAAAATAAATAAAAACCACTGTCAACCAACTTGAGCTATGAAGTGGTTACAGAAACTCCATTCTGTGACAGAATATATACCACTTCCCAAGTCACAAGAATACAACTCAACCGAGATAATTAAAGCAATTAGGCTCCAGGTAGTTAATGTTTTATTTCTTTTCATTTTACTTAGAAGGCAGACACAGAGACAGAAACAGAGATCTCCATTCACTGGTTCACTATCCAGACACCCACAGGGGCCAGGGCTGGGCCTGCCCAAAGCTAGGGGGTCTGGAGCTGCTTCCAACTCGCCCATGTGGTGGCAGGGACCCAGGTACTTCCATGCTGGCAGGCTGAAACCATGGGAGTCATTCTTCACATAGCCTTCTCTTTCTGGGTACAGCTAGGGAAGGGAGAGAGAACGAGAATACAGTGATAGAAGACAAACACAGAGCACAGAGCAAAGTGCTGAAAATCAACCCACAAATCCATGTGGATCAGCAATAACAATAAATATAAATGTGGCAAATCCACCAGTTTGAGAATGGGAGATGGGTCCAGTGTTGTGGTATAGCAGATAAAGCTGCTGCCTACAACACCTACATCCCATAAGGGCACCGGTTCACGTCCCGGCTGCTCCACTTCCCATCCAGCTCCTTGATAATGGCCTGGGAAAAGCAACAGAAGAAGGCCCAGAGCTTGGGCCCCTGCCACCCATGTGGTAGGTCTGGATGAAGCTCCTAGCTTCAGCCTTGCTCAGTCCTGGCCAGGGTGCCTAGGTTTGCTTCAGGCTGCATTCTTGATTCCAGCTTCTTGCTGATGTGCACCCTGGGAGGCAGCCGTGATGGCTCAAGTGGTCGGGGCCCTGCACCCACATGGGAAACTGCACTGAGCTCCTGGTTCTTGGCTTCGACCACAGCCCAGCTCTGGCAGCTGCAGGCATCTGGGGACTGAACCAGCATCTGGGGAGTGACCTGTGTATTTTCAGGGACTCAAGCACTTGGGCCATCTTCTACTGCCTTCCCAGGCCTTAGCAGAGAGCTGGATCGGAAGAGGAACAGCCAGGACTTGAACCAGCGCCATATAGGATGCCAGCGCTACAGGCACAGAATTAACCAAATGCACCAAAGCATCGGCCCCCTCCATTCTTTTTTAATTGTGTTTTTCTATAAACTTTTTGAAGCTCCCTTTTATCCATGTTTCACATCATGTTGTACACCATAAATATATACAACTGTCATGAAATTTAAAACGCATTTTTAAAAAAGAAAAGGGAAAAGACAGCAGAAGGAAGGGAAGAAGTACATTCCAGGGGAGAGCTGGAGAGGAGCCTGCGGTGGGAGCTCCACGGAAGGGAGAGGACGGCACGGAGCGGCGTGGGAAGAGCAGACACGTGGCAGTGAGCGGGGACACCACCTCCCGCAGCTGGGGTTTCTGAGTAGGGGAGCAGACAGGGCGGCCCATGCCGGGGGGATCCTGACTGAGGGAGAACCTGTGGACCACGCTGACTTTGAGTCTGGCCTGGAGCCCTAGTGGGGGGCAGGGTATCCCTCAATCCAGTGAGGGGAATGCACGTTTCTTTCCCCCAGCCCCCGACAAGGGCGCCATCTCGACGCCAATACAGGCTGCAATGGCTCTGGCACGCGTGACCAGGGGATTTTACCAGAGGGGAAATCCACGCTCCCTACTGACTTTGAGTCTGGCTTAGAGGGTTGGCAGGGGCTGGGCATCCACTCAGGACTGTGAGGAGCCACCATCCCCTCAGTCTATCACAGGCTCTGGAGCTCAAACTGCCAAGGAGGTGTGCCCACAGGCAGAGGGCTCTGGGACTGTCTCTGCCCCCTCCGTGGATGGGGGAGGCCCACAGGGCTGACAGCGGATCCTCTGCAGCCTGACTGTGGCAATTCTGTGACCGTGGGGAGTAGCTGGCTCTCTGGGCAATCCCTGTGTCTGCTGTCAGAGGCTCAGAGCGCCTGACCGCCGAGGGTCACTGCAGAGGGCTCCGTGCTCACAGAGACCCACCCCGATCCTTTGTGCAATGTATGCACCTGTGTGGGTGGGGGGCTGTACCCACCCTGAGCTAACCCCGGCATGCATCACCTCAGAAAGAGGAGGTGAGGCCAACAGGCATGATCATACCTTCACACCCGCTGACAACAGAGCAGCTCTGCCCCCTGGAATTCTCACCCCATCCTCAAGACCGACCAGAGCTCCCTGGCCCCACCAGCAAGTGCCCCTGATACCCACTGAAGGCGCAGACGCTCCACTAAGCCACAGAGGCACAGTTCAAAGATAAAACCCATTAGAGGAGAAATCCAACAAGCGTTTCCACAAACGTCTAAGAATAACTGCAGAAACACAAGACACAAGGAAGACAGCATGACTCCCCAAAAGGAGCACAGCGCTCCAAATCAGAATGTGAACACAAAGAGGCTGATGAAATGCCTGGAATGAACTCAAAAGAATGACCACAAAATTACTCAAACACAGAGAAACCAATTCATGAGATAAGGAAATCCATACACTATATGGATGAAAAATTTTGCCGAGCAATTGAGATACTGAAGGCACATCAAACTCAAATATTAGAAATGAAGAACTCAATATGCCAAACAGAAAGTACACTGGAAAGCCTCAGCAACACAACAAAGAATATCCGAGGTGGAAGACAAATCCTTGGAAATATCTCAGTCAGACAAAAAAATCAGAAAAAGAAAACAGCGCTCACGATTTATGGGAGCTATCAAGTGACCAAACGTGTCTTAGGAGTTCCTGGAGGTGTGGAGAGAGAGAAGGATCAGAAGGCCGACGCAGTGAAGTGACAGCAGGAAATGCCCCTGAGCTGGAGAAAGGAAGGCAGGCAGCACACGGTCCTGCTGGGCCAGAAAGGATCTTCAACACGACTCCACAGCCAGACTCTCCACAGCACATCCTAAGTCCAGGTTACCTGCAGAGGAGCCCCAATTAGACTAAAACTGGTTCATCGTCAGAAACCCTACAGGCTAGGAGAGCAGGGAGACACAGTCCAAGTCCTACGAGAAACTGTTAACCCAGAATGCTGTGCCCAGCAAAGCTCTCACTTACAAATGAAGGTGAACTAAAAATCTTAAAAACAGACAGTTCAAATAATTTGCCACCATTTGTCAAGCCTTACAAATGATTCCTTTTTTATATTTTTTTCTTTTTTGTGTGTTGGGGTGTGTGTACTGGGATGTGTGCTGGTGGGTGTGCCGGGGTGTGTGCACTTATCTGGGGTGTGCTCTGAAGCGTGGGCACGTTTCTTCCTCAGCAAGCTCCTCACAACAAATGATTTTTAAAGATTTATTTATGTATTTATTTGAAAGGCAGAGAGAGAGAGAGAGAAGGAAAGAGAGTTCTTTGATCCACTGCTTCACCCCCCCAAATGGCTGCTATGGCCAGGGCTGGGCCAGATGGAAGCCAGGAGCCAAGAGCTTCTTCTGGGCCTCCACATTGTGCAGGGGCCCAAGCACGTGGGCATCTTCCAACGCTTTCCAATGCTTTCCCAGGTGCATCAGCAGGTGGCTGGATTGGAAGTGGAGCAGCCGGGACTCAAAGCAGCACCCACATGGGATGCTGGTGCTACAGGCAGAGGCTTAACTTTCTACGCTACAGCACTGGCCCCAACAAATAATTCTTCAGGATGAAACAGAGAACAATAGTCATAATTATGAAAGAATGTGAAGGCAGAAAATCTAGTAAAAGTAAAAAGGAAACCCAAAGCAAACAATAGAAGCATTAATAGAATGGTAGACCAAATCATTACTTGGTCTATGTAGCCCGTAAGTTATTATGGTCTATCCTAGAGAAAGTTCCACACCAATAATAACCTTGGATGTAAACGCCATAAATCCTCCAATTAAAAGATACAGATTAGCTGAATGGATTAAAAAACAAGATCCATTGGGGCTGGCACTGTGGCACAGACGGTAAAGCTGTCGTCTGCAATGCCAGCATCCTTTGTGGGTGCTAGTTCCTGTCCCAGACGCTCCACTTCCGGTCCAGCTCTCTGCTGCGGCCTGGGAGAGCAAAAGACTGTCCAAGTGCTTAGGCCCCTGCACCTGCCTGAGAGACCAGGAAGAAGCTCCTGGCTCTTGGCTTGTGATCGGCCCAACTCCAACCTTTGCAACCACCTGGGGAGTGAACCAGTAGGTGGAAGACCTCTCTCCAACTCTGCCTTTCAAATAAATGAATAAATCTTTAAAAAAAAAAAAAGACCCATCTATCTGCTCCCTACAAGAAACATGCCTCACCTACAAAGATATACACAGACTTAAAATCAAAGGATAAAGAAAGATATTCCATGCTAATGGAAAGCAATATGAGCAGGGGTAGCCATTCTAAAATCAGATGAAATAGATTTTAACACAAAAACTGTTAAAAGACACAAAGAAGGGCATTATGTAATGATTAAGGGATCAATTCAACAGGAAGATGTGACTATAGTAAATGTATATGCACCCAATGCTAGGGTGCCTGGCTGTTTAAAACCTATGTTCATGGATCTAAAGAGAGACACAGAATCCAACATAAATGGGGGACTCCAACACCCTCACTTTCCTCAATGGACAGATCAAATAGCAAATCAACCAAGAAACAGAGTTAATCTACACTATGGATCAAATGGACCTAACTGATATCTACAGAACATTTCTTCCCACAGTTGCAGAATATACATTCTTTATTTTATTTTAGTTTTTATTTTTTGACAGGCAGAGTGGACAGTGAGAGAGAGAGACAGAGAGAAAGGTCTTCCTTTGCCATTGGTTCACCCTCCAATGGCTGTTGCAGCCGTCGCACTGCGGCCGGCGCACTGCGCTGATCCGAAGCCAGGAGCCAGGTTCTTCTCCTGGTCTCCCATGGGGTGCAGGGCCCAAGCACTTGGGCCATCCTCCACTGCACTCCCGGGCCACAGCAGAGAGCTGGCCTGGAAGAGGGGCAACCAGGACAGAATCTGGCACCCAGAATATACATTATTTTAATCAGCACAGGGAACTTTGTCCAGGATAGACCATATGCTAGGCCATAATGTAGTCTCAGAAAATTTTTTTAAAAAATTGAAATCATACCCTGTGTCTTTTCTGACCACAATGGAATGAAGCTTGAAATTAACAATTTAAGAAACTAGAAAATATACAAACACACGGAGACTAAACAACACACTCCTGAATGAACAGTGGGTTACAGAAGAAATCAAAGGGGAAAGCAAAAATTTCCTGTAAACAAATGAAGATGACAACACAACATATCAAAACTTACAGGATACAGTAAAAGCAGTGTTAAGAGGGAAGTTTATAATAATTTGTGCCTACATCAAGAAATTGCAAATACATCAAATAAATGATTTATCAATGCATCTCAAGGACTAGAAAAAAGCGGCCAGGGTTGTAGCACAGTGGGTAAAGCCACCACCTACAACACCTGCATCCCATATGGGCACCGGTTCAAGTCCTGGCTGATCCACCTCCAGTCTAGCTCCCTGCTAATGCTCCTGAGAAAAGCAACAGACCCTTGCACCCATATGGGAGATCTGGAAGAAGCTCCTGGCTCCTGGCTTCAGCTTGACCCAGCCTTGGCCATTGCAGCCATTTGGGGAGTGAACCAATAAATCCAATATCTCTCTCTGTATATCTGCCTTTTGAATAAGTATATAAATCTTCAAAACAGCAATAACAAACCAAAAATTAGTAGGAAGAAATAATTAAAATTAGAGAATCAACAAAATTAAAACCCCCCAAAATACAAAAGAGCAGTGAAAGTACATGGGCCCCTGCACCTCCCTGGGAGACCTGGAAGAAGCTCCTGGCTCCTGGCTTCAGAATGACCCAGCCCTGGCTGTTGCAGCCATTTGGGGAGTGAGTCAGCGAGTGGAAGACTTCTCCTCCGTAACTCTTCCTCTCAAATAAATAAATACATCTGTAAAGAGAAAAACAAACTGAAGAACAAAAACCAAATTATTATCTCAATAGATTAAGAGATAGCATTGATAAAACATCCTTTCATGATAAAAATCCTTAAGCAAATTGGGTATAGAAAGAATAATCCTCAATACAATGAAGGCACTATACAACAAACCCACAGCCAGCATCATACTGAATGAGGAAAAGTTGGAAGCATTTCCACTAAGATCCAGAACCAAAGATACCCACTTTCACCACTGCTATTCAATACAGTTCTGGAAGTTTCAGCCAGAGCCATTAGGCAAGAAAAAGACATCAAAGGGATACAAATTTGAAAGGAGGAAGTCAAACTATCCCTGTTTGCAGATGACATGACTCTGTATACAGGGGAACTGAAAGACTCCACTAAGGGACGACTAGAACTCAAAGAAGAGCTGTAAAGATGGGAAAAGATGCAGGATATAAAACCAACACACAAAAATCAATGGCCTTTGTATACAAAGACAATGCCATGGCTGAGAAAGAACTTGTAATATCACAATAGCTATAAAAGTTTTTAAATACTTTGAAATCAATGTAACTAAAGAGGTGAAAGATCTCTACAATGAAAACATTAAAAGAGACACAGAGAAAATGGAAAAATCCTCCTGTTACTGACACAAAAGCAGACATGTAGACCAACAGAACAGAAAAGAAAATCCACAAATCAATCCACGCATCTATAACCAACTTCTCTCTGACAAAGAGCTCACACCAATCCCTGGAGCAAGGACAGTCGCTTCAACAAGTGATGCTGGGAAAACTGGGTCTCTGTAGGTAGAGTATGAAACAAGACCCCCACCTTACACTTTACACAAAAATCAACTCACAATGGATCAAGGATCTAAATCAATGACCAGATACAATCAAAATACTAGAGGAGACTATCGGGGGAACTCTGCACGACATTGGCATAGCTGGCATTGTAGCACAGCAGGTTAACCCACTGCATGAGATGCCAGTAGCCCATACCAGTGCGGGTTCACGTGCCAGTGCTCTACTTTTAGGGTCCTCCACTGTGGTAAGGTAAGCCTCCACCTGAGACACCGGCATCCCACATAGGCTCCAGTTCAAGTCCCAGCTGTTCCATTTCCAATCCAGCTCCCTACTGATGGCCTGGGAAAACAGTGGAAAATGGCCCAAGTGCTTGGGCCCTGCACCCATATGGGAGAACCATAAGAAGCTCCTGGCTCTGGAATGGCCCAGCTCTGGCCACTGCAGCCATTTGGGGAGTGAACCAGTGGATGGAAGAATTTTCTCTCTGTGTCTCCCTAATAAATAAATAAATCTTAAAAAAAAAAAAAAAAAGACATTGGCATAGGCAAAGACTCCTTGGAAAAGATTCCAGAAGCACAGGCAATCAAACCCAAAATTGACAAATGGGATTACATTAAGCGGAGAAACTTCTGCACTGCAAAGGAAATGCTCAACAAGGTGAAGAGGCAACCAACAGAATGAGAGAACCTATTTGCAAACCATGCAACTGATAAAGGATTAATATCCAGAACCTACAAAGAGTTCAAGAAATACAACAACAACAACAGAAATAATCTAGTTAAGAAATTGTCAAAGGACTTAAACAGACATTTTTCAAAAGATGAAATTCAAATGGCCAACAGACACATGAAAAAATGTTCAGGATCACTAGTCATTGAAGGAAATGCAACACAAAACAATGAGGTTCCACCTCACTCCAGTTAGAATGGCTTTCATACAGAAATCAACAAACAACAAATGCTGGTGAGGATGTGGGGGGAAAGGTGCACTAATCCACTGTTGGTGGGAATGTAAACTGGTGTGACCACTGTGGAAGACAGTATGGACATTCCTCAGAAATCTGAAAACAGAGGTACCATATGACCCAGCCATCCCACTCCTGGGAATTTACCCAAACGAAAGGAAATCATGATGCGCATGAAAGAGTGATCTGTTCCCCCAAGTTTATTGCAGCTGAACTCACAACAGCTCAGATAAGGAATCAACTCAGATGTCCATCAACCAATGACTGGATAAAGAAACTGATACAAACACACAATGGAATACTACTCTGCCATAAAAAATGATGATGTCCTGTCTTTTGCAACAAAATGGATGCAACTGGAAACGATTATACTTTGTGGTTTATACCAGCCCCTAAAAGATAAATATCATGTTTTCCCTGATTTGTTGTAACAGAGTACAAAAAAAAAAAAAAGTACATTGACATTTTGAGATTCAATGATTGTTTACAGCCTTTGTCTCTACTGTTGAAGAACAGTGTTTTTTTTTTTTTTCCCCTTCTTACTATTTGTTGAACTCTTTATTTAGTGGAGGGTTAAGCTTATGACTATGAAATAAAAATATATCATTATAAAAATTATAAGAAAGAGTGGCCAGCTCTGTGGCACAGCGGGTAAACCCACCACCTGCAGTGCCGGCATCCCATATGGGCATTGGTTTGAGTCCCAGCTGCTCCACTTCTGATCCAGCTCTCTGCTGTGGTCTAGGAAAGCAGTAGAAGATGGCCCAAGTGCTTGGGCCCCTGCATCCATGAGGAAGACCCGGAAGAAGCTCCTGGCTCCTGTCTTCAGATTGGCACCATGCCAACCACTGCAGCCAACTAGGGAGTGAACCAGCAGATGGAAGACCTCTCTCTCTTTCTGCCTTCTGCAACTCTTTCAAATAAATAAATACATCATTTTTAAATGATAAGAAAGAATAAGGGAGGAAAGAGGGTGGGAGCATGGGCAGAAAGGAAGCATCACTATGCTCCTCAATCTGTATCTAGGAAGTACATATGTATATATATATAAAATAAAATATATAAATAAAATTTTTATATATAAATATATATAAATTAAAAATTACAATAGAAAAAGACACCACAAGGGCAAACTACAATATGACAATAGGCTAATTTGCCTAATACTAATGTGCAAACTAAGACAAACAAGAAGGACAAAGGTTGCACAGGAATTCTCAGACACGAGACTATGCTGGCCAGCCCTCAGGATGAGCAGGTACGGTCTGCTGCCTTTCCAGAGTCAAGGGCGATGAGGCCCAGAGGTCACAGGGACCGAGTGCCAGAGCCAGATGCCCAGCGTCTCCTAGCGTGTGCTCCTGCATAGCCTGGAGCAGGTGTGGCACCTCCTATTCCACCATCTATAAACGGTGACTCAGCACCTCCAGCCCGCTGTGACTCGGCAAGGCTGGGCAGTCAAGCTTTGCGCCTCAGCCACAGCTGCCTGGGTGCTGGGCCCTGGCACTGGGGCTTGGGGAGCCTGAAATAAGCCAGCCTCCACTTCCTGCGCCTGTCCACACCAGTGGTGCACAGAAAATAATGAACATGGCACTAGAGAAAACAGCCCAAGGACAAGTCAGGATCCGGTTAAACTTTTTAAAAAAAGAAAACCTAATGGGAGAAGGTGACAGTACAGAACTCACGTCACCGGAAGAGAGAGGCTGCTGCCTCCTTGTTCCACATCTAGGAAATGCCCTCCAGACGTCCCAGGCCCACAGTCCCTGAGTGAGGCTCTCTGAGCAAGTGTTACAGCCTGCACTGAGCCCGAAGGGTTAGGTGGGTGTGGGAGGCGGGGCAGGCCAAGTACCAAGCCTAGAGGCTCTGCCGGGCAGCCTGGAGGGTCCAGTGTATGCCGGGGGGTGGTGGTGGTGGTGGTGGTGGTGTTCACCCACACACAGAGCACAAGGGACTCTCCCAGCTGGTCCATGAGCAGAGAAAATAGGAAACGCAGGCCCGCAGCTCACCGCCCACTGGCCCGAGACCGCGCTTTCTCTGGAGAAGTCAGGCTGCAAAGCGCGCAGAACAACGGGCTCCTCCAGCTGCTCAGAAGCAGGTCTGTCGTGAGGTCCAGCAGCCAGGATTCTCCGAGCACTGGCCAGGGGCTCCTGGGAGAAGTGGCAGCGTTTCCTGGTGCTCCCAAGCGCAGGAGTTGGAGCCGTGTGAGCGGTGCTGAGAGGGGACGCCTTTCACCCCGAGCAGCTCAGCCTGGAGAGCGGTCGGAGGCCTGGGACTGCTGATCACCTGGGCCTCTGTGGAACCCAGAAACACGGAGCCGTGCGCCCACCCAGCCCGGAACACAGCCCCCAGGCCAACAGAGCCGACCGGGGAGCCAGTCACAGCCAGTGGCTCCCAGAGAGCCCCAGGACCTCCGAGCATCCCCCTCCGGATGGTCACCACCACTCAGACCCAACAGTCCTCGACGAAGCTCGCGGCACACCTTGTCCCTCTGCTACACCACGGTGCGCGGGGCCACCTGGGTCCGCCACCTCCCACGCGGCCCTGCCTCCAGGGTCACACGCCCAGGCTCCCCGACCCAGTGCCCTCTGCCCCTCCTGCAAGCCCTGTGCGCAGACCTGGTTGCACGTGAGTTTGGGGTCTGTCCAGCGAGTGGGGAGAGCGGAGCGGTCTCCTCCAGCCCGGCCGCGCACGACAGCTACGCGGACGCTGCAGGACGAGCGGGACCCGAACTCCGAGCGGCCAGCTGTGCTCGGACCCTTCCCGCGCCCCTCGCGGCGGCCCCGCCACGCAACGCGGGGAGAGCACGGCGTGGGCGCGGCTCCCCAGCCAGGCCCTCGGGACCCGTCGGCCGCGCCACGGGAGCCTGCGGGGCCAGGGACGCGGACGGCCGCGCCGCGCGGGTCTCTTCCGGGTGGGACGCGGGGGGTCGGACAGCGGGGCGCGGGGCACACTCGGCCGGGGCAGGCGCCGGGCCCTCCCGCCCAGGCTTCCTGACAGACGCGTCCCCCGCGCCGCGGAAGGCGCAGCTCAGCTCACCGCCTACCTGAGGAGGGGCCGCCGCCGCCGCCGCCGCCGCCGCCGCCGCCGCCGCCGCCGCCGCCGCCTCCCGGCGCGGGCGGAGCCGAGCTCGCCGTGCCCACCCCCGCCGCCCTCTGGCCAACCGCGACCTGGCGCGCGGCGGCCCGGCCACGCCCCCACGCGATGGCTGCGTTCACTGGCTGAAGGCACGTCCTTCAGGCTCGCTCCGCCTCCTGCCCCGCCCCCGCGGTCGCGGACTGCGCAGACTCCGCTTCGCACTCGGCCCCGCCCCCGCCTCCCCGTGACCGGCGCACCTGACTGTTGCTGCGCAGGCGCCGGCGCCGGCCCCCAGCTGGACAGCGTCGTTTTGTGTCCCGCTGAGACGCACACACCGCTACCTGCGGACGCCCGCGCCCGGACAGCGTCCCCCACCCGCCGGATAGCACTGAGTGCAGCTCTGCTCGCAAACACCTGTCCAGGTACACCCTCCAGGACGTTCACACACACATGCGACACCCAACAAACACGCAAAGTCGGTGGGTCACCCGCAGGCCTGTCCAGACCCTGCGTGGAGGCCCCAAACTCTGGGGCAGGCGGAGCCCCGGGGTGCGAGACAGATGGCCGCTCACGTCGCGCGCTGCGGGGCCCAGCCGTCTGCTTTGGGACAGGCGTCGGAAAGAGGTGTTGAAGAGGTCAAATGAAAAGAGCCGCTGGAGAACCAGGAAGCGGTGGGCGGCGCTGCGTGCAGGCTGGGCAGGTGCGGCCCTGCAGGGGTGGGCAGAGTGGGCGCCTTGGAAGCCCTGGGCCGGGATGGCAGCGGAACAGCACAGGGGAGGTGTGCTTCGCCCCCAGCCCCAGGGGCCTGAGCCTTCGTGTTGGAGGGACAGACGGGACACAGCCAGGGCAAACAGGAGTGGAAGGCCCTTGGAGGGCTCCCTCGCCGTGGCCAACGCCCAGCGAGCCCCAGCCCAGCCACAGTGGCCAGCAAGCATCACAGCTTCACATTAACACCAACCACCCCTCCCGAGAGCTGGCCTCTGAGGGGCAGGCCTGAGCCGGCGCTGTGCCCCCAGGGCTCCAGCAGGACGCGCTGTGTCTCCTGCAAGGGCGAGAGCTGGACTCTGGTGTCCCCGGGCTGCTCTGGGTCCACAGGCAGCAGCTTCTGGATTCACCTTCCACCAGCCTCGCCCCTCGGAATGCCCGAGTGACCAGTCCCACGTAAAATCAGATACCTGCGTCTCCTGAACAGTGAGCTGCTCTTCACCTCAGCCCCCGGTCAGCCACAGACCCGTGAGCGCGCCCTCAGGACCACAGCTTGCCGGTTAGAGCCGAGATTGTGCAACGGAACAAGAAACACAAGTCTTGCACCAACGGGCTCCGGGCCAGCAGGGATGAAACTGTGTGTGTGTGTGTGTGTGTGTGTGTGTGTGTGTGTGTGTGTGTGTGTGTGCGCGTGTGCGCCTGTGCCTAGGCCACACCCCAGCCTGCCCGTCTCCCTGCAGGCCCTCAGCGCCTATGCAGGGAGCACACATCTGGGCCTGGGCCTGAATTCCATCACCTTCCAGGCACTGTTTTCGTGCGTCTGAGGCCCTGGATGCAAGGACGATGGGTCCAGGTGACGGGCACCTCCAGTGTGTTCTGCCAAGGGGGCAGGAATGCTGCAGGGGATCGCCCGGAGTCTCCACCCCGACAGTGGGCCCCACACGGGGCTGGGCTGGCCCCTCGAGGGGTCTTCAGAACAGGCAGGTCCCAGAGAGCTGGAGGACACACACCCCAGATCTGAGGGGGTGATGCAGGTGCAGCTCCAGAGCCTTCTAGAATCTGCCCCCACTTTCCAGAGCCTGTTCCCTGACCCAGCCCCCACTGCCTGGCAGGGGAAGCAGCTCTCGAAGCAAGCCAGGCCTCAGCCAAGCTCCCGTGCCCTCGCGGGGGCTGCAGGCCATCTGGACCCTGCCCTCTGTGAAAGACAGTGGCAGGCGCGAGTTAGACCAGGGCACCGTCACAGACCGGCTGTGGCAATGCAGGGACCACAGCCGCCATCCTCCAGGACCGGCGCTGCGCCTGCCCAAGGTGTCCCGTGCCTACACACACGTGAGCATGCGGTACAACCCGAGTGCCACAGCTGGATGGGGCGGGGCTCCCTGTGCCGAACCCTCTCAGGTACCTTCCCGCCACCCCCAGCTCCTCCAGTCCCTGTTCCCACGGGACAGGAGGCAGGGGAAGGTGGTCAACACTGCCCAGCAGCGCCCCTACGAAAGTCACGGATGTGCAGAGAACAGGCAGCCCAAGGGGCTGTGGCCTGCATGTGACCGACATCACCTCCCCCAGCTAGCCGTCACGATGCTGTCCACAGCCGAGGCCCCTGTGGATTCCTTCTGCACGTCCCTGCCCAGTGAAGAGATCATTCACCACCACCTACCAACTCCTGAACATGGCAGGCAGTGGCTTCAACACAGCCCGTCACACGTGTGCACACACCCCGAGGCCAATCCTCACTACACCTGCTACCCGCCCCAGACCTGGGACCTCCCATTGGCCCTTAGTCTCAGGGCAACCGTCCTGGCACACCCATGGCCCAGCTGCTCATGTGACAGCAGGTAGGTGGGCGGAGGTCTGGCAGGCGCAGAGCAGCCAGCGATCCAACCTGTGCTGGAGTGGGCAGCCCAGGGAGACCTGCTGGACACAACACCACACCAGCCCACCGCTGTCCTGCCACTGCCACAAGGAGAGAGCCACCTGGCTGACCACTTGAGCCCAGGTTAGGCCCTCCTTGCTCCCCACAAAGGAGCCTCAGTGTGAGTGCCGGATGACCAGGGCTTCCGACGCCAACCGCTGAGCCCCCAAGCCCACCCCAGCTGTCACCTCCACTCTGGTCCTGGGCAAGACCTCCCACCCCGCGCCCTGCGGCACACTTTCCATCACACACACTCCATGACCCCACACCCCTGCCCACCCTCTGCAGACACTGGCTCTGCCAGCTACACAGGGCTTAAGAACTCGCTGCTGAGCTCCAGAGAGCCTCATGGGTGGAAGTACAACGGAGCAGACCAGCCTGTGGAACCCGCAAGTGCTGCCCCACGGGTCCCCCTGCCCAGGCACGTCCTCCATACCAGGGGTGGGCAGGGCCAGTCCCATGGCAGGCTGTGGCAGGTACACGTGGTCCTACCTCTGGCCAGGCCTGTCCCTTGGTGAGCACCAGCACCCCATGTTCCTCCCACATGCCAGCTCAGGCCCTGGGGGTGGACAGCTAGAGACCCAGGCCCCAGGAAGGGTCGCCTGTGGGGTGGACAGCAGGGAAGCCTGATGTGGCATCTGCCCTGCCCAGGCTGGGAAATTTTGGTCCACACACCCAACTTGAAGTCAGGAAAAGACAGCGGCTCCCGCATGCTGCAGCCAGAGCTCTGCACTGTCCCAGGTGAGCTGCCAGCAACTGCCAGTGATGGGCACAGGCCAGGGCACTGGGGGGACAGGGAGACGGCAGGAGGCTGCAGCCAGGACCTGTCCCAACAAGCCCTGGGCCTGCAGCGGGTGGCCACACAGCACTGGGCACTCCTCTGCCAGGCACTCCGCACCACCTGGCCCCTGCTGCACTGCTTCCCTGAGCTCCCAGTGTCCCTGTCCCTGGATGACAGCACGGTGTAGACCTGGAATCCGTGGCCAGTTCTGCAGCTGTGGCGTCCCCAGGCACGGGGCAGCCCACAGGCAGCACTGCCTACCCCAGGCAAGATGCAGGCGCTGCTAGGCTGGGGCCCTGGCACCGGCCAGCCCTGGGTGAACACCAGCAGGCATGCCGGACATCAGCAACTCGCCTGGGCCCCACGGGGTCCACGGAGGACAGGCGGGCAGTGCGAGGCCAGAGTGCGTGTTCCGTGCAGCAGGCGGTGCAGAGGTCTTGGAGCCGGAGAGCGTGTCTGCTCCAGGTGCTGCTGCCCGTGCAGCTCCAGTGCGGGGAGAACGCCAGGCCACACACACACACACACACACACATCTTGGAGGTTCTCGAATGAGGCACTGAGAACTCCCAAAGGATGAGCTGAGCCTGTTCTGCAGGGGCAGGGTGGGCACAGGGAGGAAGCCCTCTGCCCAGAGGCTTGGAAAGAGCACCCGTTGGGTGAGAGCCACCGTGACAGCCTTTGGGGCATGGCAGCCACAGAAGTACTGGGGGGGGTCACCCCACGGGAGCCCAGGAGCAGGAGCGCCCAGCGGAGGGTGACCAGGCACACCGGCTCCGGCCAGGGCTGCGCTGCCGGCCCTCTCTGGTCACGGGCAGCTAAGATCACCCTTTCCCTTGCAAGCGGACGTGGACAACCGCAGCTCCGGGCCCCATTTTCACGGACTCGGCCCTTCTCTCCAGGAGTTGCCAATTCCTTGGGATTAGCCCCACGAGCTTTCCGTAAAGCACGAAGACCACCACCCAAGCTCTGCCCTAAGTTTGGGGTTCTGGCTTCAGTTTCAGCACACCTCATGTCCTCGTATCACGCCGACAGGTGCTCTTCCCAAACCGGTCTTACCCTCCTTAGTCCTCAGACTACATCTGTCCCGGGGCGGGGTGTGGTACAGGTCAGGCCACGGCTTGGGACGCTGACGTCCTATCTCCTAGAGTTCTGGTTGCAGTCCGGCCACTCAGCGTCAGATCCAGCTTCCTGCTAACGTGCACCCCAGGGAGGCAACAGATGACAGCCCAAGTACTTGGGCACCTGGCACCCATGTGGGAGGCCCAGATGGAGTTCCAGGCTCCCGGCTCCAGCTGGCCCAGCCCCAGCCCAGTTGTGGACATCTGGGGAGCGAACTAGCGGATGGAAGATCTCTTTTTCTCTGTCTCTTCCTGTCACTCTGCCTATCAAATCAATCAATCTTAAGAAACAAAACACAGCTCTCTCCCATTCTCAGAGGTTCTACAGCAAGAACTTGAAAACCATGATTTATTTCACTCACGATCCCGTGGGGCTGCCGCAGCCACACTGTTTTCACTGGAGAACCCACGGCTGGCCGTCCCCACCTCGCTCCCCCACGGGGGGGCACCAATATGTGCTTTTTCCAATCCCCCTGCTCCCCACTTCCTCCTCGTCCCCACGCTCCCTGGAACCACACAGAGCAACCTGTACTCTCGCTGGCACCACAGGGCACAGGGCTGCCCTCCACCCTCCAGCCTCTGAGCAGCGGGATTGGAGGGGCCGCCAGGCCGCAGCAGGCCTCCTCAGGAAATCGTGGCCAAGGTGGGCCTGCGGCTGGCTCAGGACGCAGGGGCCAGCTCCCGCTCCAGCTGCTCCTGCTCCTCACGGTCCAGCTGCTGCAGCCGCCGTTCCACATCCTCAGGCACCTGGACCTCCAGCAGGTTTTCCATGCCTCGCTCCGGCTCATCCCCGATGAGCACCTGGGGGGGGGGGGCAAGCCGGTGAGCCACTGGCCAGCGGTGGGCACCCTGTACCTAGCCTCTGCGGCCCCGCACCAACCTGAATCAGCTTCTCACAAGCTGCCTGCACATCGGGCTCCGGCTCCCAGCTGTGCAGCTCTCGGAGGATCAGGTAGGCTCCCTGGTCCCGCACCTGCTTCCGGCCAGGTGCGGTGGCTGTCAGCTGAGGGGGGAAGGGGGTGCCCAAATGTCACTGTGCTCGTGTGCCAGGGGCGGCACAGCCACGGCAGGACCCCACGCACCAGCATGATGGCTTCCACCAGCATCTTGCGGATGTCGGCATCAGGCTCCCGCTGCTTGTCGGGCGGCAGGTACTGCAGGTCCACGGGCAGCCCTAGCGGTGAAGGTGGGAGCCCCTGGGTCCCCGAGCTGGGTGGTGGGGCCAGGCTCTGCCCACTTCAGCCCCATCCGTGCAAGGCTCCCTGCAAGGTTTCAGAAGGGGCCTGGGGCCTGGACACCTTCTCCTGTGACTTCCCTGGTGGGTTCCCTCCTGCCAGCCGAACCCCAGACGTCCACCCAAGCCACTCACGGTCCATCTCTTCCTCGGAGAAATCCTCAGGCCCGGCCAGAGGCAGCAACAGGAAGGGGAGGATGTCTACCTCGGGACCAAGCAGCCACTCGTGGTGTCCTGGGGGGGCAGGGATAGGGGTCGGCCCGAGCTCCCCGCCACCGCCAAGTAGATTCCCCACGCAGCCAACGCCCCAGCCGCCCTCCCCGTCACTCACGGTGCTCGAAGCAGCAGTTCCGCAGCGTCCCCACCACACCGCCCCTGCGCACGGAGGAGTCCGGGTGCTGGGTAAGAGGCAGCAGCCGCTGCACCACGCACCTGCAGGGAGGGATCTGTCGTTGCGGCCCTGTACCCTTCCACCCGCTCCGGCCCGCACGCGCGCCCCGGGTTTCACCTGTCGGGGTCCAGCAGGAAGGCGCGCGCCGCCGGCCGCTGGCTGAGGTTGGAGAGCAGCGGCCCCAGGTAGTGCAAGGGTGCGCGCGCGTTGTAGCCGGGGGTGCACAAGGCGCGCACTATCCGCTCCAGGCCCGAGCCCTCGGGGTCGGCGCTCGCCAGCGCCTCTGTCAACGCGGCGCACGGCGCGGGCTCGCGGCTCAAGTTGGCCAGTGCGGCGGCCGCCTCGTCGGCCCAGGGCCACTGCGGGTCCAGGGCGAGGCCGAGCAGGCGGGCCGGCAGCCCGGGGTCGGCCGCCAGCAGCGGCTCGTGCAGGCCGGGGTCGGCAGCCAGGTTCACGAGTGCGCGCGCCGCGTCGCGGGCGGGGGCCGGGGCCGGGGCGGCCGCCAGCTGGACCAGCGCCCGCAGCAGCGCCGCCTGCCCGGCCAGCAGCGAGCGGCCCGCCTCGGAGCCGGTCAGAGCCAGCACGTGCCGCGCCGCCGCCGCCTGCAGGTCGGCCCGGGCGCCCGGCGCCAGGAAGGGCAGCAGCTCGGCCGCCTCCGCCTGCGCTTCGGGCCGTCCCGGCGCGCGCTCGCCGGCCCCACTCTCGCCGGTCTCCCCCATGGCCTCGGCCAGCACGCCGCGAGGAGCCAGCCCCGCCCGCCGCGGAGACGGAAGTCGCGGAGGCCAATCCGAGGCCGCGGGCTCCACGCCGGGGCGGGGCCGGGGCGGGGCCGGGGCGGGGCCGGGGCGGGGCCGGGGCGGGGCCGGGGCGCGCGGCCTTGTGGGCGCCGGATGCGCGTGACTGGCAGGTCTGGAGCGTCGCTGGCTGCGGGTTCGGCTGGTGTCGGGCCCGCCCGGTCCCCGCTCCCAGGCCGCTCGGGCTGAGCACCGAGCGTGGCCTTTCCCTGCGTGGGGTCTTCCGGCACCTGTCCGGGACGCCGAGGGCCTCAAGGCAGGTCCAGCTCGGCACTGCGGGCAGCTGCTGGCCAGATTGGAAAGTGAGATACAGCGCATATTACTGGTGCCAGACCCACAACTGTCGTGGCGCGTTTCCACAGGACTTGGACGCGGTGCAGCCGTGGTAGCGCGCAGGATGCAAGGTTGCACACCGAAGTAGGTCAGTTGCGGGCAAACCCTGCGGCCCTTCCTGTCCTGTGACTCTCCGCGGTTCTGTCGTCTAACCGCCGGATGCCTGGTGCACACTGCTCTTGCGTCTCAGTTCCTGGAGCGCTGGTGAAGGCCCGACGTGACTCCCTGCCCCAGGTCTGCCCGCCAGTGCCCACCCCGTGTCCACACACACGACACTTGGCATGCCTCCCACGTTGCTCACCCAATGAGCGACCTCTCTGGCAGGGATAAAGGAGGCTGGACGGCTGCTTCCGCCTGCTGGTCACTCAGTAAACGCCGCTGGCCCTGCCTTCTTCAGGCTTCTGTGTCCATCCTTGGCGGAGGCGGGGGTCGGAGGCGGGTTTATTTCCCACGCTGATGATACACACGGTGGGAGGCACCAGATGGTGGCCAAGTGCTTGGGTCCCTGCCACCCCACCGGAGACCTGGACGGAGTTCCTGGCTCCCGGCTTCCACTGGCCCAGTGCGGGCTGTTGAGGTCGTTCAGGGAGTGGTGAAATAAATAAAAACGCAAATACATAAATAATATTTAAAAGGCGTGGCCGCCATGGAAAACAATCTGTCAGTTCTTCAAAAAGTTAAACAGAGAAGTGACAACCCAGCTCTCTGCTCCTGGGTATGCACGGGAGAAACCTGTGTGCAGGCTGCATTACCCACGGCAGCCAGAAGGTGGGGACAGCCCAAACGTCCACCGGGGAGGGTGGGCCCTTGGTAGGGGTCTCACCGCGCTGTAAGAACAGGGGGACTCCTGATGCCCCAGGTGGATGTGCCCCCCAGTCAGCAGTAAGCAATGGAGCAAGTCACAGAGATTGCATCTTGTGTGATCCGTCTATAAGACGCTTCCGGAATAGACTAATCCACAGACCAAGGACCTCAGAGGTCGTCAAGCCGGTGGACAGGGAGCAGGCAGCTGGAGATACCATTGGTGGGTGCTGTGGATGGAGCAAACGCTGGCGTCCAGGCCCTAGCAGGACTGGCCTTCCAGATCAAGGTTAAGAGGCCACACACAGGGCTGGGGTCTCTGTACATAGGGCACCAGAGTGCCCGCTGACTTTGGCTCCACCGGAGGACACAGGGAGCTGGGCGCCCTCCCCGGAGCCACACCTGGGGTCTCCAGGCTCCAGAACCATGAGGAGACCTCTGTGGTCCGAAGCCCCCAGTCTGCGGTGTCTTCATGTAGCAGCTGAGCTAAGATGGCAACTGCAGGCTTTGCTTTTTTTTTTTTTTTTTTTTTGACAGGCAGAGTGGACAGTGAGAGAGACAGAGAGAAAGGTCTTCCTTTGCCATTGGTTCACCCTCCAATGGCTGCCGCAGATGGCGCACCACGCTCATCCGATGGATGGCAGGAGCCAGGTGCTTCTGGTCTCCCATGGGGTGCAGGGCCCAAGCACTTGGGCCATCCTCCACTGCACTCCCGGGCCACAGCAGAGGGCTGGCCTGGAAGAGGGGCAACCGGGACAGAATCCGGTGCCCCGACCAGGACTAGAACCCCGTGTGCAAGGCGGAGGATTAGCCTGTTGAGCCACGGCGCCGGCCCAGGCTTTGCTTTTCAAATACGAAACGGTGGTTCAGGCCAGGACTGGGAGTGCCGGGCTCCAGGTTCCAGCTTCCTGCCAGCGCACACCCTGGGAGGCAGCAGTGATGGCCCAGGTGTTGGGGTCTCTGCCACCGCGTTCCTGGCTCCTGGCTTCGGCCTGGCCCAGCCCCGGCTGTTGTGGACATCTGAGTGAGCCAGGAGATGGCATCTCTCTCCCTGTCTCCTCCCACACCAGCTGGCTGAGCCCCCCTTCCCACTGGCCCAGGGAGGCAGCCGCCCTGTCCTCTCTGGACCTGTCACTTCCTGTGCTCCACGGAGTCGCACCCCCAGGTCTCACCTGACCCCCACACCCAAGCTTTCCTTCCTGCTTCCTGCTGGCCAGGGCCCTCTCCAGAGTGGCCGGACAAGAGACCCAATGGCGTCTCCTGTACAAACAAGCTTCCTGGGCGAAGAGCCCCTGCTCAGGGCTGGACACCTACACACTGGGCCATCCCGGCGTGGAGGAGGAGCCCATGCTGTAAACACCCACGGCCACCTCTTCTGGAGCCCTCTCTCCAGAGAGAGACCTCAACTCAGCTTTAGCAACAAGAAAGAAAAAGCAGCAACACACAGCAGGAGGTTGAAGTCGGGGGAGCCAGCTCCGGAGCTAACGCCTTCCCCAGGGGCAGCGTGTGTATGTGGCTTTAGCATAGCACCAAGTGGACCCCAAACTCCTGCCACATGGGCCATGGTTTGAAGGCGCCCCCCAAACCCAAACTCCATCCCAGGCCCAGTGCAGCAGTGCAGGGAGACAGGGCCCACCGAGACATGGTCAGCTCGCGAGGCGCTGCTCCCGGGTGGAGTGGGGGTGTTCAGAGGGGCCTTATTGTTAGAGACGTTTGCCCCCTCTTTGCTCCTCCAGCTTCTGCCGGGGCGATGTAGCCAGAAGCCTTCACGGGTCCCCTCTGTTTTTAGCCTTATACGGAGAGTAACTTCAAGAGAGCCCATCTGCTTCTTGTTCTGCCTCTGCTTTCTTTCTATTCGAAAGGCAGTGTTGCACACAGATCTTGTGTCTGCTGGTTCACTTGCCAAATGGCCGCCAAGGCCAGCGCCGGGCTAAGACTGAAGCCAAGAGCCAGGAGCTCCTTCCAGGGCAGGGGCCTACGTGCTTGGGCCATCATCCGCTGCTTTCCCAGGTGCATCAGCAGGGAGCTAGATCAGAAGTGGAGCAGCCAGGACTCGAACCGGTGCCGATAGGGAACGCCGGTGTCAGAGGCAGCAGCTTAACCTACTGTGCCACTACACCGGCCCGTTCTCCT
Source organism: Sylvilagus floridanus (assembly GCA_949820135.1). Taxonomy (NCBI): domain Eukaryota; kingdom Metazoa; phylum Chordata; class Mammalia; order Lagomorpha; family Leporidae; genus Sylvilagus; species Sylvilagus floridanus. The sequence goes on along the minus strand of OX463241.1, from coordinate 168,462,392 downwards.
GCGCTTTCATCCCTAACAGCCAATCTCCTCTGCACGTTGGAGCATCACCCAATTCCAGAATTGCGACTAAGAGCATCTACTTTCTTCTAAACTGGGGCCAACAATCGGCACAGTGGAGCGAGTGCATCTGTGACCGGACATCCCATATCCAAGCGACAGTCCGAGTCCTGGCTGCTTCACTGCCGATCCAGTTCCCTTCTAAGGTCCTGGAAAAGCAGTGGAAGGTGGTGCAGGTCCTTGGGACCCTGCCACCCCCTTGGGAGACCTGGATGGAGTTCCAGGCTCCTGGCTTCATCGTGACCCAGTGCTGACCATCACAGCCAAGCATTTGGGGAGTGAACTGAATGGATAGAAGGGCTCTCTCTGTCTCCCCTGCCTCGCTGTCAGTCTGCCTTTCAAAACAAATCTGTAAACTGGGGAGCAGGTGTGTCCCGGTTGGAGGGACTGGGCTCAATTTCTGGCTCAGGCTCCCAGTGCCAGCTTCCCGCCAATGCCCCACGGCACCGGCCCCGATGAACCCGCTGTGATGGTGGACTTTATGCTTCCAGGAGAAGTTTTCTTTCTTTCTTTTTTTTTAATTTATTTTTTGACAGGCAAAGTTAGACAGAGAGAAAGGTCTCCCCTCCGCCGGTTCACTCCCCTAATGGCTGCCACGGCTGGCGCTGCGCCCATCTGAAGCCAGGATCCAGGTGCCTCCTCCCAGTCTCCCACATGGGTGCAGGGACCCAAGCACTTGGAACATCCTCCACTGCACTCCCGGGCCACAGCAGAGAGCTGGACTGGAAGAGGGGCAACCGGGACTAGAACCTGGGGTGCCGGGCGCCTCAGGCGGAGGATTAGCCTAGTGAGCTGCGGCGCCGGCCAGAAGGGTTTTCTTTAACATGCCTTGTTTCCATCTTGCATGTCTTCACCTGAATTAATTCCTGGATACCTGATGTCTGTGATACTGTGCTCGTGTGTTCTAAGATCTGGGGAGCGAGTGTTTAGCCTGGCAGCTCAGATGCCTGCCTCCCCTGCTGGAGCACCTGGACACCTGCTGGGCCAGGCTGCTGGGGGGGGGGTCCCTGCCCAACTCAGAAACCTGCACTTTGTTTCAGTCTCCTGGCTCAGCTCTGAGCACAACAGTATTTCGCATGAACCAGTGAGTGGGAGCTCTATTTATTTCTCTCTCAAATAAGCAAATAACATAAAAATAGGGGCGGGTGTGGTGACGCAGGAGGTTAAGCCGCCGCGTGGGACACCTGGACCCTGTATCAGAGTGCCCAAGCACTTGGGCCCCTGCCACCCACATGGGAGACCCCGATGGACCAACCCAAGCCTTTGTGGCCATCTGGGGGAATGAAACAGCAGGTGGAAAATTCTCTCTCTCTCTCTGTCACTCTGCTTTTCAAATAAATAAAAAGCTAAAAAATTTTTTAAAATAAAGATTCCATTTTCTCATTGTTGCTAGCATATAGCAGTGTAGTTGGTATTTATGCATTGTTTGTACTTTATAACCATGTTAAATTCTATCAATAATCCCTACAGGGAATATTTAGGTTTTTCTATAGCTTTCCTGAGAGACACTCAGCACACACTAGAAATGCACGTATTTCAAGTGCACAGGGGCTGGCGCTGTGTGTGGCAGGTGAGCAGGTGCTCGGGTACCCCAGCCCACACGGAGGGTCTGGTTAGGGTCTCGGCTACTCTGGGCTTCTGACTCGGCTTCCTGCTAGTGTGCCTGGGAGGCAGCACCTAATGGCCCAAGTGCTTGGGTCCCTGCCACCCACACGGATGAGGATCCTGGCTCTTGGCTTTGGCCTATTGCAGCCATCTGGGGAATGAACCAGCAGATAGATCTCTTTGCCTTCCCTTTTCTATGTCACTAACTCTTTCAAGTAAATAAATAAATGTTTTTTAAAAGTAAAATATACACTTTGTTGGTTTGATATATATATTATATATACATATATATTTCCCCATAAAACTGCCATTCCCATCAAGATAACAGAGGTACCTGTCACCCCAAAGGCTCCACACATTCCTTTGTAACCCCACTTCTCCCCTCTCTCCCTCTCCCATTTCTTAGCACTGACATGTTTTCTGTCATTATAGGTCAGTTTGCATTTTCTAAACCCTGTATAAATAAAGGGAATATTGTAATGTACTCTTGATTCTAGTTCCTTTCATTCAGAGTGTTGGCTGAGGTTGAGTGGAGTGTTGGGTAAGGATGGGTTGAGTGTAGGGGGGCTGGGCTGAGTGTGGGGGGCTGTGTTGAGCACAGATGGGGCTGAGTGGTGGGGGGCTGGGTTGAGTGTATTGGGGGCCGATTGAGTGTAGGGGGCCTAGGTTGAGTGGGGGGCTGGGTTGAGCACAGGTGGGGCTGTGTTGAGTGGCAGGTGGAGCTGGGTTGAGCCATGGCAGGGTAAACTCCTAACTATGGGATGTGAAGGGGGCGGGGCATGCATCCTGTGCTTCTGTTTCAGAATCAGTGTTGGCCGACCTTTGTGCAGTGTAGACATGTGCGGCTGTGATGGTTGCCAGTGGAGATGACAGGTGAGAGGCTGACCACAGGGTCTTGAGGTGCCAGTGAGTCGGGGGGCAGCCCCGTGAGCATGGCTGCTGGGGAGTCCTCCTGGCCGGCTGACAGGCAGAGAAAAGGTGGGCCTGGTTTTCAAGCACATCCTCGTGGTTGCGGGCACCACCGCACATGGTCAGCTGCAGCCTGGGGAGCGGGGAGCGTGGACCCTCGCAGGAGCTGGAGCTGAGGTCAGTACAGAGCCATGACAGGGGCCCAGATGCCACAGATTCCTGGGCACCTGGAAACGGCGTCTTCGGCTCTCAAGGACCAGGTACATGGGACGGCACGTGCCGTGGCTCGCAGTCAGCCCTCCTGCCCAGACCCCCAGAGCCTGCTTTGTGGGGAGCGGGTGGATGCCCCACACAGACTCAGCCATGTGGTTTTGCCTTTCGCCAAGAGTGACACGGGGGACACCCCGCCGGCTGTGGCTGCACACGCCGTCCAGCCCACCTGGACAGGGCGCACCTGGCCCACGCTGAGCGACTCCAGCCAGCCCGGTGCTCCTGAGAACCCTGCCTACTGGCGCTGTGTTCTCACTGCTCGGCGTCATGGCTGCCTGGACCGGCGTGAGGGTGACTTCAGGGGCCTGGGGAAGGGCTCCCTCGACTCTCCCAGGCAGAACCTCGTGGCAGACCCAGCCGGGTCTCAGGTTTTCCTCCTGACTTTCAAGCACAGGTTCGACTCGGTGCACGGCACACAGCTGTGCGGGTTGTCGCTTCTTCCTGGGGCCCTCTTGGTAACATCTGTGGTTTGAGAAACAGTGTTCAGAAGTGAGCCTTTACGAAGAGGGGCGTGGGCCGAGAGGGCGGACATCATTGGTTTGAGACCTCAAAGGGTTATTTTTACCACTTGTTTCTTTGGCTGATGGATGGGTATCAGAGCACAGAGATAAAGAAGTAGATAAACTCCTATACACCAGTTCAGTCCCCAGATGCCCACAACAGCAGGGCTGGGAACTCCACTCAGGTGTCAGGGATCCAGGTACTTGAGCCGTCACCAGTGCCGCCCAGGGTTCACACAGCAGGAAGCTGGAGTCGGGAGCAGGGCTGGGACTCCAGCCCAGGCAGTCCCTCAAGCGATGTGGGCACCTTCACCACTGGGCCAAGGGCCTGTCCTGCCTCAAGGACTGCACGATGCATAAACCCCTTTAACAGATGGATGTAATCATTTAATTCTTTTACATCAAGGGCACAAATGCCCAGGAGAGCCCCACAAGCTCCCAGAACTGGCACTCGCCCAGGGTGGCCCCTTGGGCGGGCACTTTATGGTCTCATCCAGACCTGACCTTGTGTCCCACGGAAAAGGAGGAAAAAGGGGCCCCAGGCGGACAATCTGGGCAAATGGCGCCCTCTGGTGAGCACTTTTGTTTGAGCCCAAGATGTGCAGGTAGGGCCAATGGCTCCCACAGGCCCATGCTTGCTTTGATGCCATGGGAGGCCTATATATATAGTACCACCATGTGGTCACCAGGACAGGCACCTCCCACAGTCCCAAGACAGATGGGCAGATCCACAGTCTCCGACGTGTGGCCATTGGCTCAGCCGTTAAGTTGCTGCTGTCGGGGACCACGCAGCATGTGGCCTCTTAGTGGAAAACTACCGAGGCAGGGCTAGACAGCCCAGACCAGAGAGTACTGACAACGCAACCTTGTGTGACCTTGTGCCTTAAGACCTTGTAACCTTTCCCATACTTGCACTAGCATTGCAGCTACAAGATAAGCTCCCCCTCCTTCCTCCACCCAACGTCCTGCCCTCCTAAACGGCCCTCCTTCCCCCGCCCGACACCCTGCCTTTATGATATATAAGTGTGTGGTTGAAAAATAAAATTTTCAGCTTGATCAGGACATGTCTTGCTGCCATCTTTGTGTCTCCTGTCCCTTTCATTCCCCATTCTAGGTACTTGGCCCCAGTTGACAACCCACGGGATGGGACAACTGGCGCCCAACGTGGGGCTCGAGTGCGGCCCTTGGGGTTCGAGTGCCTGTAAGATTGGAGGAACGCCGCCTTCCAGGAGGAAAACTTGGATCCAAGTGACTGTGCGACCGGCTCGGAACTGCCCACCCGAGATCATTAGCATCGGTCGACGCTGCGGAGTGAAGACGGCGCAAGGTAAGTGATGGCCATGGGACAGGCATTATCGTCACGGGAAATGTTCATTTCGGGTCTCAGGGAGGCCCTCAAGACACGAGGAGTTCGGGTTAAAAAGAAGGATCTAAAGGCATTTTTTGAGTAGGTAGAAAAATTGTGTCCCTGGTTCCCCAAGGAAGGAACAATTGACGAGGTCAAGTGGGAAAGAGCTGGAAGTTGTTTAAAGGATTTTCATGAACCTTTGGCCCTGCAAAGGTGCCTACTATGGTTTTTTCATATTGGAACCTGATTGACATTCTAAAAACCCGTCACCTAGATAAGACTATTAATGCCCTAGTAAGGGATGGTGAGGAGACGCTACAGCGATCCTTCCGACCCGCATCTAAATGCCCATCTGTCGCTCTGGATACACCCTCCACTGATGATAACCCCAAAGATGAAATCAAGGAGCCCATTTCAGCCCCTCCCACCGGGACGAGCCAGTTATATCCTGCAATCCGAGACAAATTAGACCCAGACGAGGAAGCTGTTCTAGAGGAAGAGGCCGCACAGTATCAAGATTCCGATAGGCCCCCAAATGTTAAAAATCCCCCACCGTACAATACTCGCCCTCACCCCCCATTTGTGCCCCGGCTCTCTATGACCTTAACCCTCCCGTGCCTGACTTGTCGGCCTTGCGACAGTCACTTCAGCACAGACGAGAGCACATCCGGCTCCTTAAGGAAATAAAATCCCTCGACGAGGAGCTCCGCCGCCTCGCCTTAGAGCAGCCCCTCACAAAACCTAAACAAGGTAAAGTCAGGTGCCAAACCCAACCCCTTCTGGCTTGTTCTGTAGTCAGGAGACATGCCGGAGGTCACTCCGAGCCTGCCGCTAATGGGGAAAATGAGGCAGAGGAAAATGTACCCCCCCACTCCAGGGAAGATAGTGAGGAACCTGAGTCAGAGGATGAAGACCAGGACCCCAGTCAAGGACCTGGTAATGAACAACCGCCACCCTATAAAAAACTTAGTCTCCGATTTATTGAGAAACTTAAAACTGCTTGCACCCAATATGGCCCCACTGCTCCGTATACTCAGGCCTTACTGGAAAGCCAGAGTGCCCGGTGGCTTACACCTAATGATTGGGACTTCCTCATCAGAGCCGCTCTCAACGGAGGTGACTATGTTCTGTGGAGGGCCGACTATGTTCATATTTGCAAAGAAATAGCCCAGCAAAATTCTGCTAAAACTTCATCTAAAAATTGGACCCTCAAAAAACGTTTGGGAGATGCCCCATATGATTCCAACAATTCACAAGCCCAGTTCCTGATGGACTTCTGGCGCAGATTAACTCTGCCGGACTAGGGGCTTGGAGAACATTTCCTCAAAGGGGAGCAGTCCCCGCCTCTTTGGCTAAGATTCAGCAGGGGCCGACAAGCTTTATAGTGATTTTGTCTCGCGCCTTAATGTTGCAGCTGAGAGACTAGTTGGCCCAGGAGAAAATGGAAGTGCATTTGTTACGCACATTGCCTTTGAAAACGCCAACCCAGCTTGTAAAGATATTCTTCGGCCTCATAAACATAAAGGTGATCTTTCAGAATATGTAAGGCTCTGCGCTGGTGTGGGATCGGCCCATACCATGGGCTTGGCAATTGGGACTGCACTCAGATTGACCCAAAATCCCTCCAAGGGGACCTCCACTTGCTATGCCTGTAAACAGCCCGGAAATTTTGCCCGGGAATGTCCAACCGCCTTATCAAACAGGCCCATGGCCCAAGGCGAGGCTCCATCCCCCCAGACACGCTGCTCCCCTCCACCCCATGCCCCCGATGTCATAGGGGTTATCACTGGGCAAATAAATGTAGGTCAAAGACTAATTCTTCAGGACAACCCCTCCCTCCTCACATCCCGGGAAACTCCCAGAGGGGCCAGCCCCTGGCCCTGGTATCTCAAAGGACAAACCCTGGGGCAGTATGGTTTGTCCCCTCCCAGCCTCAGGCTCAGCAAATGCCTCAGCAATTGCCTCCTCCAATGAGCAACCCCAGGTAGCGCAGGACTGGACCTCTGTGCGGCCTCCGATACAGTATTAGATGCCACCCAGGGCCCACAAGTTATCCCTGCAGGGGTGCGGGGCCCCTTGCCTTCAGGTACCTGTGCATCAGCCGCCCTCAAAGGCATTCAAGTTTTTCCCGGTATTATTGACGGTGACTTTACCGCTATTAATGGAGTAGCTGTCGTTCCACAGGGCACCCATCTAGCACAACTGGTTCTTCTGCCTTTAATTACTGGAACTACATCCTCAATTTCTCCCAGGCCCCGAGGCATTACCCCTTTGGGCTCCTTGGATGCTTATTGGGTCCAGCCAATTACAAAAAATAGGCCTGTGTTAACCCTTACTATTGAAGGAAAGGATTTCAAGGGCATTTTGGATACAGGGGCGGATGCCACAGTCATATCTCAAGATCATTGGCCTGCCCATTGGCCGCTGACTGCATCTTTCACCATTTGCGAGATATAGGGCAGTCCAATAACCCCCAAGTCAGCTCAAGGGTGTTTTAACAGGTTTCCTGGTAATCAGTACTCAATGAAACAACAATGGGTAATTAGTACTTGTTTTAGATGAATGTAATTTTAATTAAATTCAAGTAGAAATATATCAGCATCTTACCTCATTTAGGTGTAACTGCTAATTTATTGTAAACTCTTATATACTCAACATGTTAAATTTGTGTTAAAAATGTTATAGAAATGTGCATTTGGTAAGGAAGGTTAAAAGGAAAGAGTTATTTTAAATAAAGAAAGAACAAGGTTTGTAAGATTGACTTTATCCTGATGGTTGGTTTACTCTAGACTGGAATGGAAATGATGGAATGTTTCAAGTAAGTTGAAGAGGGTGTGTGGAAGCCACAGAAGGTTACGAAAGAAATCTTGGATCTTAATAAGAAAGCCACAGAGGCCTAAAGAGTTAAATGTTCTGTAAAATCCTACAGGTGCTTTCAAAAATGCTATGTGAAGTAAGCATGTTAGGTAGGAAGTCAGTTATGAGCTTATGTGTGTGTGACATGAAGGCCTAAAGAGAAGACCTCTACGTCCAGCATATGCACCTGCATCTCAGAGTCATCCTGACATTTCAGGGGCAGCTCGGCCTTCGCATCCTGCCCTGCCCCCTCCTACCTGACAACCTGCCTGGTGGGGGTCCCTGCCCCTTCTCCCAGTATCTGCACTTCAAACACCCTGCTCTGGATCCCCATTCTCCAGGGGGTCTTGCTCACCCTTCCTCCAAACTCAGGATGGCGACAGCTAGGCTTCCTCCTGTCTGATACCTTCAGGGAAAAACTCAGATAGGAGTTTGTCTATTTACATCCAAAAAGCCCTTTGTTCCAAGAGGAGCAGAGGTGGGGAAGCAAGACCCATCTCCTTAAAAACCCCCAGCCTCAACCGGACTGCACGTTCAGCGCTCTGCCTCTCTGCTGAGCCCCCCGCCTGCCTGCCTGCCCGCCCAGGTGTACTCTCTCTCCACTGCCCACCCCACCCCCCCAGTCTCTCAGGCTCTGTCTGGAGAGGTGCCCATCCGTCCTTACAGATGTCCCTTCCCTAATAAACCTTGCTCTTTTACCTCCCACTACTCTCTGTCTCACGCCTGAATTCTTTCTTGCGCGAAGACAAGAACCCTGCAAATTTCTCCGGTAAGAAGCACATGCCTCTTGTTGAGTTTATAATAAGGTTATAATTTTAAATGTAAAGTCTTTTGTCATCCATAGTTTTATATATCAGGTTTGGTACTCAGAAAACTAAAGTATTGTTGGTTCTGTGCTTAGCTGTCCTCCTACAATTTCTGACGGACTTTCTCCAGCCACATCTATTGTTACAGATGGGTTGTCCAGCGGGATGGCTGCCTTTGTGGCAGACAACCGTTCCCATGTTTTTAAAACATCCTATCAGTTGGCCCAGTTGGTTGAGCTGTATGCCACACTTCAAGTCTTTACACAGTTTTCCAGTCAGGCTGTAGATATCTATACTGATAGTGCATATGTAGCTCACTCCATTCTGTTACCTGAAACTTCTCCTTTTCTTAAAACAACTTCCAACGCTATGCCCTTGTTTATACAAATTCAAAAGCTAATACGAGAAAAACAACAGCCCTTCTATTTGGGACATATTAGGGCGCACACAAGCCTACCAGGATCACTCTCAGAAGGTAATGCCCAGGCAAATGTTGCCACAAAGCCTACCTTCCCCACAACTGTGGGCACAGTCCAAAAACCCCAAAACTCAGAAGGTAAGGCCCAGGTAGATGCTGTTACAAGGCTCACCTTCCCCACAAGCGTGGGCACAGTGCAAACACCTCAAAACTCAGAAGGTAAGGCCCAGGTAGATGCTGCTACAAGGCTTACCTTCCCCACAAGCGTGGGCACAGTGCAGAAACCTCAAAGCTCAGAAGGTAAGGCCCAGGTAGATGCTGCTATAAGGCTTACCTTCCCCACAAGCGTGGGCACAGTGCAAACACCTCAAAACTCAGGAGGTAAGGCCCAGGTACAAGGCTTACCTTCCCCACAAGCGTGGGTACAGTGCAAAAACCTCAAAACTCAGAAGGTAAGGCCCAGGTAGATGCTGCTACAAGGCTCACCTTCCCCACAAGCGTGGGCACAGTGCAAACACCTCAAAACTCAGAAGGTAAGGCCCAGGTACAAGGCTCACCTTCCCCACAAGCGTGGGCACAGTGCAAACACCTCAAAACTCAGAAGGTAAGGCCCAGGTACAAGGCTCACCTTCCCCACAAGCGTGGGCACAGTGCAAACACCTCAAAACTCAGAAGGTAAGGCCCAGGTACAAGGCTTACCTTCCCCACAAGCGTGGGCACAGTGCAGAAACCTCAAAACTCAGAAGGTAAGGCCCAGGTAGATGCTGCTATAAGGCTTACTTTCCCCACAAGCATGGGCACAGTACAGAAACCTCAAAACTCAGAAGGTAAGGCCCAGGTAGATGCTGCTACAAGGCTCACCTTCCCCACAAGCGTGGGCACAGTGCAAACACCTCAAAACTCAGGAGGTAAGGCCCAGGTATAAGGCTCACCTTCCCCACAAGCGTGGGCACAGTGCAAACACCTCAAAACTCAGAAGGTAAGGCCCAGGTACAAGGCTCACCTTCCCCACAAGCGTGGGCACAGTGCAAACACCTCAAAACTCAGAAGGTAAGGCCCAGGTAGATGCTGCTACAAGGCTTACCTTCCCCACAAGCGTGGGCACAGTGCAGAAACCTCAAAGCTCAGAAGGTAAGGCCCAGGTAGATGCTGCTACAAGGCTCACCTTCCCCACAAGCGTGGGCACAGTGCAGAAACCTCAAAGCTCAGAAGGTAAGGCCCAGGTAGATGCTGCTACAAGGCTTACCTTCCCCACAAGCGTGGGCACAGTGCAAACACCTCAAAACTCAGGAGGTAAGGCCCAGGTAGATGCTGCTACAAGGCTTACCTTCCCCACAAGCGTGGGCACAGTGCAGGAAGCTCGAAACTTGCATAGGTTGCATCACCTAAATGCTCAATCTCTCCATTTGTTTTGTAAAATTTCATGAGAACAGGCTTGTGAAATAGTCAAAAAATGTCCCTCATGCATTACAAGCCAACCTGTACCTCATTTGGGAGTCAATCCGCGTGGTCTCCCTAATCAACTGTGGCAAAGGGATGTCACACACTTCCCAAAATTTGGCAAATAAAGTATCTTCATGTCTCTATAGACACCTACAGTGGCTTCATCTTTGTCTCCCGCATACTGGAGAAGCTGCGAAGGATGTTCTCTCGCATCTTATCACAGCCTTTTCTGTACTGGGAAAACCTGTTACATTGCAGGAAGGCAAAGGCGAGCTGTTCAGTTTATTCCTTTATTGGCCACATTGGGAATTTCCACAGCTGTGGTTACAGGATCCACAGGACTGGGAATTGCGGTCCAAAATACAGAGAATTGTCCCAACAACTTATTAAAGATGTGCAAACCCTAGCTACCACCATCCAGGATCTCCAAGATCAGATCGATTCCCTAGCGGAAGCGGTTCTACAAAGTCGTAGAGGCTTAGACTTGCTTACCACCGAGCAGGGAGCTACTTGCTTGGCTTTACAGGAAAAATGCTGTTTTTACGCTAACAAGTCCGGCATTGTTCACAATAAAATCAAGACACTTCAAGAAGATCTGGAGCATTGCCGGCGTGCCATGGCTGAAAATCCCTTTTGGACGGGATGGAATGGACTGCTTGCCTATTTGCTACCGCTTTTAGGCCCCATTGCTGGTTTGCTTGTTATACTATCTGTAGGTCCTTGTCTTTTCAGTAAGCTGATGACTTTTATCAGACAGCAAGTAGATACTTTAGCAGCCAGACCAATTCAAATACAATACCAAAGTCTGGCCATGGAAGATCCCTTGGAGAATGTTATCTCTCTCTCTGGCCGGTGAGGTCAGGTGAGGTCACGGTCCCTCCAACAACTGACTCTCCCCTTCGGTCTGCCGCTGCCCCAGTCGGGAGCCCAGGAAGGGCCCCAGGCCTATCAATAAGATGAGCAGTAAGCCAAAGACAGGCACCTTCCCGGAACCTCACCCACCTAAGACAGGAGTCCTTGGGGGCTGGCAAGGATATCCAATGATGGGTAAGAGGTGATGGAACTCCGGGTCGATCCCTAAGACAGGCACTGCTCGTTCATCACGCCTGGCCTAACCGGTAGCCATTTCTGTTTAATTGATAAGAAAGGGGGATATGTCGGGGACCACGCAGCATGTGGCCTCTTAGTGGAAAACTATCGAGGCAGGGCTACACAGCCCAGACCAGAGAGTACTGACTCAGGCTCTGCTTCTCTGTAACTCTGCCTCTCAAACAAACAAATAAATCTGAGAGGCAGCATTACAGAGAGAGAGGTCTTCCATCCACTGGTTCACTCCCCAGATGGCCACACCTGCCGGAGCTGGGCCGATCCCAAGCCAGGAGCTTCTTCCAGGTTTCCCACATGGGTGCAGGGGCCCAAGCACTTGGGCCATCGTCTGCTGCTTTCCCAGGCGCATTAGCAGGGCGCTGGATTGGAAGTGGAGCCCATATGGGATGCTAGTGCCACAGGCGGAGGCTTAGCCCACTAGGCCAAAGCGCGGGCCCTGATGTGTCTGTAATGTTTCCATGTGCCTCTTGGACCTCTTGTGCGTTTTTCTACAGGGCTGTGTGGGTTTTGCTGTCAACTGCGGGACTGCCTACTCGCTCTGGACTGATGGCAGAGCCCGCCTTCCTACTCCCTTAATACTCAATAGGCTAATCCTCAGCCTGTGGCACCAGCACCCTGGGTTCTAGTCCCGGTCAGGGCACCGGATTCTGTCCCGGTTGCCCCTCTTCCAGGCCAGCTCTCTGCTGTGGCCCGGGAGTGCAGTGGAGGATGGCCCAGGTGCTTGGGCCCTGCACCCCATGGGAGACCAGGAGAAGCACCTGGCTCCTGCCATCAGATCAGCGCGGTGCGCCGGCCGCAGCGGCCATTGGAGTGTGAACCAACGGCAAAGGAAGACCTTTCTCTCTGTCTCTCTCACTGTCCACTCTGCCTGTCCAAAAATAAATAAATTTTAAAAAATTAAAAAGCCTGTGTTTGAGTAGGTACATTGTTTCCTTTATGACTGCTTTGTGGGTGTGTGATGTTTAAGACTTGCTGTGCTTTCCATGCCATACCTTAGAAATGGTTTGCTCTCATCCCTCGGAACAGGGAGGCGCGGTGGGGGTGGGCTTGAGGCCCACACCGAAGGAGCAGGCTCCTAACCATAGCCAGAGACCGGAAATTTACAGGAAGTCGCTGCTGAGAGCCCAAGGCAGGGTACCCAAGGTGCGTGCAGTCCTGGGGGTCCCCTCAGAAGGCGTGTGTGACCCTGCATCCCACAACAGCACCCTCTCCAGGGACTGCGAGTGCCCAAAACGCAGCCAGCTGCCGCCTACCCCACACACACCTGCTGCCTCCCCTGGCCAGAGTGGTGACCCCTCCCCCCAGCCAGCCTCTCCCACTGACATCCAGCCCATGAGAGTGACCCTGGCAGCCCCGGGGCTGCCACCCCCCCTGAGCCCGAGCCAGCAAAGGTGGAGGCGGAGCCCCATCTGCCCGCTGTGGCCCTGGGCTTTATTCCAGACGGGAGGGGGCAGGCAGGGGGTGGCCGGGGCGGTCAGGCCAGGCCGTCGGGGTCTGCGCTCCCCGGCATGAAATAGCGCTGCAGCCCGGGCTGCAGGGGCAGCGGGCACCGCGGGCGTGCGGGCTGCGGCCACCCCGCCGGGAACGGCTGCACCTCCACCCGCGGCAGCGGCAGCTTCAGCGCCCGGATGGAGCCGTCGAGGGGGCGGCTGCGGCCGGTGCGGAGCGCGGCGGGCATCCGGCCTGCGGGAGCAGGGCAGGCTATTGAGGCTGCCAGCAGGCATCAGGGTGGGGGTGGCAGTCCCGTCACCGCCCCTCGCGCTCACCCCTCGGCCGCTCCTCGGAGCTGTGGACCCCGGCCTCCTGGAGCCGGAGGATGGGGCAGCGCCTGGGGACGGCGGGGGCAGCGGGTCAGCCGGGCTAGCCCCGCGGCCGCCCGCCCCCGCCGCCCGGGCCGCACCCCGCACCTGCGGTCGTGCGGCGGCCGCACCACGGTGTTGGGCTCCGGCGAGCGCAGGCGCTGCGCCTCCTCCCACAGCAGGATGAGCTGCTGCGCGCGCTGCTGCTCGCAGAAGTAGTTGAGCGCGTCGATGCAGCTGAGGTCCAGCATCTGCCCGTGGGGCAGCTGCGGCCTCTCTGGCAGTGCCGGGGACGCGGGCGAGCGCCAGCTGGGCCTGGGAGTCCCGCAGAAGTTCTGCAGCGTCTCTGAGAGCGCGCGCTTGGTCCACCGGCTGCGCACCGGCTGGGCCTGGAGCTCCGCACCCACACCCGCCGGCAAGGGCGGCTCCAGGAGGTGCCACCAGGGCACGGGGGACACCGGCGACGCAGCCTTCGAGGGGGCCTCCTTGGGAGGAGGGGGGGGCGCTGAGGGCTCGGGCCTGGCCGCCTGCGCCTTCACCATTCTTGTCTGCAGGAATCGGAGAAGCGCTTAGAGCTGCGGGGATGGGTGCCCCGCCCCTGACCGGGGAGGCTGGCCGCGCCTCCCTGCCTCTGAGCCGGCGCCGGCTTCCCCCACGCTGCAGGCTTGCGGCTGCCCAAGGAGATCCTGAAGGATGCACTGGATGGGCAGCGCCTGTGCCCCCCCCAGCTCTGCCCCCACGTCCTGGAGGAGCCCGGGGAGGGGGTGAGCAGGACCTGCAGCTGCTGGATCATGCCCTCCAGCTTCTGACAGCACAGTGTGCGCAGCGTGGACTTGGAGCTGAGCTGGGCACCCTGGGCCCAGGTCAGCATCTCCTTGAACAGGAAGCCCTGCGGGTCTTGCAGGCCCAGCCTGTCCATCAGCTTCTTGAGTTCTGGCCTGGGGCAAGGACAGGTGGTATGGCAGGGCCTGGGTGGGGCTGGGGGAGGGCGGGGGCGGGGTGGGGGCGGGACGCACCGGCAGGCGTCCGGCGAGTAGAGGAAGTAGGACAGCAGCTCCAGCACAGTGTCGTTGGACTCCAGGAAGCAGGCCAGCAGCAGCTGCAGCGCCAGCATCACGAACTGCTTCTGAGTGGGGTCCTGGGAGAAGCCCGGGCTGCGGTTGGAGGAGGGGGCCCGGGGCAGGGAAGGCTGGGGCGTGGCGGGCCATGCGGTCACCTGGAAGCTGGGGGGCTGGTCCAAGTTAAGCAGATGCAGGAGGAGGTCCCGCAGCCGGCTGCGGAGGCCGTGGCCCAGGTCCGGCAGCAGCGTCAGCAGAGCGTGCAGGATGTGCACGCGGTCTGCCCAGGAGGACGCAGGCAGCATGTCCAGCAGCGTCGAGGCCAGTCCCTCCACAGTGCCCATCTCTGGATACGCCTGTGGGGGGGTGTGCTGGGCCCCAGCTCGTGCCCCGCCCCAGCCTTGCTGCCCACCCATCCCAGGCTCCTCCTACCTCCAGGGTGATGATGGGGAACAGCTTTTTGAACCAGTTCTGGCTGACGAAGAAGTGCAGGAACTTGGGCAGGTGCCCGTAACGCTCCTCCCACAGTGTGCGGGTGCGGGGGTACTGCGACTGGGGGTAGGTGCCCGTCCTGGTCCTGGTGGTCGCCTGGGAGCTCAGGGCTTCCGGGGTCAGCTCCGCAGTGCTCTGGGGGAGGCAGGGTCGTTGCAGGCCCCACTTCTTGGCGCCGGGGATGCCGAGCCCACGCCTCCCGTGGCAGCCTGGGGCCTGTACCGAAAGCTTGGGCTCCAAGGACTCCAGCCTCTGCTCAGAGCGCAGCCTCTGTGGGCTCAGGGACGCCGAGGAGCACACCGCTCCCAAGTCCTCCTCCTCCTCCTCCAACTCCTCCTCCCCTTCTTCCTCCTCCGCCAGTTTCTCTTCCTCATCCTCCTCCAGAAGAATCACCACCTTCTTCTTCTCCTCCTCCTCCTCCTCCTTGACCCTGGCCTTCCCCCGCAGCCACTGCAGCCAGCGCCTCTTCCACCTGGCGTTGGACCGCCGGGGGTGATGCAGCCACAGGTCGTCGCCACGGCTCCCACCTGGCTGCAAAGCCGAGGGCGAGAGGCAGCGTCCGTCAGGCGGTGGGCACGGCAGAGCCCTCCCCGGGCCGGCGAGCCCCCCCAGCCCTGCCCCTTGCCTTGTGTCTCCGGAACCGGGAGGCGAGCTGGGCCAGGGAGCCCAGGCAGCTGACCTCAGCAGGCAGCCACATCTGCTGTAGCAGCATGGAGTTGGGCACGAAACCTGGGAAGCTGATGGGCAGCGGGTAGCCCTGGGGGCAGGTAGAGGCGGCGGGCTGAGGCCCATGCTGGTCACCCCCACGACCCCACTCAGCCCCCAGGCCAGCTCCACCAGCCAAAGTGCCCCCGTCAGCCCACAGACAGGCAGGCCAGGTGGAGGGCCATCAGTGTGGCATCAGACGTAGTACATGAAGACAGAGTCCTGTGGGGCCAGCGGGTGCTGGTCCTGAGAGTCCCCCCACACTGGGAGCCCCCCCACAGGGTTCAGCCCTGAGCCCTGGAAGGGGGAAGTCTCAGAACCATGGCTGATGGGGGCAGGGCAGGAGCGGACAGTGATTCCCCTCCCAGGGAAGGACCAGTCATGCCCCGGGCAGGTATAGGAGAAGTGCCGAGGCCTGCCCAGGAGCCTGGCGGGTGTGGAGGGCCAGCTCCGCTCAGCCTTGCTCCCCTGAAGGGCGGGGCCTCAGGTCACCCAGGAGGAGCCAAAGGGGAAGCCCACACCGAGCCAGTGGAGGCTCTTGCTGGGAGTCCCCAGATGCTGGCACAGGCTCCTGGGCCCACCACACCAGAGCTGAGCTGAAGGCGGGCCAGACAGGGACAGGAAGCTGTGTGGCAGAGGGGGTCCTGGCCTCACCTTGTAGGGGTGCGGGGTGGCAGGAAAGAAGCCCCTGAGCTTGGACAGGGGCTCCCTGGGCCGTCGCCTCAGCAGCAGTGGGATCTGGGGAGGGGGATCAGAACGGTCTCAGTGCATAGCTGGGCTCCCGACGCCTTGGGTACCTTCACCCACCAGGCCTTTTACCCTGTGCTGCAGGTAGGATGGGGAGTCGGGGCCCACAGTCATCTCCCGCCGGACCTGCTCCGACTCCAGCAGCATGTCCAGCCCGAGGCCCAGCTCGTAGCTCAGGGAGGAGCGCACTAGAAGCTGGGGCAGCACAAGAGTCACGGGGTGCGGAGGCCAGCGCGGTCGGGCTGGGTGGGGAGGGCGGGGCCTCACCTGGGACACCTTGCTGTGCACCTTGTGCTGGGTAGGTGGCAGGGGCAGGGCGACTCGGGGAGGGCGGGCGAAGCGCCGGGCCCGGGCTTCCAGGGCCTGTAGGGGCAGAGCCGCTGGCGCTGTCTGGACATCGGCGCCGGGCGACACAGTGTCCCCGGCCTCTCTCTCCAGGCCGAAGGTCGCAGCGGCCCACTGCTGGGATGCCCTTGCAGACTGGAAGTCCTGGGGTGACAGAGCAGGCGGGCTGAGTTGTCTTGGGGCAGAGGGAGGCCCCGGGATCAGAGGTGGCTGGAGGTGGCCCCATACCCACCAGCAGGCCGGGGCTGTGGATCAAACGGAGGTAACGGTCAAAGGCTTCCTGGCGCTGCTGCCAGGAGAGTGGGGGCGGGGCTTCAGGGACCACCAGCCCCAGCCTCAGCTGCTTCAGGTCTCTGTCCCGGGCCATGAGGGCCTCCAAGTCCTGAGGAGGTGGACAGGGGTCAGCCTGTCCTCTCTCCAGCCTGGCCCACAGCTACCCGGGCACATGCCAGGACCCAGGGCCAGCCCCAGGGACCGAGGGTTGTGGCCTGAGCCTGGGCGGGGTCACAGTCAGGCCCTGGGGAGTCAGGGGTCTTAGGGCCCACTCCACCTCCTTCAACACCGGCTCCTGGGGCACTGCTGACTGGTGATGGACGAAGGTCAAGGCCACACTGCAGACGGGGACAGGCAGAGGGGGATGGGTGCTGGGGGCATCCCCGGGGGGGGGGAGCAGCGAGGTGCAGGGACTGGGCTGGGACGGCTCGCAGCCAGCCCCAAGGTGCCCTGGTGCTGGGGGCACACAGCTCCTGCCCCCACAGGGCTGGGGGAGAGCCTCCAGGAGGGCCGGGCAGGGCCACGGGCAGACCTGAGGCTGGCCACCCCGTGCAGGGCAGCTAGCCTCTGCAGCTGGGCAGAAGTCAGCGGCTCCTTGCTGGTCAGCGGCAGCGGGGGGTCGTCCACCACGTCAGGCTCCTTCATGCACAGCTTCTGAACAGGGGCGAGAAACCCGGATTCCTGGCCTGGGGTGGGGGTCAAGTACCTGCCGCAGCCCCCCCCAACTCCTCCCTCCCCGCACACCTTAACCAGGTAGGACGTGGGCAGGTAGAGCTTGTGGGACACCAGGCAGAGGTGGGAGCCCAGCGCCAGCACCAGGTCCCCACTGTTGCTGCAGAAGGCCAGGGCCTGCGGGGCACCGCCCAGCTGCAGGAGCCTGCAGGGTGCCCAGGGGCCGGGGTCCAGTCAGAGAGGGAAACTGAGGCAGCAGCAGGGCCGGGACCTGCCCCCCAGTGGAGCCCAGCAGCTGGGCTCTACCCGAATGCCCCGCCCCACCCCCGCGCCCCGCCCACCGCAGCAGGCGGTTGTCAGCGGTCCAGATGCGGACGGTGCAGTCCAGGCTGGAGCAGGCGTAGAGCTTGAGCGTGGGGCAGCAGCACAGGCCTGCGGGGGGCTCCAGGTCAGCATGCAGGCCAGTACGAACCCGGGCCTGGCCACTGGCTCGCGCCCTCACCGGTGATGTGGTCCAGGGGGTCGTCCTGGGGCCGGTGGTCGCAGCGCCGCTCACTGCCCAGGCCGAACTGCACCAGGCCGTAGGTGGCGCTCTCTGGGGCCTCGAAGCCCACGGTGACGCGTCTGCCCAGCGCGCAGAGCCAGGCGCCGGGGTGGCAACAGGAGAAGGTCCGCAGCAGGCCCAGGCTCTCCTCGGCGTAGGGGAAGACGCGCCACATCTTCACCGTCAGGTCTCCGCCTGCGGGACGGGCGTCGGGAGCCGGGGCTGGGCCCTTGGGGGTCTCCCGGGCCAAGGCCCGCCCTGGGGCGGGACAGCAGGGACTGACCGGAAGTCACAATGCTGCTCCAGGTGGATGCGATGGCTGTGACCGGGCCTGGGCTGTGTGCCTCCGTGTGGAAGACGGCCTTGGACGTGCGCCCTTCGAGGACGGACAGCGAGCCGTCCGAGTACCCGACCACCGGCAGGTACCTGCGGTGGCCACAGGGCGTGTCGGTGCGGGCCCATTCCCCACGGCCGCCCTCCCAGCCCTCAGGCCAGCTCCGGCGCCCACCGGTTCTTGTTCTTCCAGGCCCAGGACGTGGCGCTGTGGCGCAGCTCGCCCCCGCGCTCGCGCACGGCCTCCCAGGAGGCGAACGCGGCTCTGGGGTCCGTGAGGTGGCTGTAGAGGTGCAGGCAGCGGGGCTGCGGCGCCGGGGGCGGCGGCGGGCGCGAGCGGTGCAGCACGCGCATGGGGCAGCGCGCGGCGTTGGCGAGCACCAGGTGCCCGGAGCGCGTCAGCAGCCACAGTGCCTCGCGCGGCAGGCAGTAGGCCACGCTGGCCGCCAGGTCCTCGGGCTCCAGCAGCAGCGCGCTCACTAAGCGCCCCGTCACGGCCGACACCAGGTAGACCGAGCCGTCGGCGCACGCACACACGAGGCGCGCGGGCAGCGACGGGTACTCGGGCGCGGGCAGCGGGGGCGCCACCTGCAGGTGCAGCACAGGCGCGGGCAGCTGCGCCAGCGGTGAGTGGAGCTCTCGCAGGCACCACAGCCCCACGCCGGTGGCGCACAGCGACAGCAGGGGCCAGCCAGGGCCAGCCGGGGCCAGCAGGCGGTTCACGCGCGCGGACAGCGCATCCTGGCACCAATAGCACAGGGACACTTCGCCCACCTGCGCCGCCGCCTGCAGGTCCCACGTGCGCAGCGTGCCGTCCTGCGAGGCGGACACTACCAGCGTTGTGTTCGGGAGCACGGTCATAGCAGTCACTGGGCCTGCGGGAGGGGCGCGGGTCACTCGGGCGCATCGGCCCGGCTGTGGCGAGTGCAACAAAGCCTGGCCAGGGCTGGCAGAGACGCCGCACCCCACCTGTGTGGCCCACGAACACCATCCGGATCTGCCAGTCGGCTTCCCACACCTTCACTGTGGTGTCCCGCGAGGCCGTCACCATGACCTCCGCGTCCTCGCAATACGCCAGGTCTGAGATGGTGCTGTGAGTGCGGGAGACGCGGCGTGGCTGCGTGCGTGCCTGGCGCGCCCCCTGCCCCGCCCTTGGCTCTCCCCAGAGGCCATCTCACGGCCGCTTGCGCCCAGGCGTCCTCACGTTTTGTGCAGATCCCGGCGCACGTCCACTAGCGCCCACTCCTGAAGGTCCAAGGTGAGAGCAGCAGAGCCGTAGGCGGCCACACAGCGCGGGACGCAGTGGGGTGGCGCCGGCCACAGAGCTAGGCGCTGGAGCGGCCCCTCCAGGCTGGCCGGCGGCTGCAGGGGTGACCCTCGCGGCACCAGGCGGCGACCGCCTGAGCGGAACTTCCAAAGCGCCAGGCCACCGCTCGCCTGGGCCACGAGCAGTAGCCCCAGGTCGGGCACCGGCAGGCAGCAAGTGGTCTCGTCGCTCGGTGGTCTGTCTGCCCCAGGCTTGCTCAGCCACAGCAGGCTGAGGTCAGGCCGTAGGATGGCCAGCCCCTGGGGACCCCAGCCCACAAAGCGGCCCACCGCACCCAGAGGGCCCAGCACGGCCGCCAGCCCCGTAAGAGCCACCGGGGCCAGCAGCTTGCCCTGCACCCAGCCGTCTTTTCTGTGCAGGTGCAGGCGGCACTCGCCGTCCAGCACCACCAAACGTCCTCCCGCGGGGTCCAGCGCCACGGAGCGTGGCCCGGCTGCTACCTCCAGGCGGCGCAGGGGCTCCAAGCCGTGCGTCAGGCGCGCCACGCGCAGCTCGGCCCTCTTTTCCTGCGGGCGGGAACAGGCCTGAGGTCACGGCGGGAGGAGCGCCCCTGCCCGGGGTTTTGGGGAGTCAGCGCTGGGGGCCCCCCACACGCGCTGGGACAGGCTGCACCTTCTCCACAATGTCGCGAAGGCCCGTGCGTAGAAGCAGCCACAGCTGGCGGGCGCGGGCGCGCAAGGTCAGGTTTTGCCACCTCTGGCTACTGGCAAAAAACTGCAGGTTGCGCTCCGGCTCGGTGAAGTACAGCTCTGTGGGCCGCAAGCGCCATCAGCCCGGGGCCCCAGCCCCCGAGGGCCCCGCTCCCCGCAGGGCCTCACCGTCCTCTTCTGAGAGCAGCCCGGGGTCTGGGACGTCGTAGGTGTCCGTGTCGTACAGGTCCGCGTCCAGCACCAGGCTGTCGCCTTCGGCTGATAGAGGGTTGCTTGCGTCCAGGGCCTCCCCCTCCATCTTGGCGGCCGTGGGTCCAACAGCCCTGGAAGCCGCCCGGGCAGGGGCCGTTGCTAGGATTCCAGGGGACGCAGGCCCCGCCCCCACGCAGGCCCCGCCCCCGCGCCGCAATGAGGTCCACACCGAGTCACGTAAACTTTTATTTGAAACAAATGAGCTGCAGCGAAGTGACACTCAGTGCACGCGGCCCGACGGGCGAGGTGGGGGGGCACAGGTGGGCGCCACGGGCCACCCAAGGTCAAAGCGGGTGACCGCTGGGTCCCGCTGGCAGGGGTCTGCGACCGTCGGCCCAGAAGGAAGTACAAAAATAAACTCTGTGGTGCAGCAGCCCCTGCCTGTGGCGGTTGTGTGGGCAGCAGGAGCCTGTGGCTGAGTGGAGTCCACAGGCTGCAGCCAAAGGGCTAGGCAGGAGTGGCCTTGGGCAGTGCCAGGGTCTGGCCAGCAGCTGGGACGGCCCTGGGGACCCTCAGCGGAGCAGGTCCAGGCTTGGCTGAAGCTGGATGAAGCTGGAGCCTCTGCTCCTCGTCGTCGTCACACACAAATCACCGGGACTCTGGCAGAGGTCGGCACACAGCAAGCCTTGAGGAGCCACCACGCAGGAGGCCGGGCACAGGACCCCGCCCCCGGCCCACCCGGCCCAGGCCCTGGGGACCTGAGCCGCAGCCCCCGTCACACACCTGTCCTCCATGGCACTGGTGTCCTCGGCCCCGGCCTCACTGCCTCCACCCCCGCTCTCCTCCCCCAGGTCCATGTCCAGCTCGTTGCCGGCCTCCGAGGGGGTGTAGGTGGAGCCGCTGCGGAGACACGGAGGCCGCTCTCAGCCCCTCCTCCCCCGCCCCCGCTCCACCGCGGGCCGGGCTGGGCCGGGCTGGGCGGACTTACCTGATGGAGCGGCAGCTGAAGAAGACGATGCGCTTGAGCCGCTTGTTGTAGAAGAAGTAGTTGAAGGACCAGAGGCTGCCGTCCTCCCCGAACGGGTCCGAGTCCAGGTCTGGGTTGTAGCTGTGGGGTGAGGGCGAGGGTGGCGTGAGGCCCCCGGGCCGCAGCCACGGGCCCCACCCGCGGGCGGCCGGCCCACCTGTAGATGTCACACTCGGCCAGGCAGATCTCCTCGTCCACCGCGTTCCACAGCTGCGGCTTCAGGGCCCTGAAGTCCTCCCGCACGGCCGAGAACAGGCTGCAGTTGACCGCGTTCACCACCTGGGGCGGGCACGGCACAGCTGACGGGGGCCCCAGGGCGGCTCGGGCGCGCAGCGGGGGCAGGGGCGGCCTGGGCGACCCGACCCTCACCCAGCTCAGGCTGGGCTCCCTGCTGAACTCGTTCACCACCTGGGGCGGGCACAGCACAGCTGACGGGGCCCCCAGGGCGGCTCGGGCGCGCAGCGGGGGCAGGGGCGGCCTGGGCGACCCGACCCTCACCCAGCTCAGGCTGGGCTCCCTGCTGAACTCGTTCACCACCTGGGGCGGGCACGGCACAGCTGACGGGGCCCCCAGGGCGGCCTGGGCGCCCCGACCCTCACCCAGCTCAGGCCGGGCTCCCTGCTGAACTCGTTCACCACCTGGGGCGGGCACGGCACAGCTGACGGGGGCCCCAGGGCGGCCTGGGCGACCCGACCCTCACCCAGCTCAGGCCGGGCTCCCTGCTGAACTCGTTCACCACCTGGGGCGGGCACGGCACAGCTGACGGGGCCCCAGGGCGGCCTGGGCGCCCCGACCCTCACCCAGCTCAGGCCGGGCTCCCTGCTGAACTCGTTCACCACCTGGGGCGGGCACGGCACAGCTGACGGGGCCCCAGGGCGGCCTGGGCGCCCCGACCCTCACCCAGCTCAGGCCGGGCTCCCTGCTGAACTCGTTCACCACCTGGGGCGGGCACGGCACAGCTGACGGGGCCCCAGGGCGGCCTGGGCGCCCCGACCCTCACCCAGCTCAGGCCGGGCTCCCTGCTGAACTCGTTCACCACCTGGGGCGGGCACGGCACAGCTGACGGGGCCCCAGGGCGGCCTGGGCGCCCCGACCCTCACCCAGCTCAGGCCGGGCTCCCTGCTGAACTCGTTCACCACCTGGGGCGGGCACGGCACAGCTGACGGGGCCCCAGGGCGGCCTGGGCGCCCCGAGCCTCACCCAGCTCAGGCCGGGCTCCCTGCTGAACTCGTTCACCACCTGGGGCGGGCACGGCACAGCTGACGGGGCCCCAGGGCGGCCTGGGCGCCCCGACCCTCACCCAGCTCAGGCCGGGCTCCCTGCTGAACTCGTTCACCACCTGGGGCGGGCACAGCACAGCTGACGGGGCCCCAGGGCGGCCTGGGCGCCCCGACCCTCACCCAGCTCAGGCCGGGCTCCCTGCTGAACTCGTTCACCACCTGGGGCGGGCACGGCACAGCTGACGGGGCCCCAGGGCGGCCTGGGCGCCCCGACCCTCACCCGGCTCAGGCCGGGCTCCCTGCTGAACTCGTTCACCACCTGGGGCGGGCACGGCACAGCTGACGGGGCCCCAGGGCGGCCTGGGCGCCCCGACCCTCACCCGGCTCAGGCTGGGCTCCCTGCTGAACTCGTTCACCACCTGGGGCGGGCACAGCACAGCTGACGGGGCCCCAGGGCGGCCTGGGCGCCCCGACCCTCACCCAGCTCAGGCCGGGCTCCCTGCTGAACTCGTTCACCACCTGGGGCGGGCACAGCACAGCTGACGGGGCCCCAGGGCGGCCTGGGCGCCCCGACCCTCACCCAGCTCAGGCCGGGCTCCCTGCTGAACTCGTTCACCACCTGGGGCGGGCACGGCACAGCTGACGGGGCCCCAGGGCGGCTCGGGCACGGCACAGCTGACGGGGCCCCAGGGCGGCCTGGGCGCCCCGACCCTCACCCAGCTCAGGCCGGGCTCCCTGCTGAACTCGTGGCTGCGGGCGGTGCTGAAGTCGTAGTCGGGCCTGAAGGACTCGTTGAGCGTGGCGATCAGGTAGAAGAGGGTCTTGCGGCTGCACTTGTCGCTCAGCGGGCCCTCGTCCTCACCTCCTTGGCTCTTGCTCAGCCTGCAACAGGCAAAGCCTCCGTGCCACGCTCGACCCAGCCCCCGCCCAGCCCCCCGCGCCGCCCCCCGCCGCCGCCCACCTGCTGGGACTGAGGCCCGAGGTCTGGGGTGGGGACAGCGCCTCCAGCACGTGGGGCTGCCCGTCCTGGCAAAACTGCTTGAACATGTGCTTGTCGTCTCCCGCCATCTTACACGAGTAGCTCTCGATCCTAGGGGTGCGGGCGGCACCATGGAGCACTGGGCCTCCAGGCCCAGCTCGGGGCCGGGGCTCGGGGACCCGGAGACGCTGGCCTCACCTGCCGATGATGTGCGCGTCCCCGGTCTCCACAGTCAGCTGCGAGTTGATGGCCTCGAAGCTGGAGTTCTCCAGCAGCTTCATGACCTGGGGAGGGGGCGGGGCCCCGGAGGGGCCGGTGCTGCCTAGGAGAGCAGGCGCGGCCATGGACGCCTTCCCGCTAGGAGGAGTCGCTGTCGACTAGCCGCTGTGGCCTCTCCCCAGCCTGCCTCTGAGCAGCCAGAGCAGCGGGGATGTCCCGTCGCCCCCAGCCCCCGTTCCACCACACCCCTGCGCTGCCCCGCCGCTTCCGGGGTCAGGCTGGGAGCCCACTGGGGGGGGGGGGTCTTGTTCACCCTGGAGCTGCTGGTTCAGTTTCTCCCTCCCCATCCACAAAAAGCCGCGGCCCCCCACCACGGGCTGCGGCTCCCCAACGCAGGCAAGAACCTGCACGCCGGTCAGGAACCTAGGGTCCCCGCCAGGGGCGCCTCCCGTCCTGCGGGCTGCAGTCCGGCAGGAGCGGGAGAAGCTCCTCGGCGGGCGTGGAGACCTCGGCCCCCGCGCACGGCGCACCTGCCGCGGCCGGGACTCCGAGTCCCAGGAGGCAGTGCGCCGGCCGCGGCCGGACTTCAAGTCCCAGGAGGCAGTGCGCCGGGCGCGGCCGCCGGGGGCTGAGGGGCACAGGGCGGACACCCACCTGCCTGGGCTGGGCCGGGCCGGGCCGGGCCGCTAGGCGCGGGGGACGGTGCGAAGGCGCGACAGGCTCCGCGCGGCGAGGGCTCCTCAGGACCGGAGGGCGGCGCCGTGGCCCGCGCGCAGGCCGCACTGTATCCGGGGGAAGCTCCGCGGCGACGTCCCGTTACTCCCGGCCCTGCCGGCCCATCCGGGTTGCCACCGCGACATAGCCTCACCCCGCTGCACAGCGCCCGCTCTCGCGACCGACCTGCCGCCGACCGCCACAGATCGGCCCAGCGAGCGAGCGAACCAGCGACCTCCGCCTCCCCCAGCCGGACAACAACAAGCGTCCGTCAGGCCCGGCCTCACGCCTGTGAATGGCCCGCTCCAGCCTCCGGGATCCAAAGCTCGAATAGCCATTGGTGGGCTTGCCCGCCGCTCAGTCCTACTTGCATTGCTACTGGCTAGAGGACCTGCCTGTCACTCCCCTGGCCCTACGAACCCGCCTTCCTCGCTGGCACTCATTGGTCGCGGCTTCCCCCGTTCCGCCCCTGAGGGGAGGGGGTCGCCGACCCAGTTCCCAGGGGCCGCGGCCCGCGAGCGCGCGGTGTAGGCGGGGCCCTGCCCGGCGGCTGGCGCCGGTGGGAACGGAGGTGTTCGGAGCGGCGCTGGCAGGTACTCGCCGCCAGGCCGGCGTCCCGCCCATCCGACCTTGTCTTCCAGTTGTGGCCGGTGCCTCGGCCCCCAGCGCAGACGTAGCCTCCTCGGCTGTCCCGCTCAGGCCTCGGACCGGCCGCTGGCCTCGCCCGGACCGTGTGCGTGCCAGGCCAAGCGGGCGGGTCAGCTGGCCGCCCCGGAACCCCGGGCCCGCGGCTCGCGTTTCTGGCCGGTGCGCGCGCTTGGCGGCCCGATCACCCGGAAGCGGACTCGGAGCGCCGCGGCCCAGCCGGACTGGAGATGGCGCCGCCGGCCGGCGGGGCGGTGGTGGCGTCCTCTGAGCCGGGCTCGGCCGCGGCGCTCCTGGCCGTGCACGCAGCTGTGAGGCCGCTGGGCGCCGGACCCGACGCCGAGGCGCAGCTGCGGAGGCTGCAATTGAGCGCGGACCCCGAGCGGCCTGGCCGCTTCAGGCTGGAGCTGCAGGGCGCGGGGCCGGGGGCGGTGAGTGAGGGCGGCGGGGGCGGCAGTGCTTTGCCCAGTCTGTTTTCTCACTGGAACCCGGGGATCGTGCGGGTACCCGCTTCCCGACACGCGTTAAGGAGAGAACCGTGCAGGTGGCCTCCCGCGGTCACTTCCGGTCCTTCGGCCGTCGTGCTGAGCGGGGCCGGGGTGGGAGGCCCTGAGCCTGGACTCTCCCTCTCCTCAGGTCAGTTGGCAGTGGCCCCTGGACTCCGTCTCCTACACCGTCCGAGGCCCCAGCCAGCATGAGCTGCAGCCCCCACCAGGAGGGCCGGGCCCCATGAGCCTGCGTTTCCTCAACCCTCAGGAAGCTCAGCGGTGGGCAGCCCTGGTCCAGGGCGCCGCCATGGAGGGACGGAACGGTAGGTGGCCTGGCCTCCCAGCCCCGGATGAGACTGGGGGAGCCGGGCCCACCCTCTCCTCAGCAGGGGTCTGCGAAGGCTCCCGGAGGGAGCAGATGGCGAGAGGGTCCAGAGGTAGAGGCTGAGCAGCACTGATGCCACACAGGTGTGGAGAGGCAGAGCAGACAGGGCCTGGGGCATGGTGGGATGGCATCCCTCAGGAGTGCGGTGGTGTCGGGTGTGGAGTGACGGGCGTCCCTCAGGAGTGTGGTGGAGTCGGGTGGTGGAGTGACAGATGTCCCTCAGGAGTGTGGTGGAGTCGGGTGGTGGAGTGACGGGCGTCCCTCAGGAGTGTGGTGGAGTCGGGTGGTGGAGTGACGGGTGTCCCTCAGGAGTGTGGTGGAGTCGGTTGGTGGAGTGACGGGTGTCCCTCAGGAGTGTGGTGGTGTCGGGTGTGGAGTGACAGGTGTCCCTCAGGAGTGTGGTGGTGTCGGGTGTGGAGTGACGGGTGTCCCTCAGGAGTGTGGTGGTGTCAGGTGGTGGAGTGACAGGTGTCCCTCAGGAGTGTGGTGGTGTCGGGTGGTGGAGTGACAGATGTCCCTCAGGAGTGTGGTGGTGTCGGGTGGTGGAGTGACGGGTGTCCCTCAGGAGTGTGGTGGTGTCGGGTGGTGGAGTGACAGGTGTCCCTCAGGAGTGTGGTGGTGTCGGGTGGTGGAGTGACAGGTGTCCCTCAGGAGTGTGGTGGTGTCGGGTGTGGAGTGACGGGCGTCCCTCAGGAGTGTGGTGGTGTCGGGTGTGGAGTGACGGGTGTCCCTCAGGAGTGTGGTGGAGTCGGGTGGTGGAGTGACGGGTGTCTCTCAGGAGTGCGGTGGTGTCGGGTGGTGGAGTGACGGGCGTCCCTCAGGAGTGTGGTGGTGTCGGGTGGTGGAGTGACGGGCGTCCCTCAGGAGTGTGGTGGAGTCGGGTGGTGGAGTGACGGGCGTCCCTCAGGAGTGTGGTGGTGTCGGGTGGTGGAGTGACGGGTGTCCCTCAGGAGTGTGGTGGTGTCGGGTGGTGGAGTGACGGGTGTCTCTCAGGAGTGATGGTGGTGGAGTGACAGGTGTCCCTCAGGAGCACTGTGGTGTCGGGTGGTGGAGTGACGGGCGTCCCTCAGGAGTGTGGTGGTGTCGGGTGGTGGAGTGACGGGCGGTGGAGTGACGGGCGTCCCTCAGGAGTGTGGTGGTGTCGGGTGGTGGAGTGACGGGCGGTGGAGTGACGGGCGTCCCTCAGGAGTGTGGTGGTGTCGGGTGTGGAGTGACAGGTGTCCCTCAGGAGTGTGGTGGAGTCGGGTGTGGAGTGACGGGCGTCTCTCAGGAGTGTGGTGGTGTCGGGTGGTGGAGTGACGAGCGTCCCTCAGGAGTGTGGTGGAGTCGGTTGGTGGAGTGACGGGCGTCCCTCAGGAGTGTGGTGGTGTCGGGTGGTGGAGTGATGGGCGTCCCTCAGGAGTGTGGTGCTGTCGGGTGGTGGAGTGACAGGTGTCCCTCAGGAGTGTGGTGGTGTCGGGTGGTGGAGTGACGGGCGTCCCTGAGGAGTGTGGTGGTGTCGGGTGGTGGAGTGACAGATGTCCCTCAGGAGTGTGGTGGTGTCGGGTGGTGGAGTGACAGAGGTCCCTCAGGAGTGTGGTGGAGTCGGGTGGTAGAGTGACGGGCATCCCTCAGGAGTGTGGTGGTGTCGGGTGGTGGAGTGACAGGTGTCCCTCAGGAGCACTGTGATGTCGGGTGGTGGAGTAACGGGCGTCCCTCAGGAGCGTGGTGGTGTCGGGTGGTGGAGTGACGGGCGTCCCTCAGGAGTGTGGTGGTGTCGGGTGGTGGAGTGACGAGTGTCCCTCAGGAGTGTGGTGGAGTCGGTTGGTGGAGTGACGGGTGTCCCTCAGGAGTGTGGTGGTGTCAGGTGGTAGAGTGACAGGTGTCCCTCAGGAGTGTGGTGGTGTCGGGTGGTGGAGTGACAGAGGTCCCTCAGGAGTGTGGTGGAGTCGGGTGGTGGAGTGACGGGCGTCCCTCAGGAGTGTGGTGGTGTCGGGTGGTGGAGTGACAGAGGTCCCTCAGGAGTGTGGTGGAGTCGGGTGGTAGAGTGACGGGCATCCCTCAGGAGTGTGGTGGATTCGGGTGGTGGAGTGACGGGTGTCCCTCAGGAATGTGGTGGTGTCAGGCGGTGGAGTGACAGGCATCCCTCAGGAGTGTGGTGGAGTTGGGTGGTAGAGTGACAGGTGTCCCTCAGGAGTGTGGTGGTGTCGGGTGGTGGAGTGACAGGCATCCCTCATGAGTGTGGTGGTGTCGGGTGGTGGAGTGACGGGTGTCCCTCAGGAGTGTGGTGGTGTCGGGTGGTGGAGTGACGGGTGTCTCTCAGGAGTGTGGTGGTGTCGGGTGTGGAGTGACGGGCGTCCCTCAGGAGTGTGGTGGAGTCGGGTGTGGAGTGACGGGTGTCCCTCAGGAGTGTGGTGGAGTCGGGTGGTGGAGTGACGGGCGTCCCTCAGGAGTGTGGTGGAGTCGGGTGGTGGAGTGACGGGTGTCTCTCAGGAGTGCGGTGGTGTCGGGTGTGGAGTGACGGGCGTCCCTCAGGAGTGTGGTGGAGTCGGGTGGTGGAGTGACGGGTGTCTCTCAGGAGTGATGGTGGTGGAGTGACAGGTGTTCCTCAGGAGCACTGTGGTGTTGGGTGGTGGAGTAACGGGCGTCCCTCAGGAGTGTGGTGGTGTCGGGTGGTGGAGTGACGGGCGTCCCTCAGGAGTGTGGTGGTGTCGGATGGTGGAGTGACAGATGTCCCTCAGGAGTGTGGTGGTGTCGGGTGGTGGAGTGACGGGTGTCCCTCAGGAGTGTGGTGGTGTCGGGTGGTGGAGTGACGGGTGTCCCTCAGGAGTGTGGTGGTGTCGGGTGGTGGAGTGACGGGCGTCCCTCAGGAGTGTGGTGGAGTCGGGTGGTGGAGTGACGGGCGTCCCTCAGGAGTGCGGTGGTGTCGGGTGTGGAGTCACGGGCGTCCCTCAGGAGTGTGGTGGTGTCGGGTGGTGGAGTGACGGGCGTCCCTCAGGAGTGTGGTGGAGTCGGGTGGTGGAGTGACGGGCGTCCCTCAGGAGTGTGGTGGTGTCGGGTGGTGGAGTGACGGGCGTCCCTCAGGAGTGTGGTGGAGTCGGGTGGTAGAGTGACGGGCGTCCCTCAGGAGTGTGGTGGTGTCGGGTGGTGGAGTGACGGGTGTCTCTCAGGAGTGATGGTGGTGGAGTGACAGGTGTTCCTCAGGAGTGTGGTGGTGTCGGGTGGTGGAGTGACGGGCGTCCCTCAGGAGCACGGTGGTGTCGGGCGGTGGAGTGACGGGCGTCCCTCAGGAGTGTGGTGGTGTCGGGTGGTGGAGTGACAGATGTCCCTCAGGAGTGTGGTGGTGTCGGGTGGTGGAGTGACGGGTGTCCCTCAGGAGTGTGGTGGTGTCGGGTGGTGGAGTGACAGGCGTCCCTCAGGAGTGTGGTGGAGTCGGGTGGTAGAGTGACAGGTGTCCCTCAGGAGTGTGGTGGTGTCGAGTGGTGGAGTGACAGGTGTCCCTCAGGAGTGTGGTGGTGTCGGGTGGTGGAGTGACGGGCGTCCCTCAGGAGCTGGTGGTTTCGGGTGGTGGAGTGACAGGCTTAGATTCACACTGCTTTGACTCAGTGAGGCCCCTGTGTGGTATTGGCTGGTGCAGATGGGGAGGGAAGGAAGTGTTTTGAGATGATTGGGTGGCAGAGTGAGTTGGGTTTCTGGCTGTGTCAATGATAGTGCAGAGTTCCTGGGTCGTGGGCCTGTGAGTGGACGGCAGGGGGTTGCCTTCTGAGGCATCTGGGCGTAGAAGTCATCCAAGATCATCAGGATGGAGAAGAGGGCCAGGCCCGTGGTGTGCACCAGGGAGGGGAAGGAGCACCCCACAAAGCAGACAAGAGAAGTAGATGTGCGAGAGGCCCAGCATTCAGTCATCCACCAGATACGAGGCACTAAAAAATTCGTGGAAAAATAGAAATTAAAAGAGAAGCTTATTTGGTACAAAATATCTTTTTTTTTGTTTTAGTTTATTTGAAAGGCAGAGTTAGAGAATCTCCCATCTGCTGGTTCACTCCCTAGATGGCCATACAGGTCGTCCCAGGCTGAAGCCCGGAGCCAGGAGCTTCTTCCAGGTCTCCCACATGGGTGCAGGGGCCCAAACCCTTGGCCATCTCTGCTGATCTAGCAGAGAGCTAGGTCAGCTGGTCTGGAACCAGTGCTAGTATCGGGTGCTGATGTCACAGGCAAAGCTTAACCCGCCACGCCACAGTGCTGGCCATATATGTGTGATACGTATATTCAATAATATATGTATTATATGTATATATATTAAATCTTGTCTTGAAGTCAGAGCTATAAAGAGGAGGGAGCGAGAGATACCGATCTTCCATCTGCCAATTTGCCCCCCATTGGCTTCAACGGCCAGGACTGGGCCAGGCTGAAGCTAGTAGACTCCTCCAGGTTTCCCATGTGGGTGCAGGGGCCCAAGCACTTGGGCCATCTTCCATTTTTTTCCTAGGCTATCTGCAGGGAGCTGGATCAGAAGTGGAATAGCCGGGACACAAACTGACATGCATGTGGGATGCCGGTGTTATGGGTGGTAGCCCCACCCCCAAATTTTTTAAATCCATGCAAATTTTACACAAAGTTCTCTCAAGACCCTAAGTTTTTGCAGATGCCCCTCTAGCATGAATAAGGCCTCAAGCTCCCACCCTCTTGAAGCTTGCTCTGCCTCCCCACACTTGTCAAAAAACTAGAAGGGGGGTGGGCGCTGTGGCGTAGCGGGTAAAAGCCTCCATCTGCAGTACCCGTGTCCCATATGGGCGCCGGTTCAAGACCTGGCTGCTCCATTTCCAATCCAGCTCTCTGCTATGGCCTAGGAAAGCAGTGGAAGATGGCCCAAATGTTGGAACCCTGCACCCACATGGGAGACCAGGAAGAAGCTCCTGGCTCCTGGCTTCGGATCGGTGCAGCTCCGGCTGTTGTGGCCCTCTCTCTGCCTCTGTCTTTCAGATAAATAATCTAAAGTCTAAAACAAACAAACCAGAAGGGAAGCAGACATTTGAGGACAGAGTATAAATAAACTCCCATTAGATGTGAACAGAATGGGAGCGCGGGAGCTGGAAGGGCCTTGCTGAGCGGTGACACCAGTGAGACTCGAGATTCATAGCAGGAACCATGTGGCCAAGAGCCGCAAGGGGCTCTGAAGGGCCCTGGACGCACAGGCACAGCACTGGCGGCCGGGAGGGCCGAGGCACCAGAGCTGCCATGGACTGGGCCAGGCGTGTGCAGTGCTGCGGGGAGAGGGGGGCCCCCGACTGCGGGGCTGGACTGTTGGGCAGCTTTGGCCATCCTGTGTGGAATGGGGCTGGCACACGGGCCCAAGAGCAGAAGGGGTCTGAGGGCATTCAGGTCCCAAAGAGCACAGGAGTTCATTTCTAGCGTCAGCAAAGGTCAGGCAGGGACGACTTTGGAAGGTGAGGTGAGAAGACAAAGGCCTAGCCAGAGGCCCCGCCCATCGCCATCTTTCCTCCCAGGCAATGGCAGCCCAACCCCTGCCCAGGGCCCAGGGACGTGCCCTGTTTCCCCACCCAGTCCCCCTGTGGCCCTCACGCCCAAAGCCCCCCAACCCGAGGCGGATCCTCCCTGGAGCCCTGGAGACCTGATGGAGAAAGGTAAGGGCAGGAAGCCAGGCAGGGTTGGGGGAGCAGCGAGTGCCCGGCTGGGACAGCTGTCCTCCCTCGCCCTGCAGAAGAGCTGGTAGGACGCCTGGCCAGGGCCATCGCAGACGGGGATGAGGAGGGGGCGGCCCAGACGGCCGCTGCCCTGGCCCAGCATCACGTGGCCCTCAGCGTTCAGCTCCAGGAGTCCTGCTTTCCGCCTGGTCCCCTCAGGTGAGGCCCGAGACGCCATGTCACCCAGCCCCGCCCCTCCCGAGGTCCCTGTCCATCCCGGTTCTGGTTCTGGTCAGGCTGCAGGTCACAGTCGAGGATGCTGCGTCGGCCGTGTCCACGGCCTCTTCGGCCCACATCTCGCTGCAGGTGCACCCCCACTGCACCATTGCAGCTCTCCAGGAGCAGGTGAGCACAACCAGGAGCACCGCCGGGGACAGGACCCAGGGGACACGCCCAGCCTTGACACTGTGGTCCTAGGTGTTCTCGGAGTTCGGCTTCCCGCCTGCGGTGCAGCGCTGGGTCATCGGGCGATGCCTCTGTGTGCCTGAGCGCAGCTTGGCCTCCTACGGCGTCCGGCAGGATGGGGACCCCGCCTTCCTCTACCTGCTCTCAGCCCCTCGAGAGGCCCCAGGCCAGTCCCTGATATGGGTGGGGCGGGCGGTGGGCTACAGCCTGGGGCGGCCCTGAGCCCCATCTCCTGTTGCAGGATGCAGCCCTCAGCGCCCCCTGAAGACAGGTGGGGACACAGGACACTGGTTTCCTCAGCCACTGGTGCCACCCCGGGCTCCTCAGCCAGCCAGCTCCAGCCTCCCCAACCCTCTTCAGGTGGGCAGGGACCCGAGTGGGCAAGGCGGGAACGGGCCGAGCCTGGGCAGCTGTGGGCACTGGGAGGAACAGGAAGCAGCCACTGTGTCCCCGCCTCCCCAGCCCGGCTGGCCCTGTCCGTCCTGCACCTTCATCAATGCGCTGAGCCGCCCTGGCTGTGAGATGTGCAGCACCCAGCGGCCCTGTGTTTGGGACCCTCCGCCCCCAGCCTCCACCTAGATCCACCACAGGTACTGGGAGTGCGGTGGGGTGGGGGCGGGGCAGCAGCACAAGCAGGAATGACTGGTCTCTCCTCCCAGGTGACGACGTCCTTGAAGGCCCAGGTCCCTGGACTACCGCGTGAACTGCTCAGGGGATGGAGACGCACAGCCAGTCATGAAAAATCCCACTAGCCACCTGTGTCCCCTTCCCACCTCTGTGGAGAGCCAGAGCTGCAGGAGGGGCAGGGCAGGGCAGGCGCTCACGCTGGAGCAGACCCCCGGCCTCCAGGGGCCTCCCTGGCTGCTGCTGACCACCGGGCTGGGGCTGAGGAGCCCATGCAGGACCTCTGAGCCCCTAGGCACACCGTGCTTTTCCGCTCAGTTCCTGCTCCAGGCAGGATGACAGGCCACCCACAGCAGCAGCGGGGTTTGGGATATTTTTTGGGAAAGAGTATAAAAGCTTTTTAAAGGCTGAGCGATCTTCTACCTGCCAGTTCCCTCCCCAAATGCCACGCCAGAGCCAGAATCAGGCCCTGGACCCCAAGCCCTTGGGCCAACACCTGCCTTCCGGGAGCATCAGCGGAAGCTGGATGCAAAGCGGAGGCAGGATCCATCCCAGTTTTGATCCGGGACGCAGGCACCCCAGTGCAGCTTAGCCCGCCCACCCACCAGGGGTGTCTTCAAGCCTGTGCTACCACTGAGGTCTCACCTTACAGCCCCCTTGTCACTGACGTGCTGCTGTCTAAACCCAGCCACTAACAGCAGTCTGGCCTGGACCACCCAGTGGCCATGGTGGTCAGGACACTGTCCTGTTAGAAATCCCTTTATCCCCAGTACAGCTCCGGCCATTGCGGTCAATTGGGGAGTGAACTAGCGGATGGAAGACCTTTCTCTCTCTCTGCCTAACTCTTTCAAATAAATAAATAGCCGGCACCATGGCTCAACAGGCAAATCCTCCGTCTTGCGGCACCAGCACACCAAGTTCTAGTCCCAGTCGGGGTGCCGGATTCTGTCCTGGTTGCCCCTCTTCCAGGCCAGCTCTCTGCTGTGGCCCCGGAATGCAGTGGAGGATGGCCCAAGTGCTTGGGCCCTGCACCCCATGGGAGACCAGGAGAAGCACCTGGCTCCTGCCATCGGATCAGTGCAGTGCACCGGCTGCGGCGGCCACTGGAGGGTGAACCAATGGCAAAAGGAAGACCTTTCTCTCACTGTCCTCTCTGCCTGTCCAAAATAAAAATAAAAAAATCAAATCTTAAAAAAAAAAAAAACCAAAACTCCTTGTTCCCTCCCACAGCTGTGCAACTGAAACCAAAGGACACTGGAGTACACTCTTGCTGATGGCTTACTCGGCAGGGGGCTGCTCAGCCCCAGCAGCCCTTGCTCACGCGACCCTTCCCAGAGACAGGGCTGCAACCAGGCTGAGGGGCCCCGCTCCTTGGTGTCTGGCTGCTGCTGCCAGCAGGTCACTGGGCTCCTGGACCACAGCCAGCCTGTGCCTGGGCACACCCACCCTGCTACACACCGCCACTCCCTCCCACTCCCGTACCCACCCAGGTACCACCCAGGGGAGGGCAGGGCTGGCCACAGTGCCCAAGGCATCCTGGGAGCGCTAGTGGGGCAGTCCCGTCCTGGGGTTCCCTGCGAGGACAGACGCCTTTCACAGAACAGCTCCATGAAGACGCTGAGAAGTTTTAATTTATTCCTGTGACGGGGCTGATGCGAGGACCCTGGGCTGCACCCTGGTCTCCCGCCCCTCCCCTCTTGTCCCAGATGAAGAGGGCATGGCCGGGGGCCAGCTGAAGCCTCCTCAGGCTGGGGACGGCTCCTGGGCGCGAGGGCCTCTTCAGGCAAGATGACAAGCACACACCGACAGGTCACTTGGGTGGCCGATACGCCAGCTTCCGACTCTTGAGGACTGACCACTTGTGCCGCTTCATGGCGTATAAGAGGGGCAGCAGCAAGCCCATCATCATCATCATCTGCGGAGAAGGCGGGCTCAGGAGAGGGAGGGGAGGGCCCGGCCCCCCGTGGCACCCCCCCCCCCCCGCCCGCCCTGGCTTGACCCTTTCACCTTGAGCCCCATGCGTTTGCGGTGGTCGTGTTCGGGTTCAGACGCCCAGCGCAGGAAGGTGCACACATCCTTGGCTACCTGGGACATGGTGGCTGGGGTGCCTAGGCCAAGGACAAGTGGTGGGAGTTACCTTGGCGCCCTGGGGTGACCCAGCCTTGACACATCCCAGACCACGAATGATGCCCCAGAGCCCGAGGCTCCGGGCGCCCCCTGGGGCTGGGGAGGGCTCTGCATGCCCAGCCATCCCCAAGGAGGGGTCTCACCGTCGTCAAATTCCAGGACTTCCGTGTAGATGGGTGGGGCCATGCCAATAGCCTGGCCAGGGAAGTAGGGGTTGAAGTAGAGGCCCTCTCTCAGTGACACCCCCGTGGGCGGCTCGCAGTAGCCCGTGAGCAAGGAGAAGACGTAGTCCTCGCCCCCGTGCCTGGAACCAGACCACAGCTATTCAGCCACCGCACGGGGCCGCACTCCCGCCCCGCCCTGCGAGCACCCCCAGACCTGGCGCGCACGATGTAGCTGAGGTCGGGGGGCAAGGCTCCGTTGTTGGCAGCTCTGGCAGCCTCGGGGTTGGGGTACGGCTTGGGGAAGTAGTCCGACAGCTTCCCCGGCCGCGTGAACATCTCCCCGTCCTCGTTGGGGCCGTCCTGGACCTCCACCTGCCACCGACAGCCGTCACTACCCTGCGGCCGCCCGCCGCCCCCGCCCGGCCCCGGCCCCGGCCCCGGCCCCGGCCCCGGCCCCGGCCCCGGCCCGGCCCCGGCCCGGCCCCGGCCCCGGCCCGGCCCCGGCCCGGCCCCGGCCCGGCCCGCACCTCCTCGGCCAGCGCCTTGGCCTCCTCCTCCGTGTAGCACACGCCCACCAGGTGGCGGTAGGCCACGTAGTCCATGCTGTGGCAGGACGAGCACACCTGCTTGTACACCTGGAAGCCCCTCCGGATGCTGGAGAGGGGGCAGAGCGTTAGGGGCGCCAGCGCCCGCCGCGCTCGGTCCGCCCAGAGCGCCCCAGCCCGCCTGCCGCACACCTGGTGTGGTCCAAGGAAGACAGCAGGCCGCGGTGAGACCACGGGAAGCTGGGGGGGTGCAGCTCCAGGTCAGTGGCGCTCACGGCCGAGTGCAGAGCCACGGCCAGCCCCGCACCCCCTGCCGCCAGCATGCCCAGCGCGGACAGCATCACCTTTCGGCCGCGGGAAGCGCCAGCCTTCGACGACAGGGACACTGCCTGCAAGAGCTCCGCTCAGCGCCTGCCGCACAGCAGGGCACCGACCCCCTCCCGGGACGCCCGGCCCCCGCCGCTGCTAACCCCCAGGCCGCGATTCGGCTCCGAGCTGGGGGTCCGGCCGAGGCGACCAGAGATCCCGGGGCAGGCCAAGGTCACAGCAGCTGGCCGAGGTCAGGCTGGGGTCACTTCGGGACGCGAGCCCCGTCTGCACAGCCGGCGGCGGGAGCCGTCCAGGGCGCCCCCTCGGAGGAAGCCCCCAGCCCGCCCGGCAGCGAGCCCGCCCCGCCGCCCCCACGCTCGGACCGGGCGCCTCGCCGGAGGGAAGAGGCGGCGCCCGGCCCGGCTCCCGGGCGCCAGAGTCGGCGGGCGGCAGGGGCCGGGCCGGGCCGGGGGCGCTGGGAGCCAGGCTGCGCCCCCTGATGCCCGCCCCGGCGCGCGCCCCGAGCCTCCCCGCCGTGACCTTCACCGGGATGCGGAGCCGCGCGGCGGCCGAGGCCCCGGCCAGCGCTCACCTGAGGCGTCCGCAGCGGGAGCTGCGCGGGCCGCGCGCCGCAGAGCAGGCCCCGGGCACGCGCGCCCGGGAGACCCGCGCCCCGCGGGCCCAGCACCGCTCCGCGAAGCGAGGCCGCCGCCGCCGCCATCTTGGCCCTCTGCAGAGCGGCCGCCGAGCCCGTCGGCCCCTGCGGCGCCACGCGAGCTCAAACCTCGCGAGATCCCGCGAGGCGGGGCTGCGGGGCTGACCGCGACGCAGGTGGGCGGGCCGGGATCTGTCAGTCAGGGCCGACGGCTCCGCCTCCCCGGGCTCCTCCG
Source organism: Sylvilagus floridanus (assembly GCA_949820135.1). Classification (NCBI taxonomy): domain Eukaryota; kingdom Metazoa; phylum Chordata; class Mammalia; order Lagomorpha; family Leporidae; genus Sylvilagus; species Sylvilagus floridanus. The sequence continues at coordinate 168,425,511 of OX463241.1, read as the reverse complement.
GTCGTCTGGGATACTGGAGGGTGGGCGTGTGCCCTGGCGTCTCCTGTTGCTGTGACAACGCCCCTTGACCCTTGCCCGGCCGTGGCCCAGGAGAGCGAGACCCCCGCACGACCGCCTCTGTCCGGTGGACCCCGAGGCCGCGGCGCTGGACGGGCTGCGGCTCCGCAGCTGCTCGGAGCGTCCCCGCCGGGTGCGGACGCGGGGTGGCCACTCGGCTGTCAGGGACACCCCGGGCATCGGCGGGACTTTGTTCACGGTCAGCTGACCGCCAAGCTGAGGAGCCCGCACGGACAAGGACGCAGAAATCGCGGAGGGCCGGCGCAGTGGAGTAGCGGGTAAAGCCTCCGGCATCCTATGTGGGCCCCGGTTCGAGTCCCGGCTGCTCCACTTCCGAGCCAGCTCTCTGCTGTGGCCTGGGAAAGCAGCGGAAGATGACCAAGTGCTTGGGCCTCTGCACCCACGTGGGAGACCTGGAGAAAGCTCCTGGCTCCGGATCCGGCCGTTGTGGCCAGTTGGGAAGTGAACCAGCAAGTGGAAGACCTCTCTCACTGTCTAACTCTGCCTGGCAAAAAAAAAAAAGCAGCAGCAGCAGCCGGGATGTGCTGAGCCTCTCTCCGCGTCCCGCCCGGGGTCCCCACTGCCTCTCCCTCTCTCCGTGACCTGCCCGGGGGACCACTCAGTGAGGTCGCCCGGCAGGTTGTCTCCTACGGTGGCCACTGCCAAGCTGCTTAGACTGTTGCTCAGAACCACAGCAAGGGGCCTGGGGAAGCCCTGCCTGCAGCGCCCCCACCCCATATGGGCGCTCGCTCCAGCTCCTGCTGGTGTGCTGGGGAGAGCAGGGTGGGGGCTGGCACTGTGTAGTGGGCTGAGCCTCCGTGTGGTGCTGGTTCGAGTCCCGGAGGCTCCAGCTCTCTGCCCTGTCCTGGGAAAGCAGCAGCAGATGGCCCAAGTGCTGGGGCCCCTGCACCAACCAGACCTGATGAAGCTCCCGGCTCCCGGCTTCAGGTCTGGCGGAGTGGCCACTGGGGAGTGAACCAGCTCCATCTCTGTATCTCTGCCTCCCAAATAAATGGGAGAGTGTGTACTAGACAGAGTCTGGAGTTGAGAAGCACAAAGGAGTACAATTACTGGCAGAATGAAAAGAACCAGTGAAAGGAAGTTAGGTCAGCCCAGGTCATCCGGTCCGAGGAAGGGATGTGGAGGGGAGGAGGAACTGCGCCCCGCGAGCTGCAGGACACCAGGACTGCAGAGGAGGAAGGGAGAGGGGAAGAGAATATTTAAAGAAACAATGGCCCCAACCAGCCAAGGTTTCTGAACATTCACCTACGTGCCCGGATGCATCACACGTTGTTGAAGAGAGAAGTGATCACCACACACAACAGCACAGATCTCTGAGTCACCTAGACACGAATGCATTTCCGTTTCCCGTTCCCCTGTCTGTGTAGGCTGGCACTGTGGCACAGTGGGCTAAGCCGTGGCTCGCAGTGCCAGCCTCCCCTATCCCGGTGGGTCCAGTCCCCGCTGCTCTGCTCCACTCCAGCAGGTGAGCTCAGGGCTGCTCACCCAGACACCTGACGGAGCTCGGTTCCTGGCTTCCGCCTGACCCAACCCTGCTCTTGTGCGCGTTTGGGGACTGAACCAGCAGACGGAGGAACTCTCTCAGTGTGTGTCTCCCCCTCTCTGATTCTCTGCCGTTCAAACTAATAAATAAATCTTTTAGGAGAAAATAAGCATCTGTGAACAACCACAGAAGCCTATCTGGACGGCACAGAGGTGCACTGATGACGACAGCAGGGCAGGGAGGGGCAGCCATTACGGAGGAGCAAGTTCTTGTGATTCTGCCGGAATCAATCAGTGTTAATGAGGATCGGATGCAAGTTCAGGATCTTGGTGTGTGTCTCGCCCAGCCCTGACGAGAAAACGAGTAGGTTCACAGACTGGGAGACGTCATATTGCTAAGTTGTCAGCAGCCCTGGCGTGAGGTGCAGACTCGGCACAGAAACAGTCGGAGTGACCAGGGCTGGGACACACGGACAGTCTGGGAGTGACCAGTGCTGGGGCACACGGACAGCCTGGAGTGACCAGCACACGGACAGCCTGGGAGTGACCAGGGCTGGGGACACACGGACAGCCTGGGAGTGAGCAGGGCTGGGGACACACAGACTGGGAGTGACCAGGGCTGGGACACATGGACAGCCTGGGACCCTCACGTGTCTTCTGGGAACAGAAATGTCCTGCTGCCTTGGCCAATCTGATGTCTTTTCGCGGTGTTAAGATGATTCTTTTTTTTTTTTTTTTTTTTTTACAGGCAGAGTGGACAGTAAGAGAGACAGAGAGAAAGGTCTTCCTTTGCCGTTGGTTCACCCTCCAATGGCCGCCGCGGTCGGCGCGCTGCGGCCGGCGCACCGCGCTCGTCCGATGGCAGGAGCCAGGAGCCAGGTGCTTTTCCTGGTCTCCCCATGGGGTGCAGGGCCCAAGCACCTGGGCCATCCTCCACTGCACTCCTGGGCCACAGCAGAGGGCTGGCCTGGAAGAGGGGCAACCGGGACAGAATCCGGCGCCCCAACCGGGACTAGAACCCGGTGTGCCGGCGCCGCAAGGCGGAGGATTAGCCTGTTGAGCCACGGCGCCGGCCGTTGTTAAGATGATTCTATGTGACCCAGTCAACTCTCTCCAGAACTGAAAGTGCGCCCTACACACTTGTTCATGAATCTTCTAGCAGCATTACTGACAGCCAGAACTGAAGAGCGGGCAGACACCCGAGAGGTGCACGAACCAGCTCGGATGAGCGGAGCAGCCCGTCACAGAGCAGGCTACTCCGGGAGCCAGGAAGCAGATGTGTGGGGTGGGGCAGTGGGCCACAGCAGAGACCTGGGCCGCCTCCATGTGAGGTGGCCAGCGCTCAGGTCTAACCTGGGGCTTTGGACAGGGGTGTGCTGCAGTGGTTACCACCCGGGACACGCGCATCCCACAGTGAGGGCTGGATTCCAGCTCCTACCTATGCACATCCTGAGAGGCAGGTGACAGCTGCAGGACCTGGGTCCCTGCAGTTACATGGGAGAGCTGGAATGGCTCCTGGCTGGCCTGGCACTACCCTGGCTATTGTGGATATTTGGGGAGCAAACTAGATACTCTGCAGACATGCTCAGAACGGGTGCTCTCCCCGTGTTTCTCCTACGTATTGACTCCCTGAATCACACTTTATGTGAACGCCAAAGACCCCCGTTCAGGACAGGTGAAGACGCTGGGAGGCACTCGGACTGCAGCACACACTGAGCCTCTGCTTGGGATGTCCAGACCCCACCTGGAGCGTCTGGTTCAAGTCCCAGCTACCCCGCACTTCCAATGCCGCTTCCTACTAGTAAGCCTGGGAGTGTGGTATTGGCCCAAGTCTTTCTTAATTCTTTTTTAAAGATTTTATTTATTTATTTGAAAGGTAGTGCCACAGAGAGGGAGACAGAAAGGTCTCCATTCGCTGGTTCACTCCCCACTTGGCCACAACAGTTGGGGCTGTGCCAATCTGAAGCCAGGAGCCAGGAGCTTCTTCCAGATCTCCGATGCAGGTGCAGGGGCCCAAGCACTTGGGCCTTCTTCCACTGCTTCCCCAAGCCACAGCAGAGAGCTGGATCAGAAGAGGAGCAGCCAGGACTTGAACCGGCGCCCATGTGGGATGCTGTGCTGCAGGCGGCAGCTTTACCCGCTGTGCCACAGCGCTGGCCCCTGGCCCAAGTCCTTGCCACCCACACGGGAGACCCAGCCCGAAGTCTGGCTCTTGCCCTCACCCTGCCCTGGCCCTGCCTGTCAGTACTTGGGGAGCGAGCCACGTGTGGAAGCTCTTTCTCTCCCCATCCCTCTACCTTTCAAATCAACCAAAAACAAACAAAAAACCAAAACTCCAACTGTTTACCACACAGCAGCCCAGGTCCCAGGTCTGACAGCGTGGGAGGCAGCTGGGTCAGGGAAAGTGCTCATCACAGAAGGTGACCCTGGCCGGCGCACGGCTCACTAGGCTAATCCTCCGCCTTGAGGAGCCGGCACACCGGGTTCTAGTCCTGGTTGCCCCTCTTCCAGGCCAGCTCTCTGCTATGGCCCGGGAGTGCAGTGGAGGATGACCCAAGTCCTTGGGCCCTGCACCCGCTGGGAGACCAGGAGAAGCTCCTGGCTTCGGATCAGTGTGATGCGCCAGCCTTGGCAGCCATTGGAGGGTGAACCAACGGCAAAGGAAGACCTTTCTCTCTGTCTCTCTCTCTCACTGTCCACTCTGCCTGTCAAAAAAAAAAAAAAAAAGTGACCCAGGGTCCCAGCCCCGGGATGGCAGGGTGAACACGGGCAGGCTGGTGAGGCTGCCGCGTCACAGGGGCCCACGCGCTCAACCGTGCAGAGAGCTCCTGCCAGACGAGCAGCCAGCGCAGGCCGACCCAGGCAGTCTCAGTGCCACGAGCTCCCTTCAGTATGGGAAGGGTCCAGACTTCATGAAGTTGGACTAAATGATGTTCCGTGAACCGCTTCTTCAAAGACATTAACATGGAAAATCATGCTAACTCTTTGTACGTAAAATTAAAACTTCAAGAAGTTCCTGGCTCTTGATTGGCTCTGGCTGTTGTGGCCACTTTGGGGGTGAACCAGCCAATGGCAGACTTTTCTCTCTCTCTCTGACTCTGCCTCTCAAATGGCCTTTAAAAAAAAAGTAAAAAGTACAAGTTAGAACAAAACTAAGAATTTAAACAAACACACAAAGCTCCCAAGGCCCTGGACCCTGCCATGGGCAGCCAAGCCCCACCATGAGGCAGCAGGGCCCGGACAGGCAGGTGCCCTCCCTGACCACACCACTCGGACACAGCACTGGATGCTGCCCCTAGGCCAACTCTAATGATCGCTTTGGCTCCTCCAGCCACAGCGGAGAACTGCAGCTTCATCCAGTCTCCCCTGCAGGGGGTGAGGGGCAGGGGCCCAAGTACTCAAGCCATGGCACTCAGCAGGAAGCAGCCAGGACTTGAACCAGCACTGATGCAGTGGATAACCTGCTGCGCGACACTGGCCCTGCCTGCACCCCTTCTAGCGCTCCCGGGAAGCCATGGACCTGGTGTCAAGTGCTTGAGCTGCTGTCACCCACCTGGGAGATGGGGACGGTGTCCTGATTCCAGGCTCCAGCATGGCCCAGGGACGCTGGTGCCACCATCTGGAGAGTAAATCAGTGGACACAAGATCCTCTCTCTACCTTTTTTTTTTTTTTTTTTTTGGACAGGCAGAGTGGACAGTGAGAGAGAGAGAGAGAGAAAGGTCTTCCTTTTTTTGCTGTTGGTTCACACTCCAATGGCTGCTGCGGCTGGTGCACTGCGCTGATCTGATGGCAGGAGCCAGGTGCTTCTCCTGGTCTCCCATGCGGGTGCAGGGCCCAAGGACTTGGGCCATCCTCCACTGCACTCCCAGGCCATAGCAGAGGGCTGGCCTGGAAGAGGGGCAACTGGGACAGAATCCAGTGCCCCAACCGGGACTAGAACCCAGTGTGCCAGCGCCGCAAGGCAGAGGGTTAGCCTATTGAGCCGTGGCGCCGGCCCCTCTCTCTGCCTTTCAAACACACAGCATCTCACAAAGCAGGTCTCTCTGTGTCGGCCTCTCCCTGCTGTCCCCTGTGCTCCAGGTGCCGGCTGGGTTGGGAGCACCTCTGCCCATGTACAGCGCTGCTGTCCTGTCCTGCACCTCATGCAGGCTCTGGCTGCAGCCCTGGTCCCCCATCCAGCAGTGACAGACCATGTGATCTATGGGGGCTGCAGCCCCAGGCAGATGCCAAGTCTTGACTGGGGTATTTCCTTCTCCTTAGCATTGAGCCTGGCACAGATGCACAAGACGGTGGTGCCCGGAACCCTCAGGCCTCAGTGGTACCCTCTAGGCCTGGGGACATGCACTCGGGGTTAAGCAGGGTCTGCACACACCCCTTCCACAGCGCCCAAGGCCTGGGACTGGTTTGGCTGTGTCTGTCTGAGGCACTCCTGGGTCTGACACAGCTGGGCCCCTGCTCCTGCCAGGAGTCCTGGGAGACTGCCCCACTCTGCAGGCACAGGCTGCTCGCCCCCATGCCCCGATGCTCGACAGACAGTGGGCTAGGAGCCCCAAGGGCAGCTGGAAGAGGACATCTGTTTATTTCCCAGGAGGAGGTAGAGGGATGGACATGGGAGGGCCCCAACAGGCTGCCCTCACTTCCAGAAGAGCACGTTCCAGAAGAGCAGCCAGCAGGGGTAGAGGCCCAGGGCCAGCAGCGGGAAGAGCAGGGCGCCGTAGGTGTGGTGCTCCAGCACGCCCTGCGCCAGCGCCGCCAGGAAGAGCTGCCAGCCCTCAGCCAGCGACAGCGGCGCCTCCTGCAGCTCCCGCCACAGGAGCAGGCTGCCCAGCAGAGCGGCTCCTGGGCTTGTCAGCACCAGCAGGGCGGCGTAGAGCGGCCTGGTGAAGAAGCAGCAGGCGGGTTCCACGTGGGGCAGGGCAGTGAAGGCAGCAAGCTCTGGGGAGAAGCGCACAGTGGCACCTACCGGGGCCCGTGGGGCTCGGCGAGAGCGGCAGCAGGCACCATGGTGGCAGCCAGCAGGAAGCCCAGTGAGAAGTTGGTGAGCGCGATGCAGCCCAGCTGCAGGGCCAGGTAGACCAGAGCCACCAGCTTCAACGCCATCCAGCCCCTGTCCGGGGCCTGTGGGCTCACCACCCTGCAAGGTGAGGGCTCAGAGGCAGCCCAGGGCAGACTGCGACGTGCCGAGGGGGATCCCCGCACCCACCGCCGGCCCCTCACCGGTGAGTGTTGTGTGGCAGCGCCAGGCCAGCAGCGTAAATCGCCAGCAGCGTCAGCACCACAGCCTCGGCCTCAGCCACCGGGAAGTGCTGGGCGGCCACGTGCTGGCCCAGCACCGGCAGGACGTAGAGGGCCAGCCCCGTGGCCTGGGAGATCAGCAGAGGCGCCACGAGCGAGGTTAGCCCCACACCCTGCAGGGCACACGGGCTTTTGGAGGTGGGCCCCAAGACCGCTCATCACCAGCCTGCAGCAGCAGGCTCCGCGCAGGAGGCTAGAAGCCCTCCCCAGAAGAGGAAGGGGCGCTGTCACCTGCACTGGGGCAGCGGCAGGGCTGGGCCCGCGAACGCCCTGAGCCTCCTCGGCGCCCACTCCGGCCTCGTGCAACTGCATCCACAGCTCCAGGGCGTGGCCAGTCAAGGACTCTGCCAGGACGTGGTCTGCGGGAGGACCCAGCCCCCCCCCCCCCAGCAGGATGAGGGATTCCCCGGGTCCTGAGTCGAGGGACAAAGGGGCTCCAAGTGGAGAGCTCGAGTGGAGCGAGCGGGGGAGGATATCTTGAGCCCGAGGACCAGGAGCAGGAAGCCGGCGGCCGGCATGTAGAGGCCGATGGAGACGAAGCGCGAGAGCGCCGGCAGCAGGTAGAAGAAGAAGGACTGGTGCAGCCGCTCCAGGAGGTGGTTGAGCTTTCGGAACATGCCCTCCAGAGCCCTGCCGCGCGGGAGGCAGGGTCACAGCTGGCCGGGCCCCCACCCCCTGGCGTGGGAAGAGCAGCCCAGAGCTACTTACTTACTTGCCCACTGCTGCCAGGTCATACTTGTACTGGCGAAAGCTATTGATGCCACGCAGTGTGAGGGCCTCCACGCGGTAGCGCAGGAAGAGGCCGTGGGGACCGTGGGGGCGGCCAGAAGCCTGCCGCAGGACCATGAGCAGCAGCGTCTGCAGGCTCTGCAGCGGCCCATCCAGGGACGTCCAGTCCTGGGGCTGCAGCTTCGGGGGAACAGGTGCAGGATCAGTGCACCCTCCTCCCAGCAGGCCTTGTGCCCCCCAGACGGGGCCTCACCTTGCCCTGCAGCGTGCACAGCAGCCCCCCTTTCTGGCAGAAGGTCTGGAAGAGGTTGAGCAGGTCAAGGTTTGGCAGCTGCCCGTTGAGTCCCTCCACGGTCACGTCGAGGCTCGTGATGACGTCGCTGCTCAGCTCCAGGGCCACGGCGGCCTGGATGGCCCCCGCCCGGCCCTGCAGGGGGGACGACTGGATGCCTGCAGGGACAGTGAGCGAGCGCCAGCGAGGGGCTGGTGGAGGCAGTGACCAGGGCAGGGCAGGCAGGGCACCTACCAGTGACATTGACGTCGTGGTAGGCTTCGAGCCAGGCCTCTGTGCCCAGGAGGTCGTGTTCGGTCACCAGGAAGATGATATCTTTTGCCCAGTAAATCTGCCCTGCAGGTGAGAGGCAGGGTAGGGTCAGCAGCAGGACCCGGGGCACTGACCAAACCGTCCCTGGCCAGCAGCAACCCCCACAGCCAGTCTCACCACGGAAGTGGGCAGCAAGTGCCAGCAGCAGCCCCACAGCCTGGCTGTTGGTGGAGTCGGAGCTACAGGGCACGGTGAGCACCAGGGACTCGGTGCTGGCGGCTCGGGGCCCTCGCAGGATGCCATACACGTTGGTACCCGACACCAGCTGCACACAGTAGCAGGTGGGGAGCGTCAGCCCGGGTACAGCTGCAGGGTCCCTCCCTCTGCCCGGCCACGCCGTGCTCCCCAGGGACTTCCCTGGTCTCGGGGACTCCCCCAACGCGACTCCCGCCCTATGCCACCCCACCACGATGCTTTTCGGCCCCAGCCACACCCCCTCCCCCAATACATAGCGCTCGTGGGTCTCATCTGGGAAAGGCAGTTTCCGGGAGAAACTCTGCGTGTAGACCTCCAGCCCTACTGACCGCATGGTCCGCTCCAGCCAGGCCACCGGCAGGGCCCTGGAGACACAGAGCCCCTGTGAGCACGGCGCCCCGCCTCGGCCCTCCCAGACCCCTGCTCCGCCGCTCACCCCGACTTCCTGCGGTGGGCGGCGAAGTCGCGCGCGAAGTTCCGGGCGCGGTCTCCCCCCGCGAACTGCTCCTCCACCATGGTGGAGCCCATGGCGTTCTCGGACATGTACGTGCGCTGGGTCAGCGGCGGGAAAGCCAGCGCCAGGAACCAGGCGATGCCGGCCACGTAGCTCAGCACGCTGCGACAGGGCAGAGGGGCCGCCTCAGCGTCCGCGGGGCCGCGCGGGGCCGCGCCCCCGCCCCCCGCCCCCGCGCTCACCACAGCGGCGCGTTCAGGCGCAGCACGAGGCGGGCGAGCGCGCGCCGGCGCACCGGGTCCGACAGGAGGCCCATGGCTGGGCGGCGCGGGCCCACGACCCCTCTCGCGCCACCAGGTACGGGCGCCGACGCGGCGCGTGGCTCCTGTCAGACCCGGGGCTTCGCGCTCGCCCGCACTTCCGGTCCCAGAGCCCCTTGCGCCGCCGCGCATGCCCAGACCAGGAGGGGGGAAGCCACTGCGCATGCCCAGACCAGAAGGGTCGCGGGAGCCCCACTGCGCATGCTCTGAGCGGCGACTCGCCGCAAGGCCCCGAGCTCGGGTTCAGCTGACTGCGGGTGGGCCCAGGCTCGGGAGGCAGCCTCCAGTACGGCCGGACCGTGCACGAACGGGCCAGGCCGGTCAGGGGCGGCGAGAAAGCACCAGCTGGACGGCTGGCAGGAGACGGAGGTGAAGCGCAGGGCGGCAGCGAGCAGCCGACGGGGATGATGGGCTTGGGAGAGGGAGGCCGGGACGGGGAACCCTCGCTGTGGGTGCCCTGCACCGAGGTCGCCGGTAGAGAGCGCGCTGCCCCTGTCTAGGCCAGGGGGTCCCCGAGGTAGTCGGGGACCTGCAGCCCTGCAGCTCCTGGTTCCCTGCTGCAGGGCTCAGGTGGGTGCGGGGGGGGGGGGGGGAGTGGTGGGCGGGGAGGCAGGGGCCGAATAATGCAGGCGAGCGCACGTGGTTGTGGTACTTTTAGAGCTCAAGATAAGGGACACGAACGGCCCAGGGCCTCCTGGGGGAAGGGGCTGCTCAGTCCAGGCCACAGCGCCCACAGCCGCCTCCCGCCGCCATGTTCCAAGGGTCCAGATGCACTGGGGTGGGCGCAGCGCGCTGTCCGTCAGCCGCCTGCGCGCACCCCACCGGCCCTCCAGGCGCGACCGGAGCAGTTCACGTGTGGGAGAGGTCCGCACGGGCCCGGCGGCCGCTGCTCAGTCCCCCAGCAGGATGGAGGCCTCGCGCACGTGCTGCCGCACGACGCGGTCCAGCAGGGTGTGCACGCCGCGCGCAGCCTGCGCGGCCGCCTCCAGCACCTGCTCCAGGTGGTCTTCGTGCAGGCGAGCGTCCATCTCCAGCAGCGCGATCTGGCCGGAGGCCGGCAGCAGGGCCAGAGCCAGCTGGGGGCTGCCCGACGCCTCCTCCACGTGGCTGAGGTCCGTCAGCGCTGTGCCGTCCACAAAGCCGGCCGAGCAGGCGCACACGAAGTCCCGCATGGGTATCCCGGCGTCCAGCACTGCCAGCGTGGCCGCGTTCACACAGGCCGCGTAGGTGCCCCCGTCCGCCTGCAGCACCTGCAGGGAACCCGAGGGGCGTCAGGCGGCCGCCCCACGCCCCGCAGCCCCTCCCTCCCGGCGCGGGGCTGCGGCCAGCTCACCTGCACGTAGATGTCGATCTGGGAGCGTGGGTGCAGCTGGGTGAGGATGGCCGCCTCGAAGGTCTGGCGCAGCTGCAGGCCCAGCTCACAGGACTTGCGGTCCCCGTGCGGCCGGCGCTTGCGCTCGGCTGTGCTGAACGTCGCCGAGCTGTACTGGCAGTTCACCAGGGCCCGGTCGGGCAGCGCGCGCGAGCGGGAGCCCCGGATCTGGAAGAGGGCCGCCTCGTGAGCCAGGCCCAGGCCCCCCGGCCTCCCGCCCTAGTCCGCAGCGGCTGCTCGCCCAGCGCCGCCAGTGGCCCCTGGCGCGCGTCTCTAACCCCCTCCCCGGGGTTACGCGGGTTCTGTGGGAGCTGCACCTCAACCCCCTGCGGGGAGTGAAATCCCAAACCCTGGGAAGGCCTCGCGGCGGACGGATGCCCGGCCCCTCCCCACCCCAGTCCGCCCACTGCCGGGCGAAGCGCCGCACGGCGGCCGGTGGGTTCGCTGCGAGGGCGCGCCGCCGCCCGCTCACTCGCCTCGTGCGGCCCGTACACCACCGCCAGCGCCTTGGTGTTGCCCTGCTCGATGTAGGCCGAGCCGTCGGCCTGCGCGAACACCCCCATCCGCGCCTGGATCTTGCGCAGCTCCCCGGCGCGCCGTCCGTCCACCCGGTAGCCCTGGTCGGACAAGAGCTCCAGGCCCGCCATGCTCGCGGCCGCCCGCTCAGCGCTCGGCCGGCCGCAGAACTACGCCTCCCGTCGGCCCCGGCGCTTCCGGCCCCTGCGGCGTGACGTCACTTCCGGCCCCCGAGGCCCGCAGGTCCACGCGGTGTGGCGTCACTTCCGGCGCCGGTGCTGCGGCCCCGGGCGGTCTTCCGCGGTCGCCGGAGCCGACGTGACTCCGGTCTGTCGGTTCCTTGCCGTTCTAACTTTTGTTGAGTTTAAATGCTGGGCGTGATCTCATACGATACGGTCGCATCCGTGGAGTTGTAATTTTCCTCAGGCGCTTGTCACCCCGCGGCTCTGGGGGCGCTGAGCCTGTTACACGGAAAGCGTGGGATCCCTTCGCGTGGCCTGCAGGGTCCGCTGCGTTGTGCCCGCGCAGAGCGCACCCCGAGGGCAGGGGCTTCGGGGCGAAGGCCGCAGCAGGGCAGCGTGAGCTCTTTGCTGCTTTCCCACCGAGCCTGGAACCGACCGTGTCCGTGGGAAGGGGCACGGACCTGTGCGGCCAGCACCTGCCCCCACTGCAGTCTGCAGGTGGAACGAGGCCCTCGAGGGGCTGCAGCGCCGCCGCAGGGGAGAGGAGACGCGGGCGCCGGTCCCCTGCTCCTGGGGCTCTTGGCCTCCCGTTCGTCCAGCTCCCACGGTGCCCCACGTCCCCTTGGAGAGTGCAGATGCCCGCACCCTTCCAGAAGGCGGTTGTTGCATGTTCTTGCTGCGCGACCTCACGCTGGCACAGAGCGGAAGTCCCTGGGTTGCTTCTCACAGTCCAGGTGCCTGGGGCACCCTGCCCCTGCTGCTGGTTGCCGCTGCTCTTAGCTGCAGGCCATCGGGCGCACACCTGCCTGGCTTCCCCAAGCCGCCTGGGCGTTCCCTCAGCTTGGTGGCGGGTCCCAAGGCAGCGGCGCGTGTGTGGTGACGTCATGACTCAGCCCCAGAAGTCAGTGTTGCTTCTGCCAGGCTTAAGGGGAAGGGACAAAGCGCACCTGCCCTGGAAGGCGTGGCAATGCACAGGCTGGGAAATACCCCTGCTGCCAGGGTCCGGGGCGGCATTTGCAGTGGTCGTGGCCGTGGCTGTGAGGGCTCATCCTCTGCCACTGACCACTCTGGGTCCCCCCACGCTCTACTCTGCTGCTGGACTAAACTGCTTGCTAGAAGAGCAACCGCAGCCTCTTCCCTCGGTGACCTGAGCTCACCGTCCCTGTCCTTACTGGGCTGGAGTGTAGGCCTGACCTCTGCTGTCCTCCCTGTCTTTACTGGGTAAGGTGTTTGCTGCAGTGAAAATACTGGGATGCCTGGGGGTCCCCTGGGTCCCTGCCGCCACTGCAGCCCTAGCTTCACGACTCAGAGTAACCAGGAAGTGCCAGTCTTCAGCCTAAGCAACCAGAGTGGATGAGCAGTAGCCAGGGGCTTCCTCCAGGTCTCCCACGTGGGTGCAGGGGCCTAAGCACTTGGGCCATGTGCTGCTGCCTTCCCAGGCACATTAGCAGGGAGCTGGATCGGAAGTGGAGCAGCCAGGACTTGAACCAGCACCCGTATGGGATGCTGGCACTGCAGACAGTGGCTTAGCCCACTGCACCACAGTGCTGGCCCCAGAGCTGACGCTTTAACACATAAGCGTCAAGGAACTCATGACATGCAGAAAAAAGATCACAAACAGCGCTGGGTAGGATCACAGAATGAAAGATCTGACCAGTTTTGGGCCATCAATCGCAAACTCGGACTGTCCTGCAGAATGAAATGCATTTCAGTGTACCCCCTGTAGAATATACCAGACAATGACCAAGTGACCTTCATTCAGAAGCCGTTCCGCCCTGCGGCTGCAGATGGACAGTTGTGTACGCCAGGTGACTGCAGAGACGTGTGTCCTGCAATTGCTTCTCAAGTTGGGGAGAAAAAGTGATGATTCATGGAGCTGAGCCGGAGCTGGCAGCCCCTCCACAGGGCTGAGTGAGCAGCGGCGCCACCTGCGTGACTGTCTTCGTATCAGTGCCATCCGCGGTTTGCCTGAATGAATCGCCCTGCGCTGACCGAGACTGTCACCTCCTGCTTCATCAGGTTTGACCAGGAACACCTTGCAGCTGCAAGCCCAGTGGGGAAAGATTGAGTGTGAGAGGAGGCTGGTCTGACTCTGCCGGCCCAGCACCCCTGCAGGCCTCCGGTCTTGAACAACACAATGGAGTCGAACCTTCGGGCTAGGAAAACGGTGGGAAAACCTGAGGGTATTTCCCAAGGTGACTGGGGTTGAATTTCAGCTCCTCAGAGTGGAAACATTGGTTTTTAATTTTCTAGAGAATTAGACTTAAGAAAGTGTTACCGGTGAATAGCAGGGTTCTTGTCTTCCCGCAAGAAAGAATTCAGGCATGAGACAGAGAGTAGTGGGAGGTAAAATAGCAAGGTTTATTAGGGAAGGGACATCCGCAAGGATGGATGGGCACCTCTCCAGACAGAGCCTGAGAGAGAGTGCCCAAGTGCCCAGTCGCTTGGACAGGGGGGTGGGGCGAGGAGCGAGGTTACATGGTTGCGTGGGGAGAGTACACCTGGGCAGGCAGGCGGGCGGGCCGGTGGGCGGCTCAGCAGAGAGGCAGAGGGCTGAGCGTGCTGCCTGGTGCTGCCTGGTTGAGAGCCGGTGTTTTTAAGGAGATGGGTCTCTGTGTTCACACATCTCCTCCCGAAACAAAGGATTTTATGGATGTAAATTTTATGAAGCTCCTATCTGAGTTTTCCCCTGAAGGTATCAGACAGGAGGAAGCCTAGCTGGCTCCATCCTGAGTTTGGAGGAAGGGTGAGCAAGACCCCTGGAGAATGGGGATCCAGAGCAGGGTGTTTGAAGTGCAGATACTGGGCTGCATCTGGGAGAAGGGGCGGGGACCTCCACCTGGCAGGTTATCAGGTAGAAGGGGGCAGGGCAGGATGCGAAGGCCGGGCTGCCCCTGAAACACTGTCAGGATGACTCTGAGATGCAGATGCATATGCTGGACATAGACGTCTTCTCTTTAAGCCTTCATGTCACACACACGTAAGCTCATAACTGACTTCCTACCTAACAAAAGTAAAAGAGAAATTCTGTTATCAATAACTTGCAGTGATTTTTGGTAAAAGATCGAACTACAGTAAACCTGTCTTTCCTTAATGAAAATTTTCTGTTTACAGTCTGGCTGTTGGAGAGACTTTTTGTAAAGCCTCTAAATATGTTTTGCCCTTAACAGAAAGGACAAGTGTTTGACACAACGGCTGGGATGAGGCTGTGGATACCCACAGCTGGTATTTGAGCCTGGGTTCGAGTCCTGACTGCGCGCCCAACCCCAGCTTCCTGCTAATTCACACCCTGGGGGCAGCAGGTGATGGCTGGGGTCCCTGTCCCCTAGCCTGCAGGAGGAGCGTGTTAGCTAAGCACCGTGAACAGGTTGGTTTACTGCCTGAGCTGAGGAGAAAATGTCTCCTGCGGTCCTCAGACGCCACTCGGATGGGCTCAGGAGACTGCGGCACGGCATGCTCACATCTGTATGCAGAGAGGTCGTTTAATCGCTTCTCCTGTTTGAATTTTGCTTTTATTATTTATGTCTTAGACAACTTGCATCAGGTAACAGCTCCCTTGGGTAAACTCTTACTGTGTGTTTGTAGGATTGTTGTTGAATTTGAGGAAGCCTCTATCAGGTTTCTTCACGTATGAGCCGTGACTCATACATGTTCGTGACTAATCTTAGACAAGCCGATTTCGTCAGCTCAGCCCGTCCTGACATGCGGCAGAGGCAGGCGGGGGAGTTCACTTGGCAATCGCGTAGCCATGTTAGGAAGTGACTGTTCTCTGTACCAGGCTGCTGCTTGCCCAGCTCTGCCTCCCTGGCCTGACCCTGTAACATCCCTGGCAGCTCTGTGCAGCGGCCAGAAAGGGACAGCACGCAGGGTGCTGGGGGAAGCACAGCCTTCAGCGATTGTGGCTAAAATATTTTAGTTTATGAGCTTTACTAAATATACAAGGAGGTGGTTCCTCTGCCAGGGCCCATCTGGAGCAGCTGATTCCTATGATTTCACAGGGAACCTGTCCCGGGAACCCGGATCCCTGGCTCCCCCTGCAAGGGGCTGACACCCCCAGGTGGCCTGGCAAGTCCTCCAAGAGACTGCCTGTGTTCCATTAGGCTGGAAAGGATTTGGGAACACCAGGATCCCCAAGGCACGAGCCCACTGTCGCATGTCATAGCTCTCGGGTGGCTCCTTATGTTAGGTAGGAAGTCAGTTATGAGCTTATGTGTGTGTGACATGAAGGCCTAAAGAGAAGACATCTATGTCCAGCATATGCACCTGCATCTCAGAGTCATCCTGACAACATTAAAGGGGCAGCCCGGCCTTCGCATCCCGCCCTGCCCCCTCCTACCTGACAACCTGCCTGGTGGGGGTCCCGCCCCTTCTCCCAGATGCAGCCCATTATCTGCACTTCAAACACCCTGCTCTGGATCCCCATTCTCCAGGGGTCTTGCTCACCCTTCCTCCAAACTCAGGATGGCACCAGCTAGACTTCCTCCTGTCTGATACCTTCAGGGAAAAACTCAGATAGGAGTTTGTCTATTTACATCCAAAAAGCCCTTTGTTCCAAGAGGAGCAGAGGTGGGGAAGCAAGACCCATCTCCTTAAATACCCCCAGCCTCAACCGGACTGCTTGCTCAGCCCTCTGCCTGTCTACTGAGCTGCCCACCTGCCTGCCCAGGTGTACTCTCTCTCCACTGCCCCCCCCCCCGGTCTCTCAGGCTCTGTCTGGAGAGGTGCCCATCCGTCCTTACAGATGTCCCTTCCCTAATAAACCTTGCTATTTCACCTTCCACTACTCTCTGTCTCACGCCTGAATTCTTTCTTGCGCGAAGACAAGAACCCTGCAAATTTCTCCGGTAACACTTACAAGAAGGGAGGCCTTCATGAAGGAAGCCTAGGGTGGACATAGTGGAAGAGGAAGGAGGGGCACAGAGATGTCCAGGGGAGGCCCATCGCTGGCTCCGGCCATGTGGAAGGAGCCCGGGTGTTTGGTCTCTGCTGGTACAGGTTGGGCAGTGGCAGGGGGACCCACGTGGAGCCGCCACCCCTGGTGCTATGGCCACTCTGGTAATGGGCCTTGGCATGAGCACAGCTTGGCTGGCTTGTCTGCTAGGGCAGTTCGCATCGCCTGCTGGTCTCTGCAGAATCACAGTTCACACCGTCCATTTCTTTGCACAGTCTCTTCATTTTAGGTAAAGTCTCAGAGCAGCTCAGTTCTGCCACAGGCCGGGCCCTGCGGCCTCCGCCACTGCCCTGTTTCTCCGCACCGCACTCTCTGCCACTGCCCAGTTCTCCCCTAGTTCATTCTTTCTTTTTTATTTTTACGATTTATTTATAAGTCAGTTACACAGAGAAGGAGAGGCAGAGAGAGAGAGAGAGAGAGGTCTTCCATCTGCTGGTTCATTCCTCAATTGGCCACAACACCCGGAACTGCGTTGATCCAAAGCCAAGAGCCAGGAACCTCTTCCAGGTCTCCCACGTGGGTGCAGAGGCACAAGGACCTGAGCCATCTTCCACTGCTTTCCCAGGCCATAGTAGAGAACTGGATTGGAAGTGGAGCAGCCAGGCCTCGAACCGGCATCAGTATGAGATGCTGGCATTGCAGGCAGCAGCTTTACCTGCTATGCCACAGCACCAGCCCCACCCCAATTTATTTTAATTAAACATTTATTTATTTATTTGCAAGGCAGAGTTACAGAGAGGGCAGGAGGGGCTGGCGCTGTGGCATAGTAGGTAAAGTCACCACCTGCATTCCATGCTGGCATTCCACATGGGCGTCGGTTCGAGTCCTGGCTGCTCCACTTCCAATTCAGCTCTTTGCTATGGTCTAGGAAAGCAGTGGAAGATGGTCCAAGTGTTTGGGGGGCCTTGCATTCATGAAGGAGACCTGGAAGAAGCTCCTGGCTTCAGATTAGCCCAGTTCTGGCCGTTGTGGCTATTTGGGGAGTGAACCAGCAGATGGAAGACCTCTCTCTCTCTCTCTCTGCTTCTACCTTTCAAATAAATAAATAAATTTTAGAAAAAAAAAAAAAACAACATAGGGGCCAGTGCTTTAGTGTAGTGGATGAAGCTGCTACCTGCAGTGCCGGCATCCCATATGGGCACTGGTTCGAGTCCCAGCTGCTCCACTTCTGATCCAGCTCTCTGCTATGGCCTGGGAAAGCAGTGGAAGATGGCCCAAGTCTTTAGACCCCTGCACCCACGTGGGAGACCCATAAGAAACTCCTGGCTCCTGGCTTCGGATCAGTGCAACTCTGGCCATTGAGGCCAATTGGGGAGTGAATCAGTGGATGGAAGACCTCTCTCTCTCTCTGCCTCTCCTTCTCTGTGTAACTCTTTCAAATAAATAAATAAATATTAAAAAAAAAAAAAACAGCAGGAGAGAGAGAGAATTCCATTCGCTGGTTTACTTCCCAAATGACCACAGTGATCAGGACTGGGCCAGGCTGGAGTCAAGAGCCACAAACTCCTTCCGGGTCTCCGACATGGATGGCAGGAGCCCAGCACTTGGGCTGTCATCTGCTGCTTTCCCAAGTGCATCAGCAGGGAGCTGGACCAGAGGTGGAGCAGCCAGGACTTGAACTGGTTCCATACGGGATGGCAGTGGCTTAACCCACTGCCACACACTGGCCCCAAAGGAGCTGAAATTCCTCCATGTCAGGGGTAGGGCTATAACCAGAGTGCGGTTTTTGTTTTTTTGAAAAGAGAGTGACATGTCTCCTGTTTCTCTCCCCAGATGGCTGCAGTGGTTGGGGCTGGGTCAGGCCAAAGCCAGGAGTTTCTGGGAGGGCCGGCATTGTGTCGTAGTGGGTAAAGCTGCCGCCTGCAATACCGGCATCCTGTGGCTACTCCACTTCCAGTCCAGCTCCTTGCTAGTGCACCTGGGAACGCAGCAGAAGATGGCCCGAGCCCACGGGCCCCTGCACCCACCTGGGAGACCCGGAAGAAGCTCCTGGCTCCTGGCTTTGGTCTGCTGCCGTCCTGCTGTTGCAGCATCTGGGGGGTGAACCAGCAGATGGAAGACCTCATCTTTCTCTGTCTTTCCTTCTTTCTCTCTACCTTTCAGATAAATATTTCTTAAAAAGTCTGGCTTCCTAGAGATGGCACCTGAGCCAGCATGGCTTATCATCAACCACAGATTGGCCAAAGGTTGCGCTTATGCTTCCTGAGCCAGTGAGGACCCATCCTTCATGGGGGTAGGGTGTCTGTGACAGTGTCATGGTGTCACAGGCTGAGCGGTGACCGCCAGAGAGCCCCAGGGAAAAATCACCGAAGCCTGTGAACTTGATCTTATCATTATTATTTTTTTTGACAGGCAGAGTGCAGAGTGGACAGTGAGAGAGAGAGACAGAGAGAAAGGTCTTCCTTTGCCAGTGGCCGCTGCAGCCAGCGCACCACGCTGATCCGAAGCCAGGAGCCAGGTGCTTCTCCTGGTCTCCAATGGGGTGCAGGGCCCAAGCACTTGGGCCATCCTCCACTGCACTCCCGGGCCACAGCAGAGAGCTGGACAGGAAGAGGGGCAACCGGGACAGAATCTGGTGCCCCAACTGGGACTAGAACCCGGTGTGCCGGCGCCACAGGTGGAGGATTAACCTGTTGAGCCATGGCACCGGCTGAAGTTGATCTTATTTTGCAGATGTGACTAAGTCATGATTTTTTTTTAAAGGTTTATTTATTTGAGAGAGAGAGAGAGAAATATCCTCTACCTACTGGTTCACTCCCCAGATAGCCGCGACGGCTGGGGCTGGGTCAGGCTGAGCCCAGGAGCCTGGAACTCTGTTTGGCTCTCCCACGTGGGGATTTGGGCCATCTTCTGCTGCTTTCCCAGGCACATTATCGAGGAGCTGGATCGGAAGCAGAGCAGCCAGGGCTCCAAGTGGTGTCTCAACACACTGCGCCGCAATGCCAGCTCCTAAGCCCCAGATCTCGAGGCGGGAGTGGCCCTGCTCTCCAGGCACTGGGCCCTCAGCATCCTCATGAAGGGGAAGTGGGGATTTGTTGGCAGAAGAGGAGGCAGTGCCACCGCGGAGTGTGGCTGGGAAGACGCAGGAGGCAGGAAACAGAGTCTCCCCGGAACCTCCAGAAAGGATCATTCCTGCTGCAAACCTCGATTCCAGCCCCAAGAGACTGTCTGCACTGGGGGCCTGTTTTGCTGAGTCCGTGTTGTGCTGCGGTTAGAAGTCCCAGGTGAGGGCAGCAATGGGAAGACACACATAAGGAGTGTGCCTCTGCCGTGAGCGGTGCTGGCCACCCCGAGTAGCTGGTATAGACCTGGGCTTTCAGGGGTTCTGTGAAGCCAGCAGGCTCCTTTTCTAGTTTTCTGTCCCTGACTGTCCCCTGGCTGGCCTGCCTGTTCCTCCATCGAGCAGTTAGCTTGTTCACTACGAGAAGTCAGCCCCTCCCCATTGCCCCTGCGCTGGGAAGGGTCTGGGGCACAGAGGGCCTGCTTCTCCCAGGGAGACTCCTGCCCTAGGGATAGGTGCTGCACCTGCTCAGCTCCGTCCTCTGCCCCACACTGGGAGCCGGTGGAGTCTGAATGCACAGATCTCAGAGGTCTTAGATAAACACTTCTTGCTTTGCTGTGCACCCTTTGGCCGGTGTCCGGAGCGAAGGGCCACACGGCCATCTTGGGCAGCCTGTGCCTGCTGGGCTGTCCCAGTCAAGCCTGGAGCCCACATTCCAGGTACAGGCCAGGCGGATTCCAAGAAGGATGACTGGACTTCCTTCTGGAGCTAGGGGCACCGTGTGCCCCGGGGCAGGTAGCAGCGTTGGCGCTACCCCAGGTCCCCAGGCACAGAGCTTGCATAGCAGAAAGCTACACTGGAGCTTCCTTCGCAGCCTGCTGCCCTTAGACTCAGTGTCGCCGGCTGACATCGTGGCATCATAGAGTAAGCCACTGCCTGTAATGCCGCATCCCACATGGGTTCTGATCCAGCTTCCTGCTAATGCACCTGGGAAAGTCAGCAAAAGATGGCTCAAGGCTCAAGTGCCTGGGCTCCTGCCCCGACATGGGAGACCCGGATGAAGTTCCTGGCTCCTGGCTTTGGCATGGCTCAGCTCAGGCTGTTGCAGCCATTTGGGGAGTGAACCAGCAGATGGAAGACCTCTCTCTCTCCCTCTCTCTCTCTCTGTAACCCTGCCTTTCAAATAAAATAATCTGAAAAAAAAATCCGTCTCGCGCCTCCATCAGTACCGGCGGCGGCTGTACTGGTGACAAGCTGCCAGCTGGTGTGTGTTGAACACGCACTTCCACGGGCGGGAGCCAGGGCACTGCACGGCTGCGCCCAGAGAACAGATGAAGATTATCGCCCGCTCTTCTCACCCTCGGCCTGTGAGCATTCCTCGGCGTCTCCGGTGAGCTAGGCTCAGCAGAGCGAGTTCTATTTCCTTGGACTGTCTTTATTCCACCTTCAGTTCCCAGGCTAAACAGGTATTTTCCTGCACGTAGGGTCCCTGCTTGACGCCTTCCTGGGGTGTGGGGAGTCAGCCACCCACCGCCTCTGGGCTCCCCCGCCCCTGTGAAGAAGTCAGCCCTCATCCTGCCGGGTTCTGTCACCTGTGAGCCATCGTCTCACAGCCCAGGGGGCGTCTCCCAGGCTCCCTCACAGGGCAGGGGTGTCTCCCGGGGCTCCCTTACAGGGTAGGGGTGTCTCCCAGGCTTCCTCACAGGGCAGGGGCATCTCCCAGGCTCCCTCACAGACCAGGGGGTGTCTCCCGAGCTCCCTCACAGGGCAGGGGGCTTCCCTGGGGCTCCCTCACAGGGCAGGGGGCGTCCCCCAGGGCTCCCTCACAGGGCAGGGGGCTTCCCTGGGGCTCCCTCACAGACCAGGGGGTGTCTCCCAGGCTCCCTCACAGACCAGGGGGCGTCTCCCGGGCTCCCTCACAGACCAGGGGCATCTCCCGGGCTCCCTCACAGACCAGGGGCATCTCCCGGGCTCCCTCACAGACCAGGGGGTGTCTCCCCTCACAGGGCAGGGGCGTCTCCCGGGGCTCCCTCACAGGGCAGGGGGTGTCTCCCAGGGCTCCCTCACAGACCAGGGGGCATCTCCCAGGATCCCTCACAGGGCAGGGGCATCTTCCAGGCTCCCTCACAGACCAGGGGGTGTCTCCCCTCACAGGGCAGGGGGCGTCCCCCGGGGCTCCCTCACAGGGCAGGGGGCTTCCCTGGGGCTCCCTCACAGGGCAGGGGGCTTCCCTGGGGCTCCCTCACAGGGCAGGGGGTGTCTCCCGGGCTCCCTCACAGGGCAGGGGCATCTTCCAGGCTCCTTCACAGGGCAGGGGGCGTCCCCCGGGGCTCCCTCACAGACCAGGGGGTGTCTCCCAGGCTCCCTCACAGACCAGGGGGCGTCTCCCGGGCTCCCTCACAGACCAGGGGCATCTCCCGGGCTCCCTCACAGACCAGGGGGTGTCTCCCCTCACAGGGCAGGGGCATCTCCCGGGGCTCCCTCACAGGGCAGGGGGTGTCTCCCAGGGCTCCCTCACAGCCCAGGGGGCATCCCCCGGGGCTCCCTCACAGGGCAGGGGGTGTCTCCCAGGGCTCCCTCACAGCCCAGGGGGTGTCTCCCAGGCTCCTTCACAGGGCAGGGGGCGTCCCCCGGGGCTCCCTCACAGGGCAGGGGTGTCTCCCAGGCTCCCTCATAGGGCAGGGGCGTCTCCCGGGGCTCCCTCACAGGGCAGGGGCGTCTCCCAGGCTCCCTCATAGGGCAGGGGGCTTCCCTGGGGCTCCCTCATAGGGCAGGGGGCATCCCCCGGGGCTCCCTCACAGGGCAGGGGTGTCTCCCAGGCTCCCTCACAGACCAGGGGGCGTCTCCCGGGCTCCCTCACAGACCAGGGGCATCTCCCGGGCTCCCTCACAGACCAGGGGGTGTCTCCCCTCACAGGGCAGGGGCATCTCCCGGGGCTCCCTCACAGGGCAGGGGGTGTCTCCCGGGCTCCCTCACAGCCCAGGGGGCTTCCCTGGGGCTCCCTCATAGGGCAGGGGGCGTCCCCCGGGGCTCCCTCACAGGGCAGGGGCGTCTCCCAGGCTCCCTCATAGGGCAGGGGGCTTCCCTGGGGCTCCCTCATAGGGCAGGGGGCGTCCCCCGGGGCTCCCTCACAGGGCAGGGGTGTCTCCCAGGCTCCCTCACAGGGCAGGGGCGTCTCCCGGGCTCCCTCACAGACCAGAGGGCGTCTCCCAGGCTCCCGCACAGACCAGGCATCATTTTGCCTCTGCTTCTTCTGAGTTCTCTGTCTTCGACTCTCGGTGTCTGACTGAGCTGCCGGCCCTGTGCTGTGTCCTGCAGCGGGCATCTCCCTCGTGGACTCTTCCTGCTTCCAGTCTGGTCTCGTCAAGACTTAGGGGCCCCGCGTTGTGGCTTAGTGTATAAAGCTGCACCTGTGACCCCAGCATCCCATGTGGGTGGCAGCTTGTGTCCCAGCTGCTCCACTTCCGATCCAGCTCCCTGCTATGGCCTGGGAAAGCAGCAGAAGATGGCCCAAGAACTTGGGCCCCTGCATGCATGTGGGAGACTTGGATGCTGCTCCTGGCCTCTCTGGCTCTGCCTGGCTCAGCTCCAGCCATTGCAGCCATCTGGGGAGTGAACCAGCAGATGGAAGATCTTTCTCTCTAACTGAAATACATAAATAAATAAATAAATATTTATGGTAAAGAGATTTATTCATTTGAAAGGCCCAGGGAGAGAGAGAGAGAGAGAGAGAGAGAGAGAGAGAGAGAGAGTCTTCCATCTCCTGGTTCACTCCCCAGATGGAGAGCAGCAGGCAGGGCTGGGCCAGGCCGGGGCCAGGAGCTCCCGGTTGCTCCCACGGGGGCCCCGGCACTTGGGCTGCCTTCCGCTGCTTTCTCAGGTGCGTTCGCGGGGAGCTGCATCTGCAGTGGAGCGCCACAATCAGCAGCTTCACCTGCTGCACCCCAGCCTCAGCCCTCTGCTTCCGGTCTCCTCTACCGGGGCCCCTTCCCTGCTGGGATCACCTCTAAGGACAACCTCCTTTCCCCCCGGGCTGTGCTGAATAACACAACTTAATCACGCAGTCAGTGAAACCCACCACTGGCCCGGCTCTGGGGGATTTGCAGGAGGCCTGGGCCTTCTCAGGATGTGTGCAGCACAGCCCACCCACGGGCTTCCGGGGAGCGCCGCGGTGCGGGTGGGGCCTTCCTTTGGGGTGAGAGCTCCAGTACCACAGGGACTCCCTGGCCCCATCCCTCAGGGTGGGGGGGTCATTTCCTAGTGAAGGGGTCACTGCTGCTGAGCCGGCTCCCTCGGGGGGCTGACTCTGCCGCGGCTGGGAGGTGATAAGGGGGCAGGAACTGCATTCACTGTGGGAGCTGAGGGGGGTCTTTGGGAGGTGACAAGGATCAGGTAAGGCTTCAGGGTGCAGCCCCATGACTGACACAAGAGGATACATGCACCCACGAGCTTGTGCTCCGTCTCGCCATGTGCGTCCTGCAGTGCTGCATGTGCACATGCACAACACACACAGCAGTACACAGAGAAGTAGTACACACACACAAGTGCACACACACAGCAGTGCACACACAGCAGTGGATGCACACACACACATCCAGGACACACACAGCAGCACCCAGGCAGTACACACAGTACAGATACACATGCACCACACACGTGCAGCACATACACGGCAGTGCCCACACATGTTCAATGCACACATGCAGTACACACACAGCAGCATGCAGGCTTGTGCACACATGCACGCGCTCCATCTCACTGTATGCATCCTGCAGTGCTGCATGTGCACACAGATGCAGTACATAAGCAGTGTGCACGCACACACAGTACACACACATCAGTGCACACACAGACAGTAATAGGCAGTAAACACACACGCAGTGCACGCACATGCAGTGCACACACCCACGTGCTCCCTGGCTCTCACCATGGATGTCCGGTACCACCTCAGGACTCTACCAGCAAGAAAAGCGTCACCAGGGGCCGGAGCTGAGCACCAGTTCCAGTCCCAGCTGCTCCACTTCCGATCCTGCTCTCTGCTATGGTTGGGAAGGCAGTGGAGGATGGCGCAAGTGCTTGGGTCCCAGCACCCGTGTGGGAGACCCAGAGGAAGCTCCTGGCTCCCAGCCTTGGATCTGCCCAGGTCCCGCCATTGTGGCCATGTGGAGACTGAGCCAGTGGAAGGATGACCTCTCTCTCTGTAACTCTGCCTCTCAAATAAATAAATAAATCTTAAAGAAGAAAGGCATCACCATCCTGAGTCAAAATAACCTCGTCTTTAAAAAGCACCCACTGTGCGGCGTTACGCTGTCGGCAGATCTGCAAAGTAGCAGTGGAACCGGGCGGCAGCCTGGGCTTCCTGGTGGAGGCGGCTGCCGGCCCCCGGGCCCCATCAGACAAGCTCAGGGGAAACCATGGGGGGAGAGAAGTTGTGATGAGTGTGAAGAAACGCCGCACAGGCAGAGCCGCTGCTCAGAGTCAGATCGGCTGAAAGAAGATTCTCTATGGGATCCAAATGTAAACCCACTGCCACCTTGGGGGAGGCGCTCCTGCCACGGCACAGGGCTTCTGCCTAGAACAGGCCCCCTGGTGCCTGCCCTGCCCCTGTGCTGCAGGGACACTGGCCAGGTGCAGCCCTGTGAGCAACAGCGCGGCACTCGGCTCCCGTTCCTGCTGGCCTTGTGGGGCTGCCGCACGGCTTGCTGGGGCTTGTGGATCCCTTACCCCGCAGGTCACCACCAGCTCCTGTGTCACTGGGCCAACAACTCACGTGTCCACCATCCCTGAGCCTTTGGGACGTCGTGCTCACTGTGGCTGCACAGACGTCATGGCCAGCCGCCTAGATCCACGTCCCAGCACGAGAGGCTGCAGGATTCCGGGTGGGCATGTGGGGATGCCGGTCCCATCTCCCGGCCCCTGCAGTGCCCCTGGCCTGGGCTGGGACACAGAAGCTTCCAGAAGGGGGCTTCCCAGAGGGGCCCGGAGGCGGGGCCAGGTGTGGGCGACCGCTGGCTGTGTGGCCCCCAGGTGAAGCCCATCGAGGGTGGGCGGCTTGTCCGGAGCCTGGGCCTGGGGCCTCGGAATGCAGCTGCAGCGTGGGGGCTGGGGCGGCCGCTGACCTCACAAAGGCGAGGGCTGGGTCCCTGTCCAGCCCGCAGCTGCTGGCAGCTGCCGCCCCTGCCGCCGGGCATGTCCCTCCTGAGCAGCTATGAGGGCCTGCGTCAGGAGATCCAGCGGCTGGCGCAGGAGAACGAGGAGCTGCGGCGGCTGGTGCAGCTCATCCAGGAGAACCATGAGCTGAAGCTGGTGCTCAGGAGCCGGGGCAGCAGCCTGGGCTTCTGCAGCTCGGGCTTCCTGGCGGAGGTGGCCACCAGCCCCCGTGTGCCCAGGCGCAGGACCATCAAGTTCAAGGATGCCGACAGAGGTGAGCCCTCCCCTTCCTCCGTGAGAAGTCAGGCTGGAGCCCCTGCCCCGTGGAGCTGTGCCCACGTGGAGCAGGATGCAGGGTCAGGCCAGGAGCTCTGAGGATGCCTCCAGGAAGCAGCAAGCGACATCCCTGAGAAAGTGACACCCCAGCAGAGCAGGGGCCAAGGGAGGGGCTGTGAGGCTAAGATGTGGCTTTCCAGGCCGAGGAGACAGTGTGCAGAGGCCCTGGGCGGCAGCCATGAGGCCAGCGTTCTAAAGTGGAGGGCAGAGGGGCCGGGAGACCCTGTCCCTGCCCTGTGCCCCGGGGCATCCCTGGGCTGACTGGGACAGCCTCCACTCCCAGGGAGAAGGAGCTGACGCTTGGCTGGGATGAGGGAGCCCAAATGCTTGGGCTCAGTCATTCGGACGGGGTCCAGGCTTGAGGTCTGCGAGTCAGGGGTGGGCGGCCAGCGCACAGGTCTGGCCCTGGAACTGGCACAGTGGGAGGTGGCCTTGGCGGCGGGCGCCACGGTCTGGGAAGTGTTTGGCCACTCTGAGCCAAGGGGAGACTTCGGTGGGCAGGTGAGGCTGAGGGGCTGTCTGGCTGCAACAGGGACTGCTGGAACATGCCACACCCAGGGCTGGATTTGAAGGCGGGAGCAGGCGGGAGCAGGATTCTGGCTGTTTCCAAGGGCGGGACTGTAGGTCCTCGGCACCAAGTCCGCATGGGTCAGCTCCGCTCAGTGTCAGTGCAGAGCACCCAGGAGGGTGGGAGTGCATCCCTCAGAGACAGGTCCTGGCGAGGACGAGATTGTGAGTCTGCAGGCACCAGCTTCCAGGGTGAACATGGAGCCGGAATGGACGGTGATGCCCGTGGGCCGTGGTAGGGGGAGTCAGGGCCTAGGCAGGCAGCTGGGGCTGTGTGGGTACGGGGGTTGGGCTGGGCTGAGGCAGAGCATCCCCCAGGAGCGCCGGGGAATGAGTGGGCCCTGGGGCCTGTGGGCGGGGTCCTCCAACACACCCCTCACAGCAGGCAGCAGTGGGGCTCCTGCATCCGAGGTATGGTGTGCTGGGTTCAGGCCCAGGCTGGCCACCAGGAACGGGGAAGGCAGTGGGCAGCTTAGTGGCCTGGGGACAGCACCCCAGCGGGCACATGGTCATCTGGACAAGGGCCAGCAGCCCATCCACAGGGAACAGGGCCCTGTTTGCCTGCCCCTGTCTGCCGGGGAGCTGTTGTCCACTATGTCTGGCTTACCAGGGCTGGAGGGGAGAAGCCCTGTGGAGGGCTGGGCACGGGTCACAGGAGCAGCCCTGCTGAGGGCCGAGAGTCTGGGCTGGCAGAGGAGGCCATGGGACCACGGACAGAGGGCACGTGGTCGGTCGGGTGCCTCTGAGCCTGGCACTGCTGACTTGGTGACGCCGCTCTGCGTCTGTTCTTGTGGTGACCTGGGCCAGACACTGGGTCTGGCTCCTCCTACACTGTGTCTCCTTCCTTCACTGTCACGTCACACCGGAGGGTGCTCTGCTGTGGCCTGGGTACAGCCCAGAGCCTGCAGTGCAGGTGCGGTCAGCCCACCTGTGCCGCCTCCCAGGCCCAGGCAGGCTTCCAGGGCCAGCAGAGCTCGTTCTAGCAGAGGCCAGGGTGCGGGGCCCCTGCCTGGCTGCTCTCTGGCTGGGACATTGGGTCAAGTCCGTGGGGGGCCACCTCCCCCAGGCCATCAGGAGGCAGCGCTCCCAGCTGGGGAAGTCCAGCTTGGATCCGGCCTGCGGATGGCCTCACCCCCACACTCCAGCCGGCCCAGAGCGAGGCTTCCTTCAATGTCAAGTCTCCAACTGCGGGCCTGGCCAGCGTCCAGTGCAGGGGTCAGCTGGAACTCGGGAGGGGGGAGGATCCTGCCTTCCTGGGCCGGGAACCCCGCGGAGCAGCTGCGAAGCAGGAACTGAAGGGCCGCCAGCCCTGGCCTCTCTGCTGTCCCCCGGGGCTCTGGAAGCCGGGTTTCCAGCCTGGGGAGGCCACAGGCCCGGTCATCGTCACAGGGCCCGGTGCGGGGGCGTCAGCCACGGGTGTGTGCATGGGGAGGTTGACCGTGGGGTGGGCGGGACGGGCCTCCGCGCGCGGCAGGTGCGCGGCGGGTGCGGGGCTTCTCCAGCGCGCGCCCCATGGCCGGACGCGCCCTCCGCCCGTCCCAGCGCGTCTGGGCCGCCCTCTGGACCGCAACCAGCCCGCCGTGCCCCAGGGCGCGAGGAGCGGGAGCGGAGGGTGCTGGCTCGGCGCAAGGCCCCGGCGGCCCGCAGAGCCAAGGTGACCCCGGGCGGGCCGCGGGGCGGACAGCGGCGAGTTCCCCGCGCCGGCCCCGCCCCTCGCCTGGCGCGGCCGCCCGGCCCGGCTGCCCTCGGGTGGCTGGGCGCGAGGCGGGAGGAGCCCGGGACCAGCCGGGCCTGCCGCGGCCGCGGGGGTGGGGCGCGCCAGGCCCCGCCGTGCTGGGGGCGGGCCCTGCAGGCCCCTCCCCGGGGTGGGGACTGCAGCGGGCAGGGCCGGCGGGGAGCGCAGCCCGTGCAGACCGCGAGCGACCCGGCGCCGACCAGGCAGGTGGGCCCTGCACCGTCCTCTCCGCTCTCCGCAGCCACCTCCCCGCTGCCCGCTGGGCCGGCTCCTCACCGCCTCCCGGCCTCGGGCCTGCCCAGTCCGGGCGCCCCGCAAGGCCTCGGCCTGGAAGTGGGACCCCCCTCCCCATCTGCCCATGCTGACCCCAGGCCACTTCGTGCCAAGAGAACTCCGACCTCCCAGGTCCCAGGCCGAGGCCTGCGGCGGCGCCTCCACCTCCACCCCGGCAGGCCTGTTCCAGACCCTGGCTTCTACCCCAGCCCACGGGGCTGGGAGCCTTCTGCCCCCTGCTGACCGGCCTGTCCAGCTCTGGCTGTGGCGCACACTGCCCTCCAGGACGGCCCTCCTCCGCCAGGGCCCCTCCCTAACTGGCGTTCCTACCCCTCCTTTCCCGTTCCTGCCCAGTCCTGGGCTTGTGGCGGACCCCCAGACCTGCCCACCCACCTGCCCTCCCTGTCCAGTTCACCCAGGGCTGCCGGTGGAAGAGCCCCTGCTGGATTGCAGCCCCACCACCATGGGCACCCCGGAGGGCCGCTTCCACTTCGCCATCGACCGCGGAGGCACCTTCACAGATGTCTTTGCCCAGTGTCCAGGCGGGCACGTGCGGGTCTTGAAGCTGCTCTCGGAGGACCCTGCCAACTACGCAGACGCCCCGACCGAGGGCATCCGCAGGATCCTGGAGCAGGTGCGCCAGCGCAGCCTGTGGGATGGGTGGGCGCCTGCGGCCAGGGGCCGCATGCTCACTGAGCGGTCCCCAGGAGGGAGGCGTGCTGCTGCCCCGGGACCGGCCGCTGGACACCAGCCGCATTGCCAGCATCCGCATGGGCACCACAGTGGCCACCAACGCGCTGCTGGAGCGGCGAGGGGAGCGGGTAGCACTGCTGGTGACACGTGGCTTCAAAGACCTGCTGCACATCGGCACCCAGGCCCGTGAGGACCTGTTCGACCTGGTGAGCCCCCTGTGCCGCCTCACACCTCCCTGGGGGTGCCCTGGGCCCCGGCTCTGCCTCCGTGGCACGTGGTCTCCTGCTCCTGCCTGCTACCACTTGCTGTCCTAGACCCGAGCCAGCCTTGCTCTCCGCCCCCACTGCCGGATTCCCGGAAGGTGCTGTCCTGAGGGGGCGGGGCACTTGGCTGCATTCAAATGCCTGGGGCGGGGGGCGGAGAACCATACCTGGATGGACTTTGCTGGGAGTGCCAATCAAGCCTGGGCCGCCCCCCTGCAGGCCCCCGCCAGGCAGGGCCCCTCAGACCTAGTGCTGCCCTGATTTCTGGCGGCCCCCAGGCCGTGCCCATGCCCGAGGTGCTGTACGAGGAGGTCCTGGAGGTGGACGAGCGTGTGGTGCTCTACCGCGGAGAGCCGGGTGCCGGAACGCCTGTCAAAGGTGAGCTTGCTGCTGCGGCAGGTGCGGTGTGGGGTGGGAGGGCGGGCCCCGCCGCCCCTGACTGCCGGCCGTGGGCTTCTGCAGGCCGCACAGGGGACCTGCTGGAGGTGCAGCAGCCTGTGGACCTGGGGGCCCTGCGCGGGAAGCTGGAGGGGCTCCTGGCGCGTGGCATCCGCAGTCTGGCGGTGGTACTCATGCACTCGTACACGTGAGCGAGGGCTGTGGGCCGCGGCCTGGGACGGGGAGTGGAGGGTGGCTGGGCCCTGGTGGCAGGCACAGGGCCCCTGGGTTCTGGCCGCAGGTGGGCCCAGCACGAGCAGCAGGTGGGCACGCTGGCCCGGGAGCTGGGCTTCCTGCACGTGTCGCTGTCCTCGGAGGCCATGCCGATGGTGCGCATTGTTCCCCGGGGACACACGGCCTGCGCCGACGCCTACCTCACGCCTGCCATCCAGCGCTACGTGCAAGGCTTCCGCCGGGGCTTCCAGGGCCAGCTGAAGGTGAGGCCCGGCCGCCCGCCCCCCCAGGCCGGTGCCCGAGCCTGGTCAATGGTCACTGCAGCTCCTGCCCCTCCCCAGGACGTGCAGGTGCTGTTCATGCGCTCCGACGGCGGCCTGGCGCCCATGGACGCCTTCAGCGGCTCCCGCGCCGTGCTCTCAGGCCCTGCCGGCGGGGTGGTCGGCTACGCGGCCACCACCTACCAGCTGGAGGGCAGCCAGCCAGTCATCGGCTTTGACATGGGAGGTGTGAATGCTGCCGGTGGCACCTGGAGGGGGCTTGGGGTTTGGCGTGTGTGTCTTCAGGGGACTTCCTGGCTCCCCTCTCCCCACAGGCACGTCCACAGATGTGAGCCGTTACGCGGGAGAGTTTGAACACGTGTTTGAGGCCAGCATTGCCGGTGTCACCCTCCAGGCCCCCCAGCTGGACATCAACACAGTGGCAGCTGGAGGGGGCTCCCGCCTCTTCTTCAGGTCAGCTCTCCTGCCCTCCGGGGCCGGGGCTCCAAGCCCTGTGTCCCCCTCCCAGAACCCCGATCCCAGTCCTGCCTCTCTCAAGGTCTGGCCTCTTCGCGGTTGGGCCCGAGTCTGCAGGTGCCCACCCCGGCCCCGCCTGCTACCGCAAAGGTAAGAGCTGGCCTCTGCCCCACCAGGGCTTGGGCCTCCTCCACCATGCCGGGCCCACTCTCCCCCCATCCCTTCTGCCCACTCCCGGCCCCTCCCTGCCTCTGCCCCGACTCCTACCCTGTGTCCGCCTCCCAGGGGGCCCCGTGACACTGACAGATGCGAATCTGGTGCTGGGTCGCCTGCTGCCTGCCTCCTTCCCCTGCATCTTTGGGCCGGGAGAGGACCAGCCACTGTCCCCGGAGGCCTCCCGCAAGGCCCTGGAGGCTGTGGCCACTGAGGTCAACAGCTTCCTGACCAATGGGCCCTGCCCGGCCTCCCCACTGAGCCTGGAGGAGGTGGCCATGGGGTTTGTGCGTGTAGCCAACGAGGCCATGTGCCGGCCCATCCGTGCACTCACCCAGGTAAGCCACCCTCACCTTCTGTCCTGCTCTCCAGCCCTGTCCCCTGTCCCATACCTCCTCTTGGTCAGGCCAGCAGGAGTGGGAGGGGGGAGGCTGGATGGGACGAGGCGGGAGCTGGCACTGACCTCACCTGGCTCTGCAGGCACGAGGCCACGACCCCTCAGCCCACGTGCTGGCTTGCTTTGGGGGAGCCGGTGGGCAGCATGCTTGCGCCATCGCCCGGGCCCTGGGCATGGACACTGTGCACATTCACAGGTGGGCCTGGGCAGGGGGTGGGGGGCACTGGCGGACATGGGGGGGCGCCTCCCTCCCTGTACCACGCACCACCCCGCCTCTGCAGGCACAGCGGGCTGCTGTCGGCGCTGGGGCTGGCCCTGGCGGACGTGGTGCACGAGGCGCAGGAGCCCTGCTCCCTGCCCTACACGCCGGAGACCTTCCTGCAGCTGGACCAGAGGCTGAGCCGGCTGGAGGAGCAGTGTGTGGAGGCCCTGCAGGCCCAGGGCTTCCCCAGGTGGGCCCTGGTGGCTCCTCCTGTCACTCTTTGAGAAGGCAGGACAGGCATCCCGGGGGGGCCCTGGGTGGGCTGGGGGCAGGCTCTGTCCTGAGTGCCCCCGCCTGCCCCCTGCCCGCCACAGGTCCCAGATCAGCACCGAGAGCTTCCTGCACCTGCGTTACCAGGGCACGGACTGCGCCCTCATGGTGGCCGCCCACCAGCACCCACCCACCGCCCGCTCCCCCCGCGCCGGCGACTTCGGGGCAGCCTTCGTGGAGAGGTCCGTGAGCGACACATCCAGGCAGCCTGGGGGTGGCCTGCTGGGCTGGCCACCCCACCCTGACCGCTGCCCTGGCCGGGGGTGCGCAGGTACATGAGGGAATTCGGCTTTGTCATCCCCGAGCGACCGGTCATGGTGGACGACGTGCGGGTGAGGGGCACTGGCCGCAGCGGTCTTCATCTTGAGGATGCCCCCAAAGCCCAGACCGGGCCTCCCCGGGTGGACAAGGTTGGTGGCCCTGGCCTGCCCGCAGCCACGGCTTGGGAGACAGGGTGTGGGCTGGGAGACTCGGGCCTCACTCTCTGTGTTCTCTGCAGATGACCCAGTGCTATTTCGAGGGGGGCTATCAAGAGACCCCCGTGTACCTCCTCGGAGAGCTGGGCTATGGCCACAAGCTCCAGGGGCCCTGCCTCGTTATTGACAGCAACAGGTGGGCCGGGGCCTGGCCAGGTGGCCCCTAGGAGCGGTGACCCATAGGGTGCCTGGTTGGGGATTCTCTGGCTCAAGGCTACAGGCGTCTGAAGGACTCAGCCAGGGGCTGCAGAGTCCCTGCTTGGGAAGGGACCTGACCCCTTGTACTCTCTCTGTGCCCCCCGTCCCAGCACCATCCTGGTGGAGCCAGGTTGCCAGGCAGAGGTGACCGAGAGAGGGGACATCCGCATCTCTGTGGGGGCCGAGGCCCCGAGCACAGTGGGCACCCAGCTTGACCCCATCCAGCTGTCCATCTTCTCTCATCGCTTCATGAGCATTGCCGGTGAGGGGCCGCCACCACCGCCACCGCCCTGGCTGCCCGCGGGGCAGGGCTCGGGGGTTGGAGCACCGGGCACAGGTGGCTGCAGGCGGTGCGGAGACCACACAGCGTTGGGTCTTGTCGTTTTGTCACTCATGGCAGGCCACGGGGTGCAGTGGGAAAGTGACCAAGGGGCAGAAGCAGGATCTGGGCGGGCATGGGCAGGCATCGTAGCCTTGGCCGTGGGAGGGGCAGCGCCTGGCTCTTCTCACCGGGAGTCATGATTTGCCAATAGCCATGACCTGTCTGTGCAGGCTCAGGCCAGGGGCTTCCTGGGAGCCCAAGGGTCTGTGCCTGAGAGGGACTCTCATGTGCCAGGCAGGACAGCGTCCAGGGGGAAGGGAGCAGGTTCTCCTGGGGCGGGAGAGGGTGGTGCTGTGGCCGCTCTGTGCCTGTGTAGACTTTCTTCCATCTCGCTGTCCCCCGGGCTCCTGGGCCTGGGCCCCGGGGGACCTGGAGCCGTGCGGTGGGTGGGGCCGGCAGGCATCGGTCCCTCTGTGCCCCCAGAGCAGATGGGCCGCATCCTGCAGCGCACGGCCATCTCCACCAACATCAAGGAGCGCCTGGACTTCTCCTGTGCCCTCTTCGGGCCCGACGGAGGGCTGGTCTCCAACGCCCCCCACATCCCTGTGCACCTGGGCGCCATGCAGGAGACGGTGCAGTTCCAGGTGTGCAAGGCCCCTCCCCACCCCTGCCCTGCTGCAGCCCTGCCTCCCTCTCCCCGCCCCCAATGCTGCCCTGGTTCCCTGGTTTCAGATCCAGCACCTGGGGGCTGACCTGCACCCCGGGGACGTGCTTCTGAGCAACCACCCCAGCGCAGGGGGCAGCCATCTGCCAGACCTCACCGTCATCACCCCGGTGAGAGGTGGGCCGGGCCACCTTTTGGGGGTGTGAGGGTGGCTGCCACAGCTGACGGGTGCTCCGCATGCTCCTAGGTGTTCTGGCCGGGTCAGACGCGGCCTGTGTTCTACGTGGCCAGCCGTGGGCACCACGCAGACATTGGGGGCATCACCCCGGGCTCCATGCCCCCACACTCCACCATGCTGCAGCAGGAGGGCGCCGTCTTCTTGTCCTTTAAGCTGGTCCAGGGGGGCGTCTTCCAGGAGGAGGGTGAGTGGGTGTGGGGCCCGGGTGGGGGCTCAGCAGGCTGGGACTCCTGGCTGCTGCTGGCAGCCGGGCCAGGCTGGACACTGGCCCAGTCTGTCCCCAGGCTGCGAGTGGCGGCCCCGTGCAGTGGCTGGGACCCGTGCAGCCATTGCCATCCTCTGAGTGGGTCAGAGGAGCTGAGACGATTTCTGCCCGGCCCAGGAAGACTCCCGGAGGTGGTCTTGGGGAAGGGGAGATGGTGGGCGGGGCTGACCAGGACACCACAGGAGAGGACCCTTTTTCAAGTCAGGTGTGTGTAGCCAGCAGTGGGAGTGGCACCTGCAGAGATCGGTGGAGCCAGGGGCAGGGGCTGCTCTCTGGCTCGGGTCTGCGTCTGCTCCCCATGCCGGGGGCTGGGTGGCGCAGAGAGGCTTCACCAGGGATGTGGGGTGGCACAGCCCTACTGCTCTTGAAGGCTGGCTGTGGAGGCCAGTGTGAGCCTGGAGGCGCTGGGCAGGGAAGTGGCTATGCTCTGGGAGAGGAGACCGGGGCCCAGAGAAGGCAGGAGGGGAGGAAGGAGAGCTGTGGCCGGCCACAAGGGACGCACAGCTGCCTGCCCCCAGGTGTGGGGCCGGGGGAGGGGAGGCAGGAGGCTCAACACAAGGCTGGAGGTTGGGGTCTCAGGCACCAGGGGCTTCAGCGGGGATGGAGCAGGGCACCAGGCAGCCAGGGCTAGGGGGCGAGGGCTCAGCCTGACCCCATCCCCACAGCGGTGACTGAGGCCCTGCGGGCGCCCGGCAAGATCTCTGGCTGCAGTGGAACCAGGAACCTGCATGACAACCTCTCGGATCTGCGGGCACAGGTGGCAGCCAACCAGAAGGGCATCCAGCTGGTGGGGGAGCTCATCGGACAGTACGGCCTGGACGTGGTGCAGGCCTACATGGGCCACATCCAGGTGGGTGAGGGCCAGGCGCGGGGCGGCGCACGGGCGCGGGCCACTCTGATGCCCACCCTTCCTGCTGTCAGGCCAACGCCGAGCTGGCCGTGCGGGACATGCTGCGCGCCTTCGGAACCGCCCGCCAGGCGCGGGGTCTGCCTCTCGAGGTGTCGGCCGAGGACCACATGGACGACGGCTCCCCCATCCGCCTCCGTGTGCAGATCAACTTGAGCCAGGTGGGCCGTCGGGGCGCGGGGAGGCTGGCCCGGGGGGGTGTTTCGGAGGGCCGGCCGCTGACTGCCTCTCCTCGCCCGGCGGCGGCCAGGGCAGCGCCGTGTTTGACTTCAGCAGCACCGGGCCCGAGGTGTTCGGCAACCTGAACGCTCCGCGCGCCATAACGCTGTCGGCGCTCATCTACTGCCTGCGCTGCCTGGTGGGCCGCGACATCCCGCTCAACCAGGTGCGCGCGGGCGGGCGGGCGGGCGGGCGGGCAGGCGCGGGCGCGAGCGGGGCGGGGGGCTGCCCTGCCGCCGCCGCTCCCGGCCCTGAGCGCCACCCGGCCCCGCACAGGGCTGCCTGGCACCGGTGCGTGTGGTCATCCCTCCCGGCTCCATCCTTGACCCGTCCCCGGAGGCGGCCGTGGTGGGCGGCAACGTGCTCACGTCGCAGCGCGTGGTGGACGTCATCCTGGGGGCCTTCGGGGCCTGCGCCGCCTCCCAGGTGCGGCCGGCGCTGGGCGCCCGGGCGGGGGCGGGGGCGGTTGGGGAGCGCGCGCGTGCGCGGGCGGTTGGGGAGGGGAGGTAGCGGCCGCCTGCCCCGCCAGGGCTGCATGAACAACGTGACCCTCGGGAACGCTCGCGTGGGCTACTACGAGACGGTGGCGGGCGGCGCGGGCGCCGGCCCCGGCTGGCACGGACGCAGCGGCGTGCACAGCCACATGACCAACACTCGCATCACCGACCCCGAGATCCTGGAGAGACGGTGAGCGGCGCGGCGCGGCGCGGCGCGGCGCGGCGGGGGCCGGGGCCCGCGCCCGGCCGCGCGCTCAGCTCCTGGTTCGCGCAGGTACCCGGTCATCCTGCGCCGCTTCGAGCTGAGGCCGGGCTCCGGGGGCCGAGGCCGCTTCCGCGGCGGCGACGGCGTGGTCCGCGAGCTGCTCTTCCGCGAGGAGGCTCTGCTGTCGGTGCTGAGCGAGCGCCGCGCCTTCCGGCCCTACGGCCTCCACGGTGCGCAATCCCGCCTGCCGGCCCCGCCCCCTCCGCGAGGTCTCCCGGGCTTTCCTGGACACCCCGCGCCTCGCCTCTCCCGCAGGGGGCAAGCCTGGCGCCCGGGGCCTGAACCTGCTCATCCGCAAAGACGGCCGCACGGTGAATCTGGGCGGAAAGACGTCGGTCCCCGTGTACCCCGGGGTAAGGGCCGCGGCCGGGCAGCCTCCCCGTCCCACCGAGGGCGAACAGAGGCGCAGGAGCAACCAGGAACCGTGTTTAATTTGCCCGCGGAAGGCGCGGGGCCGTGCCCCGAGGGCCCGCGGCCTGCGCCCGCACTGAGCCCGTGCCTTTGCTCCCCAGGACGTGTTCTGCCTCCACACGCCCGGCGGCGGCGGTTACGGAGACCCGGAGGACCCCGCGCCGCCCCCGGGCTCGCCCCCGCAGCCCGTGGCCTTTGCGGAGCGCGGCAGCGTGTACGAGTACCGGCGGGCGCAGGAAGCCGTGTGAGCGGCGCAATAAAGATGCGGAAGCCGCCCGGCTCGGGCACAGCGGCCGCGCAGCCTCCCGCCCTGTGTGTCGCCGGCCTATGGGGGCGCCGAAACCCGCAGGTGCAGGCCCACGGCCAGGTGGTCCGTGAGCCCCGCCAGGGCCGTGCTGAAGGTCACCTGCTCCACCTCCTGCGGGCGGGACTCGGGCTCGAGGCTGGGCCCAGGCAGCAGGCCCGGCCGCCCCGCGCGCCCCGGCACTTACCGGGCTCAGCAGCCCCCCGGGCTGTGCCCGGTAGGCGATGTAGTCCAGACGCCGGCCTCGCCACGGGTTGGGCCGGCAGCCCCCGCTGGGAGGGCCCGCCAGGTACAGTCGTCGGCCTTTCTCCTGCTCCAGCGCCCTGGGGGGGGGGGGCGATGTCACTGTCCAGGGCGAGTGATGCACGGCCCCCAGGCCGCCACTCGCCTTAGCGGAGCCTGGCGGGAGGTGGGGAGGAGAGCCTGGGCCAGCGCTCACCTGCCCCGCACTGTACGGGGGAGCAGGCCTCCGCTCACTGGCGCCGCACCTGCGGGGAGGGGGCACCTGCGGGGAGGGGGCGCCCTCACCTGCACAGCATCTCCGGGGAGCTGGCCACCGAGCGGTGGAGCGCGGTGGTGCTGAGTAAGGTCCCTGCAGTGCCGGGAGGGCGGGGTCACCGGGAGCCTCGCGTGTCCTCGGGCTGCGCACGCACCCCCACCGCACCCCAGAGCGCCCTACCCAGGGCCCAGGGCTGCTCCCGCCGCGCGCCCAGCCGGCAGGGGTCCCGGAAGCGGCTGAAGAGTCTGTGCTCCTGCTCTCGAGCGTGGTCTGCGGGAAAAGCGAAAAGCGGGTGTTCGATGGGCGGGGCGTGCCTTCGGGACCCGCCCCTCCCGACTCCCCTCACCTTGGGAGTGGTTGTCGAAGTTCAGGTCGCCCAGGAGCACGCTGAAGGCCACGGCCTCTCCGGCCTCTTCGCTCTGGCCGCTCTCGGCCTCGAACTGCTCGGCCCACTCCAGCAGCAGCGTGAGCTGCTCGCAGCGCAAGGGCCCGTCCTCTGGGGGGGAGGGTGGGCGCTCAGCCCAGTCTGCACGCCCGGCCGCCCACCAGATTCTGAGACTTGCTGGTGCGGGGTGGGCGCTGAGGGCGGCTGCCAGAGCGCCAGACGCCCTGGCCCCATGCCCACGAGGCCGCGCGCCGGACTCACCCGTAGGCGCATGCAAGTGCGTGCAGTGCAGGAAGCCCACGATGCGGCGCCCGTCCAGCATGCCCAGCTGCGCCTGCAAGGCCAGGGATGGCCCCAGCTGCCCTGCCTTTTGGGGCCAGCACCCTCCACTCCCCGGCCAGGGCGCATCGGGTCTGTACCTGTGCAGACAGCAGTCCCTTGGAGGCCAGGGCGTCTTCCCGACGCGCGTTGGGGAAGCATCGGAAGGAGGCGCGCAGCAGCGGGTAGCGCGAGGCCAGCAGCAGCCCGCTGCCCAGCAGCTTGAGGTAGGGCCCGCGCTGCAGGCCCAGCGTTCCCACGTCGTGCAGCACCGGCCCCAGACTGGGCGCCAGGCGCTGCACCAGGCGACGGCCTGCGCGGAGATCGAACACCTCCTGCAGGCACACGAAGTCCAGACCTGCGGGCACCGCAGGCAGGAGCACCCCGCAGGGCGCCCCTGGCTGCGGCTGCCTGCACTCGGTGGCCCCGTGCAGCGAGGGCCGAAGGCCAGCTAGGAGCGCGGCGCCGATGGCCTCCGCGCGCTGCTGGCTGTGCGACAAGTTGCTGAAGCGCGCCAGCCCGTCGGGGAGCAGGCACAGGTTGGCGGTGAGGAAGACGAAGCAGCGCGCGGGCTCGGCGGGCGCGCGCCAGGGCGGGGGTGGCACCCAGCACCGCGGAGGGGGCTGGTAGCAGAAGGGGCGGCGCCAGGCCTGCAGCGGCAGCCAGAGCAGCAGGCCGGGGAGCGCCAGCGGCAAACCCAGCAGCAGTAGCAGCGCCAGCGCCGCGCAGCCGACTGCCGCCGCTCGAAGCGTTCGCAGCCGGCTGGGTGGCGCTCTGGGGGCGCAGCAGCCCAGCAGCTGGTCCAGCGCCCAGTAGGTCGGGAAGAGGAGCGCGCGCGACAGGTCGTGGAGGGCGTGCAGCACCGGGTGCGGGAAGGGGGAGGCCCGCAGGGCGTCGGGCGCCGGGGGCCAGTCGGGCAGGGGCTGCATGGCGCACAGAGCTGTCTCGCCCTGAGGCACCTGGGAGGCCTGTTTGCTTCCAATGTGCGCGTCGAGTTGCCCGTGCGTCCTTGAGAGCTGCGGGTTAGTAGCAAGGGTGCAGGGCACGTGGCGCGACCTGCGCCGAGAGCAGGCGTGTCGCTGTGTCCGAAGGCGTGGGCGGAGGGTGCCGCTCTCCGCGTCTCATCTGCGCGCTACTTCGGCGCTGGCTGGGGAGAACGGAAGGGAAAGAGGAAGGGATCCTGCCTCGGGCTCCACCCCACACCCTCCTGGCTCCGCCCCTCCACCCCTGGAGGCCGCCGGCTGTCCTTGAGTGTTGGCTTGAGCGCGCAGCGTCCGGCGCCGGCACCCTCCTGGGTCAGCCAGCTCGCAATAGGCCGGGCGCTCGGGATACCTCGACCCTGACCCTCTCCTCGCGGCCGCAGCGGCCCTGAGCTGTCTGGCCCCTGGGTTCGGCGATCCAGCACCGGTGCTGACCAGCCTCCCGCCCAGCGCCCTGCACAGTCCCTGAGGTCGGCCCGCGGTGAGGCGGCCCTGAGACCAAACCCTAAGGAGCTTCCAGTCTGGGGGAGGGACCGTTGACTGCGGGTCTCGCGAGCCGGAAGGAAGGCAGCTCCTTCCGCGCTCGAGCGCCCATCCCCAGCCCACCTTTCTGATGCCGGCTGTGAATGGGGCATCTAGGACCACTTCTCAGAGGCTGGGGCTCAAACTGCCCTGGGGGCTTTGCTGGGGGCCAACGCTCACCCTGCTGGCCCCGACTGTTCTGGTTGTGGTCCGGAAGGCTGGACCCCCTGACTCCTCGGGAAGCTCGGGTGTGGGGGGTCCCAGCGTGCCCCCACGAAGCCTGGGTGCCCCTGGCCTGCGTGCTTGGCCTCTGACCCCACCACCCACCTCTGAACCTAGACACGTGCACCTCTGTCTTTGCTTTTCCACCTGTGGGCCAGGGGCCACTCTGCGTCTTCCCTCCTGGCTCCCACACAGCCACCATCCTGGCCTGCACCCCCTGGCTGTCCTCACCGCTCCATCTTCCCCTGCCGCCCGCGCCCCAGCTCTCTGGGACCCTGTGCAGAGACGTCTTGGGAAGAGGCTGCCACTTCCCTGGGTTGCTGCCCGCCCGCGTTTGGGCGAGAGTGCTTTCTGCCCGCTCTCCTCCCTCTGATGCCCTCCTGCCCTCAAGGTGGGGATCCCTCTCCCTCCAGCCCGCCCCTGTGTGGAGCTTGGAGGCCAAGCTAATTCTCTGCACCTTCCCCCAAGATCCCAGCTCCTTCCCCCGCCCTCCTGCTCCCCATTCCTGCACAGCTGTGTCTCAGGGGCTCCTCTGCTTCTGCCACCATGGCCAAGCAAGGGGACACTTGGTGGGGAATCTCCCAACCAGTCCCTTCAGCCACGCAGCTGCGGAGCCTCTGTGGGCAGTACTCGAGGGGAGGGCGCTGGGTCAGGGCCTCCAGGGCAGGCCGGGCTGACATGGCCTGGGTCTGGGTCTGGTCAGCACCCTGGGGAGGCAGCCCACACGGCGGCGCAGTGGCCAGTGGCTGGTATCTGGGGAGCTTTTAATGGTCATTGGCGGGGTGCGGGGAGGGCCAGCTTGGGCCAGCCGGTGCCGGCGTCACCAGATGAACATGGGCTTGCCGTCGTCGTGCGCCAGCTGGTTGAGGCAGGAGAGCAGCAGCAGGGCGTCGGTGAGCATGCTGGGGTGCACAGTCTCCACCAGCACGCGCTGCAGGAAGTCCACGGTGTAGGAGCCGCCCTCGGACGCGGCCAGCTCGGGCCGCTCCCGCAGGATGCCGTAGGCGTTCACCAGCTGCTCCGTCAGCGCCGGGTGCACCCTCCCGTTGTAGCCCAGACTCTGCAGCCTGTTCATGATGCTCACGTAGCGCTGGGTGAGTGTCTGGCACAGCTCCTCGTCCAGCTTGTGGTCGCTGGGGTTCAGCGAGGCCTGTGGGGAGAGTGGCCGTCAGAGACCCTGCAGGCGGGTGCGGGCACGGGCACGACCCAGGACTCGCGAGGTGGAGGAAGGCCCTCCACTGTGGCTGTGGGAGGACCAGGATTGGGGTGCCTGCAGAGGAGGTTCCCGGGGAGAGGCCCTGAGCCCAGGGGACACCACGGCTGGACCCCGGCAGGATCCACCACCCCTGTCGCCTGTTCCCTCTGCCCTTGGGGTCTGGGACTGGGCTGCGGTTCACAGGGGACAGAGGGCAGAGATCTTGGCTGGGGCTGTGGAGGGAGGGGTGGAGTGAATAGGGCAGCAGGGTCACCTGACCCAGGGCTCTCCAGGGCTTTCTGCCCTGCTCCCTAGCCCCCCCCCCCATGGCCCTGGGCCCTATCCTTGGCACCTCCTGGGCTGTACCCACGAGCCCTCGGCACTGAGGGTCCCGCTGACTGGTCCTGGGGACCCACAGACTCTGAGACAGTCTCTCTCGCTCCCCAGCCC
Source organism: Sylvilagus floridanus (assembly GCA_949820135.1). Taxonomy (NCBI): domain Eukaryota; kingdom Metazoa; phylum Chordata; class Mammalia; order Lagomorpha; family Leporidae; genus Sylvilagus; species Sylvilagus floridanus. The sequence continues at coordinate 168,384,486 of OX463241.1, read as the reverse complement.
AGCCCCTCCTCCCGCTGCACCTGTCGCTGCCTCCTGGGACCCCGTGCGCGGCCAGCTGGCCGTGCTGTTTAATGCCCTGTGGCTCCGTCCCGGTTTTGAATGAGGCCCATGTGTATTTGCACTGTGCACTGAGTTGTTCTGGGCTCAGCCCAGGGAGCCTGACTCAGAAGTGGACCTGAGCGGGCTCTCCCCCTCCCTGCCCAGACAAGCGGCTCAGGCCCCACCTCCCAGGGAGACTCCCTCGGCCGCCCCTGCCCCGCCCTGCCGGTCACGAGAGCAGGGCCCTGTGCCCTTGGTCCTGGTCAGCACCTGGCACAGGCCCCTGCACCTCCCAGACAAAGCAACAGCACACGCAGGGCCAGCGTCTGGAAGATGGAGGGGAACCCCAGCACCTGGCTGCTTGGTTTGGGGTTAAAGGAAGTGGCTGCAGGGAGCACTGGGCACAGTGCAGGTGTGGTCAGCACTGGCCCCTTGGGGCCTGGACGCCCTGCCCAGGAGGATGTCCACGGCGCACACCACAGCTGTGGCTGTGCCAGAGTGAAGGCGGGGGCCCCAGGCGAGCCGGGACCAGGCCAGGAGCTGGGGGTGCAGGGCGGAATCACCGCCTTCCAGCTTCCCTCAGACTCCTCCCACAACACACCTCACCCCAACTCTGCCTCACACCCTGACCATGTACCCCAACTCTGCTACACACCCTGACCATGTACCCCAACTCTGTCACACACCCTGACCATGTACTCCAACTCTGCCCCACACCCTGACCATGTACCCCAACTCTGTCACACACCCTGACCGTGTATTCCAACTCTGCCCCGCACCCTGACCGTGTACCCCGACTCTGCCACACACCCTGACCATGTACTCCAACTCTGCCCCACACCCTGACCATGTACCCCAACTCTGCCTCACATCCTGACAGTGTACCCCAACTCTGCCACACACCCTGACCGTGTACCCCGACTCTGCCACACACCCTGACCATGTACCCCAACTCTGTCACACACCCTGACCATGTACTCCAACTCTGTCACACACCCTGACCACATCACCCTAACTCTGCCTCACACCCTGTGAACCCCAATTCTGCCTCACACCCTGACCGTGTACCCCAACTCTGCCTCACACCCTGACCATGTACTCCAACTCTGCCCCACACCCTGACCACATCACCCTAACTCTGCCTCACACCCTGTGAACCCCAATTCTGCCTCACACCCTGACCGTGTACCCCAACTCTGCCTCACACCCTGACCATGTATTCCAACTCTGCCCCACACCCTGACCACATCACCTCAACTCTGCCTCACACCCTGTGAACCCCAATTCTGCCACACACCCTGACCGTGTACCCCAACTCTGCCTCACACCCTGACCACATCACCTCAACTCTGCCTCACACCCTGACTGTGCACCCCGACTCTGGCACACACCCTGACCATGTACCCCAACTCTGGCACACACCCTGACCGTGTATCCCAACTCTGCCACATACCTTGACCATGTACCCCAACTCTGCCTCATACCCTGTGTACTGCAACTCTGCCTCACACCCTGTGTACCCCAACTCTGCCACACACCCTGTGTATCCCAACTCTGCCACACACCCTGACCGTGTACCCCAATTCTGCCTCACACCCTGACCATATCACCTCAACTCTGCCTCACACCCTGACCGTGTACCCCGACTCTGTCACACACCCTGACCATGTACCCCAACTCTGGCACACACCCTGACCGTGTACCCCGACTCTGCCACACACCCTGACCGTGTACCCCAACTCTGCTTCACACCCTGACCGTGTATCCCAACTCTGCCACACACCCTGTGTATCCCAACTCTGCCACACACCCTGACCGTGTACCCCAATTCTGCCTCACACCCTGACCATATCACCTCAACTCTGCCTCACACCCTGACCATGTACCCCGACTCTGCCCCACACCCTGACCATGTACCCCGACTCTGCCACACACCCTGACCATGTACCCCAACTCTGTCACACACCCTGACCA